>JAUTXW010001917.1:830000-2030000 GCA_030620095.1 Kuschelorhynchus macadamiae | reverse complement strand
AAATTGAGTGATATTGATACAATGTCTTTACATTCTAATATTTCCAACGACCTTGTTGCATGATTAGGGCTTGGTCCGATTCCAATTTGCTTTGCTTCAATGTGGATCAAACTGTGGCCTTATCTTATAAAGGGACTTTTCAACCACTTCAGCTACTTAACAACAATACTAAATACGTTGAGTCGGTTAAATTCCTGGGTTTGAATATAAATAACAACCTAAAATGGTCGAAGTATATTGACACCTTAACTAAAAAACTTTCTACCGCCTGCTTTGCCATTCGATCAGTTTCAAAAGAACTGAACCTGTGTTCTGCCAAACTTACTTATTTCTCTCTATTCGAATCCCATTTCCGCTATGGCCTTCTCTTTTGGGGCTGCTGTACCACCGAGCAATTTTTTAGTATTTTTAGGCTTCAAAAGAGAGCAATCCGCTATTTGTTTGGTCTAAATAATAGAGCGCACTGCCAATATTACTTCAAAAACATGAAATATTAACACTTCCTGAATTATTTATTTTAGAAACGGTGTGTTTGATAAGAAAACGTATAAGCACATTCTCGGAAAGGCCGCAACACGTATATCCTACCAGAAACTCTATGCATGACATATACCTTCCCATTCCTTCCACAGAAATAAAAAAGTCAGTTATTTACAGCGCCATAAAACTTTACAATCATTTTCCAGAACGTTTAAAAACAATCCCTATGTTTGCACTTTCCCCAAAAAAACCAAAGCGTAGCTCATTGAAAGACCTTTTTACTGGGTTATTGATTTTTATAATAAATAATGTCATTAAAATGTTTTTCATTTGCTTGTTTACTTAAATCATGTTGCTGCAAGGCATTTGAAAATATTTTATAAGGAATGAACTGTCTGATAGTCCTTTAACATTAATTATTTTTGTTACATATTGGATTAAAGTTGTAAATTTTTTTTCTAATACACTTAATTACCATATTAGTTCAGTACACTTTTTGTTTAACTTCATTTATTTTGCTTGTATAACGATAACAAAATAGAGTTTAAGGTAGCGTAATTTTAATTTCAATGTCATCGACGTTATTCACCTCGCATATGTATTGTTTATTTTCTTTTGTTAGGTCACCTAAATTTATTAACCGCTTTACGGCAATGTTACGAATATAATGAATGCTATATTTACAATTTATGTATTTGCATTGAACTATCGAAAAATATGACTTTTTTTTCGATCAATATTTCGTTTTTTTTTTGTTTTAAGGTAAATTTCGCTTTGTCGCTGGAAAAGGCATTACAAGAATTGGGATTACCATGGAATACTTACCAAAAAATGAAACATTCTGCCTTCCTTGACTCGGCCAACATTGTCCGGACGTTTCTGGAAACGTAGGCTCTTCTGATGATCCTATTTTTGCAAATCCCCAACCAGCAAACCTGTGAAAAAAAAAGAAAATAATAATGAGAATACTAATCATTAACAGAAAACTAGAAACAAATATATCGCACAATAAAAATAAAAATATTTTCTGCAACTTTAGTTTAAAATGGTTTTTACTCTTCTTATTGAAATAAAAAATATATTTAATTGTTTTTGCAACAATAGAATGTTTAAACAATCTCATTATATAAAAATAAGGTGTATTTTTATTTCAAATAATGTATTCTTATGGGATATTTTAACCAAAACACAATATGCTACGCAATTTGCGGAATTACTCAAGGGAAATAAATCCCTGCATCTAAGACATTTGAAGCAAGACTTTTAGAATATTAAAACTTACTGCTTGGATTGGTAAATTTTTGATAAACCCTTACGATAATGCCTAAACTAGCACGGTCATCTTTGTTAGAGACAATAAACACAACTAATTATAATTTTTTTTTAACAGTTTACGATAGAAAAGTCGGAGTTAGAGTTAGAGAATAGTTACTGAAAAAATGTATGTAGATACAAGATACAAATTACTTGCACGAAAGTATCTTAGATACTTTCAGAAAGATACATTTAATAAAAAAATAACTAAGTTAATAACTGTAAGTCACTTCTTAAAAGTAACTAGTTACTTTAAAAAGATGTTTTGATTTCTTGGTTTAACATAGTTAGTATAACTATATTAAAAACGATATTAGGTACTTATTAGATATTTATAGCAGGTTAGTAGCTTTGATATAACCGAGGATATGACTTAACAACAGAGCACTTACCAAGACTTTCTCTCGAAACGTCCAGAAAGCAGGCATTTTTCAGTGTCGTTCCTCGGGTACCTTCGTAGTGAACCCAGAACTCAAGACTATCTATTCAATTTATAGGGTAACTATATTTTATTTTTTATTTATTTTTTTCAATTTTCTAAGGCGGAAAAACCCAAAAAATAGTTTTAAACCATGAATCCGCCACTACAATTTCGTAATTATTTACAAGACATCAAAAAACCTATTATGGCAAATAAATTATCGACAAAATATACGGTTGAAGCTACTACTTTATTATAATCCAGGCGGTGGGTTAAAAATCTTGCGAAAAATGGAAAAAATTAAATGTTTTTTTTTGTATAATCGCTAGATTTAGGGAACGAAAAACATATTAAAAATTCTCCCACTCCGATGAAAACGCGACTCTCTAAATATACAAATTAGATACAAGACCTTGGTTTTTGGTGCAAAAACTCATTTTCCCTTTGTCATGGCATAAATAGGTTTTATACACTGTTTACCTAACACCAGCACTATCGCCGTAGCAGCTGCTTTCAGTTGACTGATGCGCGTCGAACAAATTAATCTATACTTACATATGTAGACTGACCGACGGGTTAGTAACACAACAAGCAAAGTTCAATACATTTAATTATTAATTAGAAAATAGTACAATTTAGAGAAACAACAAGGCGAGAAGTCTGCGTCTCTTCAAAGTCGAAAAACAGAATGAATACGAATAAATCCAACTACATCTAAGAACTTAATATATTATGTAAACAGTTTTTATCTGCTAGCCGGGCGGCGGTGACGAAGCATTACAGTGAATCACCCGCCTTATTCTCGACGAGCAATACGGTTTGTCCACACGGCCATCCTGTGAGGCTTTCGTCCTCGAAAGTCATTAACCTAAGAAAGAAAAAAAGAAAAAAAATATACTGCTTATTTCTTTTTTTTTTTTTTTTTTTTTAATAATTAATTTTGTCTAACATATGCCTGAGACGGCAGTCAATTAATGCCTGAGGTGATCATGTTTATGCCTAAGATGGCGATCAATTTATGCCTAAAATGGCGATCAATTTATGCCTAAGATGGCGATCAATTTATGCCTAAGATGGCGATCAATTTATGCCTAAGATGGCGATCAATTTATGCCTAAGATGGCGACCAATTTATGCCAGAGATGGAGATCAATTTATTTACCTTGAATTTGGAAGAGCTTCATATCTTCCACTCCAACGACTCCTTCATAAGGTCTAGACGACCTTTCTGTATGTAGGTCTTCTTTAATTCTGTATCTGTCATTGGGTAAGATTTCGATAATTTTGAATGGTCCTCTAAATTTTGGGAGCAATTTTTTACTTTCCTGGTTCGATGGAAAACTGCTTGTTTTGGTGAGCACTAGGTCACCGACTGAGAAGAATTTTGGAGGTGTTCGTTTTTTGTTGAAGGTAAGATCTTGTTCAATTCTGTTGCGTTCCAGATTTATGGCTGCCTTCTTTCTGATTTTCGTAACATCTATTGCTTCCTCGTCCGAGATGGTATGTATATCCGTATCTGTTTTTAATTGAAAACCAAACAGGAGTTCTGAGGGCGTGTGTTGAGTTATTCGGTGCTTGGTACTGTTGATTCCTTGTTGGATTTGATTAATAGCAATATCCCAATTGTTTTTGTCTGTGCTAGCGCCTGAAGTTGCCAGGGCATCCAGAATTGTCCTATTTGCCCGTTCTACCTGCCCATTTCCTCTGGGCATACCGGTTGCTGTTGTAAACAGCCGAATGCCTTTGTTATTTACGTATTCTTTAAATTGTTTTGATGTAAATCCAGTGCCTGCATCCGTGACGATGCGCCTAGGGTTTCCCAAAATTGAGAAGATCTCTTCAAGCTTGCTAATAACATGCTTTGACGAAGTATCGGGAACGGGTTTTATGTAAGTAAACTTCGAGAATCCATCCACAACTACCAGCAGGTATTTGTTCCCGTTTAGAGTTTCAACGAAAGGCCCCAGATGATCTAAGTGAAGTGTATGGTGTGGCCTAGCATACTTGGGAATGGAATGTAAGAACCCGGGTTTTTTACCACCACGTTCCTTGTGATAAAGACAAAATAGACAGGAGTTTATGTATTTTTTTATAAATCTGTTCATTTTTAAGAACCAGAACGACCGTTTAATTCTCTCGACTGTTTTGTCAAATGCGAAATGGCCGATGTCATCATGATTAGCTTTGACTATCTGCCACCTACAGTTTTTTGGTACTACTAATCTATTTCCAAATGGGGTTATTCGATAAACTTTATTTCCTCGCAAATCATAGTCGTTAAAAATTATTTTATTGTTGTCACTATCCCCACTTAACAAAATTTCCCTAATTTCCGCAATAGCAGGATCTAATGATTGAGCTTCGCGAAAATAGTCGTTTTCTGTTATTACTAAGATCTGTTCTGTTTGTGAAAAGTCCTGTGTTTCGAAATTGCGGCTCAAAGCATCAACGTGTTGCATTTGACAACCTGGTCTGTGCACAATTTGAAAACAAAAATCCTGCAAGAACAAAATCCACCGAGCTATGCGAGGAATAATTGTGTGTTTATTCCACGCATTTTTGACTGCATTACAATCTGTGTATATGTTAAATTCGTTTCCCAGTAAGTAAAAACGAAAACGGTCTACTGTTTTTACAATTGCAAGTAATTCTAACTCAAACGAGTGATAATTTTTTTCTGGTCCCGTGGTTTGCTTACTAAAGAAAGCCACAGAACTTTCGAGATTACCCTCGCATTGAGTCAGAATTCCCGCATAACCTTCTCTACTAGCATCGGTATATACTCTAATCTCTAACTTTGGATTGAATATTTTTAAGGCTGGTTTTGAACATATTTGTTTTTTTAAAAAGTCAACTATTGCTGAGTGATTATCAGTCCATTCCCACTTAGAATCATTTTTTAAAAGTTTTGTCAAAGGTGCTGATATGCGTGCAAAATCTTTGATAAATTTTCGAAAATAGCCAACAAGGCCAAGGAATTGCCTTAAGTGGTGTTGGTTTTTAGGATAGGGGAATTTTAACACTGACTCTATTTTAATATCCGATGGGTGTACTTTATTAAAAGATATTTCATAGCCTAAATATATAATTTTTGTCATCATAAAAAAGGATTTTTTTAATTTAATCGTAAGTCCATATTCTTTTATGATTTCTAATACTTTGTTTAAGATACAAAGGCCTTCAGATATGGTTGTTGATGGTATCAACAAATCATCTAAATAAGGTATAACATTATAATGACGCAACGGGGAAAATATTACATTCATAAATTGCTGGAACACTGATGGAGCATTACAGTCCAAAAGGGACCCTAACATACTCGTAATGCCCCTCCGGCGTTACAAAAGCAGTATATGGTATTGATTTTTCTTCCATCGGGATTTGGTGAAATCCCGATGCTAAATCAAGGCAGGAAAAGTATTTAAAATCGGACATAGTATCAATAATTTCTTCAATTATAGGTGTAGGAAAAGAATTTTTGACCGTTATTTTATTAAGGGCTCTATAGTCCACTACCATTCTTTTCTCATCACCTTTTTTTTCTACTAAAAGAGCAGGACTTGAGTAGGCAGATTTGCTTTCTCTAATAATATTAGCTTCTAACAATTCTTTTATAATTTTTCGAAAAATTAATTTGTCTTTTTCAGTGGCTCTGTAGGGCCTTCTAGAGATTGGTTTATTTGTTGTTAGTTCTATAGACAAAGAAACATTATGAGCTTTTCCTATAGTATTTTTTGACTCAATCGTGCATGATTCAAATGAATGTAACAGGTTATATAATGCATTTAGATCGTCAGGAGACATATTTTGTTCATGATTTATATTCTGTGAATGTTCAAATGTATGAATTTTATTTTTAAAGTAAAGTAAATTATCGATTTTATAATATATAATGTCGGGGTTTTCTGTAAAGTTACTGCCTATCAAAATATCAAATTTAAATTCTAAATTATTTATTACGTAAAAACATATTTCGCTATCAACTTCATCTATTTTAATATGTTCCCGAACATACTGTGTTACTGTCGTACCTGTTCCTAAAAATCCGGAAAGTTTAACTGGCTCTTCTATGTCGTGTATTTTAAAATTCAATTTATGAGCCACTGATTGCTTAATTAATGAACATTCACTACCGAAATCTATAAATGCACTACATTGATTACCATTAATACTTACGTTCTTATAAAATTTAGATTGAGAATTAAAATTTTCGATATAATTAACATTTTGAATTTTAGAAGGATTTGTATTTTTAGCGTTTTTATTTGTATTATTATTTTGCTTTTTTAAACAGTTTATTTCAATATGGCCCTAGATTCGGCAAAAATTGCAAACCTGATGTTTATGACGACAGTCGGATCGGTCGTGCCCCAATTTACCACAAGCCATGCATGTTCTTACTTTATTGTCTATGTTGTCAGATTTACTATGCGAAACTCTAGAAGAATGGCTTATGCTAGTTTGGGGCACGAACGTGGAACTTCTCTGATGTGTAGAGCCTTGAAAATGCGGTTTAGTTGTAGGTGCACTGTTTTGTACAAAACTTGGTAAATTATAGGTTTTATTTTTAAGATACGCCCCCAAGGCATTCAAATCAACCATATTCGAAGCTTCTACAGCAGAGGTTATGTTATTATCACTGATTGCGCCACAAATTAAGGAAATTTTATCTGTGTCAGAAAAATTTACCTTTAATTTATTAATTTTTTTGGATAAATGTTCAAAGAAAAAATCATACAAGGAGCAACCTTTAGTGGGTTTATGATTTACTATATTCATTAATAGTTTATAAGCATTACGATTTGATTTGAAAGTGGATTTCAAAATATCTTTCCATTTATCCCAAGAATACTCTGACCATCCCATTTCACTTTCTATAAACGTGTCGTACCATAATTTTGCGGTTCCCTTAAGCTTGTTTAAAGCTTGAAATATTATAACGTTGTCAGGCCAATGATAAGTATTAGCGTGATGTTGGATGATTTCAATCCACTCATCAACATTCATTGTTTTAGGATCAAACTCCGGAATAATCGTGGAACTTTTAAAATTTGTCTCCATTAAAGGTTGCGTGTTAACTAAAATACGTGGAGGCGTGTAACTTACAGTTTCTCGGCTTCTCTTCACTTTGTTTTTTGTCTTACGATCGTATTTGCATTCACTGGATGTTGAACTGTCCTCTGAAGACGAAGGCGAACGTTGCCTTCGTGATCTCTTGTGATGATGGGGCATAATTTGTGATTTTAGCACTTAATAAACAGCACAATACACCAATATCCCAACCAGTTCTTTTTCGACCACTTCTGATGTAGACTGACCGACGGGTTAGTAACACAACAAGCAAAGTTCAATACATTTAATTATTAATTAGAAAATAGTACAATTTAGAGAAACAACAAGGCGAGAAGTCTGCGTCTCTTCAAAGTCGAAAAACAGAATGAATACGAATAAATCCAACTACATCTAAGAACTTAATATATTATGTAAACAGTTTTTATCTGCTATCCGGGCGGCGGTGACGAAGCATTACAGTGAATCACCCGCCTTATTCTCGACGAGCAATACGGTTTGTCCACACATAGCACATCTATCAATACGCCAGTCAATAAAAACTCCAGCTGAAAGTGGTAGCTATAGCAATAGTGCTGGTGTTACGTAAAAAGTGTATAGAACATTTTTTTGCACAAAATTTTATGAGGTTTTATTTCATATGTCACTATATTTATAGTATGATTAAGAGACGACGAAGTATTGAACAAAAATCATCTTTTATATAATTTCCATCTCTGTTATCAGAAGTGGGAGAACTTTTTAATGTGTCTTTCGTGACACCAAAGTCTAATTATTAAACTAGTATTACCGCCTGGGGTATTAACGCTTAATTATGTTGCAATTTAAAAGATTTGTTTTCTTTAAAAAATTAGTTTGTATCATCAATTATCACTTTCTTGGTAATTACCGGGCATTTTTTTTTGAGGAGAAAGTTTACATATGTTAACAGAAAGGAATAAAACGAAGCGAAAGTGTTTCTTATATAATATTTCAGATAAGTTGTATTAAAAATATAAAATTTGTCAAAAACAAAAAACTTTATCTGCAGAATATAAGTTTTTCAAATGACACTTATAAACTAACACAAATATTTCAATTTTTCTTAAGTGTATCCTATACCAAATTCTAGTAATTTTTGAGATGTTTATATTTTTTTAGTTTATCAATCCCTCGATTTATTTTTATTTGCTCTAACCACAGTAGCTACTGAAAATAACATAACTATAAGTAAATTAACAGGATACTTAATTACATAAAACTTTTAAAATAGCAGTTGATGAGAGGGATTTTTTACTTCTAAGATATTATAAAAAAAATATGTTACACAATCTACAACCTTTATATTTGTCACTTTTCTCTACCTCATTAGTCAAAAAAGTTAAATGGCTGTCCAATTTATATTCAATATGCCTGCACATTTATCCTTTAAGAAAAAAATTTCAAAATTATACACAGATTTCAAAAATTAATTAATATTTAAAAATAGTACTTTTTGCTGCACTAGTTTTTAACCCACCTGTTTACGCAGAAATATTTTTACAAGGTGCTCAGTTGGTCATTGCATAATAATTCAAATGTGTTTTGTTGCCAAATTTAATCTGTAAAGAATAAACAACGCAGCGTTGTTAACTTTCCCGGTACATACTACTTAGCTCTTAATATTTATCACCTTCAGAAATAAATAAATTCGTAAAAAAGATAACTCTATGAATTGCAAAAATCTTATATTCTCGGTAAACCTAGTTATCTTGTTTATATGATTTACTACTTAAACTAAAACTAACACGAACACATACCAATAGTTTGCCATCTTTCTTAAGCCGTTGCCGCGTGTTGCAAACAAATATGTATCTGAGTTATTCTTTTGTTACTAAAGTAACATTTTGTAACTAAACATACGTTGCAAGACTATCTAGTTACAAGATACGTTTTCCATAATTAAAAAAGTAACTGAGTTTCTTTATGAGAACTTATTAAATACTCCCAGCTCTGATGGAGAAAGTTTTGTATAACTGACAAAAGTTGCGCCAAAACGCTAACTGACATAAATTTATTAATATAAATATTTTTTTAAATTTCTTAAAACCTGTCTCTTGATCTGATACTTTGTTTATAGTATTTTTATATTATGCTGGCAATACAATACCAGTTTTAAAAGCATTTTCCGTTTATTGAATCGATTATTGTATAAGAGTATCTTCTGGCGCACGTCCAAACCTCACATATTTTGCATCAGCGGAAAACCCTAAATTATTGTGTCTTTTCTTAAAAACGTTTTTAAATTTATGGATGTCGGCACATGGATTCTATAGCGATAAATCAATGCGAGATGATTTTTCAATTATCGCATATATCAGAGAAAATGGCCTTACTTGTCCGTTGTAACGAAGTGTGAAAGAGTATGATCGCGATATAAGTGATTTATCTTTTAAGTGCATGGGCGAAACT
Organism: Kuschelorhynchus macadamiae; assembly: GCA_030620095.1. Taxonomy (NCBI): domain Eukaryota; kingdom Metazoa; phylum Arthropoda; class Insecta; order Coleoptera; family Curculionidae; genus Kuschelorhynchus; species Kuschelorhynchus macadamiae. The sequence goes on along the minus strand of JAUTXW010001917.1, from coordinate 2,020,285 downwards.
TTAACTTGAAACCGTACAGTTCTCAGATGTATCAAAATAGTTTTTTTTAGAAATTATTCATTTGTACTTTAAATAACTATAGTTTTTTTTTAATTATATGTGTATACAGTTCTTACTAAAGAGTTTGCACCATATGGGACTTGTTTTAATTAACTATGACTTGTTTAAAATCCCAATACAATATTAAAAATTGTCACGTGATGATCGGTATACGTCAAATTTCACAATTTTTTCTGAAAAGTGCCTAAATTGAGGTGTGTGATCATTGTTTTGTAAAATATTATGGAACAAAATTAGATTCTAATTAGATTTTATGTCAATATGCAAATTTTCAGACTGAAATTCGGAAAAAAAAATTACCATTTGTCTAAAAAAAATCGCAACAAATTTTTCTCATACTTAACCAATGCAAAACATTTACAACAGTAAAACTGTGGTAACCCTAGAAATCAAATATACATATTAAATCTAGAACTATTTTTTTCTTATTTCTTTGTGTATAATACACAGTGTTAGGGGTTTGACTACAGATATTTTAACACGTAATAGTATAGACCATTTTGATTAAAAAATGCTTAAATAACATAGGATCAGTTCCTTAGAATTTTTGAGAAAAACGGCCTTAAAGCTGTATTTTGTTAAAATGCCTACAAATTTTTTCTTAATAAAATATCTGAACGACCTAAATTTAAAAAATAAAATACGAATATATTGTTTTATTTTCCCATAGAATGCTTATTTGAATACAACAACAGAGCCCACCATAGGGAAACAAGCGGGCTTCAACGAACATAATATTTCGCAAACATATCAGTTGCAGTTGCCCTGTTTTTTGGTTCTTTCACCTTAATGTTTTGCCCTATGAGGCAAATCCATACCGTTTTAATACCTGGTCGGTATTTAAAAACTCTTTAAAAAATATATACGAATATTGAATATGCAGACATGTTACTTATTTATGGAGAGGGTAGACATAATGCTCATTTGGCATCACAAACATATCCAAACAGGAGGTGTCCTAATGACAAAACATTTGTGGCAGTTTTACAAAGAGTTCGCGTGTTTGTGTGGCTGTTTAAATAGTGTCGGTAGTCATTTTCAGTATCTACTTTAAGTTTTTAAAATACTTTTTTTTAGTGTGTGAATTACCTACCTAGTTATATAAATTAATATGCTTGGTAAGTTCATATTCTTTATTAATTTTTGGAAACTAATAAAAGTTATTTAGGGGATGTAAGTAACATTTACCAGCCGAGGACGAGTTTGCGCCCGAGCGATAGCGAGGGCTGGCAAAAAAGTTCGAGACTGGTTAATGTACTTACATCCCATATAGTATATAGCATTTTTCCCCGTCTCTGTATTGTATGTTTACAAGAAAATGCTGGATATATTTTTGGATTTTCATTATCATTGCATTCGATAACATTCTCATTAAATTATGAAGGCAGCCGGGATCCGTTGCCAGAGCAACATAAGCAGTTTTTATTTTATTAGCAACGTCAAGTTGACAATTCATAGCGAAAATTTTGAAGAAGTTGAATTGTTTGATTTTGTTTGGACAAAATGGATATTTCAGACATTGAAGAATCAGCGAATATTGCTTGTTCTTCTCTACTACCGGAAAAGTCGAAAAAAAGGTATGAAGCAGCATATAAATCCTTTAAGAATCGGTGCCAAAGCAAGACGGCTACTGCAGTCTCAGAAACTTTGTTTTTGGCGTATCTCCACGAAAAATGTACTATATTAAAGTCTCCATTAAGCTTATGGTGTGAGTATTCCATGTTGAAGTCCACCCTTTTTATAGAGGAAAATATAGATATTTCTAAGTATCCAAAACTTCGAGAATTTTTGAAAAGGAAAAATGGTAGTTATAGACCCAAAAAATCGAATGTGTTTAACAGGGAAGATGTGAATAAATTCATGATTGAAGCCCCCGATGATATATACTTATTGATGAAGGTCGTAATGGTAATGGGAGTTGCTGGAGCGTGCCGTTCTAATGAACTCTGTGAAATGAAAATGGACAATGTTAAAATAAGTCAAGAAGTCATTATTGTGACCATTCCTGACTCCAAAAATGGAATGTCACGTACGTTTACAGTGACAAAAAGTGATGACACTCAGGTTTGTCATTTCAAAATAATTCAAAAGTACAGTGATACAAGATCCCACATGACGACTATTAATCCGCGCTTCTTTATGCGGTATCAAATGGAAAGTGCTTAAACCAGCCGGTCGGGAAAAATACGTTTTCGTCAATTCCAAGTAAAATTGCGAAATTTCTAAAGTTTGAGAACTTCAAAATGTGTACTGGGCACTCTTTTAGAAGAACATCGGCAACTTTATGAGCAAATACTGGAGTTGATGTATTAGCTATCAAGCGACGTGGTGGATGGAAATCCGCTACTATTGCGGAAAGTTACGTAGTTGAGATCCTCAATAATAAAAAGGAAGTAGCGAATAAAATTTTATACAATAAGATGCAGCCAGAAGTCTCTTGCAGTGCTTCAACTGTGGCAGAAACATTGGGTAGAAATCTGAATCTTAAGAAAAACGATCTTACACATAACTGTATTTGCGAAAAAATCAAAAATTAAAAATGAAAATCACATCAGCTCCTTTAAATTGGGAATACCCAAAGAAAAACGTAACGCTATCATGGATCCAGCACTTTGGCCAAATGGTGTGCGGCATAACCATTTTCTGAATCTTCAAAGACGTTAACTCAGTTTCAACTGCGAGAAGAGTCAGACGGGGCAAAATTAAATGACGGAATATCAAACACAGACCACAATAAAGCTAGCGAGGCTCAACTAGCAGTGGTCAGCCAGAACATGCAATCTCTGAGGCACAAAGCCCTTCAGTTGGAAGCATTCCTAATAGATAGAAGTTTTGACATAGTATGTCTTCAATAACATTGGGTGACCGAAGAAGAAATGCAGATTCCATGTATGAATGGCTATGACGTGGCAGCTGCCTCAAATAGAGCCTTGTTTCAAGGAGGTGGAACAGCATTGCTGCTGAAACCAGGTTTTAACTTTAACTTAAAAAATATAATGTTGAAAAATGTATTGAATTCTCAGGTATATTTTTAAAACATGCTGAAACCTATTTTTTGTAAATCTATAGATCCCCGTCTGGTTCTTTTGACTTGTTTCTAGACGTGCTGGAACGGGTCCTGTGCGAAATGGGTGAAAGTAACATAATCCTTGTTGGGGATTTTAATGTACATTTTGGAACGGTTGAGAGAGAGTGTGTAGCATTGTGTACTATGCTTTCTACCTTTGGTCTTCAACAAAAGGTTTTTGATGCAACAAGGGGTAATAACTGCCTAGATAATATCTTCACTAACATAAATATAATTCACAATGTATGTACTATCAGTGGAGGTTTTTCAAATCATCGGGGAGTGGGTTTTACCGCAAACATTCAAAACTTTAATAATCTGCCCCCAGCACAGTATAAAAAAGTGTGTAGACCAATCACTCAAATCGGTAGGTTCAGTTTTTTCAACTATTTACAGAACTTAGTGTTTGATTTTGTTGACGATGAGTCTATCAGCATCGGTAATAGGTTTAAAATGGTTGTGTCGCACATTCGGGATGTATATGAATTATCTTTCCCAGAAAAAAGTTATACGGTCAATAAAAATAAAAACCTTAATTCAAGTTGGTTTAATAATGATTTGAGAAATATGAGAGAACATTTACGTTTTTTGAATGATTTGTATAGACAATCTCCTACCCAGCTGTTAAAACAATATCAAAAAAGTTTCAGGACTCAGTACCGCAATGCTCTGAAAAAAAAGCAAAAATAGATTATAATGACACTCTTATAAAAAATTCTACTAATGCTGTAAAGTGTATGTGGAATATTATAAATGATCATAGGGGCACTCCTGCGGGAAAAGGAATCCAACTACCTTTCACCCGACTCCTTTAATGATATTTTTGTTAACGTTGCCAAGGACTTGCAATGAAATATTCAAAGAGTTCCTACTGACCCTCTTCACTACTTAGGTGGGTTAAATAACATTCCGGAACGTAGCTTTACTTTCTCTGAAGTATCCTTTAATGAGGTTAAAGATGTCATAGACAACCTTAAAAACAAAAAAGTAAACAAACTGGGCTAATAAACCAATGCTTTAAAAACAATAAATTTCCTATGGCATTAAAACAAGCCTTTGTAACACCTATTTTTATGAAAAGAGACTCGGATGACCCTTTAAATTATCGGCCAATCTCTCTATTACCCATATTTTCCAAGATTATTGAAAAATGCATGGCTTCAAGAAATGCCCAATTTTTTGAATCGAACAACCTTTTTTCTAAGAGTCAATTTGGATCTAGAAAGAACTTAAATACTTGCTTGGGGATACTTGATGTTGTGAATTACATAACGGATGCTTTTGAGAACTGTGTGTATGTGTCTGCAGTATTCTGCGATCTGAGTAAGGCGTTCGATTGTGTATCGCATTCCCTTCTGATGGGGAAGATTGAGCATTATAACTTTCATCCACACAGTATTAGCCTTATAACATCATATCTGGAAGGGAGATCTCAGTCGGTGAGAGTTGCAGATGCTCGGTCTGCAGAGAGGGATATTATAATTGGCGTTCCACAGGGCTCTGTACTAGGGCCATTGTTGTTTCTTATATATATCAACGATATACCCTTAACTGCTGTCAATGAAAAATATAATCTCTTTGCAGACGACACTACCATTCTGGTCAGGGGGGGGGTGCCTTGCTTAGTCGACGCAGGATTCACGTGTGGCTCTTTCAAAGGCAAATGAGTGGTTTGCCTCAAACTGTCTATTCCTGAACATGGCCAAGACTCACGAAATGGCCTTCTCAATGCGCACGCTAGAGGATGCCGAGGGCTCTGTTTGCTTTCTGGGGGTAACACTTGACTTGAGACTTCAATGGGACAAACATATCGACATCATTGCCAATAAACTTGCCAAAAACATTTTCTTGTTAAGAAATTTGGTAAATTACATCTCAAAGTCAGTCTTGGACCAAGCTTACCCTGCTTTATTTCAGTCCCATCTAAGGTATGCAATCATGATGTGGGGACATGTGTGCTGCTCGCGTCTTTCGTTTGCAGAGGAGGGCTGTTCGGGTTATGGCTGGTTTGGGATACCGGGACGACTGTAGAGAAGCTTTTAGGACGAACCGAATACTCACATTGCCATTCTTATACATAACGGAGATTTTAATGTATGTTAAGAAAGATCCTGAGTTGTACATAGCCTACGGGGACGTGCACCAGCTCGGCACGAGACAAAGAGAGGACCTGGTTCCTGCATATAGGAGACTAGGACGGAATCAGAATAGACCGGGGTATTTTGGCGTACATTTCTGTAACAAACTACCTCAAAACACAAGATCATTACCACTAAAAGAATTTAAAAATCATATTAAAAAATTTCTTATTCAGAATGCATTCTACTCGATTGACGAATTTATCTTCTTTCAAGGTTTGTATGAACTGGTTTCGGCAGCATACTGTTAACTGTTGTATATTATTTTAAAATGTAATTTGTTTTGTCTTTTTAACGATTTATGTAATGTCTTTTAAATATATATTAACTTAAAAGCTTATAATTAAGATATTTTTTTTTTAGTTAGTAATGTAGATGTATTTTATTCTATCTTTTGCCACTGTGCTTTTGACTTGTGTAAACAATATTTTGTGATAGCATCAATAAATAGTTTGAGTTTTTTGAGGTTGAGGACATGTTTTTCACTTAAAAGTACTTACCTCGCTTGCTTTTCTCAAAAATTGTCTCGCTTTACTCATTCTTGTAAGGTACTTTTTTTGGTGAAATTTTTCTAAGAATCTGTTGGATAACTGCATCCTTCACACATTCCATATTAAATTTGTTAATAATAGCAACACAAATTTCAAAACTCTAAAATAATTGCAATAATTTTTTTCGAAAGAGTTTCTACAAAAAGCATACACTTAAAACGGGCGTGTATCTCCAAAAAGTTGATATCTTTTCTTGTGTAAAAATATTAGCTAGGTTGTAAAACAACATGCGGTATTGCAAATTGCCATGGCCAAATTTTTTTACTAAAATTTTTGAACAGCCTTCGTTAATTTATGGACATTTTAGTAATTTTCCTATAGCAAGTCATACGTAAACTTTTCTTAAATACAACTTTAACAAGAATTATTTGGAAGCTTTCCACATTTCTTTGTTTTATTACATTTGTTTACCCCCGTATATTGCGAAAACATATTTTGTCATACCCAGGTAACTAAATCGGTCCTTCAGATTTATATTGTTATTGTTATGTTGTATTATTACCCTATTTATTTCATTTTAAATAATATTACGAGCTTAGTACTGAAATACATTATTAAAACATGGGTTTTCCTAACTTTGACGCCATGTAGCTAAAAAACTTCTCTAACGATTTTGTCGACACACTGATAAGATTTTCGCAGGAGGTAAAAAATTACGTCATACCAAAATTTCAAACTGTTTGACCGCGACCACATTTCCATAAGCCCACTGTTGGCAGCGGTTATTCATTTTTTAAACTTTATTTGAGTAAAATATTTATATTTAATTTTTTTAATACTAGATATTATATATAAATAGTTACAATAGTTTTAGATGAAATAAAATTAATAGTTTCAATTTGTGTTCTCAATTTAAGAAATTAAATAAACTTTGCACTAAGTTTGTCAGCTCATCGAATCTAAATATAATAAATACAAGAAAAAATAGTTCTAAGTTTATTATATTTATCCGATTTCTAAAATTTTTAACGCAGTTTTGCTGTTGTACATATTTTGCATTGGTTAAGTATGAGACAAATTTGGTAAGTTTTGATTTTTTTTAGAAAAATTGTACAATTTTTTGGTTTAAAAATTTGCACATTGACATAAAATCTAATTAGAAACAATTTTTTCCTATAGCGTTTTTCAAAACAATGATCAGAAAACTCAATTTTGGCAGTTTACAGAAAAAATGTAAAATTTGATGAATACCGGATGTCACGTGACAATTTTTTAAAAATATTTTTTGGTTTTTAGGTGAGCAGAGACGATCGCCATAATTAGATTTACTATAAATCATTTAATTAAAAAAAGTCCCTTATGGTGCTGACTTTTTGGTAAGCACTGTATATTGAATAAGCTATTAGCTTTAGTTTTCTCGGAATTTGAATTGAAATACATTTAGAAAACACTGTGTTCCAGCAGTTTTAATAACACAGGTCTTTGTAGCATTGCTTTAACCATCTTATGTCCGATCTCGCTATATAACACAATATCCATATTAAACTTATAAAAAATTGGTAATTTAAAGTTCTGACCGCATGCATCTGAAAATAAATAAATTCTCTTTGCATTACTCAAAATGCATTATTCACTCCTTCTTTGACTAATCACACTCATTGGTTCCTTTAAGCTGAGAACTGGATTTCTCAGCAATACAAGTAATGGTCGGGTGCTTATTTTTGAATGCAAGATAAGATACAACGACAAAAATCTCTGGCTTTCCTAAAAACAGCTGACTTATATCGATCACAATTTGAATATGCAATGTAGATTTTAAGGTGAAGTTAATACCAAAAATAATACCAATATTACTTAATTAGGACAAAGAAATTAAATAAGAAAAAAGGAATTTCAGTTTCGGAATCACTACCTTTATCGATGTTGTTGGCATTGGAGACGTTAGCCATTATCATATTCGTCCTCTTCGATGTTGGCATTCCATAATTCTTTCTCATCGGATTCAGCGTGACTTTGTCTTTGTGTAACAAGATTAAAAATTAGATAGTTAGATCAATATTTGAATGCATGTGTTATCGATGATAATGGCATACCTGAATCTGTCGTTTTTTGCACTGTATTATCATTAGTAATATCACCAATCACCGACGGCAACTGTTCAACTTTGAACTAAATAAAATCGTAGTTTCCGTCGTAACATTTTTTATATTAAAATTCTTCTTTTGGTAACCACTTTTGCACCCATAATTTGAAAATTTCCTTAGATGGAAAACTAAAGTATCGATAACTAATCGAATGGTTTTTTTATTGTTGTTAGTACATCCCAAAATACCACAATAAACCATTTTATAAAGTATTTATTTTCTTTAAGACGTATTTAGTATTATATACCTGCGGCCCGAATTCTCGAACCTTAAACAATGTTACGGAAGGGATTTGTGGGCATATCCGCTCAGCATTTTTAAAAATAATAGATAGTACTAATCTTTTAACTTTATCAACAGAAAATCTAAAAATGTAACTAACTAAATATTGATAATATGAAGCGCGTCTGAGGGTGAGTGAGCTAGAAATTCGCGGAATATAAATAATACATAAAAACGTCAGACGGAGGTAAGAAAAAAAATTGAGAAAAAAAATTATACGGCTCAGTCGGACGGGAACTTTGTGAACATTGCAGGGGGACTTCGCAGCGATATTTTCATCTGACAAATGTAGGCTTAGAATGGTCTCTTAGAAAATGACAAATTTGAGGGTGTGTGACCATACTTTGGCAGCGACCTAGGCGTCTGACTATATATATATATATATATATATATATATATATATATATATATATATATATATATATATATATATAATGTGTTTTCATTCCGGGTGTACATCCGTTTACAACTGTCGTTCTGAAAAGAACAGTTTTGCTGACGTTTCGCCAAAATCACATATGGCATTTTCGAAGCTTTCTTTCTCGCGTCCGAATAGAGACTGAAGTGTTGGTGACTGCGACGCTTCTTTTTATACCCCCACTTGGGGCCGAAGGTTATATCTGCGCAGGCGTTGGTCTTATTTATGTTTTCCGGATAGTGCTGTTGTTGTGGCGCTAATTGCGCTTGAGTTTTTGCGATTTTAGATTTGTCGATTATTGTCTTCCGTACTGTTGATAGTTTTAATGATTCGTCCATTTTATTCAAATCACCTTGTTTTTCAATTTCTATGGCTTTTCGGATTATTCTGGTCTTATAATGTTCTATATTGGCAATCTCCCTACACCCATCGAAATTTATTTTATGGCCGGTTTCCTGATGATGTAGGAATAAAGCTGAGGTTGTTTGTTTATTTCTGATGCTGAGTTTATGCTCTTCCACTCTTGCTGATATTCGCCTGTTAGTTTGCCCTACGTACAACTTTTCACAGTCCTGGCACGGAATACTGTACACTCCGTGGTTTTCCAGTTTGATTTTATCATTTGGGTTTCCTAGTAGTTTACCTATAGTTGTTTGTGGCTTGTGTATTGTTTGTATGTTGTGTTTCCTCAGAATTCTTCCGATTCTGTCTGTTGTGCCTTTTACATATGGTAAGACTACTCGTTGCTTTCCCGGCTCATATTTTTTGTTGTTCGTTGTTCCGGAAACCTGTGCATTAATAGCTTTCTCTATGGTGCGATTTGTGTAGCCATTTTTCTTTAAAGCACTAGATACTACCTTAAGTTCGTTTTGTCTCGTCTGTGTTTCAGTTAGTCGCACGGATCTAGATATTAGAGTATTTGCCACAGCTTGAATTTGTGCTGGGTGATGATGCGATTTTGCATTTAAATATCTGTCTGTATGTGTTGGTTTTCTATACACGGTGTATTCGAAATGTCCGTTATGTAGTTTTGTGACCAAAACATCTAAAAATGGTTGTTTGTTGTTTTCCTCTAGCTCTAGAGTAAATTGTATTCTGGGGTGGATTGAATTTACGTGAGTCAGAAATTTTTCGAGCTCTGCATGACCATGTTGCCATATAATAAAAAGATCAAGAGCTTCTTTCTCGAAGTATATCATAAATAAATTCGCGACTACTGGTGATAGCGAGGACTCCATTGGAACTCCGAGAGTTCTATTATATGTGCCTGCTAATTCTCGTTCATAGCAATCTTGTTCAATGCTTCGTCGATGGGAAGACTGGGATATAACGATTTGATATCTAGGCTTGCTATGATATCGTTTTTTTCAAGGACGATATCTCGTTTTCGCGTCGCAGTCACCAACATTTCAGTCTCTATTCGGACGCGAGAAAGAAAGCTTCGAAAATGCCAAATGTAATTTTGCCGAAACGTCAGCAAAACTGTTCTTTTCAGAACGACAGTAGTGAACGGATGTACACCTGGAATGAAAACACATAATATATATATATATATATATATATATATATATATATATATATATGTGTATATACGTCATTTGTGACCTTCAAACAGGTAACGTGCAAATGTTAAGGCGGAGGTATGATTATTTTTCGGACAATTTTTTTACATTTTTGAGTCGTCTGACGTGTCCTGTGCAGTAGTTTTGACCAAAATCGTTGCAGATCGCACTCCTTTTTGGTCCTCCCAACCACTTGTCAAAATTTTAGCCGGAGATAATGTCGTAGCCAGCTCTCCGTTTATTGGTTTGTTGATCAACACGTTTTTGTGTTAGGACTGAAAGGAAGAAAATAGCTATTTTCGCGCATTCCGAAACCGCTTCTAAAACCAAAATTAATTTCGCTTATGTTAGTGTCCAAGTTTCTCCAAACCCCTAGAAATATCTTTATTACGTGATCCACGAAGCTAATTTTATTAGTCATTATAAATATACATGTCTTAAGATAGATGGTGGTAATAAGTTTATTAATTCTGCTGCCTTTTTTTATTAAACGTTGGCACAATGAAAAACTATATACATACAAAAAAAGAGAAATCTTAAGAAATGTTGTATAGTATGTTTTAATTGTTTATAAATGAAAATGGAGATTAAAATGGGGGATTTTTTGGTACTATATATGAGCTATATCCAAAAAAGATATTATTAAAATGTAATGGGCGTAGTTATTAATATTTCTTTTAGGAGATTAAAATGTACAAAAACACTTTAGCCCATCTCGGAATTCCGACTTCCATCTCGAAATTCCGACTTTTAACTCGGAATTCCGACTTCTAACTCGGAATTCTGACCTCTATCTCGGAATCCCGACTTTTCTCTCGGAATTCCGACTTCTAACTCGGAATTCCGACTTCTAACTCGGAATTCCGATTTCTATATCGGAATTCCGACTTCTATCTCGGAATTCCGACTTCTATCTCGGAATTCCGACTTCTAACTCGGAATTCCGACTTCTATCTTGGAATTCCGACTTGGAACTCGGAATTCCGGCTTTTAACTCGGAATTCCGACTTCTATCTCAGAATTCCGACTTCTATCTCGGAATTCTGACTTGTAACTCGGAATTCCGACTTCTATCTCGGAATTCCGACTTCTAACTCGGAATTTTGACTTATAGTAGTGTTTTCACAAAAATGTTCCAATTTTTGCTTTGGATGCGTTGTCCAGTTACTGCACATTTAATAATTATCCTTGTGATAAAGACATTTATGACTTGTGTAAAATATTAATTACTGAAAATGTCTAGAAATAGTATCTAGTATGATGAAATCTAACCCCTGAAGGTGTAGAAGATAAAGAAATTTTAATAAATGAGGAAAAAATAAATAAATTATTAAATTCTATCCCTTGTAACGACACCATGGACGGCAATGAAAGCCAAACTATTTATAGGATGCTTATACCAACATATCTATAATTAATATCAAGTATAAATAAGATGTGCAGCGAATCTCTAAAGAGTAGATAACTTAAATAGATTTAATAAATAACAAAAAAAAGTATATTTTACTCTAAGTAGACTCCCTCGGATCGTAGTGCAAGTCAAAATATTTATAGGGGTCTGTTACCCCGATGTTTGGAAATAATATATATTATGAATTAATGTAGCAGCAGGTTTTAGAATGGGTAGAAAATTCATAAATTTAGTAAAGTAGGAAAAATTCAATTCATTTAATTACCAATGTGTCTAGAAATAACAACTCTATGAATAAACAGGATTAGAAAACTGAAACAAATTTTATTGAATGAGAAAAGTCATATTTTCATATTATGTCCCAGGTCCCGAAGAAAACAGGTAGTCAACATATTAATTGGAAGTTGTTGTCAATAGGTCTAATAATAATATATAGTATGCATAAAAGTGGCAGTGAGGTCCTTAAGGGTAGAATACCCCGGCCTGCCGAGTCATTCCAATATATTAATGATGTGTCTATTACAAACTTTTAAGACAAGTAGAAGAAGATCCAAAACGGGTAATGAAACTTAATAAATAAAAAACGTAAATGACTGGGAATATTAGTCAAAGAGTCTATAATCAGTAATAAAGTCTACTGTATTAGATATTTTGTCAGCAAACCACGTATATCAAGGTACCCATTTTGATATTTTGGACAAATTAAAAGAAATACCTATTCCTTCTGTTGGGTGTGATCAACACGAAAAAAATTTACAACTACGATCATTGAATTGTACCTTGTCAGTAGAATGCTCTTTATTTGTAAAGAGGTTTACCGAATAGAAAAAAGCTAATAATCAGTAATAAAGTCTACTGTATTAGATATTTTGTCAGCAAACCACGTATATCAAGGTACCCATTTTGATATTTTGGACAAATTAAAAGAAATACCTATTCCTTCTGTTGGGTGTGATTAACACGAAAAAAATTTACAACTACGATCATTGAATTGTACCTTGTCAGTAGAATGCTCTTTATTTGTAAAGAGGTTTACCGAATAGAAAAAAGCTAAAAGAAAGAAAATAAGGTGCTTGAAGAAACAATCAAAATTATAATTACCTTTTCACTGTGTTCCTGTATCTGTTTTGATACATTGATGTCCTTCCACAAAGTTAGAAATAAGAACTACAACGGAAACTTGATTTATGAGGATGTGATTTGCTAACAATTTTTTTTTTGCTGAAATCATGTTACAGATTTTTGTTTTCAAACTTCATAAAATATCAATGTCTTCATTTGTGGAGGAATTCTAATAGATTATAGTTTAAAAAACTGAAAAACATGCTGTAATAGTAAACTGAACTAAAAAAAACACTTGGGACGAGAATAAAGTGAGTGAAAAATTAATGTCATTGAGAAAACAGCGTGGGTCTGATACCAGTTATAAATATTTTATCGGTATAATTTCTGAAAGTAAAGTCAGTATGAATATATGGTATAAAGGCACGCTTTTTTACAAAAGTAATTTTTTTCTTTTTAGTTCAATTTACTATTAAAGCGTGTTTTTTAGTTTTTTAAACTATATTTTTTTTCTTTTTAGTTCCGTTTACTATTAGAGCGTGTTTTTTAGTTTTGTCAAACTATAATTTATTTTTCTTCGCTACCTCGCCGTGCCGATAATGGGTAATTTGCGCGTCTGCTGCCTACCTTTTATATGGTAGCCATTTCCCAGCGTCCCTTTCCGAGATGAAACTTTTTTATGCTGATGATCCTGTTCAGGATAATGGGACAAACTTATCAAATCATTGCATGGTCATCGATTGTAATCTGGCGTTATAAAGTGGGTGAAAATCAAATAAAACTAATAAAAGCGTTTTAAAACAAGTAAATGTACTCGAACAATATTTTAATTAAAAGGTATCAGGGAAATTTGGTTTTTCTGACTTTGTTTTAGTTATTATATTTTTTATCATCCATAGAATCTAACTGATTAGTTATGTTCCTGTCCTTACTTGAAAAAGTCAACCTAAAATCTTTTATACTTTGATGAAATTTAATCTGAATGAATAATAACGGAATTGCAAAATAAAGATTAATGAATAATGGTTTAACGAAATATAAGTTATTTTAATAGAGGATGCATAAACCTTTCATAGGTGCTAGTTATTTACTCAAAAAAAAGAAATTTTTTTAAACAAATATATTTCTTTTCTTCTAAAAGAAAAACAATAATAATTATATTTAAATTTTATGTATAATAGTAAATAGTTGGTAAATTGGGAAAAGAAAAGAACAATACTTATGAGTAAATGACGATAAGCCTTGATGAAGAGCGAGGAGACATATGCCCCCACACTACAGTGCATATATTAAAATCTGAAAAAAAAAAAAAAATATATATATATATATATATCTGAAAATTCGTGCATCCCATCGATGCTTTTGCATCTTTTTAATATGGATCAGATGTTCTTACTAAATAGTGTTTTATTATTTCTACTATCTATGAAAAAGATAAAGCAAAGAACAAAATTTTATTTTTCATGTCAACCATATTCAAGCCATCGGAATCGACCCAGTCATTATTTTTTAATTTGGACTTTATGCACAGTTAATAAATTTCTTGTAGTTTTACTTAGCTTCATCCTGATCCCTATAAATGAAACATTAATTTCATTTAGAATGATCGCTTCATTTGACGTTAAAAGAGTATAAAAAAGTGATTGCGCTTATAAGCAGTCGTGTATTAATTACAACGCAGATAGAAATTCCGAGTTAGAAGTCGGAATTCCAAGATAGAAGTCGGAATTCCGAGATAGAAGTCGGAATTCCGAGATAGAAGTAGGAATTGCGAGTTAGAAGTCGGAATTTCGAGATAGAAGTCGGAATTCCGAGATAGAAGTCGGAATTCCGAGTTACAAGTCGGAATTCCGAGATAGAAGTCAGAATTCCGAGATAGAAGTCGGAATTCCGAGTTACAAGTCAGAATTCCGAGATAGAAGTCGGAATTCCGAGATAGAAGTCGGAATTCCGAGATAGAAGTCGGAATTCCGAAATAGAAGTCGGAATTCCGAGTTAGAAGTCGGAATTTGCTACAAAAATAAATATAAAAAAATTGTGGCCCTTCTACGCTTTCGTACATATTTGATTAATATTAAAAAAATACTTTCGTAGATATCCTGATGCCATACAGTTTTGATATCATTGGCGTAGATCCTTGATATTTTTTAGGGAAACTTTGTATAAATAATTTTTAAAGGATACATAACATTACTAAATTACGCTTCTTTCGTCATTTGCTCCTCAATAATAATCTAAAAATATGTTTTGCAGTTTGTAAGGGAATATAACGTTAAAAATAATATATTCAAATTTGGTACCAGGTGCCAGATAGGATTTTTTTTAAAACTTTTTAAAAATTTGAAAAGGTTTAAAATGTATAATAGGTTTTTACAACATATTTTCAATTCAATATGCCTGCAACTAATTAAGAATTTAGAACGAATATTTCGTTCATGGCTTCCAAAGAAAATAATACAGCGAGTGAAATTCCTCCACCCCTATGGGGTAAAAAATGGCTTTCAAACACGATTATCCCAAATCAATTTCTAGATTTTTTGAAATACCACCCCTAAAGGAGCAAGCTGTGTTTTACTTTATTTACAATGGATGGATATCTTTTAAAAATGATTTAAAAACCTATTTCCGCATTTTTCGAAATTGAAACAGTGAAGCGTCTTTTATTTTTTTGTAATATCTCTTTAAATTAATGAGATTTTAAGACAATTGGTTTTTTCAACGGTCTTTAAAAATAATTATCTAAAAAAAATATAAATTTATCGAAAAATTATTTCTAGATATTTAGAAACACGTCTTTATAGTTTTTTTTTAAATTTTTTGAACTAAATGGGATTTTAGGAGGACTTTTCTTCACTAACTTTTGAAAATATTCATTTAGAAATTTTTCGAAATTCCCCTAACGAGTAAAAATATGTTTTGATATTTTAGAAGTTTTCTTTAGCACAAATAATGTTTTAATTCAATTATTGTATTAAAAACTTTTTCAATAGTTCATGAAATATTTCTATTAATCTCTAGTTCTCCTTAACTGCTTTTTTCAGCATTTTAAATCATATTTAATACTTTTAATACCCAAATAATTCCTTTTAGTGTACACAATTTTGGCATCTGCGCACTCCTCGTAAAAACTTTATTTATTACTCGTAAATGGTTCAACAAAATTTAATTTAGATTACTTTAAAAAAAAAGTGAATTAGATGGTCCGTCAGAATGCAAAAGCACTTTATCAAAACGGTTTTACTAAAAAATATTCATATGGTGTAAAAATAAAAATGACAGAAAATAAACCCACAATTATCCTACCAAATTTGCCACGTGTGCAATGAAATTGCGAAAGAGACACACACAGACAATGCATATCAGTTGTAGCTACCAATTTAATTGAGAGCAAAATATAAATGTCGACCAGCAAAATAGGAACGAACGCTTTTAATTTACGATCAAACACCACATTCGTCAATGTTGAAGGGGCAACATGAAAGTTTCTCATAACGTGTCACTAGAGTCAGGCTTTGATCAAAAGAAAATAAAACGAGTAGATAAATATATATTCTTTCTATTTGTCATGAATATATGTAACAACTGTTGAAATCGATCACTTATACACAATTAATGTAGACTATTTTTCCAACCACAAACAATCTTTGATGGGAATTTTATTTTTATTTACATTTCAACACTACAGTTGAAAAAATGTAAATAAATAAATTAAAAGTACTGACTTTGACTTCACAGATTGTACTGGTTACTATGTGTGAAGTTTATTATTGAGCATTTGTCCCAAGTTATTCGTTTTTTTTTAGAAAATATCGCGAGTTTTGCTGATTGCACACTTTTTAGTTTCTGCTAGGTTAGAGACACTAAAACCGTTATTACGAACTCTCAGTTGTAAAATATATCTTTCTAAGTTAAAGAATGTTGAGGTTTTGAGACAGGGTATGATAGGGGAGACTAAGATAAAAGAAGCAAGCTCTCAATATTTAAAATTATTATTTGATGCTCTAGAACTATCCTATTTTTCTTTTTTATTTGGAATATCCGTTTTCAATTCACGGGCGTTTTAAAGCAGGCCTAACCTTAGAGTAAGAATAAAAATAGAGTTCATTATTTACATATTTAGCCACTGCCAAGATTACCTCACAGTATAAGGTCGATCGTACGACGATGCCCAGCCAGGAACACCAATGTTTATACCGATTTATATTACGGTGAATATGTTTAAATATGATGCAATAAAATTTACATACCAAGAATAGTAATGTGTTTCCAGTATTGGTTTCTAAGCGGTATAAAGAAATTACTTTTATTGCAAAGTAGTAAAATATAAACTAAAATACCCAAAGCCTCAGATCAGATTACACCAGTAACAAGAGTTTTAGTTAGATATGGCAAACCCGATCGACCACTCCACGTATTAGACCATCCCACTTCCATTGACAAGGGATCCTTATAGTAAAAAAGTATAATAGTCTACAGCAAAGATTGTTACAGAGTCACGTGACCGGCGTGGCTTAAAGACCAATAGCGGGTCGTGTTTATTTTATTAGTTTTATTTACTTTATCTTGGACATTGCGAAACTAGGAGCTTTAGTTGACCTAACTATGGTACGGCAATGTGAGTTTGTAAAAAAATGGCTATTTAAGTTTGGAATTTTCTTTTAATCACTAAGTAAACAGCAAGATTTCCTTTTCCAGGAGACAAGTCTGATGGAAGATACCTTGTTCACTTATTTTGGGTCACATGACGTATTGACCAATCCGGTTCAGTATAAGGGCACGTTTATTTCGTTGAGGGTCGTGGGAGAATCAAAAAGCAAAATGATACAAAAAAGACTCTGAGGTAATTTTTTAACGATTACAATAATTTTTCCTATGAGAGAATGAAAATAATTATAGAATATATCTATACTATATTACAATAGTCAAAAGGCGTCTCACGCTCAAAAAAAAACGTACTGCGATTTCGAAAATCATTAGATTTTGGATGAAATCTGGAAAAATAATAAAGTTTCGGACGATTTCGCGCCGAGAAAAATCTTTTATTTTATTTTATTTTATTTTATTTTATTTTATTTTATTTTATCTATTCTATTCTTATCTTATAGCGCTCGCTTTTTTTACTTTCCTCGCGAGAGGAAGGTATTCTAGTGGCAAAAAAACATGTTTTCTCAATTCCGATGGTTAGTCTGTAGGTCTGTTCGCGACAAAGCTCAAGAACTGCTTGTCCTATTTACTTCAAGTTTTGGTTAAAACTTAAGGGTCATATGATGATGCCTTGATGTCAAATGTTAAAATCTTCCGTCCGACCTGTTGACGTTGTCATTTTGGCACCGCTACTTTGAATTTTTAAATGCTGACACTCTTAAATTTTCCTAGGCACCAATTTTCAGTTTTAGTTACACAAGTAACAAAATGCGTCGGCCGTATTGGCGCCGTCATTTTGGATTTCTAAACGTTGACTAAAAAAATTCGGATTTTTTATATCCAAAAGTATACATGTCAAATTTGAAAATAATCAGTAATGAAAGTGGTGAAAAATCCATTAAAAGATTTAAACCAGACACACAAACATACAATCAGGCGAGTAGGAAGCCAATAAAAGCGCGTTAAAAGCATTGATTATAGTTTAAAACTTTAACAATAGTATTCACTAAAAAAGTTTAAATTTAGACAAGGTCTAACTTGACAGTTACAGGTTTAAGATGACATTTTTAACAAAGGAATAGGTAAGAATCCGTCCTTTTGTCAACGATAATGAAGCATGGCCCATCTCTTTATTTTCGTACATCAAATATTTTAACAAGTTGTCATTTTGTTTGGCCATATTGCATTCATACCAATATTTGCTTGTATCAGAGGTAATTTTTGTGGAAAATTAAAGAAAATTAAAGTTAATCGAGTAAGTGGATTTTTTAGCTATACCGGAATAGACCGATCGACCGACAGTAATGGAAAAACATGAAGATCTGTAAAAACCCGGAACGATGATTTTTTCACGATTAATGATATTTCCTTTTACGGGAAGTGAAAACTCGCGCCGCCACTGGTATTCGTCAACAAATGGCCGAGGCTTGAACATGGGCCATCACCACTTCTTGTTATATCGTAAACATTGGTCGATAGAATGTGAAAAATAGGGGAATGGCGCATACCCCTAATGTGATTTATGAATGAATTGTGATCTCTACTTTAATTCTTACTCTAACGGCCTAACCTAAGTTTCAACGATAATGGAAAAATGTGCTCAGTTTTGACCGCTAATTTTGACGAAACCGTGGTAACAAATTTATTCTTTATAGAAATTAATTAACATATAATATACTGCTCTTAACATTATTAGGAGTAATTTTATCTGTACTGTGGACCATTTAGATTTTATATACCAAAAACTGATAAAAGTACCAAAATTTATTTAGGAGGTTTAAAAAGAAATAAAATCAATTTCAAATTTTTATGAACTAATAGAAGGTATACGGCCCTTATTTCGTTTAATTTTATTCAACTAGGTACATGTAAAAAAAAGGTTGAAATGGAATAAAATATGAATATTTTATTTATTTATTTACACTACCCCACAGGGCAGTAGCCCCTATTATTGGGCAGGATACACAGCAAATATTAAGTTATACAGATAAACAAATATATATCCAGCAATATAAATTATCAAATAGCTAACATATATAGTTAAATAACTAAAACTAAAATAACTTATCAAATATTGAACATACTATATAATTATAAATAACTAGAACTAACAGATTTAATATTTTTATCATTACAATGGAAAATATCCAAATAATCCTTCAAGCGATTGTGAATAGAATACATATTGTGCAGTGGGGAGAATTTTAAAACGTTCGTTCTAGATTTTGGAAGGTAGAATAATGGTGATGACCGAGTTGATCTAGCGGGCACGTGAAAAGTAACTTGAGATAGCAGATTAGGAGCAGACATTTTATTATTTATTAACTTGTACAGAAATATGAGCAGAAAATATTGTCTTCTTTTCTCAAGGGTGTCCCATTTAAATCTTAAAAGTAGACTTTGTCGGGAAATATCAAAAGGTGGGTAAGACCCATCAATTTTAAAACTCAGAAATTTTAAAAATTTATACTGCACGCTTTCTAATTTGTCAATATGCACTTGATAATTAGGGTGCCAAACAGAGGAGGCATACTCTAACCTACTACGAACCAGAGAATAAAAAAGTGAGCACAAGGTTTCAGATGACTTGAACTCCCGGCTAGATCGTATAAGAAATCCTAAAATCCGATAAGACTTGGCAACAATATCCTCGATGTGATGGATAAATGAAAACCTGCTATCAAATATGACTCCCAAGTCTTTAAAATTTTCAACTCGTTTCAGAGCAACACCGTCCATATGATACTCATACTTCATAGGAATTCTACTTCTACTGAATGTTAAAACATTACATTTATTGATGTTAAGGGACAGTTTGTTTTTTTCACACCATTGACCAAGTGTAAGAAGATCAAGACTCAAGTTCCGGCAATCATCAAGACAGTCAATTGTGCGGAATATTTTTAAATCATCAGCATAAAGCAAACAATTATTATTCATACCGTTAACGATGTCATTTATAAAAATGTTAAAAAATAAGGGACCCAGGACAGACCCCTGGGGAACACCCGACGTGGCAACAAAAGTATCTGAAATATGACACCGATACTGCACAAATTGAGACCGACTTAAAAGGTAGCTTTGCAAAAATTTAACCAAGTTTCCCGAAAAGCCAAAACTGGATAATTTAGTAAGTAGGATACCGTGATCAAGACGATCGAACGCTTTAGAAAAATCTGTAAAAATAACGTCAACCTGTGTATTACAATCCAGGCTCTCAGCAATGTATTGAGTAATAGTACAAAGATTTGTTACAGTCGATCTACCAGATACAAAACCATGTTGTTGATCAATTAGAAGAGGAGTAACGTAAAAAGATAACTGGGCGTGAATAACAAATTCAAAGACTTTGCTAAAATTGCATATTATAGCAACAGGTCGATAGTTTTCTATTTTACTCCTATCATCTTTTTTAAAGATTGGGCAGATTTTTGATTTTTTCCATACATCTGGCAAAGTGCAGTTTTGCACACATAAATTAAAAATAACTGCTAAAGGTTTGGCAAAAGCACTTGCGCAGCCTCGCACAATAAATGAAGGGATAAGATCAGGCCCAGTGGTAAATTTAACTTTTAGTTTCTTACATGCAGTTTCAGTGGCTTCAGGCGTTATGTTAAACAATGAAATTAAAACATGACTAATATTTGAATCATATGTGTGCGCATAATCAGTAGATGTTATAAAAGATTCCTTAAACATATTTGCAAATGAGTTAACAATGTCCATAGGTTTGTTCAGTTCGGAATTTAGGTAAGACATCGTAGAAGGCAGAGTACCGCATGACTTCCTAGAATTTATATAGGACCAGAATGACTGGGGATTACTCTTAAATTTTGTTTCTACATTAGCTAAGTAGGATTGGTAGGATATGTTAATGAGATATTTTACCGTCCGCCTGGTTAGTTTAAAAGCTTCATAATCATTTACTCGCTTGCACCGCTTATACGTACGCCACTGGGATTCCTTCTTTTTTAATAAAATCCGTATATCACTTGTAAACCAAGGAGGATATTTACTATGTTTAGCCTGCGTTATCGGAACTGTATCTCCGAAAATAATATCTAAGTGCTGATAAAATGCTGCGACCGCATGGTTAGCATTAGGTTCCTCGTTAAGGAACGACCAATCATGTTCGGACAGAAGCTGGTACATTCTCGGAAAATTGGCCTTTTTAAAATTATATGCTAAATTCTCTTTCAGTTTAAACTTATTTTGTTTGTGAATGTAAAACGGAAAAGAAATTAATAAAGCGGGGTGATGTAAGTCAATGGATATCACTGACTCATCAGATTCAGTTACACAACAGGATTTTAGGGTACAAAAAACTAAATCAAGAAGCCTTTTATTACAATTTTCTATCGTATTTAATTGCTTGAAATTAAAGAAGTTTTGGAATTTATTAACGGCTTGCATTTTTGAGCTACACACGATATCGCTTATATTCATATTTTTTCGGTATTCCGGAATATTAAAATCACCTAAAAATATAATATCTAAATCCATATTTAAAGCAGGCAAGGCAATAAGAATCCCAAATAACTCCTCATATGCTGCGAAAGTAGGCGGAATATACATAACAATTACAATAATTTCGAAAAATCTCCGAGTGATGCGCAATCCCAAAATGTCTATACTAGGGAATGTATCTGAGACAAGATTTGTTTTAATAATTGTGGCCGTAAAATATTGTTTGACTGCAAAAAGTACACCTCCGCCTCTACTGACGTTGAGAAGAGAAGTTCTACGATCAGAACGGAAAATTGAATATTTATTAGAGAATAATTCACTGTCAAACACTTGTGGTGTCAACCATGTCTCCGTAAAAGCAATTAGATCAAAGTCAAAGCAATATGATGCATTAAATAAGTCGTGCGTTTTGGTATTGAGACCACGAACGTTCTGATAGTACAGCGTAAAGTTAACATTATTTCGGACAGATTGACAATTCACCGTTTGACTCTGAAGGTGCGAGTCGAAGTCGATTAATTGAACTAAATCGTCAGACTTCTGACTTGCGCAGACATTCGTCGAAGTGTACCGGTACGCTTCGTACACGCATATGCGCTGTGATTGCTACTGACTATTAAGTATTTGAGCCTTGACCCCAGATAACTTCCGTAGATATATGGGACAAGTTTTATCCCATGCAGCATGATTGACATCAACAGTATCATTAGGGGTTCTAATTGATAAATTGACGCAGTTTACGCATTTTGAAGCAGCGGAAGAGTTGCATTCCGATAGGTCGTGCTCTTGTGAACACTTTGGACAAGCCTTTTTAAAAGTTCAGTTCTTAGAAGTATGATTGTAGCCTGAACAATTAAAGCACCTTACGGGTTCAACCGCGTCATAAATAATGCATCTATCATAACCAACCACTAAGTATCTAGCACGACTATTTGATATTTTATCTGAGAGACGGTCATAAGTTAAAAGATCCAGTTGAACAATCGCTTGAAAAATTTTTTTGTCTTTCTTAATATGCCAGTATTTAAGTATTTTACACTCAGAGTCTGCACAGATATAAGGTTCGTTTTGGATCCTCAGGCACTGAATTAGTTCCTCCTCCGAAAGGTCCTCCGTTATACCCACAATCTTGATTTTCGGTTGAGCGACTTTTACTTCTTTCACTTCAAAATTTTCGGCTAGTTTATCTTTAGCCAAATTGCAGAATTTTGAAACAGCCTCATCATTCTTACATCCAACCACAATGCCTCCATCTCTTCTAGAACGCACGTTGTTGACAGCAATGGACGAGTCAAATGGACTTATCTTCGAGAATGTCTCGGATTTGGCACTAGTACCGGACTTCAGTGGCTCTTTCGGCTTAATAACAACAGCAGACTTATTAGCAATTTGAGCATACGTCCCAGAATCCCTAGAAATGCCGGCTTGTTGAGATTCGCTTAGTTTCCTACTTATGTCATTTTTAAAAGTTTCGAGGGATTTTTCTATGTCTAGGAGCTTAATTTGTACCGTCTGCTCGATGGTTGCTTTAAGATCAGTCTCCTTATGTTTCACTACTAGGCAGGTCTTGCAAAACCAAAAGAAACCCGGGAGTGCGTGGATCTTTGCAGCATCAGGAGGTAGGCTGCTACAACTTAGGTGGTACTGGCCTTTACAAAAGCCATCGCAAACAAGCCCAGGTTTACGCTTCGAAACTTCAGATTGGCAAACAGAACAGCTCATATTTTAAGGAAAATTTACACGTTTGACGACAAAAATTACATAGAGTCCATATTAATAAAGTATATAGATTGTACTTATCTTAAAATTGCAGCATATAACGACAGCAAACCATCAAAAATACACAAGTGAAACGGAGGGCAAACAAACACGTGCACACAGCGCAACCGTACTCTACTACTTAATGCATTTTATGAGTATTTGGAAGGCACAATAAATGCAGTTGGAATATTATATAGACTATCGAACAAAATAATGAATATTTTTTTGGTACTGCTAAACAAATAATTTATATTTTTCCTAATTATTATAAAGTTACATTTATTAAGTGTAATAGTTTACACCTGATAATTATTGAAGACACATCGCTGATTGAAATTTTGTGAATAATTTACAGTAAAGACAATGCAAGCCCGACAAATGATTTTTTTAATTACGAAATTTTAATTAAATACAAAACTGTATTTAAAATTTCTGCATTTAAAAAAAAACTGGAAAACCCCAATTAAGACTTTCAAAATTAAAACATATACCTGATTCTATTAAATGTTAATGACTTTAAGAAATATTTTGTTAATTCTTCCTTTTCTTAATATAACAAATGCTGACTTTGTAAATTTTTATTCTAGCGATATGAAAGTAAATACATTTTATTTGTCCGAAGATTAGATTATAATAAAATGTTATCTAGAATTTTTAGAATAAAACCAAAAGCTTGGTACTGATCAGTTGAATTATGTACTATTAGGAAAAGGTTTTCCCGCATTGTTAGCTATCATATATACTGTAAGTAAATGTATTTTTCCAAAATAAATAAACTTACTAGTTTCGAACTACCAGTATTTTTTTTAGTTTTTCAAGAAAATTGGGGTTAGTATTTGACAGTGAAATCTGTTATATGTTAAATCTCATAAAATTTTTCATCCAAGCAATAAAGTTTCGGAAGTGGTTATACCATCTCAGTAAACAAAGCCATTCAATTAGCTTTTAACATTTCGACGACAGTCGATCATTGGTTTTGTTTACTATTGGTGACGGGACGCATTTCTTGTGTTATATTTATTTATTTATACAATTTTTGTGAACAGATTTATCATGATTTTTGTTCCTCGGAGAGAGCCGTGTGAATTTAATCGCAGAATTCAGTTAATTTAGGCACAATTCAGTGGAATAACATGGAATTATCCTGTTTTATGAAAATACATTTGTGTGGCTTTTTGTATTTTTTGCTTTAGATAAGGAGTCAATTAGAGGTTGTATACAATCAGTATAGATGAGTACGTCTTAAAATGTATAAGCGTTTTTTAGATATTCCGTTCAAAAAAATTCAAGAGAAATTATGTCAGTGGGAAACATGTTTCCACTTTTTATTTTCCTAAATACCCACTCTTTCAAAGAAATGCTATTAAATGGAATAATTTTGATTCAACTTCTGCTTCGAGGGTTGGTAGTTATTCTATACCTAAACAAACTGTTTTTCTCAAAGAATTTCATCATTTGAAATAAAAAATAATTAGGTATAGTCTAGTTAGATTTTAACCCTCAAGATATTGAAAGAGCCACCCTTTTATTAGTAAAAGTACTGGAGAAACAATATCTGTATCACTAAATTGCTCCCGTTTAGTTTCACGTTTGACAGTGAGTTTTGATTTTAGTCTTAAAAATATCTATTGTTTTGATGTAACACAAACAAACATTGGAAATTTCAATTTTGACTGGATTTTTTTTAAATGACAATAACTATTACAGTTACTGAGTACCACAAATCTGTTTCTTAGGTGCCATACTAAGTAAGCTATCAGGTTGCCCTGAGTATTTGTCAGTCAGTCCTATATCGGGAAGGCCCTGCAGCAAAAAAAAAATAAAAATAGAAAATGCTTACACCCTGTATATCCTAAAAATTATTGTTGTTATTTAATTCTCGTCCTAATTCACATCTAAACATGTTGATTGCACAATAATCTTTTGAATATAGCGCCAAAAGTCGATCGACTGTCGCGTCGCCGCCATTTGCAATCGAATTCAATGGCTTTGTTTATTGAGATGGTGTTGTAATAGTTGCACCTCTGTAATGGCGTCTTATATAACAGGAGATATATTTCATGACAACAATCCAATAAATTGTTATAATTCACAAAAATTTTTCGACCTTGAAATTCAAAAAGATAATAATACCCCTTTCACGTTATATTAGATTCTTTGAGTAAACCTCAATTTAATCGAGTAAGAGATAAAAAGATAAAGTTCTTTATAATTTAGTAATTATACATCCATTTTTACTTATTTAAACATACGTAGAAAATACTTTGTTTTACAACCACGTATGTAATGTTTACATTTCTGACATTTTAAAAGTTTGAAAGAAACATAATTCTGACTGTGGCATTTATCCGGATGGAAAGTGACATTTATCTTAGTAAAAAGTGGTCACTTTCCACCTGTGTAAATGTGACTTTCCACCCAAGTAAATGTCAAAATTTATTGAATAACGAAAATGTTTCAATTTTATTTGATTATTTAATTTTTTTACCAAAATTTCAGCTGAAAAACTCTTTTTTGATGGCAATTATATTAATAATGCAACTAATTTAAGTTTGTATGTTTGGCTTGTTTAATACTATAGTAGCCATTTTCAAAATGTCAGTTTGACTTGAGGTATGAGACAGCGCAAATCATTAAAAATTCAAAACCACCGAAGTCGAATGTCTCCGCAGCCGAAAAGATAGAGATGAAGACCTTAAATAAAGGCGCCAACATTCTGGTCCTTTCAGCAGATAAAGGCAACGCCTGAGTCGTCATAAACAAAACAAAATACGTCATAAACAAAACAAAACTGAATACGTGCAAAAGGTAACTCAACTTTTGGACAACAACACTTATAAAGTCATGCAGGCAGACCCTATAAGTAGAATAGAAGGACGCATCACCAATGTGATTAACCCATCCAACCTACCACCAGCGGAGAAGAAATCTGGAAAAACATATTCTTTTAGAAAAAACTTGGCACATTTCGTGGCAAAACTTAAAGCAATCCAGTTGAATCCTGAAGATATTTTGGTCAGTCTCGATGTAGAGTGACTATACACATGTTCCTGTCCACGACTTAATTTCCATTATATCAGACATATTGGATCATAATGATCTTGATAACAGCTTGATAGACCTAGTGGAAGCTTGTCTTACATCTGCTTATTTCATTTTTGAACAAAGTTCAAGGACAGCCTTGGGATCTCCTCTATAACCTGTGGTAGCAAATATCTTTATGGAAGCCAAAACACTGGTTCAGGTATGTAGATGATACTTTTGTTGTTTGGCCTCATGGACAGAACAGTCTCCTCAGATTTTTAGACCACCTTTCAATATCATATTATCAAGTTCACAATGGAAATTGAGTCTAATGGATCGATTCCCTTTCTAGATGTGTATGTGCAAAACAAAGAAAATAGTACATTATGACATTCTGTGTATAGAAAACCGACGCATACAAATAGATACTTAAATGCAAATTCCCACCACCATCCAGCACAAAAGAAATCGGTTACTAACTCACTAATATTTAAAGTTATTTCGAATTCTGATGAAGATTCTCTAACATCGGAAACATCCAAACTGACCGAAGCCCTCAAAGGGAATGGCTATTGCACTGAAGATATTACGCGTTCAAGATATAGTAATCCAACTCCGCAAAAAGAAAATGACGAGGAGCCACCGATAGGTGGTGTTCTTCTCTACATACATGGCACTACAGGCAGAATAAGATGATTACTTCGGCATTCCAACATACGTACGCTTTTCAATACAAATAAGAAGATTGGACAATGCTTGCGATCCCCGAAAGATATTGTACCTTTTCAAACAGAACGAATATATAAAATCCCTTGCTCATGTGGAGAAGTGTATGTGGGAGAAACAGGACGCTCAATATCAACTAGACTTAAGGAACATGAACGATGTATTAAAAAGAAACACATTGTTCAATCTGCTATAGTTGAACACCAGCATACCACTTATATTACAAGGTTCGAGTATCTGTCCCAGGATTTTATAAACAAAAAATTAGAGAATTTATTGAAATTTTTAAACATACAAAAAACCGATCTCAACACAGGGTCACGGTTCGGCGAGCACAAGTCGGATATAAAAGCCCGCCTGAATCGCTTCAAGCTTATTCAATGTTCCGATCTCGTGGAGTAAAGATCCCTGAAGATGCCTCGTGCAATCGAAGGCGAAACGTCGAATATTAATTCCAATTTGACACGGTCTAATCCCAAGAACCATGATTTCTTCTAGTACATAATCATGAATTTTTCAGAAGGTTATTCTCATATAATATCTTTCATACAATAAACATTTTAAATTTGAACTTAATGCTAAACTCCTGCCGTACATTTTCTTTTTCTGTTTTCTTTTTTCATATATTTATTGTATTTAATTTTATACTCAAATAATAAATTCTGTATGTAAGTTTTGGTCGCATTGTTCAAGATATATCATTTGCATAGCTATGAATTTGTAGCCGTTTGTTTAGAGTTTTTATCTGTTTTTCTCATTAGAGAAACAATAAACAATTATTATTAATATTATTATTATTATATATCACACAACAATAATTTAAGATTAAACTAGCTTTAGCTAATAAAAAAAAGGAAAATACTACCGTGCAAACTGTTCTCGTCGCATTCATTTTATTTTCCCACATGAGGTCGAGAGCATGTAAAACTTTTATTAAACATACCAACTGGGAAATTTGAATAGAAACGGCAAACATCACTGTGTTCTTTGGCTTCATATTTCTCTAAAATTTATAGGCACCTAATACAATGTGCTTGCTCGAACGCGGTCTTGCTTTCGAAAAAACAAATAGACTCTCGGAAATCAGTGTCTATTGATTTCTTTCCGCATCACATATCGTTCGCAGGCAGTTTGGTTTTCTTTTTTTGTTTTCGAGCTGGCGATATTAAGAACATTGTGCACGTAGAGTTTTATTTGCAGATCGGCAACAGTTTGTTTTTTTTTTGTAAGTATATTTAATACATTTTTGAGTCACTGCAATTTCACAAAAATAGGGCAATTTTTTTTTAATATCTGTCAAAATACTGTAGATACAAGAGTTAAAGGTAAGGATATCCTGAATAAAAACATCCTTTTGATTTGTTCTTTAATGTAATGGTTCTTCAGATAACTCGATATGAAACTATGGTTAATGTTTTACCATTAACAACAGCAGCTTCATCAAAAATTTTTAAAGTAAGAAAGCTGACCGACAAGTCTTTTATATCAGTGTTTACTGCTGAAAATCATGCCATCAAAAATTCTCTAATTAATTACGATTGATCCTTTGCCAGTTGTTAGTTGTAATTCTAAAATAACAAAAAATGTTAGTGCTGAACCGGGGAGGAAGCTGTGTGGTGAAAATGTTAAACTGCTGAAGGGCGTTTAAAATAATACGCTTTATGCTCTTATCTGGAGAGCCATAAAGGGTAGACGAAGAATTAAATCATTAATAATATTTTGTTTAATAGTAGTGTGTGTTGAACTTCTTCTGGGCTGATATAAAGATTTTTATTTTAAATAGGACATTCTATAATGTTACTGCAATTTATGATATTGCGCTTAATGACGAGTTAAACGATGTTTACAATGTTTTGGATTTATTGACATTTTTCTTTATTTTTTATCTATTTTTAAATTACCAGAAATAATGTAGTTTTAAACTTCACTTGATCACCCTACCAAAGGCTCCCTTTCAACTTGGCTCTAGACTGTTGAGAGGAGATCGGACTGTGTAAATGCAAATATAATAATCTACAACGAAGTTATTATAAACGACAACCACATAGTCTTCAGAGACACAATAGACAGAACTAGTTATTGGTGAAGTAGGTCCGACCCTGCTGCAAAGAGGTCTGACAGATTTACTGCTGCAACTGGTTGAAATACTGTCTTGCACATGCCGACGCTATGATCTGAAAGCTTGGAAGGAAGATGAAAGTCTGTTTATTCAAAGAAGAGAGGTATTTGTTACATCATTCCCATGATTTGACATATCATTAAATTCACCTTTTTATTTAATGGATTCAGTAGCTTTGTTAGCCACATTTAAGGGACACAGCTATGCAATTCAGGAGATAAATATTGTCTAATTCACTACCAAAAGGTACAATACCTACACCCTACAACCCAACACAAAAGATATCAGTTGAGTTCATGTACTGTAAGAAGAAGTTTTGTATATACATTATTTATTACTGTACTTATGACAGTCAGCAAATTTCTTTGGCCTAGTAGAAATCCCTTTTACACTTTTACATACATCTTTAAGGGAGAACTGTACGCAAAAAGTAAAAAATCAGAGACAAGGTCTAGTCAAATTCAAATCAAAGTTAAATGGTACCTATGTATTAGAAAAAACTTACTGCGCGTCCGACTTCAAAAAAATGTGTTATGTATAGGCAATTTGACTTACATTTCAATTCAAAAGGGTTCTCGCGCTGGATAAAAAAATTATATGCGATGGCATTTGCGTCAAAAAGTGGTCAAAAATGGACAAATCAACTTCTGTTTTATAATTCTAGTTTTAATTATTTCATAAAAAATCGAATTTAGCGCCCAACTATACATATTTCTCTAATTAAATCACCTTGAAGCTAATAAATGTCTCTTACAGCTTTAACATAATATTGCAGCGGCGGAAGGCTTGCAAATGATCCATAATACTGCATGCAATTCCCCCTTAAGCCGTTAAGGATGCAATAGAGTGCAGTACGAGAGCTCTGTCCCTTGGCCAAACGATATTGAGAAATAACAATCACAAAATGCCAATATACAAGATAAAATGGTCGACTGAAAGTTAACTTGACAACTTGAAAGACATACAGAGTATTGGACAAGGAGTGTCGGAAAACAACATTCTTTTAATTTATAAAAATATGAAATATCATTTCCTTCGTAACTTAATGGAAATCATTGGAATTTTTTTTTAGTAATGGTTATTCTTTTACGCAATTAAAACTAAATTGTTTCTAATTATAGTAGCAACCAACTAGCCATTCCGCAGAAAAACAATAATTGTAAAAATAGATTGTTCAAAACATTTTAAGCAATGATTACGTGCATTTACACGGGCATTTTTTAATGATTTTAATGAATCTGGTATGGATACACCAACCTGGCAGTTTTGGAATGACACACTCCTGTTAAGTATACGCGAGGGAATGTACATTCCACTTCAACCCGTTGTTGTACTGAGGTGGCACTGTGCACTGCGAGTGACATTCTAAAAGACACGTCCGTATAAATGTACCTACTAGTCCACTAACAAGACGACTAGATTATGAACGAATACCAACACATAAAAATGACACTGACAATAAGAGAAGCAATTTACACCTTCAATTAAATGCATTAAAATGTCTGTGCAAAAGTCAAAGTTCAACGAAGCCTGTTTTTTTTTCTAATGAAATTGACGTTTGATGGTACCGAAATCGTAATCAGATTTCATTTTAGCAGTTTATCATTTTGCATGGTAGCATTGGTTGCAAAAGATGGTTTTACTGAGCTTACTTACGAAAAAAAAAATATTTTTTCCACCTGTTTTTGTTTTTAAAGCTTAAAACAGGATTGTACTTAAGAAAGTTATATTCAACTTTTACGACTTTTACCCAATAATTATTAAAATCGATTGTAATTAAAAAGTTAGTAAATAACGAAAAGGGGATAGGCAGTTTAATTTCTTTTATCCCACATTGTATCTTTATAACTGGCATTTCTACGCGTAATAGGTTACCACTCTAGATTTTTTTACCTGGCCCCGGTTACGCTCATGCTCAGGAAACGCGGGTTTGTTTTTCTTTATCTGGAATTTTCCATGGCATTATATATTGAGCGAACAGTTGACACAGCCAGCACATGATATGCTTGCGTATTTTTTCAAGACAAATACAATAAGATGTGATATTTTATTTAAATAAATAGAAACAAAATAATTGAAATTTTATTTGGTTTCGTTAATGTTTTTTTATTATTATATATTAGATTTCGCTAATTCTAGATTCCAGAGGGTATTTGGTATTTTTGCCCCCGTCTTATTAGCTTATTTA
Source organism: Kuschelorhynchus macadamiae (assembly GCA_030620095.1). Taxonomy (NCBI): domain Eukaryota; kingdom Metazoa; phylum Arthropoda; class Insecta; order Coleoptera; family Curculionidae; genus Kuschelorhynchus; species Kuschelorhynchus macadamiae. The sequence goes on along the minus strand of JAUTXW010001917.1, from coordinate 1,988,721 downwards.
CTGTTCTGTATATGATTGATATTATAATAAAGTGCTTTTTCTTTAAAAAGTAGATTTAACTTTTAGATTCCATATAACGATAATATAGTGGAATATCTAGGGTTGTCGATTTTCCAGTATACAACTTGATATTTTCAAGTAATATAGATTTTAGATAGTGTTGGCAAATGACCGGTTGTTTATAAATTGGTCACTTATGACATTTATTGCCCGATAACTTATGGTTATTTATAGGGTCAGTTTTAAAAACGTTCGAAAGTATGCCTAAGAGGTATCTTAAGCTTTCAGTTGATACTAACAAAATTTATCTAATAAATAGAAAAATATATACACATTTATAAATCGGCTTATAACGGTCATTTTATTTACCAAAATCGGTCACTTACTATTAAATGACCGGTCATTTTAGGAAATTTATGCAGTCATTTTCAAAAATTGGTCACTTTTGTAAATGACCGGTCATTTATGAAAATGATCCGGTCATTTAAGTACACTTATACAGGATGTCCTCAGCCCAAAAGTTAATAAGAACCTTGATACAGGATGTCAAAGTTGTAACTTTCATTTCGTTTTTCCCATTAGTTCATCGACAAGGTGATAGAATGGGACGAAATTAGGAATTCGAGAGTTCTTTGAGGCCAGAAATTTAAATCTGTTCTTAGTTCGGATGCCACTTGTAGAGGGCGCCACTGACGGTACATTAAATCTATTTAAAATGACATAACTTTTTTGTGTCAAGGTGTATTACCGTAAATGTATTTTTCCCTTTTTTTGAGTAAAAAAGTATACTTTATAAATGTCGCTTCGAGTGACCGTTTTCCTGGTGTCTGCGTATTAATTATTCAGTACACCTTTTCAAATTCGCAAATGTAAATTTTTGTATCGAAGTAGACTGAGATCAAATGAGATGTTAGTTGCAGTAACAAACGCTACACACTTTAGTTAGTGTTTGTTGACATGACCTGACGTTTTACATAGTTTTTGAAAGATTTTTTCACAACTACGAAAAGACAAGGCCTAACAAGTTTTCTAACGAGGAGATGCGGGATATGGTGTGTGTATACGCGCAGGAAAATATCAGTGGTTGCAGGGTCTATGTACAATATTTCGAAATGTATCCACATCGTAGACAGACATTTTCAAGAATCTTTATGAACCACTGTCACGGCTAAGGCTATAACTCCCGACCAGGAAGAAGAAATTCTGATCCGCGTAGCCGAAAACGCTGAATTAAGTACAAGACACTTTTCTGCGAAAACTGGTGTAGGCAAGTCTTCATGAAGAGGGACTAGATCTATTTCTTTTCACGCCAGCGCAGAATCTATTATCAACTGATTTGCTAGCTAAACTGACATTTACTCATTCCTGCCTGTTGTTTTTAAACAAAATATTATTTATAGATTAAGCAACGTTTACACGTAGAGGCGTTTTCAACTATATAGAAATAAACATGCATATGATTTAGAAAATCCGCATTTAATAGCCTAACATCATATCTCACATGAATTTAAAATTTACGTTTGGTTTGGCATTATTGAGAATCATGTACTGGGCCTTTAATTTTCTGCAATCACAGCTACCCAAATATTTTGATGAGTTTTCTTTAGAACTAATACAAAGCATAATATCCATGCAAGATGAAGCCCAGCACACTTCTCTAGACCTGACAGAGATTACTTAAATATTCAATGTCCTCATCGCTGGATAGGCCGTGGAAGTCAGATGGCTTGGCCGCCACGGAGCCCCGATTTCAATCAGCTTGATTTTTTTGTATGGGGATATGTGAAGTCGTTCGTGTATAAAGAAGCAGTGAGAAGAATTATGGAATAAAATTGTGAATGCTGTAGAATTGTTTCGAGATGACCGGTTATTTATGTTATTATGTATTGAAGTAAAGGGAAATCACTTTGAATATTTATTGTCGAAGAAAAAAAATACATTTGGGAACTTGAAAGTGTGTATGTACTGAATAATTGATACGCAGAGATCAGGAAAACGGTCATTCGAAGTGAAATTTACAAAGTATACCGTTTTTGCGTAAAAAAAAACTAGAAAGTACGTAATACTTAACATTTAGGCTAATGCACCCTGACACAAGAAAGTTAGGTCATTTTAAAGAGATTTAATGTACCGTAAGTGGCGCCCTCTACAAGTCGCATCCGAACTAAGAACAGATTTGAATGTTTTTTCTCAAAAACCCCCGAATTTCTAATTTCGTGCCGTTCTGTCACTCTGTTGATAAATTATTAAGAAAAAACTATTATTACAACTTTGACACCCTGTGTCTCGGTTATTGTCAACTTTTGCACTGAGGTAGGCTTATTTAAATCGCTATATTTTCACCTAAAGAATCTGCAGTTTTGCTGTATACCATTAATTAGCGGATGCCCTGTATGTATGATGATGCTCAACACTGATTTTAGATATTTTAATGTCGAATATCTTATTACAGTATCTAAAATACTTTTAGAATATATTATATAGTTTGATTGAGTATCTAAGATCTAAGATAGTTTTTTAAAGCAAATATCTTCTTTTCTGGGAATATCTAGATACTTTTCCAGAAAAGTATAAAGTTTTTAGATATTATTATATTAACTTGAACAGGTTTAACATGCAAGCAATTAAAAGTGAACAATTTCTGTATGATTCCGATACTAAGAAAGTAGATTTTTGAGCCAACGCTAGATGCAGTCTGTGGAAATTGACAAATGATGTTTTTTACATCAGTAATTAGATAAAATTATTATGGCAACAAAAGTGGAATAATAAGGGTTAAAAAGCGTTCCTGCTAAATGGAATAGCACAACCCTCATATATCCCCAACATTTAGGTCATGGATTTTACAAATTTATGGAGGCACCAGCTGTTCCTCCACAACATAAGCGTGAAAATCGCTCGGATTTGGGTTGCAGATTTCTTTTCTTTTCGCGTTTCCCCCTTTTCTTTTGTTTCTGTCCATTACTTTTAATGTATTAAATTTATTTCGGGCTGGGGTAAAAACACACAAAAAGAAACACGAACTGTATTTCTCTTGTGCTGGGTGTATGGTTTTTGCGATTTTAGGAGATTTAAAATTACATTGTTTTTGTAATATTCTTTGAGCGACTCGTCGCTTTAATAGGGTTTTTGCATTAAAAATGTCGCAACATTCCCCGAAATTACAGAGGAAGGCTTTTGTATATATAACAAGATTTTCGAGTCATTAAATCGGCGCAAAAATTGGATTTACGGCAAAAAAGTTAATAGTGTGTCAGAAAAATATAATATAATTTATTTTGACAAAAGTTTTTCTTACTGAGTATGATTTAGTCATTTTTTAACAGATTGTGTGGTTTCTCGTTTAAACATTTGCTAATAATTTTAATATAAAAATTTTATTCCTAAACATCATCAGGGTAACATTATTACTCGTGACCAGGGGCGTGCAGTCCATGGAAGCAGTGCTTCCCCAAAAAAATTACAAACCATCTTTTAAAATGTAATTTTTGAAATAGGAAACCGTTAATTTAGTTTATGTTAAAAATGCTAAAATATTATCTTAATTATCAAGAATCGAATAGAACCTATGCAAGCCGCTAGCTTCTCTGCAGCCAAGTCCTGTATGCTTGATTTCCTGTGAATCGAGCCAGAGGTTATTGAACTTTCCACCGGCTGTTTGCAATTTTTGCATTTCAGTCGCATGCTTTAAGTGGGGGCGGAAGCTATCGTTGGAGTAGGTTCTTTGTTTGAACGGCTATCCATGTGTTGTTTGATTCGTACGTCGCGTCGTGCATGGTGCAATATGAAAGACAATAATACGGACGTGGATATGTAAATACCGTCAACTTCGGCTGTCGGTAATAACGTTGAAAATGTTGGAGAATTTAGTAAGAAGAGTGTGTGTGAATGTGTGGTGTGTGTCTTAATAATAACAAAGGGATTTTCAACATTAAACTTCGCTGATAAGCTTCAAATAATTTCCAAAGGAAGGGCAAAACCGCTTATGACAAATTTAACCACGAATATGAAAAACTGTATTAGATTATTTTTATCCGGAAAAACAATACGAACAATTTAAATGGCTAACATTATTCTAAAAACAATTAAGCAGGAGATTGTCGAGGCGCGGTTCATTACTATTCCTCTGGAGGAAACAACTGATATCACTAATTTTAGCCAATTATCTATAGTAATACGCTACGTTAAAACAGACGAAAGTATTCAAGAGCGATTTTTAGGTTTTAAGAATGTGTCCGAAAATCGTACATCAGATGCATTATGTACCGTAGTTTATAACATTACTAAAGAAATTAATGGAGAGAAAAAATTAGTTGCTCAAAGCTATGATGGAGCTGCAGTGATGGCAGGACAATTAGGGGGTCTGCAATCTAAAGTTCGAGAAACTTTCCCAAGTGCTGTGTTTGTCCATTGTTTTGCCATAAATTAAATTTAGTTTTATTTCAGTCCATCAATCACATTAAAGAGTGCAAAGTATTTTTCGTTACTTTAAGTGGCATGGCTGCTTATTTTTCCAAGTCAACAAAACGTACACAAGCTTTGGACTCCATTGTCCACAAACGATTGCCCAAAGTAGCTCCTACTAGGTGGAACTATAATGGAAGACTTGTGTTAACAGTATCTGAAAATCGTGAATCACTGATTGAACTATTTGAGAATATAATAGAAAATAATGAAATGTGGAACTCAGAAGCTATAAATAGTTCGAGGGGTTTTTTGGTCTGTTTAAAACGAGATTTTAAATTTAATTATTTGTTGAACATATTTTCAGAAATCTTTCCATTCTCGGACAATGTTTTTAATATATTACAAACTAAAACAAATGATATTGCTTTTTGCTTAAAAAAAGTGGATGGTTTAGACGCCTTTTTTATGAAATAATCGATCAAATTCAGCAACAAATAAGCTATAGATTTAACGGTTTAAATGATTTTAAATTCCTCGAGCTCTGCAATTTTGATGCATTTAAAGGAAAAACTTTTCCAGAAGATGCGTTTAAATCTCTTCTTCATTATGGCCAGTTCTTCGCCCGAGTGTTACTGCGATCTGAACTAAAAGTGATTTACCAAACTGATGACATTAGCGCAAAAAATTATGCTAAGGAACTAATGCAATTTTTAAAAGACAAGGAGCTGGAAGATACCGAAGTGTCGAAATTGTGTGTGAATTAGTATTGACGACACCTGCCACAAGTTCATCAGTAGAATGAAATTTTTCAACACTTAAACATATAAAAAATTTCGTGAGAAATTCAACGGGGCAGGAGAAACTTTCGCATAGATCGCTGTTGTCCATTAAAAATAAACTTCTCCAAAATATGTCGGAGCATCGACGTTTTTACGATGACGTCATTGACGAATTTGCAAAAAATGTTCGAAGAGTCGAATTACATTACAAATAGGTAAGTTTATAAAAATTGCTTCCCTTTCTTAAAATTTCACCGCACGCCCCTGCTCGAGGGTATAAGCTCATTTCATGCACTTAATTTTGCGCATGATTACGCGGTGTCAATAATCCTCATGTAGGTAACGTTATTATTAACATCATATTTTTAGTTGTATATTTGTTTAATTGCCTAAAAGTAAATTGCATACATTTTACAAACAAATACACTTTTATTTCAAATATTAATAAGATTTTTCCTTCCCTCGTAAAAGGAAAGTATTTTGATCGTAAAAAAAATCGCTCAAGGAGATTTTTTTGATCTTCACGTTTTAGGGTCCCTAGATGCCGAAAAACATGTATTCTCGATTCCGTCGATGTGTCTGTATGTTCGCGGCATAGCTAAAAACTGCTTACCCGCTTGATTTCAACTTTGGTCAAAAATTAAAGGTTATACCGGAATGACCTGGTAACAGTTTGGTAAAAATCCAATATGGCAAAACAAAATGTTAGAAAAATTATTAAAAAATAACTTATCCAATTTATCTCATCTCGTTTATCAACATCAAGAGTATTATTAGGAAATCATGGTTCGTGGGATTAGACCGTGCCAAAAAAAAATCAGTTTTCGACGTTTCGCCTTCAATTGCACGAGGCATCTTCAGGGATCTTACTTCACGAGATCGCAACACTGAATGAGCTCGTAGAGACCCAGGCCGGCTATTTATAGTCTACCTGTGTTTACCGAACTTTGACTCGGTATAACTATCAGTTTTCACGTATTAAATTCTGAATCATGAAACCGATGCAAGAAATTTGGTTTCTTTTACATTTATAACATGTCCAGTGGAATGTTGGTGTTCAGATACAGCAGATTGTACAATTTGTTTCTTTCTGATACATAGTTCATGTTCCTTAAGCCTAGTCGATATGGATCGTCCAGTTTCTCCAATATAGACATCACCACAGGATTAACGAAATTCATATACTCGTTCCGTTTTGAAAGGAATAATGTCCTTTGGCGATCGCAAACATCATCCAATTTTCTTGTGTGTGTTGAGGATTGTACGTATGTTGGACCGGCGACGTAACCTTGCAATCTTGTCTATGGTTCCGTCTATAAATGGAAGAACTACACTTCCTATCGGTAATTTCTAATTAGTATCATTTTGTGGAGTAAGATTTTTATGTTTTCTAATTGACCGTTTAATATCCTCATAGCAATATCCATTCCCTCTTAAAACTTGGGTCAGTTTCTCTGTTTCGAATTGTAAATAATCTTGGTCACAAATCGCGAGGGCTCTGTAAACCAATGAATAAACTGATTGCTTTTGTGCCGGATGATGATGGGAATTTGCATTTACCTACCCTTTTTTTACCTGTTCGTATGCGTTGGTTTTCTATATACAGAGTGTCCTAACAAACCATCCCCTTTTCTTTGTACAAGATCATCAGAAAGGGAACTGTGTCTTCTGATTCAATTTCCATTGTAAATTGTATATTAGCATGTTGTTGATTCAGATGATCAAGAAACCCAGGGAGGCTTTCTGTACCATGCGGCTATATTACAAAAGGGTCGTCTACATATCTAAACCATGGTTTTGGCTTTAATAGAGACGATTCCAAGGCTTCCTCCTCAAAAGCTTCCATGAAGATACTGGCTATCACTAGTGACATGAAATGTGAAAATGTGTTGATGTGAGTCATGCTTCAATCAGATCTAATATAAAAGTATGTGGTCAATATTATTAGGATGAAATAAGTCTGATATTATCAGACATTTGTATATAGCGATTCTACATCAAAACTGACTAAGATATCTTTGGGATCTATTTTAGTTTTTCTACAAAATGCGTAGAGTTTCTAATATGCCTCGTGCAATCGAAGGCGAAACGTCGGATAGTCATTTCTATTTGACACGGTCATGACTTCTTAATTGGCCACAGCCGTGAAAGCTTTCATTCTATATCAAATATTATGTTGAAATCAACTGAAAACATTTTGGTACGAATCCAAGAAGGCATAACAAAATGGTGGCATGATAAAATATTTAAAAATTCAACCTGAAAAAACTACTTAATGGATTGATTTCAAATTGTGTGCCACAACTAATAATGATATAGGGATCAATTGGTAAAACTGTGTTACTAATTCAAGATGGCGGAACAAAATAGCGGTAAAATAAAATGTTTGTAACCCTGAAAAAAAATCACCTTTTCAGGTTTTTACATATCTTTACATTTTAGCGCCCCTAGATGCCAAAAAAAATATGTTTATTAATTCCGTCGGTCGGTTTATCGGTCTGTCTGCCAATTCACGGCATAGCTTAAAAATTACTAATCGGGTTGACTTCAAGTTTTAATAAAAAATTAAGGGCATGATATGGTAATATTTTGGTAAAAATCTGATATGGCGGAACAATATTAATAAAAATAATACTAAAAAAACTAGTTATCCAATTTACCTCAAATTTTGCACAAAATAGCGGCCTAATAAAATATTTAAAAAATCAGCCTGAAAATACTATTTATTAAATTAATTAAATTAATAGTTTTTGTGCAAGAATTAAGTGTGATAAAGAGATAAACTGATAAAGTTGGCTGGTTTAAGATGGCGAAACAAATGGCAGTCAAATAAAATTTTTAAAAAATCAACGTAAGAAAATCTTATTCAATTGACTTTAAATATTGCAGAAAAATTAAATTTGAAAATGGGATTAACTGGTACGAATTCAACATGACGTAACAAAATGGCGGTATCTGAGAATGTAAAAACTACTTATTCGGTTTATTTTATATTATGCCCAAAAGTCAGGTGTAGAAAGAAACTGGTAAAATATGGGTAGGAATCCAATATGATGGAACAAAATGGAGCCCAAGAAAAATGTTTGAAGAGACAGTATATATACACTTCACTATTCCTACCAAATGGAGACAATCACAACCACGGAAGTTCCGCGAAAAGAAAATTTACCGATTTTTTATTTACATATACCATAAAAATAAATTTACTTATTAGGTTTTTATTGGACGCTATAAACCACTGAAGGTAATTTTAAACTCGCTAAAAACGTTTTGTAAATTAATTCTGTGCAAACTTCTTGGTATTTTGAAAACTAATGTACTGCTTAGTAATTTATTTCATACAATGCAAACCAAATCGATATTAACTTCTCTTCTTCAACAGATCTTGCTGCTGCTTGCAGAAAAGCTTAGCTCTTTTGGATCTTATCATTCAACTCCTCAAGACTTTTCAATGGAAACAGTCGATACTCTCTCAGTCCCAGATATCTCTGACCATGATTTAGTATATTGTGAATTTATAATTCCGAATTCAAAACCGGGCATGTCATAACGGAATATAGAGAATTAAGCAACATAGATTACCTTCAGTTTAGTGCTGATGTTCAATCCATTCCTTGTCGAAATATATTTGATCTCGAGACAGTAGATAACAAAGTACAGTTTTTTAATGAAAATATTCAAGCTCTGTTAGAAATTCATGCTCCCATGAGAACGGCCAAGCTTACAAAAAAAAATGAACCCTGGATCACCGACCCAATTTGTGATATGATAAAGATAAGAAACAAAGCTTTGACGCGTTTTAAACGTACTAGGTCGCAGGCCCACTGGGATTACTAGAAAAGTATGCGAAAATTAATAACCCTTACGATTCGAAGAGAAAAAAAATCATTTTTGGACTCTAAATTGCAGAACTCTTCTAATATATGGCGGGATATGAGAAAATTTTGTCTTTACAAGGAAAAAAACATTGTAGAAATCCCATATTCGCCTTAAAAAAACCTGGTGATTTTAATTTATTTTTTACTGTTCCGGCGCCTCGTAGTGTTGATAATACAAGGCATATTAATTACTATAAAAACGAATTAAGCGACAAGTTATTTGTCATTTTAAATTTTTCTGAGGTATCAGATGTTCAAGTTTCCAAAATTTTGATGGATATAAAATCTGGCGCTGAGGGAACAGACTGTGTCAGTAGTTATATTTTAAAATTGTGCTGTCCCTTTCTCTTACCTTATATAACACACCTAATTAATTATTGTATCGCTCATGCAGTATTTCCGTCAAATTGGAAAAAAGCCTTAATACAATCGCTACCCAAAATATCCCCACCAAAAGAATTTAAAGATTTTCGGTCCATTAGTGTTTTGCCTTGCATGTTCAAAATTCTAGAAAAGTAATTAAAATTCAACTTTCTGAACATGTTGAAAATAGTGGCATTCTGCCTGAAACTCATTCGGGATTTCGCGCCCACCATGGATGTTCTACAGCATTAGCAAATGTAACTGACGATATTTTTCAGTCCATTGAGGACGGTCAAATAACCGTTTTAGCATTATGAGATTTTTCGAAAGCCTTCGACACAGTGAATCATGGCTTGCTACTTGTTGTTTTGCATCACATTGGTCTTTCTGAGAGCGCAGTTTTGTTTTTCAAGAATTTCTTAACAAATAGAGAGCAGTCAGTCCGAATTGACAGCATGGTGTCCACTCCAACAAAAATTGCTAATGGTGTACCTCAAGGTTCACCTTTGTCTCCACCTTTGTATGCCATTTATACCGCTTTTCTTTCAAAAGCACTGGGAATATGGTCTGCTCAATATTATGCGGATGATACGCAAGTTTCAAAAAGGTCGATGTCGTTGCCAGCTGTGAAATTATGAGTAGGGAGTTAAATTTATTAAATAAATTATCTTTAGAACATTCGCTTATATTAAATCCTAAGAAGTGTTGTTTGATGATTTTCGGTCGTAAGGCAGACTTAGATGGTATTGGGGATCAGATTAAGGTGTAAATAGATAATACGATTTTCCCGGAGAAAGAAACTGTTCGGAATTTGGATGTGACGTTTGATAGTGCGTTGAGATTCAGAGCGCATGTGTCTAACTGTACTCAGAGGGCATTTGTTAAATTAAAGTTATTATTTCAAAATCGTCATTTTTTGTCGCGAACGACAAAAACTTTACTCTGTGACTCACTCGTGCTCTCTGCATTCAATCATAGTGATGTTATTTACGGTAATTGTCTTAATGCTATTGATAAACGTAGAATTCAAGATATGCAAAATTCTTGCCTAAGACTTATTTATAGAATAAGGAAATATGAACATATATCACACAAACTGGTGGAAATCAATTGGTTGAGCATGGAGGAAAGGAGAGAGTTACACCTTGCTTGTTTTTTTCATAACAATATTAATGTTTAGAGGCAAAATAACTCCACCATTTCACAGAACTGCGATTTTTGAGCGTAGTTTTTCCTACAATATTGCTTAACTCTATAATAATTTACCAGATAAGTTCAAAACACTTTCACTATCCACTTTCAACAATTATAAAATATTTATTACGACTAAACGTAAAAATTTATAGAACCTCTTCTTAGGTCTATATGTAAGTTTGCATTTTTTTTTAATTGCCAGCAGCCATATGTACCATATGTACTTTTTTCCTGTCTCTCATCAATTATTCTTAGTTATAAGTTATGAATTTATTATATATCCGGGGCTGAGTCTGATCAGGGGGATATTCCAGGATGTCCTATCTGAACTTCTCTTTTTTCTGATTCCATATATTTTTTATTACTTTGTATCAAAATTCAGACATAAAGACATTTATTATTATTATATGTTTGTTAACATACAAAATAAGATAAATAACCCTGCGACATAATCATTCTAGATGCAGACGGTTGGGAAATTTGTCACAGCGTGACGTTAATCGTGCTCGTCCTTTTATCTTTATCAAACGAAGGTTCTATACCCTCAAGAAATAGTTTTGTAAACAAAACAGTGTGAAATAAGATAGTTACCAAGGCAATTTACTAATTTGTACATTCTTCTTGTGGCGCCTATCCGTTTCGGATGTTTGTGGTTCTCATGATAGTTTGAATTTGTTGATTGCAGTTTATAGCGGCACCATTGATGTTAGATTATATTATACTCAAATATTTTTCAGTCACGATGTTCGTCTTCTTCCGTTCAGTTCGTGTTATTATTTGTAGTAAATCATGCAATTCTTTTCCTTGTCTCTCCAAAACTGCCTGATTAGTGACATGATCAGACAAAGGTATGTTTACGATTGTTGGTTGGTATGTTTACGTTGGCCAAAGGCCAATGTTTCGAATTCTTTTAGTTTCTTACATGAACATATTATACGTGTCCAGTATTTTATCCCATCTAAACAATCCGGAAAACTTAACATTTAAGGAGTTTGTTCTCCCTTGTCAGTGCTAAGTCGAGGCATCTAATTGTATTTGCCATTTTAAAAATGCAACCCTAGCCTTTTCCATTAGGCAAAATTGGCAATTATTCCAATGCAAATATTGGTTCAGATTTCATAATTGTGACAAGATAATTATATGTTTCAATTTGCTGATTGTCTTTTATTTGTTGACCGGTGGTTATTTTTCATTATTACCATGAACACAATTTTTTTTATTAAACATATATTTATGTATGTCTACTATTCTTTCTACTATTTGTTGTTCGGGTTTCGTCCCGGTGTTGGTATCAGTCGACTCTGGTGGGTGCCGACTTTTGTTGTGCATCTTGGGAGTTACCTCTTTCAGGTGTTCTCGACAAGATGTCGCGATAATCTATTAGAGGGGCTCCACGTCGAATTTTCAGCTAAGGTATACCGGCTCGGCCTGAGAAAATTCAAAAAGTTCCAGAGACGGTTTGAGTGGACGATGGAGCGCACGTGGACCTTCGCACTCCCTTATTGATGGTTTGGTAAATCAAGGAAATCGTCGGAGTGAATTCCGTGTATTGCCCAATGGCCGGGACAGAGTTACCCTTGGCGTGTACTTCTTCATTAGGGGATTTCAGCATCCCGAGCAATATTTCTAGTTGGCGCAAAAGTAACGACCAGTATTATCCGGATTTTGCTAGCTAGCGCTTTCCCGTTCATTCCGAGTAAATAGGTGGGATCTCTCGGAGGGCGTAAGGTCGAGGCTACAATATCCGACTCGCGTTTTGTGTTGGTTGGAGCGGACGTACGGTGGTGACTGGCAGGCCCGCGTGCAATCCTCGAAAAAGGTTTGTACTCTCGTCCTGAGTGAGCTCATGTGTGTACCCAGGACATACAGTAGTTATGTGGTTGATGTGGGATATCTTTACAAGAACCAATGACGTGGACAAAACTTTGCTGCTCTTGGCTGGAGTCGACCTCAACTTCTGCAATATTTTGTCCAGTTTTTTTGAATGCAATAAAAGGGTCAGGCGTAAGAGTAGATAAAACTAGACTGCGATTAACGACAAGATAAAAAACGAATAAAAAGAAATCTGACAAGAATAAGACGTAAAAACTACTAAAATTAGGCAGTCTCAGACATGCGAACATAATTAGTACCCCGTAGGATTGATCGGTCGCTGGACAGGATCTGCTAAAATTGAGCTGACACACTAGACCTAAGGGGAGAGCAGCCTTGCCGCCTCGTCCCCTCCGTTTAATTACGGTTAATACAATTCTCGTGTGTCTTTCTGTAGAAGCTGGTACTCATTCACTTGGTCGAGAAAAGTGACACGCGTCGTAAGATTATATTGCTGCTGTTGCTGCTTAGGTTGTAGGCTCGCAACATATTGTGCATTTACCCATATTGCTGTTCATCTGGGACTTAGTCAGAGCTGGGGTGATTATCCCAGATGATTACACCTTATTCAATGCGTCTTTCTTTCAAGGAAGCTCGGAACTGGTCTGGGAACGTGTCCCTGTGCGAGCATCCTACTGGTACCCTTTTTTTTGTTCGAACGTAACATACAGGAGAGAATGAAGGGTGCGCGGAAAGGGGTACTAGAATCACCCTTCGAGGATAAGCGAAGGAATTTACGCTTGGGGAATGTCAGCCAGAGAGTTTATCGAGGAGTTCAAAACTCGGCCATCCCTTCCACTTGAGAGGATATGTGATACCACGGAAATATCCAGTTTTGTCCAACCTTGTTACCGGCATGAAAGGTGAAATTCATTTTACACTCTTCCCTGTTGGATTTTTACCGCTGATCGTGCCCGGAACTAATGCCAGATGACTAATATGTAAACGCACTGAACCACCTGTATGTCTGGTGAAGTACGGTCTCTCTGGTTTCTCGATTAGTTGTAGATGAGATTTTTAGAGGTTTGAGTATTAGTTCTATTGCATTAGTATTTTAAAATTTTACTTTTATTGTATTGTTATAAAACTATTATTTGGTAGTTGGATCTGCGTATTTACATAGCTGGCAAACAAAGAAGTGATTTGACTGATATTTAAAAATATCAAAGTAATCTTCTCAAGCCTTGATGGAGTGCTACTTTTTATTTTAATGTTTTCAAATGTAATTTTAACAATAGTATCTCTTGAATTTCCTGCGCTATATTTCAGAAATTCCAATTTAGTGTAAAAATCCAAAATTTTATGAGATATTTATTTGTAACATGTCTCGTCATGTGACTCAAAGTGCGAGCATATTTAATCTTTAAATCTTATATCAATGCCTAATCAGAAAAATAGTATTCCTCTAAAACTCTAAAACATTTTTCGTCTTTACCATATTTTCTTTAATATTGGGTTTTATATTTTGTTACATCATGTTTGTACTATTTAAATTATATTATTATTAATAATTAATCTTTAATACAAAATTGTACTATATAAAACATACTTTAAATGCAAATTTGATGAAATGCGTCTAGGGAGAGATGGGGGCAGCTATTCCTTATCACCTGGGCTCCGCCAGTGTGTTCGCTTGCATTCGCTAAATAAGTTCACGGCTTTTGAAGTTTTTAAGCGCACAGTTTATATAGTGGCAGTGTATAGGGATAACTATTATTCTTTCAAAGTCTGTCGCGGCTAGATATTAATTCTGCTGTCTTGCACGTTCGTTCCATTTAGTTTATGGTTGTTTACTAGGGTTCCTGTATTTGAAGAGTACATGCAGCTACAGTTAGAAGCAATAATACTTATATGATAAAAATAAGGTTTATAACGCCCTTCTTTTGGTAATAAGGAAACAGGTAAAACAGCTGCTCTTTTGGTTAGAAAACATAACAAACATGTTACATAGATAGAAGTTAACCTAGAAGTTATTAAAATATGTGCCGCATGAAAATCTAATTTTATTTTAATTTATCTTAACATATGCTGCTGCTGATTAGGTTGTAGGCTCGCAAACTAATGTGCATTTACCAATATTTTTGTTTCTCTTAGAGCATATTTAGAAAAGTTTTGTAAAAAAACTCACTCACAGGCTTGTAGAACAGCATTTGATTTAAAAAATACTTTGGTGGATAACGAACCCTCAGGAGAGTCAATCTATATTAAAGTATAGGGTTAAAAACTATATAAACAACCAAACACAATATAATTATTTAGTGAAAATTACAAATCCCACAAATTTTACTTTTCGGACCAACCCGTCAATGTGGTAAATATACGAAGTAACCAGCTTGTCAATATTTCCTGTTCCGTTACTGGGAACTTCAACATGTGATAATTTCCTTCCGTATTCAGGCGGTAAGAAACTGCACAATTAGAAATGCAGATAATTTAATTAGGGAAATGAGACAAAAAGTATGTTGTGTAAATTTGGCTCCTAATAGTAGTTGAAAAAGATTTGTTTAAAGCCTCTGGAATGTACTTTATTATATATTTATCTAATTGAGAAATTTAATTAAAAAATAATAAATGAAATAGTGCGTCACTGATCCCCTGCCCGATTTAATTTTTTCTTCACGTCATCTCTCCGACGTCACCGAAAAGTCAAATTTTATTTTATACACAGGTCCGCTGCATCCATTCTCCAAATGCAGGAACTTTAGTGTTAACTACCCAGGTATTCCATGGTTCATTGGCATTACTTTGGTTTGGCGTAAAATGTTTAAATCATATTCTCTGAACGTATATACTACGTATAGAACAAATGTTTTTGCTATCTCTAGAAAATAAAGTCTAAAGATTGCCACAAAAGAGAGAGAGAAAAACATTTAATGAATAAAGTCTTAAAACTATTGTTTTTAATTTTTGCCTACACAAATAAGATATTCAGATTTTATATCAAAGCAGGATGTCGGCCTAGTAAAATGTTACAAAAAACGAAGTTAATAAGAAATGTCAATGTAAAGCTTCTCTGTCATAAGATCTGGCACAAATTGTTAAATATAAAAATTTTAAGATACAGACGGTAAAAGTATTACAAAATGTTAAGGGTTTTTTAAAAAAGTGCGAAATACTGCGAACTTATACTTTTTAAATGGAACAAACTGTATATTTTAGGAATAAATCGCAAAATTTTGAGCATATTTATTCTACATAACATGTACTTCGTATCGGTTTGTAGCTACGAAGAAATTAAAATCTTTTGAGTATTTTGAATTGGTGCAATATTTTTATTTTTCTCTTAAATATCTGTCATATGTGACCGTCGGAAAAATTATTAGGTAACCTCGCTGCCAATTGTTCCACCTGATAAAAGCCATTGAATAGATTTCTAAATGCAATGTAATTTTGCCTTTCTATTCTTTAAAATATAGTCAAAACTTATATTTGTCTGAATTGGGGCAGTAATTTTTTTATCAGTCCATTATGTAAATAGTTTTCCTTAGATGGGTATATTTTAAAATTTCTGTTGTTAACTAGATCAACAATTCTAAGTAGGTATCCTCATCTATGCAAATAGAACTGTATTGTCAGTTACCTGATTCGAAACGAAATTAATTTATTCTTTTCTTCAAGTGCCTAACTTATATCAAGATTTATCTAGTTCCTTAAATCCATTACACTAGACCGTTATACATGGAAATATGTTCTATGTAGTGGTTTCCTATTGCCTTCTACGTAGTTGTGTCTGTAGCGTATGTGTTGAGTAAGAAGTATTGTAACTGCTCGCAGTCGAGCACAAATAAACAGAGTTTAGGTTTATGTCAAACAACTGCTTTTCTTTAGCAGCCAGACTAAAATTAGGGCTTCCACAACTAAAATATATGCTATTGGTCAGGATGGAAACAATAGCCGCCGGACACTGGCTTGATTACTTGATTTGAAAGTAAGGCTTCAGAACCATATTATGTTTTGACACTTTGACAGTTGTCAATTCTCAATCTAAAATCACGTACTTTCAAAATATTGTGTAGGACACAAAGTTGTAAACAGACACCTTTTAAAATACCGTTTAAATGTTGCCTAAAAATTAGCTTTGACAACAAACTGTCAAATGTTTTTATCGAAAACATCAAAGTATCTATCTATTATCAAAAATTCAGAATCAATAGAATCAGTCCTCAGATGTTATATATTTTTTAATCACTGCGGTTTGTACGTTCTCAAAATAAGAGCTTTTTATATTTTTATACCAGTTAAAATATCGAAGATCTACATCTATAACTCCCAAAATTCCGTGAGATTTTGGCCCAGATTATTTTTGGTGCAAATTTAAAATGAACTGTTTTGATTGTTTAATGGTCAGTAATGATGTTTATCAGTCAGTATAAGCATAATAGCCCGCAACAACTTAAGAAATTACAAAAAGCGGCGACTTTATATGCTCAATTCTTAGTGTCAAAAATTAAATTAAAGCTGCTGTAGAATCTCCTCCTTACTGGAAAATGCCACTGCTCTGAACCCGATTGCTCTAACACCCTGTATATAAATGTATAACACGAATCCAAATAACATACTAAAGTCAGCGATATTTTTAATACCGATTAGGTATAAAGCGAGAATATAATTAATTCGAAGTCCTCAGTATATCGGAAAAAGCGATAATTATTCCGAACCTAATTTACCTGTCATTACTAAACATACTGGAAGTTGTAAATATTGCTTATTATTAACTAAAAGGGAGACATCCCTTAATAATTAAAACATACATACTTACCTTTAAATCTCCACATCATCTATACCGGGTGACAATGGAACTACTACCCAGACCGCCATTTGAAAACCGCTAGAGATAAAAATTTCATAGTTGGTGTGTTGATAGGGTTGACTATTGTAAATATTTGTAACATAAAAACAATTGAATATCGTTTCAGGTTTCCCAGGACATGACCGCGCCTTCGTTATTTTAAATGGAACGGCCTGTATATTTTATGTTTTTTGAACTCTCTTAACAATTCTAAACAACTTTTGTATAACATAACCTATACCTGAAATGTATAGTTTTCCAAATAAAGACACTTAACGGAGCAGGACAGGATAAAAACAATCACGGTTATTTATTCTTTATTCAAACTTTTATCCAACAAAATGTCAAAAAAGAAAATGTTCTGAGTTTAAAAAAAAATGTGTTTTTCGCAAATCGATTTTTCAAGTGTTGATCAGACCCTGTACCACAACGGGTCAACTCCCTGTTTTTCGCTTTGGCTAAATATTAACATCATAAAAATAGGGTACCTAATTTTCAATTTTGCAGTTGTTTATGAAAATTAAGTTAATGATAACTTGTGTGTGAACTACCTATAAAAAAGTTTTGCTAAAATTAAAATCAGCCTTGTCAGAGGTTGCTATGGTTTTTAAAAACAATTGAATTCTGCCAAGTAACTTTTATCACTTGTGAGCTTGGCAGATTGCGGCACTTTTTGTAAATTCTCGTGTTTTATTTCGTGTTTATATTGGTGTAGACTAAAAGTTCTTTGTAATCTCTTTAAAATGGCAAGTTTTACAAGGGCGGAACAAATAGATATGCTTCTCGTTTATGGCGAGTGCTTGTAAAATAAAAGGCATGCTCAAACACTCTACGCAGAGCAATGTCCCGACAGAAACCAACCCTGCTGTGCCTATTTTCCGTGGCTAGTACAACATTTGAAAACAGTTCCCCAAAATGAAAATGAAGGAAAGTTCATTATTAGTGTAGAAGCTAAAGCTTCCGGCAGGTGTGAATGCTGATCCAATCCAAGTTAACAGAGAAAGTGCAAGGAATATTTTGAGGAAACATAAGTTCAAGCCCTACAAATACCAAAACCACCAACACTTGGGTGTTAATGACTTTGCTCGGCGAGTTGAATATTGCCGATGGTTTATGGAAAATTCTAACCATAATAATAACTTTAATAGACTAATATTATTTTCGGATGAGTCTCGCTTCACGAATCTGGGAATGTTCAACAGGAACAACGTAAGATATTGGGAAACGAAAATCAACATTTATTTAGAGAAAGATCTTTCCAAGAACGCTTTGGTGTTAATGTGTGGCTATGTGTTTTAGGAACGAGAATTGTGGGCCCAATATTTTTTAATAAGCCCCTTACAGCACAAACTGATTTGAACTTTCAACTTCAAACAATTTACCTCTTGCAGAAATTCCCAATATCCACTTTCAACAAGATGGTGCACCGGTCCATAATGTTCGAATTTGTGTAAATTATTTAAATTACAGGTTTGGGACCAATGGATAGGAACGAATGAACCTGTTAGGTGGCCAGCACGTTCTCCTGATTTGATACCTCTAGATTTTGTGTTCTGGGGTCATATCATAATAACTCTATTATTAAACTCAACCTCAATATTAGTATAACTCAAAAAGAAAATGTATTGCGGAAAACTGTTGAAAAATGTGACACCTGTATTAAACAAGAAGTTGGTGTTTTTGAAAATCTTAATTATGAATAAGTACGTTCTTTTTTTCTAATTCTTTTTTTATTAGTTGATATTAATCATCTCTGGGTATAATAACGTTCATTTGATTTCACCTTATCATATTCGTTTCTTTTTTAAAATTTAAATGAATTAAAAGAGGATTCCTTTGAACAGTAGATTATTTTGAATTCATGGCCAACTTTGGTGGTATAATTAAATAATAACAACATAAAAATAGGGTATCAAATTTTCAAGTTTGCAGCAGTCTATGGAAGTTGAATTTGATATATGTGGATAAAGGATAAAAAAGTAAGATTGGGTAGTAAAGGTTCTGTTCCAGTCAATTGACCGTTGTAGTACAGGGTATGATCAAAATTTGAAAATTGATTTCCGAAATACACATTTTTTTAAAACCCGGAACATTTTTCTTTTTTGACATTTTGTTGGATGAATATATATAAATATATATATATATATATATATATATATATATATATATATATATATATATATATATATATATATATATATATATATATATATATATATATATATATATATATATATATATATATATATATATATATATATATATATATATATATATATATATATATATATATATATATATATATATATATATATATATATATATATATATATATATATATATATATATATATATATATATATATATATATATATATATATATATATATATATAT
The DNA here is from genome assembly GCA_030620095.1 of Kuschelorhynchus macadamiae. NCBI lineage: Eukaryota > Metazoa > Arthropoda > Insecta > Coleoptera > Curculionidae > Kuschelorhynchus > Kuschelorhynchus macadamiae. The sequence continues at coordinate 1,969,044 of JAUTXW010001917.1, read as the reverse complement.
ATATATATATATATATATATATATATATATATATATATATATATATATATATATATATATATATATATATATATATACAAGTACTTTCTTGGGATTAGGTTCGTGGATTGAACAAAGAAACTTTAATTGACGTTTCGCCTGTCCATTTCAGGCTTTTTCAAAATATTTAATTCTGCACATCTAAAAATTAAATACAAAAAGTGTATATATGTAAGTTAATAAATAAAAACAATTAGGTATAACGGCACGCACTAAAATTATTAAAACATTTATTTAAAATAGTACAGTACATACCTTGAGAAACATGTTCTTTTACCTTGCTTGGCGGTGTGGAGGTAAGTGATACACTGGTTAAAGAATTCTATTGTTTTTTTTTTATATATATCCTTTAGTTTTTTTGATTCTATTTACAATGTAGAACTATTTGTGGATACGGGTTGTTTTAAAAGTATTTGTGTGAGTCTGACAGTATACAGTATGTATTTATGATTGATGGAAAATAGTTTATAACAATTGAATTAAATTAGATTGTGATATATTTGGCTGAGATTGTCAATGTCTTTCCGATCGTTTACTGTATTTTTTTCTTTTTTTATCTCGACCATTTCTTTGAATGTCAGTTTATGGTAATTTTGTTCTTTTGATAAGACCGTTGCGTTGTACCCGAAAAATCAAATTCATGTTTCATGTCTCTTTCATGTTTATGTAGTGCTGTGGAAGCATTTTTTGTATATTTATGCCCATTTAGTCTATTTGATAGGTATTGTGTGGTCATGCCTATATATTTTTTGGGGCAGTTTAGGCAGGGAATGCTGTGAACTACGTTTGATTGTTTTTTAATTGGTGTCTGACTTTTTAGTGGTGTATATAAAGATTTAAGGGTATTGTTAGATTTGTGGCATACGGTTATGTCGTGTTTACCGAGAATGTGTTTAATTTTTTCGGAAAGACCTCCAGTGTATGGCAAAGATATGTATGTAGTTGTTTTATTGTTGTCATGATTATTTACAATATGTATTGTGGCATTGTATAATTTTTGGGTTCTTCGCTTTATAATTCGTTCGATGGCTTTTAATGGGAAATGATTTTTTAAGAGAGTATTTATAACTTTATTTAGAATGTCAACTCGGTATATAGGTGATGTTAGTGTTAGTGCACGGTCAACTAATCCTATCATCACGGAGTTTTTTTGACATTTTGGGTGACTGGAATTATAATTAAGGTAGCGGGAGGACCAGGTTTTTTTGGTGTACCACTTAGTTTTAATGCCATTTGTTTTGTGGTCTCTTATTAATGTTAAATCCAGAAAGTTTATAGCGCCATCATTTTGTATTTCGGAAGTAAACTGCAATTTTGGATGAAAATTGTTAAAGAGGGAGATAATTTCCGCTGTTTTATTTTTTGGTATGGCCAATAAACAATCATCCACGTACCTTTTAAAAAATAATATTGGTACATTGGCTTTTTTTAACACTGTTTCTTCTAGATATTCCATTACTATTTGGGCTGCGGTGGAAGAGATGGGTGAACCCATTGCACATCCGTCAAGTTGTTGGTAGTAATCATCTTTGTATTGGAAATAGTTGTTCGAAAGAATGAGATCTATCCCTTCTATGAATTCTGTGCAAGTGAGTGTTGTGTGATTCTTTATCTGATTCCATTTTTCTTTAATGATTTGTTTTAAAAGTTTAGTCGGAATGTTTGTATATAAGGATATTACGTCTAGAGAGATGAGTTGGAAATTATTTGGTATTTTAAGGGTGTCTATAAACTTTTTAAATTCAAACGAATCTTTAATGTAATAATCATTTCTGCCTGTAATTTTTGATAAGCAATTTGATAAAAAACTTGAAAGTTTGTAGAATGGTGACTGAATATAGGAAACAATGGGTCTCATAGGAATGTCAGGTTTGTGAAGTTTAGGCATTCCATAGAATTTTGGTGGAACAGAATTATGTATTTTTAATGATTTGGCTTCTTTTTTGGATATGTGATTACGTTTTAACAGTTTTTCTATGAACGAGTTATTTTTGGATTGAAGAGATTTCGTCGAATCAAATCTCATTTTTTTATATGTGTTTTTGTCATCAAGAAGTGCATTAATTTTGTTGTTGTAATCAATGGTATTCATTATTACAGTCTTGTTACTTTTGTTTGGCTTTAAGACTGTTATCTGTGGATTTGTTTTTAAAAAATATTTACATTTTTTTGCGAAATTGCAGAAACACTAGCACTAGGTGAAAAATTTTCTCTACCTGTTAGTGAAGAATACAATTTACCAACAATAGATTACATTGCTTCTATCGAGTCAACTACTTACAATAAACCCTCCGAACAAAAAGATAGTATCCGGTCAGAGATTGTTAATGTCATTACCAACCATAAAATTAAAATAAGACACAAAAAAATACAGCAAAACAAAACTCAAAAAAAACTATCAAAGCAAGCAAAAAAATGTAAATATTTTTTAAAACTAAATCCACAGATAACAGTCTTAAAGCCAGACAAAAGTAACAAGACTGTAATAATGAATACCATTGATTACAACAACAAAATTAATGCACTTCTTGATGACAAAAACACATATAAAAAAATGAGATTTGATTCGACGAAATCTCTTCAATCCAAAAATAACTCGTTCATAGAAAAACTGTTAAAACGTAATCACATATCCGAAAAAGAAGCCAAATCTTTAAAAATACATAATTCTGTTCCACCAAAATTCTATGGAATGCCTAAACTTCACAAACCTGACATTCCTATGAGACCCATTGTTTCCTATATTCAGTCACCATTCTACAAACTTTCAAGTTTTTTATCAAATTGCTTATCAAAAATTACAGGCAGAAATGATTATTACATTAAAGATTCGTTTGAATAATATCCTTATATACAAACATTCCGACTAAACTTTTAAAACAAATCATTAAAGAAAAATGGAATCAGATAAAGAATCACACAACACTCACTTGCACAGAATAGAAGGGATAGATCTCATTCTTTCGAACAACTATTTCCAATACAAAGATGATTACTACCAACAACTTGACGGATGTGCAATGGGTTCACCCATCTCTTCCACCGCAGCCCAAATAGTAATGGAATATCTAGAAGAAACAGTGTTACAAAAAGCCAATGTACCCATATTATTTTTTAAAAGGTACGTGGATGATTGTTTATTGGCCATACCAAAAAATAAAACAAGGGAAATTATCTCCCTCTTTAACAATTTTCATCCAAAATTGCAGTTTACTTCCGAAATAGAAAATGATGGCGCTATAAACTTTCTGGATTTAACATTAATAAGAGACCACAAAACAAATGACATTAAAACTAAGTGGTACACCAAAAAAACCTGGTCCTCCCGCTACCTTAATTATAATTCCAGTCACCCAAAATGTCAAAAAAACTCCGTGATGATAGGATTAGTTGACCGTGCACTAACACTAACATCACCTATATACCGAGTTGACATTCTAAATAAAGTTAAAAATACTCTCTTAAAAAATCATTTCCCATTAAAAGCCATCGAACGAATTATAAAGCGAAGAACCCAAAAATTATACAATGCCACAAAACATATTGTAAATAATCATGACAACAATAAAACAACTACATACATATCTTTGCCATACACTGAAGGTCTTTCTGAAAAGATTAAACACATTCTCGGTAAACACGACATAACCGTATGCCACAAATCTAACAATATCCTTAAATCTTTATATACACCACTAAAAAGTCACACACCAATTAAAAAACAATCAAACGTAGTTCACAGCATTCCCTGCCTAAACTGCCCCAAAAAATATATTGGCATGACCACACAATACCTATCAAATAGACTAAATGGGCATAAATATACAAAAAATGCTTCCACAGCACTACATAAACATGAAAGAGACATGAAACATGAATTTGATTTTTCGGGTACAACGGTCTTATCAAAAGAACAACATTACCATAAACTGATATTCAAAGAAATGGTCGAGATAAAAAAAGAAAAAAATACAGTAAACGATCGGAAAGACATTGACAATCTCAGCCAAATATATCACAATCTAATTTAATTCAATTGTTATAAACTATTTTCCATCAATCATAAATACATACTGTATACTGTCAGACTCACACAAATACTTTTAAAACAACCCGTATCCACAAATAGTTCTATATTGTAAATATAATCAAAAAAACTAAAGGATATATATAAAAAAAAAACAATAGAATTCTTTAACCAGTGTATCACTTACCTCCACACCGCCAAGCAAGGTAAAAGAACATCTTTCTCAAGGTATGTACTGTACTATTTTAAATAAATGTTTTAATAATTTTAGTGCGTGCCGTTATACCTAATTGTTTTTATTTATTAACTTACATATATGTATACACTTTTTGTATTTAATTTTTAGATGTGCAGAATTAAATATTTTGAAAAAGCCTGAAATGGACAGGCGAAACGTCAATTAAAGTTTCTTTGTTCAATCCACGAACCTAATCCCAAGAAAGTACTTGATATTTATTATATATATATATATATATATATATATATATATATATATATATATATATATATATATATATATATATATATATATATATATATATATATATATATATATATATATATATATATATATATATATATATATATATATATATATATATATATATATATATATATATATATATATATATATATATATATATATATATATATATATATATATATATATATATGTATATATATATATATATATATATATATATATATATATATATAATATATATATATATATATATATATATCTATATATATATTTATATATATATATATATATATATATATATATATATATATATATATATATATATATATATATATATATATATATATATATATATATATATATATATATATATATATATATATATATATATATATATATATATATATATATATATATATATATATATATATATATATATATACATACATATATATATAAATATATATATATATATATATATATATATATATATATATATATATATATATATATATATATATATATATATATATATATATATATATATATATATATATATATATATATATATATATATATATACCTTCTTTACTGATTTCTGATATATCTATACTTATGATCCTTTACTATCAACGGATATTTGCAAATTTTGGATGCATTTCGAAATAAAAGCATCGCGACCCTGTCAAACTGCTTAATATGATCTGTGAGTCAAAGCTACACAACTGGCAGAGCCAAGCCAACTTGAAAAAGTGGCAATTCGATGGCAAATGGAAAAAATAATCCATTTTTACTCGAAACTAGTTTTACCCGTTTTCACGGATTCGGATAAAAAAACGTAAATCTATGTCTTGTAGATAAGAGATGAAGTTTTTTATATAGTTAATTGATTTTATCACAGGAGGTACCGATACGAAGGGCCAAAGAATGGCAAACCGTTACCGAGCTGGGGCAGTTAGAAAGTCACAAATTTCAAAAATGTCCGGCCCAAAAAAAGAAATGCATGGACAGTAACAATAGCCGCCGTGCTAATAATTCGATTCAAACCGTGCAAAATAACCGAGGTCTGTGGACCCTTAAATCTTAAACATTTTTGGGGAATCTAGGTATATATGTCTAAATATTTATCTAGTAAAGTGGCATCTTTATTTGTATGTTTTTGTAGAGGGTGATCAATATTTTATTTAAAAAAAAAACTGTTATTAAATTAAGAAATACTATTTTTGAGGGGTATAACTGTAAAACCGTTCGTAAGGCGAAGAAGTCACGATAAGCCTTTTTTATATTAAAAATTAAACGCAATTACTTTTAGTTAGGTCATATTGCTACTAAATGTTTTTAGTTTTTGAGACGGTATACTAGACTGGACGCTCTTCGTCCATTTTACCTCCATTTTAGCCCCTTATAAATTTGTTTTCTGGAGAAAATCTATCACGAGTACTGTGCTACAATGCAAAAGAAAGCCACTATGAAAAATGCTCTTTTCAGTAACATAAAAACCTGTCTTTCGATGGACAAATCAATTTCTAGGTTATCTAAATAAATTCTATAATATAGTAAGTTAATAATATTTTTTATTGGTTCATTTTATTTCTTTTTCTTAAAATTTTCAATAATCCCGGTTTTCTAACACAACTGTTTGTTTTGAAAGGTGACGACGACAAATATTTTGAATGCATTGCATGTTGTCTCGGGGGAAAGAGTTAGCTTTGTTATCCTATGCAAATGTTTGTATTATGCATGCTCTTATTTGCAGATAATTATGTATTCATTGTTAGACATATAGCGACAATTCTATAAAGTGGAATATTTGTTTTGTCTTGTTTTTGAAGCTGCCGATGAATTTTTATTGCTGCACCTTGATAATGGTAGTCAAACATTTGTAGATAGTTTGGGGCTAAAATTTCACGAATTTCTAAATTAACTAGGATATTTTCATATACTTTGCAATAGTAAGTAGTGCATTGGTATAGTCTGGAATATCAACAGCTTTAAAATTGCTCCCATGCACCTGAAAATCTCAAATGACAACTAAATTTTGATTTTTTCAGATCATTTAGGAGTTACTCAGTACATGCATATGGGGTATTGGCTTAATTAGAGGTTAAATTAAAAAGTGGTAATAGAAGACTTATAAAAACGAAATGAACCATAAAACCACTGTCGATGGAACAAATTGACTGATTGAACATACGATCTAATTTGGACTTCTCTGCCAGATGCACTCAATATCCATTATGCATTATGATCTCTTCTATTTTTGCCCAGATGTGTCGTCTCGTGCTCCCAAGTAGGTCGCATCTAAAGCGTAAATAGTACCTACAGATGACACCACTGGTTGCCTATTTCCCTAATCGATTTTCAAAGTCTGCCTGATGAGCCTTGCCAGGGCAGATACCACGATAGCAGATGGCACCTTGCCCCTTAAACAAACATAGCGTTATGTTTTGGTCGTTTCTCGACAAAATGGTGAAGGAGTAAATTTCCTTACCGTTAGTTCTTTCGTTTCGTATTACTTTTTACGACCAAGAACCACACAGAAATCAATGTTTCTGTTTCTCTTCTATATATATATATATATATATATATATATATATATATATATGTATATATATGTATATATATGTATATATATATATATATATGTATATATATATATGTATATATATATATATATATGTATATATATATATATGTGTATATATATATATGTATATATATATATATATATAGGGGATATATTATGTACTAATTTATCGACGTCTACTGATGATCTTGGCTGACTCGACTTTCTTAGAAGATTGTCATACTTTTTCGAAAGTTTATCTGTCTTAATATTCTTATTTGTTTCTGTTCGCCAAAAAGCCAAAGTTTCTATGCGATTCCACAATAAAAGGTGAATGATGTTACTTAATTTAAGGTGTAACTTTAAAAGTTCTTTCTCTGTCTCGGCTAGTTGTTTTCTAGTTTGATGGATTTGTTCTTTTAATAACGCCTTACTAGCATTTTGAAGTATGGCGTTACTTTTTCTAGTTTTAGTATGATAAGGTAACCGTGTAAAAGTAGGAGGTAAATCGCTGTCACGACACTTAATTTGAAAGGTTAGATCACATAGAAGATTAGTTTTCTTACCTCTCAGTTTCTCATACATCTTGATTGTCTTGAAAATCTCCCTCCCGTAGAGGTGTATAGTGTTGATTTTTACTCCTTCACGGATGAAAAATACAATGTGTTTTCATTCCGGGTGTACATCCGTTCACTACTGTCGTTCTGAAAAGAACAGTTTTGCTGACGTTTCGCCAAAATAATATTTGGCATTTTCGAAGCTTTCTTTCTCGCGTCCGAATAGAGACTGAAGTGTTGGTGACTGCGACGCTTCCTTTTATACCCCCACTCCGGGCCGAAGGTTATATCTGCGCAGGCGTTGGTCGTTATTTATGTTTTCCGGATGGTGCTGTTGTTGCGCTAATTGCGCTTGACTTTTTGCGATTGTAGATTTGTCGATTATTGTCTTCCATACTGTTAGTAGTTTTAATGATTCGTCCCTTTTATTTAAATCACCTTGCTTTTCAATTTCTATGGCTTCTCGGATTATTCTTGTCTTATAATGTTCTATATTGGCAATCTCCCTACACCCATCGAAATTTATTTTATGGCCGGTTTCCTGATGATGTAGGAATAAGGCTGAGGTTGTTTGTTTATTTCTGATGCTGAGTTTATGCTCTTCCACTCTTGCTGATATTCGCCTGTTAGTTTGCCCTACGTACAACTTTTCACAGTCCTGGCACGGAATACTGTACACTCCGTGGTTTTCCAGTTTGATTTTATCTTTTGGGTTACCGAGTAGTTTACCTATAGTTGTTTGTGGCTTGTGTATTGTTTGTATGTTGTGTTTCCTCAGAATTCTTCCGATTATGTCTGTTGTGCCTTTTACATATGGTAAGACTACTCGTTGCTTTTCAGGTTCATATTTTGTGTTGTTCGTTGTTCGGGAAACCTGTGCATTAATAGCTTTCTCTATGGTGCGATTTGTATAGCCATTTTTCTTTAAAGCACTAGATATTACCTTAAGTTCGTTTTGTCTCGTCTGTGTTTCAGTTAGTCGCACGGATCTAGATATTAGAGTATTTGCCACAGCTTGAATTTGTGCTGTTTGATGATGTGATTTTGCATTTAAATATCTGTCTGTATGTGTTGGTTTTCTATACACGGTGTATTCGAAATGTCCGTTATGTAGTTTTGTGACCAAAACATCTTAAAAACTGTTCTTTTCAGAACGACAGTAGTGAACGGATGTACACCCGGAATGAAAACACATTGTATTTTTCCATCCGTGAAGGAGTAAAAATAACACATATATATATATATATATATATATATATATATATATATATATATATATATATATATATATATATATATATATATATATATATATATATATATATATATATATATATATATATATATATATATATATATATATATATATATATATATATATATATATATATATATATATATATATATATATATATATATATATATATATATATATATATATATATATATATATATATATATATATATATATATATATATATATATATATATATATATATATATATATATATATATATATATACGTATATTTATTTCTTATTATTTAAACTATATTTGTTTACAGTGTTTTAATATCTAAATATTCCCAAAATTGTTGTCTTTGTATTATGTGTTAAAAAAAAATAATTTCTAGTTATTAGAACCTGGCAGAAAAGTTAAAAAATGAGCTGTACGTAGTTGTCTATTTTAAGTTTCCAAATTTTGAATATAAAAATTTATGTGTAAAAACTATTAATAATACTACCGGCATCTGTATGTTTAACTTTAGTTTTTGTTCTTAAGATTTATTTGTGCACTGAATATTCTTATAAGATTGTATTGTCTCTCTGGAAACAACAAATAAATAGAATAAATATATGTTTATAAATTGTAGGCAATAAAACCTTAATTTGGTGTCAAAATGATATCGCCAACGTAATATAAGTATATGTTAAAATCAATAAAATTCTAACTTTATGTTACTTCTTATCCACAAATGGTTTTGTAGGTATAGTAAATAAAGATAAAGATATAGGTGAACATCTAAAAATATAAGTTTGTTGCTTTCCTCTAACTCTAGAGTAAATTATATTCTGGGATGCACAGAATTTACTTATATCAGAAAATTTTCGAACTGTGTATGATCATATTGCCATATAATAAATATGTCATCTACATAACAAATCCATAACTTCGGCTTCAAACTTGCTTTCTCAAGAACTTCTTTCTCGAAGTATATGTTAAATAAATTCGCGACTACTGGTAATAGCGAAGACCTCATCTGTTTGTTTATATATTTGCCCGTTAAATGAAAAATAAGTATTTTTAAGGCAATGGTCCGAGAGTTGTATTATATGTGCCTGGAAAACCTTTTTCATAGCAATCCTGTCCAATTCTTCGGCGATGGTTATACTAGGATACAACCCTTGCTATGATATGGTCTTTTTCAAGAACGATATTTTGTATAATCTGAGTGAAATGCCCCGAGTTTTTGACAAATGAATCAACTTTTTCGACAGCCGGTTACATAATTTCGGCAAGATATTTTTCCAGTTTTTTAGCGGCGAATTAACAGCACGAGGTTTGTGTAGTTTTGGTAAACCGTAGGGTTTAAGGCATCTGCTCGACTTTTTCCGAGGTATGATTTTTTGTTGTATTTCGTGGTTTATTTGTGACCTTTTTATTTTATTTTTATTTGGTTTTCTAGGTATGTAGTCGGGTCCCTTGGAACAGGCTTATAACAAATAAACTCTTTTTATCTACAAAACCGGTATGATCTATCATTACTTAATAAGCTTAAGTACAGAAATAAAATTACGAGAAAAAAATAAAAAGTCAGTACAGCACTATATATACTACGAAAAATTAAAATCGCTTTTATCGCAAGAGACGTGGTTAAGCTGCACAACTCTAGACCATGCTCAATTCGCCTATCAACCATTTATGTTCACTCTTGAAAATTATATAAACATGTCTACAAACACTTTAATCATTAAACAAAAATATAAACAAATCAAACCTTGGATTTCTCTGGGGTTAATAAATTCTATTAAACATAGGGATAATTTGAAACATACATTGTTAAAGAACTTAACAGTTGAAAAAGAGGAACTGTATAAACAATACAGAAACTGTTTACAAAAATTAATCCGTAAAACAAAGTTCCAATATTATAAAAGAAAAATTCTGGATGCAGGTAGAAACTGTCAAAAGATATGGGAAGTCATTAACCAGTAAATAAAAATAATGAAAAAGGTGAGATGTTAATTAAAGACGAAACTGGAAATATAGTAAAAAACAAAGAACAAACATCTTATCTTTTTAATAACTTTTTGCAAAAATAGGAGAGACAATGGCTAACAAAACTATTTCTAAAAACCAGCATACAAACAAACAAACATACAAAAAACATAATTTAAACAAACCCCTTTTTTTTAAACCAGTAAACGAAAAAGAACTTATTTTATACATCAAATCCTTAAAATCAGACTCTTCTCCTGGTGAGAATGGTATAACTGTGTGTAAACAATCAATATGTCTATCTTAAAGCCTTTGGTCCATATAATTAATTTAACCTGTACAAGTTCCAAGATACCTGTAGAATGGAAAACTGCTATGAGACCCATACCAAATGACAAAATACTGACCAATATCTCTTTTAAGCAACTTTTCAAAATTATGGGAAAAATGTGTGCACGCCTAGTTGATTTTTTGATTCTCAGAATGTCCTTTTTACTAAACAATTTGGATTTAGACGGAATAGAATTACGGAGGATGCGATATATGCGGTTTCATGAGATTATATCAAAAATGCAACAAAATAAAAAATGTCTTACAATCTATATGGACTTTGCTAAAGCCTTTGACACAGTTCCTCATTCCTTGCTGCTGAGGAAATTGGAAAGTGTCGGAGTGAGAGGACATGTGCTAGAACTTTTTAAGTTCTGTTTAGACAATAGAATACAAAAAGTGCGATGTAACGATACCTTAAGTACTGGAACAGTTTATTTGCCATGCTGATGATACTGCAGTGATATTTACAGACGACAGTTGGAAGGGTGTATTCTTAAAAGCAGAACAAGTTCTTAGAGTAATTCATAACTGGATATGTGATAATAAAATTAGTCTACATATACTATCAACAAAATTCATAACATCAACCAAAAAACAAATAATATTAAAATGCATTACTCATCATGTAAATTGTTAAGTAATAACTGTACCTGTCCGTATATTCAGAAAATTAATAAAACTAAATATTTAGGCCTATACATAGATCAGCATCTCCGCTGGAATAAACATGCTATTAAAACCGCCAAAAAACTTATTACATATTATCAGCTTCGGAATATCTTGGATGAAAAACCAATAAAGATAGTCTACAACTCACTAGTTGAATCAATTTTAAGGTCTTGTATAGTAATTTGGGGAAGTCTTCATGATAATGCACTGCAAAATTTAAATGTATGTCAACACAAAATTCTGAAAATAATAATAAATAAAAACAATCAATATCCTACAGTTGGTTTTTATTCTGAATTTAATGTCTTAAATTTTAGAGGGCTTTCCGTGAATGCTAGCCTTTTTTTCTATAAAAAAATAAGCACATCTTTGAAGAACTAGACTATCATTACAGTGCTCGCTCTAAAAGAAATAATGATTTACAGTCACATTTACAAAAAAACATACTATTTTTGCTTCCCAAGTTTCTTAAAATGCTACCTTTAAATCTAAATAATGGCTAAATTTCAAAATAAAAAATTTTATCATCTACAACTATGACAATTTCAAAAAGTTAATGAAACTCTAGTAAAAATATTTACATATTGCTTAGATAAATTAACCTTTATTAAAACTAAACCTATTTTCTTTTTTTGATTTCCTTTTGATTCATTCAGCCACAACTTCATTTTTAATTACCTCTCATGTGCTCTCAGAATATTTGTTATTTTCTGATAAACATATATTAAGCAAAGATTAACCATGGTTTACTGCCTTACAGGTCTAAGGAACGAAAAATTTCAATACATGCTAATAAATGGTCTAGCGAAATTTTCTATTCCGTGGTAGACAATAGTACACGTGTGCATTTAACAGTTTATATTATCGATATCTAGAATAATTTAATTGTCTCTAAAAACTTATTATTATTTGTAAACCATAAAACCGTAATATATTATTGTATTGTATTGTATTGTAACAATTGTTTTGTAGGATATCCTGCATTTTTTGTCTGTTGTTTTTGGGTATTCATAACTACGGTTGCGTTTCTTTTATCTGCTGGAAGAATTGTGATGTCTTTATTTTTTCGAAGACTTGTTAGAGTCCTCTGTTTAGTGGTATTTAGGCAGGATCAAATTATGCAACCAACTGTCAAAAAAGCTGATTTATTTGTCAAAAACACGAAGCATTTCACTTGAATTATACGAGATATCGTTCTTGAAAAAGCTAATATCATAGCAAGCCTAGATGTCGTATTCTAGTATACCCATCGATGAAGTATTGGACAGAATTGCTATCAACGAAGATTTCCAGGCCCATATAATACAACTCTCAGAGCATTGCCTTAATAATGCTTATTTTTCATTTAACTTTATCAGTTTATTTTCATTATTTTATTTTATTTAAACTTCCAGGAGAAATTAACAGTTATTTTAATTATTCATTTCAAATTTAACAAGCAATTAAAATAGATAGAAGAGCAAATGCTTTTTCAAGTGTTTACAAAATCATGATTTTAAATAATTACATATGTATACCGTGGTAAAAATATCAAAACAAAGTTACGGTTTGTTCGTAACTTTGCAAGCAATAAATTGGCGATACCAAAATGCAGGTTAATTTCAAAGCAAACGATTAAAAAATAATTAAACTATAAAAAATTAAAAATTATTCTTTTCTTTTAATATTTTACATTAGTTCTTCTAGGAAAGACTAGATTTTCCTTGTCCCCGTTAACACGAATTTATAAAATCCATTAATCTTCTTAAGTTATTAACCGCTTTACTGGGAATAATTAATAACCGTTCTATTTTGACATATTTAATAATTTCTGAAGTTAAGTAAAGCAGTGATCTTTTTAATACCGGGAGAAATACCAAATACCACTAAGCCATAACAAATGATATTTTTGAAAGTTATAAACGTATAAACTGTAATAATATAATTCTTGTGAAGTTACCGTACGTGATACATTTAATGTTGTTTAACAGTAAATACTTAAACAATAATTTTAAAATTCATTAACTATACTGAACAGTGCTATTCTGTAGCATTGCTTTTTTAAATTTTTACTAAGAAGAAGTATTGTAATTCTGAAAAATCCTCTCCCAGTTTTTTACAAATCTTCACGTTTTAGACTCCTTACATGTTTTTGCATTTCCGCCAGTCTGTCTGTCTATTCGCGGAATAGCTGAAAGAATACTTACTCGTTTGACTTTAGTTAGTAGTAATAGTTGTAATAAAACGCGAACCTTGGGAAAAGTTAAATACCCTACACTATTAGCCGTGCGCGGCTGTTCCAATGGACTCGTTGCGTTCCTTAGGCATAATAAAATACGCTATACTAAGCTAGGCTGGCAGTCTGAATTGCCCTGATTGCCTTAAAGCTTGACGAAAGTACCCGAAGATTTCACAGCTACCGAGCGGCAGCCGAACGTAATAACAAATGGAATATAAAATGGCGATTTGGTTCATCAGCCGGTATCTTTCCATAATTCGATCGATCGGTCGCGGCATCACGTCGGCATGCGACAGTTCAATTGTTCGGAGGTTGCGCGCTCGATGTTCTAACTCGATATTGTTTCGGACGTTTTTAATCCATGGAAATTGATTTATATACTGTTTTTTGTAATATATATATTTTTTTATTTTTATGATCCAAGTTGGAAATATACAGGAAATAAAATGTTGGTAGTGACTAGCGCAAAAAAATAAACAACTAAAAAGTACTTAAGAACTTAATTTTGCAAAAATAACCAATTTCAAGGTGGTCTATGTTTGAGTTGTGTATGTAGAGGAACTAAAATGTCGGTAGTGCAAAACATTAAACAATTAAAGAGTGCTAACGAACTCAATTTTGAGAAAATAACCGAATTCAAGGTAAGCAGGGTTGGGCGACGTCGAGAATGTCACGTCGACAATTTAATTGTTGACGCGTCAACTATGGTGTCGACGTCGACTTACTAAGTGACGTCGTCAACGTCGACAGTGTCGACAATGTCGACAATTAATTTGGTACAAAAATTAAAGCTACAGTTAAAGTTAAACGTTATATTAAAGCTACCAAACCAAAACCATAGACCATAGAATAAACATTTACTAAAAACAACTAAACATCTGATAAAAAATCCTTAATCTTCTACGTCACTAAGTGAATGGAATGCTGAATCAATCAGAATCAGAAATATCGTAATCAACATTCCTTTCAGTATTCTCACTTTGGAGGGTAAAATATAAGTGGACCAACATTTTCGAATGTTCGAATGATAGTCTATTTCGAAGAGGTGTGTGAATATATCCCCAGTTTGAGAACAAGCGCTCAAGTTGCGCAGAAGATGCAGGAATTTTGAGTGACTTAAGAGTCAAGCTCCCTAAGACTGGGCACTCCATCTGGGCCATTCTCCAAAACACTAACGGCTTGTTGACCTTTTTTTCAAAAAGTGTTGCAAATATGCCTAAAAAAATATTAGTGGTTATTTTCACAAGAAAAAATGAAAAAGTTTAAGTAGGAGTACTGATATACATTTCAACAATTTTAATAACTCACAATAATAGAACTACAGATAATTTTAAAAATACTATACCTGATCTTGTATTGAATTTATCCCATTCTTCTATGCCTTTGTTGTCGAGATGTTTAAAAAGGAATGCATTTATTTTTGTAGTATGTACTGACTCTAGTTTGGAATTCTCGTATGTTGGATGAAAAAAAAAAGCAGTTAATGCATAAACGTTCAGCGCCATGCCTTGCCGGTTTTTTAGTTTGTTTGCGAAAACTTCTGGCACTTCCAAATTTAACCAAAGGTTTACAGCATCTGCTAGCGACGTATCAGTATTCTTACAGGTATTGACAAGGTTGCAAATTGGATTCTGTATATCTAAATTTTTTTGGACATCGTCAATAAAGTCGTCATTGAAGATTAATTCGGTAACTTTAGGCTTAATCTTTTTCCTTGTAGCTGCTGAAATTTGTTTCATGTAAGATAGGTTTTGTATGAGACTCTTGAATGCATCACGATATGAGCACCAGCGCGTCTCAGCAGGAAGTTTAATTCTTCGCCCCCCTTTCGATATAATCATCTTTTCAAAATCAGGTTGCTTGAATTCCTTAAGTACAACAACAACGTTGTCAACTAACTCTTTATCTAGGATGTCCTTTGCCAAAAGATTACCTGTATGACTACTGCATGTACTGTGCCACATGCAATGTTTTAAAAGAGACCCCATTTTAACCATCGCACTAGCATTATCGGAAACAACAGCGTACACGTCAACGTTGTATTTTTCTTTGACAATTTCTCTAGATTTTATCATTATTTCTGCAAGTTTTTCTGCAGTTTCCGATTCAGTTGTTAAATCCCATGCATCAATAAATCCGGTTTCACCATCTGTTGAATGCAACATAGTAACCACAGTCTTGGTGTTGCTTGATGAATTCTTCCAACCATCACACAAAATAACCGAATCTGAGTGTACCTTTTTGCGGGTACTATCGATACACTCTCCATAGCATTTTTCTAAAAGTGTTGTGCTGAGTTTTTACGTCCTGGTATTTTATCCACATATGCAGGACGTATTTTTTTTATAAAGTTTTTAAATAGGGGTGATTCAATAACCCTGAAAGGTAGGTTACATCCAAACATAAATTTAGAGAGTGCTAGATCTATTTTTTCTTCCTCCTTCTCTTTCAAAATATCAACGTAATCCGTAATTTTTTTCGATTTTTTTAAGCAACCGACTATTATTTTTTCCAGATGGGGTAAAGTTAGGAGAGCTACTATCAGTGTCAATAACTTCTAGAAGCTCTAGATTGTTGACATAATTTTCGGACGTAGCTGAAGATTCTGATTCTATATTAGAAGCGACTAATTTAGGTTTTTTATTAGGCGTTAATGTCGTAAACAAGTTTCTTTTTGGAGACTTTGGAGTCGTGCCCGAACTTATTTCAATTACATCTTCCAAATTATTTGAAATATTTTCGGACAGATTTTCAGAGCAGCTTTCATTCAATAGATTAGAATCCACAATTGCACCAGCTGGAGTAAGAGAGCCATCTTCTAGAACTAAGTACTCCTTGTCCTTACACTGGTTTCTGGTATTTTCTGGTTTGTTACCCTTAATAAAACAAAATATATTAAATAAATATAACCTTATTATTTAAGTTTTTAAATTTACTTACTATACCACTGCCAGTACCACCACTGCCATCCGGATCCGGTATTGATTTGAAACCGCTATTACCTTGTTCTTGAGTTTGGTTATTAGCGTTAACCTTTTTATTACAACTTTCCTTACAAATATTTCTGAAAAAAATTGCTACTTACAGTAATTGGAGCCAACCTTATTAATTTTTGAAGCAAAAACTTTTATCAAGAGTGACTTTTTTCATGTTGCAAAATGAGACATTTTTACTCTACGCAAAATAGCATTTTTTAATTTTTTCATGTCCCCCCGTATAAAAAAATAAATTTGTGATAACGCGAACCTCATTAATTTTTCAAGCAAAGACATTTATCAAGAGTGACTTTTTTCGTATCTTGCAAAATGAGACACATACCTACTCTTACGCAAAATACCATTTTTATGCCCCCTGTATTAAAAATTAAATTTTTATTAAGGCGAGCCTTCATTCTTCAAGCAAAAACTTGTAACAAGACTGCCTTTTTTCGTACCTTGCAAAATGAGATATTTTTACTTTTACGCAAAGATGCGCAAAGTAACATTTTTGTATTTTGTATGCCCCCTGTATAAAAGGTAAATTTTTGATGACGTTGTCAGAGAAGTCCTCCTTTAGACCGTGAAAAATTTGGTAACCCTAGCCGAGAGTGGAAAAATAGTATTTCTAGACGCTCTAATAAACCCCTATTAGACGGAGACTACGGAGAGCCAGCGCATAAAAAACGCAACGAATTTCTTAAGGCCAGTTTTTTGACAGATGATTAGGGTAGTTGAGAGCAGCTTAAAACCGCGGTCAGTCAACGCCCGTCAGTCAGCAAAAAACAACAAATTTAAAAAAAAAACCTCCACGCGTCTGCCTTCCAGAGCGAAAAAGGTTTACGCATGCGCAATCCGAAAACGCGCGCATGAAAAAAAAAAGTCATAAAACTTTTTTTTTCGCATCCACCCCGCCCATCTAACCCTCGAATATGAGAGCGCTAACTTAATTTTTACAATCCCAGCCCCTAGGGGCGCCTCTCAGGGGCCAACCTCGTATACGGTAAAAACATCGCATTTAAAAGTTGGCCGAACCACCCCATACCGATATCGAGATTTCAAACTCCTTCCGCCTTTTTTCGGCAATTTTGAAAAAAAAAGTTGGCCCCTAGGGGCATTTCTAGGGGCCCTACAAAAAAATCGCTAAGGGGTTTTATATAAGAGTGAAAATAACTCAGAATTGTCAGAACAAAAATTTTATAGCTCCAACGCCAACGTTTCAAAAAAAAAATCGGCCCCTAGGGGCCGCCCCTTAGGGGCCACAATTTTTTAAAATATTATTTTCGTAATCAGGGGACCGAAATACAACTACCCTCCAAATTTGAGGCAAATCGGAGAGATTTAGTTCTCGTTCTCAACGCTGCTCACGTCCACGGAACAACGCCCGTCAGTCAGCAAAAAAAAATAAAAAAAAATTTTGACTTGTGCCGGGATTGAACCAGGGACCTTTGGGACCTAACTCCGATATACTAACCGCTGAGCTATCGATCAACTTATTAAAATTTGTAAAAAAGGCTTAACGAATTCTTAGCAGGTAATTTATTTTTTTACATACTTTGGGTCTGACTGACCAGAGTGACCAGCCCTGTTCTAACGACCAACTGACTGACTATCACTATTGTTATTTATATGCCATATATAATATGTATAACCATTTTCAGCCTTAAGAAATTCGATTATATATTACGTGTACACAGCCACTTCATTCCCTATTTTACTTTACTCACCTGTGGCCTTGCAATCTTCCGGCACCGGTATTTTTTATAATATTTGTACATAGCCCACATTTTGCGGCGTGCTTGCCATTTACTTTTACCAGATCAAACTTTAGTTCTTGAAAGTTTTTATTACACTTTCTGCCACTCATTCTTTAAAGTTTAATGAACTGCAATTAACTGATAAAGGGAAACAATAACCACCACTTGTAACGTTCATTAATCAATCACTTCTCTTCTAATTACAAACCTAACCTCAAAACCACGTCTGTGACATTGTCGACGTTTGTCGACGTTTACTTCATAGTCGACGTATTGTCGACGTGTCGAGGTCGACAATAAAAGTCGACGCGTCGACGCCCAACCCTGAAGGTAAGTGGTCGCCCTTTGCACACCACAAACTAGTAAAGACAACAATAAAGAGGTTCATCGAAACTTTCGCAAAAGTATGTACGATTTAGCTAACTAGATATGTGGTTGTGAAGTCTCTAACTCATTTTACTGTTATGTTTGTTTGTTGTTTTCTAAGGACTCGTTATGGTGCAAAACCGGTTCTAAAGACTTAAAACACTTAAAAGAAAAAATAAAAAACATGCTTTTTCTGAAGATCTCATGAAATGTTCGGTGAACTATGCTACGGTCGGAAGTGTTGATATTCGCACTCAGCTAGACACAGCTTGTAGAAAATCCCATAGAGATTTTAATGAAAATGTGTCCAAAAATCGTTATATTATAAACAAAATTATAGATTGTGTAAAATTTTGTGGGGCCTTCGAGCTGGCACTACGTGGCCATCATGAAACGGCTTTGTCTGAAAATCCAGGGGTTTTTCGAGGGCTTATAAATTTTGTTGAAGAGTTGGATCCAATTTTTAAAGAGTATATGCAGATTGCAATTGTCTTTAAAGGGACATCTAAATCTATTCAAAATGACCTACTTGACTCTATGCTGGCTGTGGCTCATAAACAAATTAAGCAAGACATTTAATCAGCTAAATATGTTGCTGTGCAAGTAGACGAAACAACTGACAGTTCCACCAAAACCCAAATGGTTATTATAATAGGTTATATTTTGTCTGGCATTGTCCATGAACGATTTGTTAAATTTGTAAATCCTTTAGGGACTACAACTTCACACCTTACAGACGTAATTTTTCATGAATTAGAAAATCTAGGCATTATTAATACCCACAAGAAATTAATTGGGCAAAGTTACGATGGGGCGTCCGCTATGAGTGGAAAATTAGGAGGCGTACAAAAAAAATTAAAGAGCATTATCCTGCCACTAATTTTATACATTATTATGCCCACCAATTCAATTTAATATTACAGAAAGCAGCAGTTCGAGATAAAAATGTAAAAGTTTTCTTTGCAAATTTTTACGGTTTCTCAACATTCTTTACTCGATCTTCGAAGCGCACAGTAGTTCTTGATGAGTTAGATAAAGTTCGCTTACCTAAAGCTGCTCCCATGAGGTAGTACTTCAATGTACGTTGTGTAGAAACTGTGTTTGTTTATCAGGCAGACATTTTATTATGTTTAGAAAATGTCAATACAATTAACCAAGCCTTTGGTTTAAAAGGCTTTTTACAAAATGTAGATTTTTTATTTTGGTTGAACTTCTTCCATCTTATAATGCCCCATTGTGAATTACTTTTTAATGAACTTCAAAAACGTGTTATCGATGTTTTATCAGTAAAAAAATATATAGACTCCTTTAAACGTTCCATCCAAGCAGTTCGCGATAAAATTCTAAACGACCTATCTTCAGAAATGCCTTCAATTCCATCTAATGCGAGTGCCTCTGGAGGTCTGTGACATAATAATTTCTGAAATGCACCATCGCTTTAGTTTTAATGATCATTTAGTGATCAGCCAACTATTTTATAGTGATCAGTTTTAAAATTACAACAATAATTTTCCAGATAATATTTTAAATTTGGTTAAAAAAGACTTTCCTTGTATAAATTACTTAAAACTAAAAACTGAACTGCAAGTTTTTTATGATCGTGCTGATTTTCATGTAAGTTCTAGAGCTATTTCAATGCTTCAACTTTTTATAAATAATAACCTAAGTTATACGTTTTCTGAAACCGTCAAAATATTAACTTTACTGTATACTTTGTCAATGACAGCTGTAGAAAGCGAGCGTTGTTTTTCAACCTTAAATAGAATAAAGACTTTTCTACGCAACACCACGGGCTAAGATAGACTATCCGCTTTAGCAATGTTACGTATCGAGAAATCGTTTATAAAAGGAATGTGTAGTTTTAACGAACGTGTCATTCAGCATTTTTCCAATTCTAAAGAACGAAGAGTAGACCTGAACTTCAAGAGAATTTAAAGCTCAATTTAAATGTAAGAT
This sequence comes from Kuschelorhynchus macadamiae, assembly GCA_030620095.1. Lineage (NCBI taxonomy): Eukaryota > Metazoa > Arthropoda > Insecta > Coleoptera > Curculionidae > Kuschelorhynchus > Kuschelorhynchus macadamiae. Next base: position 1,947,878 of record JAUTXW010001917.1, on the reverse strand, counting down.
ATTTACTTTGATTTTAAGTATGCCTATTTTTAAATTTGTTATTGACCTCCCAATATAATTCACCACGAGCCTCCACTGGTAATATTTTTATAAAAATCCAATATGGCGGACAAAACAGCAATCTAATAAAATGTATAGAAAATCATTGCAAAATAACTGCGTACTCGATGTCCTCAAACTTTCCGCAAAATTCAAGTGTGAGCTGGTAAAGATTTGGTTCGAATATGGCAAAACAAAATGGTGGTTATGATATTTTTCACTCCTCTGATAAATGGAAGCATTCATTAGAAGGGATTCCCTGGTAATCTGATAAAATCGATCTGTAAAGCATTTTACCGGAAGATTATATACTTTGTAATATACAAAGGTTTTATTTATATTTTGACACTTGGTTTAGGAGTATAGGAGATAAAAAAATAAATAAAAAAAGGTAAGTTTAGACAGGTATTAACTTTTCAGAATATCAAATATTCCTAAATGGCTTCAAAAAGTTGAAAAAATACGTATATAAGAATTACAATAAATAACCCTTTCTCCGATTATGAAAATACCAGGTTTGATATCTTTATCTTTGGCTTCACGTATTTATGTTTTAGAAAAGAATGCCCTTTTTCCATCTAACGCATTGCTGTTTACAGGAGGGTTTTTGCCAATTTTTTCCGTGGTCTTTAAAGATAAAACTATCAAACCGGGTATATTTAGTATAATTAATAATACCGGTAGGAGGACGCTCATTTGTTGAAATAATAACATAGTTTTTAATGCTGTAATTTTTTTTATATACTTAATAGACAATACAAGAAAATTCCTACAACTTTTATATCTAAAGTTTTTTATTTCTACCTATAATTTAAACCTGTAGATATGTGTTTTCATACACCTTTATTCACATTTCTTAGCCGGAAAAAGATATATGTAGCAAAACGCAAAAATATATAATTTTTTCATGTAACGGCCAACAAGAAGACATTGCTCATGATTGTGTCACAGGATACCCCTCCTGCGATCGATTTCTGGGCCTTTACCCTTATCAGGCAGGCTTGTATCCAGGGAGATCTCAATTAGGAGATCATCGATGCGACACACTCGAAAATGTCTATATAAGTGGGAAAGTTCCACGAGCCAAGCATAACATTTGGCGCCACCTATTGGGGCTCCGAAGAGTTTCGGCTGCAAACCGTAAGGATTTTGGCGAATGCATTTAAAATGCGTGGTAAATCTGAAAAATAAATAAAAATGTGTTTCCACACACTTTTATTCAGATTTCTTGGCCGGAAAAGGATGTATGCAGCAAAAGGCAAAAATATATAATTATTGCATGTAAAGTAAGTTTGCAGTAAGCTGCCTACGAGAAGACATTGCTTTCGATTGTGTCACAGAATACCCTTTCAGGCAGGCTTGTATCCACGGAGATCTCAAATAAGAGATCATGGATACGATACGACACATTCGAAAACGAAAACGTCTATATAAGTAGGAAAGTTATATATATATATATATATATATATATATATATATATATATATATATATATATATATATTTTTTTTTTTTTTTTGCACATGACATGTTTCCAAGGTACGTACTCTGTATAATATTAATGTTGTTTTAAATGTATTTTTGTTTCATGATCATAGTTTGTTGTAAATGTAATTTTTTTTTGAGTGATGTTTTTTCAATATAGTTTTAACCAATTTAAATACTAACTATACATGTTTTATTGTAGAAAATAAATATCTTGAAAAGGCTCAATGTAATAAGCGAAACGTCGATTAAATTATAGTTTTACTTCTCAGTGAGTTAACCTATGCCCAAGAAAATAATTAACAAAATATTTATATATGGTTAAAGAAAAAAAACGAAAAAAAAAAATATATATATATATATATATATATATATATATATATATATATTTGTTTTTGGCTTGATTTAAAATCTGCTACTAGATGAACTAAGAAACATTTAATATAATACATTATAAAAACATGAAGGGAAGGTGACTTGTAAGTGCTCTGTGCCAGTGTCGGTCTTGTCAGGATATTTCCGGTCATAATTGTCTGGTTATTTATACTATTTGCTAGAAGCATTGACATCCGCCGTTTAGTGTACCAGCGAATTTTGAGTTGTTCCTGTGTTTAATATGGCTGCTATAAAAAAAGGAATCCAGTAAGTAACTGAGGAAGGAAGGAAGGAATAAACAAACAAACTTTGTTGAGAGATGTATGAGTAGGTTCTTTGTTACAAGTTCGGTAATAGGTTTGAGGTTATGTTTTCATATAATTAGTTTTGAGTGATTTTGCGTTACATGAGGTTTTGTATATTGTGTATTGCTTTTTACTGTGTATTGTTAGGTAAATGCTATATTAGTAATAGTCATGTTAATAGTAAAATTTAAAGGTGGTTAGATGAGCAGCTCTGTTGGACCTCGCCACCCTTCTAGAATGCATTTTGTTTAGTAACTTAAATAATCTAATAAAAGCCTTTTGAATTTGAATTTGAATGAATGTTCATTATCACTATTAAAAATCATTAAGAGACGCAAATCCAATATATAAATTGAAAATGCAAATTTTTAGTAAAACAAAACCGAATAATTTTGTTGATGCAATAATAACCTATGACAGAAATGAGGTGTGGAACTTTATCTATATGCTAATAGTTTCTTTTACCAAAAGTCGAGAGGAGATAAGATTATAAATTTTGCCTCATCTCGCACACTTAACACTTGACAACACTATAAAACTCCCAGCAAACATCGATATATTAAATACAAATCTGCAAATCCAATAATTATAATAATAAAAACTCTAGCAAACCGTTTCAATTTAAGTGTTCTATTGCAAAATACGAGTTCATACGTCAAAGACATAAATTAGATATACTATTATTGTCTGTTTCAACGTTTTCTATATAACTGTATTTTAAAATTCTGTATTTTCAAAACTTTTGTTGAATAGAATACGTATCTTCCATGATATATTTCTTTGCCACTTGATATTTCCAGGTCGACGAATTACAAGACGAGCAAACTATTTTTCATTATACGAGTCGCTAGAATAAATTTAAATGACAAAGGAACAAAGTGGACTCCTACCAAACAATTCTTTTAAAAACAGACACCTCGTTTTCTTGTGACAATTTACTGCTACAGAAATTTCATCCTGAAATTGTAGTTACATGTGGAAGTTTTTTTATGTGTCACATAAAAACGACTCCTATTTCAAGTAAAATACGTCAATTTTAAAAACGAATAGGAATATTTGATTTTCTTTTTCTGATCTAAAAGAGTAAGCTAGAGATCTATATATTCATACATTCAGTTGTTTGGATAAATTGAAAGGCTAGGTCCAAATAAAGAAGCCGCATTTCCTTTGTTTCAGATGGAATCGTATTACTAAACTCAACTGATTAGAGAGTTGTTGTTTGGAAATATATATTTAAATGGGTTATAAAATCAAAACGGCGACGTAGCATTATAATGATACTTGAACGAGAAGTAGAAAGTTTCAGCATATTTGAAAATGTAATATTGCAGGATATTTAGTAAATTCGACAAGAATTTGCCTAGATCTATAGTAGCATTCTTATAGATCTGTATTCAACGTAAAGACTTTACTGGGTTAGTCCGGTTAGTAATAAAGGTTCTTGCTGTACCAAAAACCTCATCATTTGGTTGTAAGAAAAAGATGGCTTTTCTTCAAAAATTATTTTTTTTTAATTACGGGTAAAAAAACGCGCCTTTCCATAAAATTTTTGCCACGTTAAGCCCTAGAAATTTTGCCTAATGGAAATTACCGCGAATTTTTCCAAATTTTACAGGGTAATTTAAAATTTTTACAAACTTAATACCGCCATTAATGATGATAAATTAATGACTTTTAAAGATTGTTATTAGAGCCTCAGTGTATCTAATTTAAATTTTTTTAAGCCTAATGCTCTCTACCTTAACAATAACACGGGGTATCACTAAAATACAGGGTGTTGCACGGTACTTTGACACATTTTACCCATTCCTGGCTTTTTTATTAGAATCGTATAAGTATCAGTTTCCCGTATAATCGGTTTCTTATTGTTGGCTAATTTGCCTCTCGTGAGAGTTGAAAAATTCAGCTGTCAGTTTAAAACTTGTAACATATCGCTGCCTAAAACACTGTACCCTAAGAAAACGACTCTCGTTAGGTGTGTTTACACACGGCCTTGTCCTGGTCTTCTTTCAGTTGAGCCAGTTTCGCTGTACCTTTTAAATAACTCCCTAAGTTTTGCCCATTCGGACACTATGAGTTTGGTAACAAGTAGTTTTCCAGGCTGGGCTTACGCAAGAGGACTTTTTGAGCGGGGCTGTTCCTAATCTCATATTGCACAGAGTTTGGACAAAACTCAGGGAGCAATTTCAAAAATTCTTAAAAGGTACAGGGAAACTCTAATTAAAGAAGATCATAACAAGGCCGTCTTAGAGTAAGCACGCCCAACCAAGATCATTTCCTGAGGGTGCAGTGCTTAAGGAAGCAATTTGTTACGAGTTCAAAGCTAAAAGCTGAATTTGTCGTTGCACATGGAAGGAATATTAGTCAGCAAACAATCAGGAACAGATTACGGGAAGCAGATAGACGACTCTATGAAGCAGCATTGGGTTCCAAGTAAGAAGCAAATCACCGCAGGGCACGCTTAGAATTCGCGAGAGATCATTTGCCGTGGGGTAAAGATCAGTGGAGAAATGTTCTTATCAGTGACGAGTCCCGTTTTTGCTTCTATACCAATGGCAGGGGAGTGGTATATCCAGTTTAATTTTAAGGAAACTGTAATGGTTCGGGGTGGTATTTCATTGGAGATGGATTTATTTTCATGCATGACGGTGCACGTCCACACACGGCACAAGTGGTAAGGGAATATCTGGCAGATTCTGAAATTTCCGTAATGAACTAGCCATTCCGAAGCCCTGATAGTAACCTCATTGAGCTTGTATGGGACAATATGGGAAGAGGGGTTCGGAAAGCACCGAATTCTCCGCAAAATCTACAGGAGCTGCGGTTGGCACCCAGTCGAATTTGGTAAAATATAGACCAACAACTTATCCGCAATTTAAATTTACACTATTTGCACTATTAATGCTAGGGGGTGGGAATACCAGGTACAAAAAATCTTGAATATGTATTATATTTATTTATTGTTACTTGTTCCTTCTTTGTTACATAAATAAAGCTGTGAATTTTTTGTGTGTTTTCTTGCTTAGAGAAAAGTAAATTAAATAAAAAAATAGAGTACTTAGATACCCACTCATTTGAAATAGCAAAGCTAAGTTTTTGAACAAAGACCTCTATATGCAAAAACGTTTTTTTTTTAATTAAAAAAAAAAATTATTGAACACTTTTTCCCAAAACATCTAATGAAAAAGCTAGGGACGAGAATCATCATTTTTAATGGCTGTATCAAGTTTGTAAAAATTATGAATCACCCAGTAAAATTCGTCAAAATTCGCGATAATTTTAATTAAAGCAAAATTTCCAAGACTAAACGTGGCAAATATATCGAAGCGTTTTGTAGTTTTTTTAACTGTTGCCTCCTAAGTGATTTATTTTCTACAAAATATATTTTTTTAATTCCTGAGTTGAGTCATTTTTAAAAACAGAAACATAAGCCTCTATGGTTTTTTTTAAAGTAACACTGTACATTTTTTGTATTACTTTAATCCTTTCATAATCCATTTAATTTGCCTTTGATTGCTGTATACATGTTTGTTTAAGTGTTAAAACTACAAAAAACGCATATACTTAAAGGAAAAAAAATATCTCCGCACATGATGACTTTTTTCAAAAAAGCTTTTAAATCTGTTTCGAGGTATATCCTAAACCTCTAAAACGAGTACTTATAAGAAGTTAAAAACTCCCTAATCAGTTTTGGTCTTGTGAAGAATAATTAGACCTACATTTTATTTTGTAAAAAGATGGTATTTCTTAAATATCGGCATTTTGAGAAACTGCATCATATACCATACCAATTAATTTGATATAATTCGAAAATATAATTGCAGATTTTGGCCTTAAGAAAATTTTAGTAAGAGATCAAAGTTTCGTTACATATCAAATTTTAAAATTTTGAAAAAAATACAGCATATCTGCTTTCGAAGAAATATTCTTTCTAATTAAAAAAATAATGCATACTGGTAGCTTATTTTGTCGAAAAGTTATGAAAAGTTTAAAATTACCAAAACATGAGCGGTTGCGTTTCAATTAAACAATAGTTTATTTGAGTCTTATTAATTTATATAATTTTTTGTCATTAAAGGGACAAAGTGACAGTTCTGGAGAAATCCTGGGAAATCGTGTACTCTGTGGGGTCCATAGAGCACACTTTCAGTTGGCCCGCAAAGTTGACGTTGAAAAAATTGGGTTTTATAAGGCGGTTCAAGAGAAATGAGAAATATTTCAAAATTTAGAGTGCTTTTGAGCCTCTGTATACTATCTTTAGAATTTGATATGCATGACCACTATTTAAAGTTAGAGAACTACCATATGTACAACCAAAGACAGATAATATTTTGAATAGATGATCCATCCAATGTTAAATAAATTTTTCCCTAAATGGATCTCAATATTGTATTTCATCTCTTGACAAATGAACTTTCTATTAGTGAATTATTCTCTCACATTATGAGAGGTTTCAGGGTTTATTCCTGCAAACACGTCGATGATACGTTCACGCAGTTAGATAGCCCATAGCCCCATAAAAAAAAACAAGGGGTGTAAGATCTGGCGAGCGAGCTGGCTACTCTGTAGAACCTCGGCGACCAATCCATCTATCCGGATAGGTTGCGTCAAAGTAATTCATGAAAAATCTGCTCTCATCACTAACACAAATATGGCCCAGATAATTGGGATTTACTGTGATCCTTTCTGCCATAATCTCGCAGAACTCTAGTCGCCTGTCAGGGTTATCTTCAGTTAATTCGTGGGCAATTCTCATTTTACAAGGATAAAACTTATTGGATTTTAAGCGTTCATTGAAGATGCGAAATGCATAGCCTCTACAAAGATGATGACTGCTTTGATTTTATTTTCATTATTTCAATTAAATGATATTTTTTTTTGGAAAACCAAAGCAGCGACATCTGATTGTTGCACTTGGTGGAAAAAAGTGAAGCACGAAACCATGTACCAGAAAATCAAATTTAAAATTGTTATTGGATATCTTTTGAGAACTGCTGAATCAGATATTTTCAAAACCGGAGGTTGAATTAATAATAAAAAAAAGTTTCGAAACCAGCTTTCTTCCCTATTTAAAGCTGTCAAATATCGTTGCAATATACCGAGCAGTTCAAAAGTTTGACACAGGGAGGCCAAATGTATGTCTTCACTGTAGCTAATCATAATTTTGGGATTCAATTTCGAAACAAGTAAAAGCTTCGGGCAACATCGAATTATATGCTGTTGCGTGCGATCTAAATAAACTGCGACACGAATATTTAACGAGATTAATTTACTTTCTCTCTGATTTATTCGAAGTACAGGCGATATTTGGCAAATCTTAAAAGAGAAAGAAGTGTAAAAGTAATATGAAAATTAAAATGTATCACTCACTTTTTATTATTCTTCTATTTGCTGAATATATTTAAAAATTTTTCTCATCGATTCAAGCTGCAAGTAATAAAAAATATTTAAAATTTAAATATAGGAATAAAAAAAGAAAACAGCATTGCGTAAAAACTGTAAAGGTATACTTAATAAATACTTCCGAGTCCATATTTCAAAAGATGCACAAGGCTGTCAAAACAATTATTCTTTTTGTGCAGCCTTTAAAAATAAGTACTAAACACTGAAGTACTTTTTTACTTGTATCATTATATTTGATAATAAAAAAGTAAACATTATTGGACTGATTACTGTTTTACTTTATTTACTTGGCTCAAACTTACTGTGTCCTTGGTGGTAAAAATATCCACGTGGCGAAGAAATTCCGATTGCGTTAAGTTCCTTTGGGATAATATATTCCGACCTAATCGCTGCAACTTCCTCTAAGCCGAACAAAACACGACAGAGCTTTGAGTTTTGAACACGTGGCTGGTATGCGCATTTTATGAATTTTACATTACCAATATTTTTTTAGCGTAGATCTAAGTGGGTGACTGAAATTATTATCAAACAAAAAAAACCTGAAAAATTTAGAAACTAATTAAATATTATTTCTATAACTTCGTTCTGTGTTCTTTAATCTTTACTTAATTTTTAAATATTATATTGATTCGTTTTCATTACCGCTAGAAGGTTTTAATTTAAAGGGCGAGGACAAAGTAAAATATTATACTGATTGAATTGTTTGTAATTTTATGCACCTCAGCTTTATATGAAGGAAGACTTAAACGAACTTATTATTAACATTCGTTTTATTATATTATTTCTAATTACACAACTCAATTTCCTAGATGGGGGTAAGCAATTCCAAGAGTTCCAATTTTTGGGTGCTGTTGTTAACTACCAATGGTTACATTTACGTCAAACTTAAGGTTAAGTAAGTTAGCTTTTAGTCTATTGTTAAAAAATAGGTTTTTGGGAGTTTGATTTACTCGCTTTAAGGAAAATAAAATTCAGCGTGAGCAACTTCTTTTGGTGTTATTTTAATTATCTTTAAAGGAATAATCATATTACATAATAATCGTACCATTATCTTAACTTAAAAAAAGATTACACACACTTATAACTGAAACGTCCTAAAGCACTACTTATCTTCCAATAAATAATAATAATAAATATAATAATAATAATAAGACGTTAATTAGTAATTTATAGATTTCGCTTAGATACATATTGGTCATTTAATAAACTTTTCCAACAGAAAATCAGGATCTGTTGAGGACTGATAATTCTTACTTACTTACATTAAATATAAAAATATATAACTGAAGACCTAAATATATAACTTAAGCTTAATTAATTAGAAAAAAGAAGAAACAATAAGAAAAGGGAAGAAGAGGGAGAGAGAGAGAGGGGGGAGAGAAGGGTTAGAGAGAGGGGTGAGAGAGAAGTGAGAGAGAGTGGGGAGAGAAAGGGGGATATAGAGAGCAGAGAGGGGAGAGATAGGGGAAAGAAAGAGAGAACACATTTTATTTGTCCGCCATTTTGATTTATCATTTTGAATTTGTACCACAATTTTACCAGTTAATCTCTATGTCATTCCTAACTTACAAAATTTGAAATCGTTTTAATAATTGTTTTTTCAGGCTGATTATTTTTAATATTCTATTAAGCCGTCGTCTTGGATCGGTACTAAAATTTCATGATTCTCAGGTAATAGTTTATTTTTGTGGAGAATTTGAGGAAAATCTGAAAGGAGTTTTTAAGTAACAATTTCTTTAACATTTTATTAGGCCGTAATTGTATTCCGCTATAATGGAATTTTACCAAAATGTTAACCTTTTATTCGCAAATGACTCTTAATGTTTGACCAAAATTTGAATTCAATCGGATAAGTAGTTATTTAGCTATTCCTCGAAAAGCCCGACAGACAGACCGACAAACCGACAGAATTGAGGAAATATGTCCTTTGGCATCTAGTGACTCTAAAACGCGAACACCTGTAAAACCCTGAGAGAGTGATTTTCAATATTTCTGTTTTACGAGGGCAGTAAAACAAAAAACGTCATCATCATAACGATACACGTCTGGTAAAACAACACGAATGAAACATAAACATTTATAGAAATAAATGAGATATTTAAAAAAAAATTTATTCAAAACAAAATACTAAGGGACACCAAAAAAAAAGAATTATTTTTTGCTAAATTTTTTAACGTTTTGGCCTCCGGAAAAAAGTTTTGATTTTAATTTTTACCCACTAAAGCGCAAAAGTAAATTTTCCGAATCCAATTCCGTGTGTAAAGTGTCTATGCTGCAACACTCTCGTCGAGTAAATATTTTTCGATGATTAATATTATGGCATAAATCTTTAAAATTTGATAATAATATAATTAGACTATTTTGCCTTTTTAAGGAAGCCGTTTACTGCATCCCCAAAATATGACTATGGTTTTTTTGGATTATAATACAACATTACTAAATATAATTTATTGCCTAAGAAGAGACACATAAAACTGCTCGGTTGTACTCAGCTTATAACAGCTCATTAGTGGGATTTATAATGAACATAATGCACATTCCAAAATCACATTATTTACGCTTTCTGTTCGAAAATATATTTTGAAATCATCGTCGATGAAAGCATCTCTTACGACTAACGTATTTATGCTTTTACTATAATTCACGCATTTTATACGCCATTTCGTAAGCGCGAATTTACTCAAAAGGTTAACTTTGTTGTCCGTTCTAACAATATCATTGAAATCACCTGTTGTCCAGTGTCAAGCATTTCTGGTCTAATTTTAAATAATCTAAATATACCCGAGACGTGCGTGTTAGGACTCAGCGAAGTGCTAAACATTTTGTAGTCGAAATAAAATACGTTCCTAAAGAATAAGAAATAAATATATTTTACCTAGTCTGTTTTTGGGACTAAGATTACAAGACTTACTAATTTATTTTTATTCCAAAACGTTGCTTGTAATAAGTAAGTCTTTTCTTTTATGAAAACCCGTATATTATAGATAACTTAACACATGTAGGTCTACTAACCGTACTTTTCTCGGACTGACAATATTTAGTATTCTTAGTTTTTAGGTTTTTACTCAAATTTCAACATATAGATAAAATGGGATAAGCTAAAGGATTTAGTATGAAGCTATCTTATGAAAATCTTAAGAACTCAATACAACTACTTTTAACAGTAATGGAAATAACGGACAAAACATTATCATTTTACCGCCATATAATTTTTAATTTTGGACCAATTGGATAAGTAGTTTTTCGGCTATGCCGCGAAAAGCCCTACACACAGACAGGTAGACAAATCGACAGGATTGAGATAAACATTTTTTTGACATCTAGGGACCCTAAAACGCGAAGACCTGTATCAACCTGGGAGGGTGATTTTTTCAAGTTTACAATATTCCCCTTTTAACACGAATGAAGTGATCGGAGACTAAAATTTTGCAACATACCATTTACACGCATAATAGTATAATGTGTATTTCTTAACTAGTGCGCAAAATATGCTTTCTTCGCACGCTGGTATCAGTCGAGTGCGATTTTTAAACTGAAAATATTAAGTACTCCTTTATTTTGTGACCAGGTCATCTTCATATCACCCTTGATTTTTGACAATAAATTGAGGACATTCGGGTTAGTAGTTTTTTAGCTATACCGAGAACTGACAGACACACAGAGCGACAGTCAGAATGACGGAATTGAGAAAATATGTTTTTTTGGCATCTAGGATCACCGAGCTCAGAAAACAATAAGAGCGCATGCATCCTTCCCGCGATGGCCATCACATGGTATAACCAAGCTTGGAGTGTGTTTACTAATTGTTTTTCTTTCGATTTTTAAGTATTTTATAAAACTGCAGTGTTATTTTGGACTGTTTACTATTTAATATATTGTATAGACTTATAATGCGGAAATACATTGTGCCAGGGTGTAGAAATATCCAGGGAAATAATGAGAATACACCAGGAATATTCTTTCACAGATATGTATTTAGAATAATTTTAGTTTCATAAAATTTAATCAAAAATAACCGTTGTTAAAACATTTTTAATATCGTTAATTTAATGTGAATATTAACTTTTAACTGGTTATCTCTCATCTGAAAGAAATATAGTCTAAAGGCCACTACCATGATTTTTAACTTTATGTAGTCAGCTCAGTTTTCTATGTTAAAAATTAGCCCTTCTAAAGTAAATCTTATAATTATATAATATTATACCTTGACGTCGGCGTCAATTCCTGCAGCAGTAGTAGTGAATAGTAAAGAATTGAGTGTTGGGTACGTACCTACATTTTATTTAAAAAAAAATATCATTACAGTTGGTTATTACAGCAGTCCCAAGACGAAATAAAATATTGTAAGAAAAATAAACCCGTTGCTGTAATTTCTTCAAAACATCGGATTAAATTGAAATTTTGCACACTTATCAAGGACCGATGACAATGCAATAATTCTATAAGTTTGTTCCAATATCTTGAGGGTCTAAGAATGGAATAAGGAAGTCTCAAATAAAGTTTTGGGGTGGGTTCCTAGAACCATCAACCTGGCTGTATGGCTATAGAAAATTAAAAGATCAAGCAAGGAAAGCTAGATGATGGGAATAAGATGAGTGAAGCATGGTGTTCCAAAAAATCCCATTGTCTGTTCTGATCATTTCTCAGAAGACAGCTTTGACTGGAGGTCGGCTTCAGGGCTAATTCGCCTGAGAGAAAATGTATTGCCAAATGTTTTTGTTGTAAAATGTATAATAAACTAATTCTTAATCGGGGCAATTAACAGCGGTATTTTTTTTTATGAATATAATGTAGCCCAATAGTATACGACAAAGCTTGATATCTTGTATTTTAATGGTAGGCGTATTTTGAAGTCTAAAATTCTGTCTAATCATTTAACTGACGGTTAGTTTCCTTATTATAATTTATGGTATCTATAAAAAAATTTGATTTTTATGTATGCAGTCTGTAAGCATGATTCCTTTGATAAAATTTATATTTTTATATATTATTTGATGTTTATTCCTATCTGGTTTAATAATGTTTAGTGTTGATTAGAGTTTAACATGTTGTGCTTTAATTGTAGTGTATAGTTTTAAGTAGACCAATTCTCAGCACAGAGGGCTAATCGATCTCTTTTTGTATATTTTGTCTTTCCTTATAGAAAATCTTTGTATATTGGCTAAATAAATGAATAATATGCCACATAAATTATAAAATATTTGATACATCATTTGCAAGCTTATACTAATACTGTTATCCATACTATTTTTAGTGCTCTGAGGATGACCTAATTAAAACAAAAATGGCGGCAAATACAAACACTTTTCATATTTAAGTTCTTTGACCTATTTCCTGCATATATTTTCATAATTTCGTGAATGTATCTGTAGATAGTAAAAAACTAGCTATTTGTTTTTGTGGTCAATAAAAAAATAAGTATACTTACGGTGTCTGTTCGTTTTAATTTAATCTCACTACAAGATCTACTTTTAACTACAACTGAAACATAACATCTTATCTTATACCTCCCGCCGTTTTACATTTCTCAATATACAGCGCGTTGTTCAATTTTAGTTAACATATGAAAAATTTTAATTGTCGATTTTAGTAAGAAAAAATTCTTTTTCCTAAAAAGTTTTGGTTGCCAAAAAAATGTGACTTGCGCTGAAAAAGTTTTTATAGACGGGGTACTAAATAAATACAAAAATGCAAGTTTCCAAAAAAAACAAAATTGAGATTCCGAATTTTGAGAAAGCCAAATTAAAGAGTCAGCAAAAGCAAGTTAAAACGCTTTTAGAAGTTTTTTGATAATAGTTTTATAAATAATTGGAATAGTTTTTAAGAAAATGAATGTTGAATATGTAAAAATGACGCATTTTCTACATATTCCCCAATAATTTTCTCAAAAACTGTTCCAATTAATAAAAAACTTCAAAAGCTTTTTGACTTGCTTTTGCAGGATATTTAATGTGGCAATCTATCTAAATGGAATTTCAATTTTTTGTGTTTCGCAAACCTCCATTTTTGTATTTATTTAGATCCCTGTATATAAAATGACATTCTTTTTTAAATCAATTGTATTTTTCACAAAAGCAAAACTTTATGAATAATACATTTTTCGTCTAAAATAAAAAATAAAAAAGTTGTGTATATGTTACCCATTTTCCACTAATTGATTATTAAATTACTTAAACCCTACACCACCTACAAAAAAAACCTTAAATTGGTTTTTGATCTAATATTTTTTTCTCTCCAATTTGCCTATCTTAGAAAATTTGATTTCTTCATTTTTTTGTTTTACCTACTTGCTTTCGCGCGTTTTTTTTTTGCGCAACTTGTATATTCTATGGCAATTTTTTTTGCAATCAAACTTATTTTTTTAAAAAATAACTTTTTATGTAGGATCATTTTTTTTTTCATAAAATTGGCAATAAAAATGTTTTCCATATGTGAACTAAAATTGTATACATGCTGTGGGCTATATTATGTGTGCATATTACGTATATAATTAACTAATTTTTGCACTAAACCAGTTTAGATACATATTTTATAGTAAATAAAACTACATATATTTCCTTATATAAAAATAATCGTATAGAATTTTCGTGGGATCAATCAAGTTTCTTCAATTAAAAAAAAATCTGTCACCTATAAAAAAATAATCTTTGTAGGCACCAGCATTAAAACTGATTTCATTTGATTCATATTACTCAAATTTCACCAAATACAGACCTGGCAAACTCTCACTAGGCCGCCATATTGGTGTCACTTTGTTTACGTCAATTTTATTTTACATGTTAGGTTACATGCATGCTCTCTTATTGTTTTCTGTGCTCGGTGTATAGGATCTAGGAAAATATGAAAATATATAAAATATAAAAATATGCAAAAAAATTAGATTCAATTAAAATTTACATTTAATTAAGAAAAAAAGAATAAGCTGTAATTGCAGGATTTTGGATGTAATTTGACTTTTTTATGAAGGATTTTTTGGAATATTTCAAAACTTATACTGACAATGTTGTTAAATGTCAACCCATAAAAAAGTCGACATTATAGGAGATGGCAATTGCCTTTCTACAGCCGTGTTTTTTTATATGTATAATACACAAATCAAAATTTGAAGAGAAGAAACTATAAAGTATTTAGATAAAAAAATAGATCAGTTAAAGTATGTTCTCGAGCCAAATTCAAGCGAAGATCAGTATTGCGTAAAAATGAGCAAAAATTAAAATTTTTGAACATCCATTGAATGCCATATCGGACATGTATCGGACAAACTAAATTTTAATGTACATTTTGAAGATTCCAAGACAGTACTCGAAAATAATGTTAGTTTTTTTCATCCATCTATGAAGCTATTCTTTAAAAATCATAAGCACTCAATACAACTATTTTTTTTGGGTAATGCAAATAACGGACATTTTAAGTTACTGATAAATTCAAAATTAGTAGTCTGAACAATACGTTTTGTAAGTCTTATGATGAGTTTTTCAAAAATTGAAATGGTTCAAAATTCAAAAATTCACCAGGTGATATAAATAGCCTACTGGATTCTTCAAGCTCGAGTGAAACGTTTGTTGTGGCCAAAAAGCCTTTAGACTTGTTCTATTTGCCAAAAACATCATAAAAGTAAACATGGTTTTAATCTGTACACATCATCAAAGCATATCGAACGGGAATTCTATTTTGATAATAACTCTCTTGTAATGTATTTTAAAGTCTTCAGTTCTTATTTTGAAGAGGTTTCCCAAAGAAACTATATTTTGTATAAAATAACTATTTTAATATACAAGTGTGTGAGAAACCATAAAATTTCGACCCGGATTACCCTTATGTTGTTTTGAAGATACCAACTAAATCTAAATCAAAGCCTTTTTGTTTAGGTTCTTCTGTTAAAGACAACATTGTTTTTTGGCGGAAAGATAAATTATTTTTTATTGTCGTGGTATGAAAACAAACCTGGTAAAAATAAACTTTCTGAAGAAGATGTATAGGGAGCAATAAAAATGTTGTATTCTGAAGACACCTTGGCAGAGAGAAATGATTATATAGAAAACAGAAATTTCCAAATATGTCCCATTTTTACGGGGTTAACGTATGTGCTTTTAATAAAAAAGATGGTGAAATTCGGCCAATTGCTGTGGGTTTTTGTTTTCGGTGTTTGATTGCGAAAATAATGTCTTCCACCATTTACAATTTTTTAGATAATATATTTCGCCCAAATCAATTCAATTAGGTCATCATTATCATTATTTTAATATAATAAATTGGGACATAATTTTTTTTGGAATTAAAAAATATTTTTCAATTTATTTAAATTTTATTTCTCATTCACTTCTGTCTTTTGGTGATTACTGTACTTTGTCACAAAGAGATTGCCTCCATATTCGGTTTAGCTATTCACTCTGTAATTAATTTATGGTATTTAGACGATGGAACAATTGCTGAACATATTTCTACAGTTTTAGACGACTTTTAAAAAATAATCCATTTAACTTCGGATATTGGCTTAAAAATAAATTACAAAAAATACAAAATTTCACTTGTTTCTAATAAAATCGATGCCTCAATGACATATTTTAAATTTAGAAGAGTGTCACCAAAACTTTTATAGTTGCTATTTCACCAATTCAGTTTATTAGGATGCTCTTTCTCAAACGATACATTGAGAAAGCCTTTAAACCAAAAAATTGTTATTTTAAATCGATTTTCTGAAAATATAAAATATCTAAATAATCGCATAGGATTTTATTTATATTTTTATAACATTCATTTGAAATACCCCGTATGATTTTCTTACTAAGATGTGCTCATTTTTGGAATACACCTACCTCTCTTTGCGACTATGATTAGTTTAAAAAAAATACGCTTAAAATTTAACACACTGTAATTTTGACAATAATTCTTATAAACAAAGTAAATTTTCTGTTAAAATTGGTGGTCTTGGTACTCGAGATTCCTCCACACTTTGATTACTCACAAACGGTTAACGATTTAACAAATTTACTTGGAATGATTTTTCCTAAAACTGTTTTTTTTTGTACTTTCGGGACTAAAGTAGTAAATCCATTACTGTTGCCTAATAGGGACTAAAGAGGTACATTAAGTCCCTCGGGACTAAAATGTATCTTAGCAACACATATTAAAAAAGGATTAAATAGAACAAATTTTTTTGTTTATATTTAGATGAATATTTACATTAGTACAATTTACAATATCAAATAATCGAGAAGATGTATACAATGATAACGGAAACCGATTATTACATTTATGTCAGAACAACGGACTAAGAATAACTAGTGGTTTCTACATGCACAAGAATATACACAGGTTCACATGGGTATAACCAACACTTAACCTAAAATCAATCATCGACAATATCGTAGTGAAACAAGACACAAAATTAAAGATCAACCGCGTTAAAGCTATGAGGGACTCAGATTGCAATTCGGATCACTTCCTGGTTAAGAGTAAAATAGTTGTGGAGGATTTGGAGGAGATTAAAGATTTCAAATATAACCTCCAAAGTCTCATCCATGACAGCACTAGGGATCTCTTTCAGAGAAGACTTGACCAGAAACTGAACGACCAGCTATAAGACGGGACACAATACGAAGAAGAAGAACAAGGTGGATTTAGAGCTCGCTGTTCCTGTACGGATAACATTTTCTGCCTGAAACAAGTAATAGAAAAGAAAACCGCTTGAGATAGAGATGTACATCTAACGTTTGTAGACTTGAAAAAGGCTTATGATAACATACCATTGAACAAAATGTGGGAAATCCTGATTTCATCGCCAATAAACTATACTTTAACAAAAGCATTACAAAATCTGTATGCGGATTTACTCCCCAAAATTAAGATTGGAAATTATCTCACCAACAGTTTCGCAGTAACTTAAAAACTGAGGTAGGGATGCTGTATCTCCCACTCTATTCAAAATATGTATAGCAACCGCACTTAAAAATTGGAAAAGAAAAATAAATAGAATGGGTATGGAGCTCAGAAATACCTGTCTATATACTCTCCAGTTTGCAGATGACCAGGTCGTAATCGCAAATGATAAAGACGACATAGAGTATGTGATGCGAAAACTGATTGAGGAATACTTGAATTGGGGATTGGAAGTAAACATCGAGAAAACAAAATATCTCTGTGTTGGTTCAGGACATGACATAAATCTTAGTGTTGACAACAACCAATAAATTGAATCCTGCCGGGAATACCGATATCTGGGAGGTTGTATTCGATACAACAGGCGCCGATGAAAAAGAAATAAGCTCGAGAACTAAACAAGCTAAGAGAGCAATACGCTGCCTTAATAGCATATTATGGAGTAAAGAAATATCCAACAAAAGTAAATTCAACATATACGAAACCATGATTAAGAGTAGTCTTCTGTATGGAGCAGGAACATGGAGAATCACGGAAAGAAATCGGAGAAGACTCGAGGCAGTGGAAATGGATGCAGTTAGAAGATCGTTAAGGATATCTAAAAAAGATCAAATAAGAAATGAAGATGCGAAGAACCGCGTGGGAATAGAGGGGACAATCACACTGGATATAGAAACGAAGCAACTGATTTGGTATGGACATGTAAATCGAATGAACAACGAAAGACTTCCAAAACAATGTGTAGAATGGCAACCTCAAGAATATCGAAGACCCAAAACAAACAGAAGTACCGATATCCGGAAAGCGATAAGTGATAGAAACCTTAGGGAAGACCTATGGACGATTTCCATCGTCCATGCCTTTTTAAAACATCTACAGATGCTCCAGCGTCAGCTAATGAAGAGGCAGATGTTCGTCTAAAACAATGTCCAGAATGCTGCTCCGTTTTAGGGTAGTTTTATAAACGTATT
The DNA here is from genome assembly GCA_030620095.1 of Kuschelorhynchus macadamiae. Classification (NCBI taxonomy): domain Eukaryota; kingdom Metazoa; phylum Arthropoda; class Insecta; order Coleoptera; family Curculionidae; genus Kuschelorhynchus; species Kuschelorhynchus macadamiae. The sequence goes on along the minus strand of JAUTXW010001917.1, from coordinate 1,929,422 downwards.
TTTACTACTTGCTGCATAGTACATTGATTGTTTTGGTAACGACCGAAAAATCGCAAATGAGGAATCTCAGCTCTTCTTAAACTTTGCGGCAGATTTCAGTAAAGATGGCAGTATTGTTACCTGAACTTTAAATAGTGAAATTTCTATAAATTTTGTTTTTGGTATTTTTATTATTAATCATAATTGAGTGATCCAAATTAGTTACATCTTTCACCATCAACTCAACTAACTCCCTACTTTTACAGGCACCTGCTACACGAAAGATAAGGGATACCTTCATCATTAAAAACTGGTTGTCTGGGGCATCTATTAAACATTCATCAGCCTGGTCACCAGTCAGGATCATGGCTTTTTTTTACTTATATCCTTCTTTTCTTCTTTCCAAAGGGGCAATTAGTTTGTGAAATTTGCTAATGTCGATATTATTTTAAAAGTTGAACATAATCTTCAGCACATAATAATGTGCCCAAAGCGTCGAAGGTGATAAAGTCCTACATTGCTCTGTGAAAAACACAAGTAGCGCATTTTCGTTGAAACTATCCACGTTTCGCTCACAGCACCAACTTACAAATGTCTGATATTGCGCTTCATATATTTCCCTTGATTTGGACGGTAAAATATCTTCTAGCGCCTGTTCAGCTGCGTATGTTAAATCAAAAGTTTCCATTTCGATTTATAATCACGAAATTAGCGACATTGGCAACTTGTTTATTTATGTAACTGTATGTTATGTAATGTAACTACGTGACTTCATTATTTCAAAGCACGCTAATCAAATTTGTATCTGTTACCTGCAATAATTTGTTACATTATGAGGTGTTTTAAATTTGCACCTGTACATTACATTATTTAGTAATATTGTTCCCGAAAGTACAAAAAATAATGTTTATATATGCATTAAAGTGCCTTAATCCCTTGAATATTTGAAACTCCATTCGCGGGATTAAATGAGTCATTTAGTCCGTAGTTATATAATGTACTAAAATTGACTCAAATTTTGCTTTAAATTCTTGGCTTTCACTTTGCAATCTAGAAAAGAAAGCGGATGGGCTACCACGTAGACAGAAGAGTTTTTATTTGAAGTTTTGTTAGGTTTTCCTCAGTAACCTTATATCGAATAGACAGGATACGTTTTCTTGCTCTTCAAAGCCCTGAAAGTAATGCCTGGTTAAACGCTCTACCTTCTGCGTCTTTGAGGAATCTTTTGGATCATTCACCTTTTCGTATTTGCATTACTAGCTGGTTTGCCTGCATGTGTGCAACATATCTACCCTTATGGCGAAACATAAGTTGTGTAACTAAGACAAATTCCAACATTAATTTTCGAAGTTTTGTCACAAGCAACATGTTTTGTAAAGAATGAAATTTTCTCCTAAACTGCGATATAATAACGTTTACAGGTAGATATGTACCCTCATCCTCTACGCCGTATATGCTGAAAAAATTTAAGAAGAGCGTTGATAGTATGGACATAAATATGTATCAGCTCCACAAAATGAATACAAAGCAAATACCCTCGCTCTGGTTTATAACTGAAGGGTGCAAGATTGCTACGCTCTTACTATTTTTTTAATAAGATAAAAATTATTTTATTTACTTCTTCAACAAAAAAAAACTAGCAAAGTCAATTAAAAAAAAGCAAAAGTATCAGTTCACAAGCTCATGGTCAACAGAGTGGGCAATATCAATGCCCTAAGCTCTTTTATTCCGGAGAATGGGTGTGGGAAAAAATTAATAGTTAAAAGTAAAAAAAGGTGAGCGCCATTAATTTATTACGGCCTAAATTGGAAAGTCCCTGGACGTGTTCGGCACTCACTTGTTCCTGATACTTTTGTTAAAAAAAAATTGTAGTCTAAAATAAAGAAAGTTATGTAATAAAAAAATTAACTTGAAAAAGAAAATAAAATGCGAGCTAAATAAAACACACACACGCCTAAAACAATAAAATTTATTAAATAAAAATGTTAGTTTTTTAGAAATGACTTTACAAAACAAAAAAACACTGCTATTGAATACGTAGTTAAATTAAAAGGTTCGCCAATTGGGCAAGGATCCCAGTGTGATACGTCAACTACACTCGGTAAAAGGTATATCAGTAGACAAGACCTCAGATGTTGTAGGACGAGGCGTTACTCGTTCACGTCAAAGGGAAGCCTTAAAGCCCCATACTAGGACCCTATTCAATATGGTTTAGTTCGTCCTGGACAGGAAGACTTCTTTCATAACATGGCAGGAAAATGGCGGCCTGGTCCAACTTCAGCACCAAAAATCCTTTCTTAGAAAGATTACTTCGAGGTTACAAAATATTATAAAATTTACAAATACAGAACCCAAGTAAATTAGCTGAGGAGAGATCCCACTAACGGATTTCCGTTGGATTTTGCTTTCCCCAGTTCGCGCTGAAGACTTTCGTTGTTACAGGTGACCAGAAAAGTGTAGTGAAAAAGTAGTTCCTTCCTGGAACCAGCTCCGCTTTACCTTCTAGAATTTACTCAGCTCGGATGCCGAACTATCATTGGTTAGATTGCCCCAGGTGACATCAGTGTTATCAAGAGAAACTCGGAATGATTTAAAATAGGGATTGAAGAAAAACGGTCAGTCATTGGTTTAAAATTCAAATTGCAACCAACTGGGAATAAACTTGGCAATAGTTGGGATCTTAGCATGCGCCTACAGAATCAGGGCATATCGAATGAAGCGAGTGACAGCGCATAGGAAGTGACGCGTCCCATAACCCTAAAAAAATGTAAGGAAGTTAATTGGAATTTCCAAAACACCACACAGAACTAATTTAGTCTTACGAACATGCAACTGCTACCTGGTCCAAAAAAAAGATGTCAATATTGATTTTAAATCCAGAAACTTTATGTTTTTATAGCCCAAAAAGGAATAAAATTAACATAGGGAAAATTTAAAATAAAGTAACAAGCATGTATTGGCCTAAAATCTAAAATAGAAATATTTATCAAAGTAACAGTGCTTCATAAATATAAATTCCTACATATGAGTTTTAATACATAATATCGACCTTACATACAAAAAAAAAATCAGTGCATTAATGCTTTATATTTTATTATTTACAGCAATAGAAAAGATATATTTGGACCCAATAATCGAGGTTTGAAGTCGAAAATTCAACATCCTGATAAGAGTATCGAATAGCTAAATCTTGCATAAAGGAGGCAAAACAGGTTTTCAAGATTGCTAAAATGAAATTCTTATTTACTCTATAACATTAAGAAATAAATATCTTTAGATGTTATTTGGGTTTTCGTTTTTCTAAAATAACTATAATTTCAATTGATTAATGATATTCTATGAATCTAGACTTTGCCATCCATGTAACAACGTTCGAACTTGCAGTAAAACGTTTCTTTAGAACGGGATGGTAACCTACTTTAGTTTAACAATACTGACAGTTGTTGACAATAGGTGGCGCTATACATACCAATTAATCATTATATTTAATGATTAAACTATATAACAAAATTAAATCACTGGTAGAAATCCGCTATGTAACTAAACTTATTGACAAAATATGTTATAATGCTTTTGAGAATATATGTAACACTGGAGGTATATTGTGGATACCACCGAACGATAACGTATTCCTATCAGAGGATACAGATATTCAAATATTTACGGAGTTCGATATTTAAACCCTCTCAAAGGATCCATTTTGAATTTGATGCTGGCAAAAATAAATAGATATTATCTTGCTGATGTTACGGAAGCCTGAATCAATAAAGGTTAAACCTCATTATATGTTAAATATTCGTCCTAACGTGCAGAATATTTAGTTAAGTAGGTTTTTGGTCTAATTTTAAGCGTTTATATCTCCTATAGTTTTCGTCTTACATGTAGCTCATTCCTCAGATTTATTTTGTAATGATGTAATATTTTATTTTTCAAACACTACTAGTCATTTATTTATAGCTAGGTATAACATTATTACCTTTAATAATGGATTTTGTTCAATAAATCATGTAAATATTGCATAGTATGTACTTAAAATTCGGGGACTTTTCTCATAATTCACTACCCAATTGGTTTAATCTTAAATGATAGAAAAAATATTAGATATATCAGTTGTAAGGCTTTTTACGTAATTTCTAGAAAATTATTGTTTACATTGCAGATTGTCTCAAAAGGTCTAACTGAATCTCTTTTTGCTGATTGTAAATATACCCCTGACTTTAAAGACACTCAAGAAATAAAAAAAAAGCTTCATAAATAGCAACAAAATCCCATGTACTGAATGACGTCCTTTGAATGTCTCTAATAATTAAACCAATACTAAAGACACTGAACATAGGGTAATAATATTTTTTTGGCTGTTAATATTTTTTCGCAAATATACAGAGAGGTAGTAATGCACTAGCGATAGGAAGGAATATCTGTCGATAACGGTAACTATCGACAAATCAGTTTTAGTTTGTTAACTGTCGCTTATTTAATTTTTGCACTAGGCATGACTGCAGTACACTTGGTTTTCCCTAATCATAATCATAAGAATTTTTGTCTGCGTATGTACCTAACTTGATTGTAAATATTTTCATTGCATTTGAAAATGTACTAGTAGTACGAAACTGCAGTCACGCCTATTGCAAAAAGAAAATAAGCGGCAGTTAACAAAGTAAAACTTGTGTTTTCATTTATTTGTTAAAATATACCGTCACAAAGTAACGGACGACTCCATTAAATATTACCGACATATCGATAAATAAAAAATATCGATATGTAAGTGCTATTACCTATCGATAGACAAAATCTAATATGGCCCATCCCTACCGGGGACACAGAACATATTAAGAATTTATTTTACAAAGTACAGACGATTCGTATAATTGTGACTGGATTGTAAATGTCAGTGGCGGAATCACTGACCGACAAGATTTTTCTAACACAGGCTAGCTCATTATTTTCACAATGGAAATACCCTCCCAATAATAAAAAAATATTCGGAAAGCCCTAATACATTTTTTAATACCCTAATTAGAACCTTTTATATTGGCAGGTTAAAAATTTTATTGTGAGGCGGCTAAAATGGGTCTATTTTACAACCGAAAAATTACCTAGACTGGGTTGTTTACAACATTAGACATAAAATAAACGTTAAACATCACTCTTCTGTTGAGTTTCGAATTAAGTGGTTCTCTGTGTATCGATAAGCAAGTGTATGTGAAGACGAGAATGTCGAGTCAAACGCGCCGAAGTTGTAAAATTTCTCCTGACAAATTTTGTTATATTTATGAAGAATTTCTGGTGAAATCGCAAGCCACGCCATTTTCCGAAAATGTAAAAAAACCTACTTTAAATATTTTGGTGTGTTAATTGGGGATCAAGATAAGCGGGCTCCCCATGTGTGCTGTGTTAGTTGTAGTGTATCACTGGTGCAGTGGATGAAGAAAAAAAGAAAAAGTATGCTTTTTGCAGTTCCAATAGTATGGCGAGAACCTACGAATCATTCTGAAGATTGTTATTTTTGCCTGACAAAGACTGAAGGTTATTCCAAAAAGGGAAAACACAATATAGAATATCCAAATTTACAATCTCCCATACGACTTGTTCCTCATAATGTAAATTTGCCAGTGCCGATTGCGCCTTTAAATTGGCAAGCTATTGATTTGGGAGATAATGCAGATAACGCATCATCAGGCAGCTCAGAAAAACAGTGCACCGATCCCACTTTTACCACAGGTCGCAGTTCCGGCGAGCCACATCTGATTGTTCAAAGTGAATTAAATGATTTAGTACGTGATTTGGGTTATCCAAGCAACAGTCAGAACTTCTGGGTTCCCATCTTAAGGAATGGAACTTATTAGCCAAACAAAAATTACGAATTTCAGAAAAAGAAATGCTGTTTTATGAATTCTGCAGTATGGAAAATTCGTTGTGCGCGTGTACTGATATATACAGTTTAATGCAGGAACTTGATATTGAACATTCTCCCCGTGAGTGGCGCTTATTCATAAACTCATCTAAATATAGCTTAAAAGCTGTGTTATTGCATAATGGAAACTTAAAACCCTCTATACCAGTTGCCCATTCAGTTGCAATGAAAGAAAATTATGAAAATATGCGCACGATTTTGGATAAAATAAACTACAATAGATATAAATGGCAGATATGTGGGGACTTAAAAGTTGGGATCGCAAAATGTTAAATTTATACCTCTTGTTGATCGCAAAAATGTCCTTTTGCCTCCTCTTCACATTAAACTTGGGCTGATGAAAAACTTTGTGAAGGCTGAAGGCTTTGAATAAAGATGTTGATGGATTTAAATACCTAAGACAAGTCTTTCCCCAGTTAAGTGATGCCAAATTAAAAGAAGGCAATTTTATTGGGCCACAAATCAGAAAATTGCTGGATGATGCCAATTTTACGGAAAAGTTTACCAGGCAGGAACTCAGAGCATGGAATTTATTTGTTAATGTAGTAAGAGGATTTTTAGGCAACAATATGGATGAAAATTTAGTTTATGAACTCTTAGATGACATTAAAAATTCACTTTCTCCATTCCCATCGGTGATTTTTTCCTAAAAATTTGGGAGCTGTTAGTGACGAGCAGGGTGAAAGGTTTCGCCAAGATATCAGAACAATGGAAATTCGTTACCAAGAACGCTGGGATCCAGCCATGATGGGTGACTACTGTTGGTTTTGAAGAGAGAAGATAGGACACCTCATAAACGGAAAAAATAAAGTTTAATTAGTGTTTTAAGTTAATATTTTTCTCGTTTGCTTTTCTCTTAGATTTATGGTATGTTTAATAGGTGAAAACTGTAAACATAGTCAATAAACAGGGTTAAGAATTTTCTGAAATTTTTTCTATAGATATTAAGTATCGTAACATTCAATATGGTTCTAGAACTCTAACAAGAAAACCCTAAGTGCTACAACTTTCTATTTTTCATTTTCCTATTTGGATAGGTCCATTCTATTAGATGATGCTATTCTGATTTGTGTTACAACAAAAAAAAAATTTGTCAGCCAGTGGTGACTAAGAAGCCTTAGCTCAGATGGAAGTATTGTGTGAGAAATTACTAGATTTAGAAATTAATTTATTACACTGGTTATCACGACTACTCAGGCTATTCGGAGGCCGTTCGTAGGTTCTAAATGATTTTCAGACTTGTATGGGCGCCATCCACTCTAGTAGTTAAAATTTTTAAATAACTTGTATGAACCAAGGATTATTTGTGTTTCAATAATAATCACTAGTTAAGAAAACCTAAAAAATAAATCCAAAAAATTAAGCTAATTTCAAAAATATTAAAATCTTATAATAATCATTATAAGCCAGATATCAAAATATTACAACTTACTTGAGATGGTAAAAAGTAGATTTTCTTAATATCGAAAAGTGAAAATAAATTAATATTTGGTTATTTAGTTTCTCAAACATACATATAAATTTAAAACTGTTTTTTATTAATTTTTATGGAAAATTTAACGAAAATTTTGCACAGATGTAAAGAATTAGGCCTTATCTAGCTACTAAATAAAAAAAACAAATTGGGAATAGTGGCGGGTCACCGAATTTAGAACCATACATAGTAATTTATTAACACATATACATGTAATGTCTTTATTGGATTCATACAAATATTTTACCAGTTTCTGCCTATGCCTCACTTGATTTTTGGCCACAATTCGAGGAAGTTGAATAGATAGTTTTTACAGTGATTTTTTTCTAGGACCTCTATTTTGTCCCTTTATGTTGAATTCGTACCAGTTTATCCCCTACATCACATTTAATATTTGCGCAAATTTTGAAGTCAGTTGAATAAAAAGATATTTTAAGTTGAACTTTTAAACATTTTATTTGGTCGTCATTTTGTTCCACCATCTTGAATTCGTGCCACAATTTTATTAGTTTATCTCTATACCACATTTAATCCTTGGACAATATTTGAAATTAATATACTAAGAGTTTTAGCCGACTTTTTAAATAGTTTGTTATGCCGATTATCTTCGATTGATTGGATCAGTGTCTTAGAAATTATTTCTTTGGCATTTCATCAAGCCACCATTTTGTTCCACCATATTGGATTTTTACCAAGATCTTGGTAAAAATGGAACCCCTAATTCTCATCGCCACACATCATATCTAGAGACGCTGATTGAAACGTGAAGATCTGTAAGACCTGGGAGGGTGACTGTTACCTTTTTTTTTCAGGCAATAATTTATACTTTAGTAGAAATTAAAACAGAATGTTGAAAATTAATTACTGATGAAAGTGATTTGCCGTTTTTTATTGATAATCAAATTTCAAAAATTATGCAATATCCGGTAAAGGCATTTTTTAAACAAGTTTCCTTTATTTTTGGTTTGAACTTCTAACTTTTACCCGTTGTTACCTACCAGTTAGAATTTACTAACGACCTCTAGCTGTCAAATTGAGACATAACAAGAATGTCCAACCTTTCATTTTTCTTTTACGAACCACCGTTTTGGAACAATAAAATGTGTCTTATTTTTTCAAAAATGGAAACTCGTAGAGGGAAAATACAAAAAAAAGTATTTTAGCTGTACTTCCTTATTCTTGTTTCTTAGTGTCCCATTTCGTTTTTTCTTTGAGAGCTAATAGCTGTTAGAAAGAAGTAACTTCCCGTAAAACTGCCCCTCGATTTTTTAGATTATTTTTCTGGTTCAGAGTTAAACGGATCATATGAAAAAACATAACTACAAAATTTGATTTAATTCTGACTATTGCCCTTAACGAGTAGTTAATGTAATTAGGTTTCTTTCCAAGAAATTTAAAGCACTGTAACGTGAAAGGGTGCCTTTTAGAATATATGTTCATAGAAGAAAAAAGTCACCATGTCTACTATCAGTATAAGCTTCTGGTATACTAAAGCTTACATATAGTAATAATAGTAGAAAATTGTGCGGATTCTTTTAATACGTTACATTTCAGTAAATCTTAAGATAAGGGATGCATACGACTCAAGTGATATGAATATATTTTTCTAATGATTCTAATCATGTGAATCACCAAATTAAATCGAGTAGCCCACCTCAATCTCCCTAACCTGGAAATGATTTCTTTTGCTGATAATCAAACTCAAAAAGTAGATGTGGTACTGTCACTTGATACTGACCAGTCAAATATTTTCATGCAAATTGTTGAAATCTCCTTAAGATCATTGCCAGGCAGTTCATTAACCTTTCTTCGCAGGGGTATCTTTGGATTCATCTCATCAATTTATGAATTCATTTCGAATATATATTTTAGGATTTATGCCACTGTTGTAACTGATAATAGGTTAGGATGGTTAAATGTGGGGTGGCGTGGATTAAATTAAATAAGAGGCCGTTGTTAAAAGTTTATGGAAGCTACAACGAATGATTGATAATACTTTGAAAGGTGCAGAATCTTTTATTGTTCTATCTTGGCAATCTCCTTTAGTGGATCAAAATCTTCTTTTTTGAAAACGTTAGAAGCCCAAAGGACAAATTTGGATGTTATGAAATGAAACTTTAGATATAGAAGAAATACTCGATGTAACAGTAATCTGAGTAAAAGTGTAATGAATACATCCGGTGGAGCCTTGACATTTTGATTTTTGAAGTTAGATCATTCTCTTCCTAACTCTTCTTCCGAAAACATTAACAAACATGTGGTTTTAGCAAGATGCTAATCGAGTAAATAAAGAGGATAACAAGATATTTTTTGCTGAAATGTCAACACAAGTCTAACATTTCTGAGGTTGCAGACAATGGTGCGTTCTGAATAAAATTCACTTGTCGGACCTGAATTATCTTTAATTTAAATTAGTCACACGTTTCGTTAAGGGATGTATCTTCGATCATTATCAGGTCTAAACTAAATTTTACTTAATTTTAACATATTAAAAAAAAAATGTAATAAAAAAATTATGTATTTATTGCGTTCTAAAATCAAATGGGACAGAATTGTAAACAGAGAAATATAATGAGAATAACTTCAATTAAAAAATTCTAAACGATTAATTTTAACCCGTTAAAAATAAAAATATTTGCAAAAAGATGCAGATATCTAAGGAACAAAAATGTGGTATATCTTTGTAGAGCTTTAAAATCAATTGGGACAAAACTGTAAAAAAAGAAGAATAAAATACTTTTATCAAAATGAATTGAATTAAAAAATTCGGAAAGATTTATTTTAATCCGTTAAAAATACCAATCTACTACAATTACACCAATATTGCGGGTGTTGACCTAAAACGTTCCCAGTGGCTGCCAATTTTGAAAGCATTTTGCCAAAACATTGTAAGATACCTCAACCGTGACATTATTCGACATACTTTTATTGAATTTGCGAAAACTATTGTTTCAAGTTTTAGAATTATATATAGTTTGGTTAAATGTTCGCATATATCGCGGATAAAAGTTACAGCGGGTAAAAGTTAAGCGAAACTATTACATTACGAGGAATAACGCTTGATCAACTTGAAAATAAAGGAAGTATTCTGCATAAAATGCATTTTAATGGTTATGTTTTCAGTTGTTGAATATTTGCAATGTAAAATTTATAGCTAGGTTCGTATAAAGTCTGATTTATCAATATAGAAAAAACGGCATATCTGGGAACATCTAGTTAATTTTATTAGTAAATACTAAGTAGTTCGTTTTCGACAATATGCGTTTTAATCTCTCCTAGAATATAAATCTTTGTTTAAACGGACCTAGAGATTTATTAGACATTTGTAAAAGGTACAAAACTTTCTGAAGAAGTAAAATCAAAACTAATTTTAATTTAGTATAATGCCAACAAAAATGATTAAAATTAAAGTTTTAAATGACATAAATAAACTAGAATTTATTGTTCAGCAACTGAGTTATGAGTCGAATCAAGTAGGTAGGCCTTCAAAAAACTGCTTAAAAATAAAAACACTGGTTTCAAGAAACCCAATTCCAAAACTACCCGATCATTGGCACCCATAAGTCAGTGATGTCGCATTAACCTACGGTTTAAAATATCTAAATAGTTTTTAGAAAAAGTTAGATAAACAGATTTTTAATGAACGTTTTACATTTAGTAAAGTTGTTTAATGAAAAACCATCATCTACTGTGGTATATATTTGTAAGTTGCGCACATTTTAAAAATATTTTCAATTATACAGGATCCGCCAAAAAAGTAGAGCAACTAAAAAGTTTTATTTTTCTATATAGGACCCCCTATATTTGACTTGATTTTTAAATTATACATCAAATTGTAATATTTTTTGTATAATACGTTATATGCCTAAAGCTGATAGTTTTTTAAATATTCGGTTAAAAAAAAAAGTTAAATTTGATGCACAAATATGAGTAGCATAATAAAATTTTTTTTTTCTGCACAGAGTAAGCATGTTCAAATTAAAACACCAACTTTAATATTTTTGAACTAATTTATTTAAGTTTTTTAAAGTCACTCCGAGTAAGTTTTTAATTATTCTTGTAGAGCATAAAAAAATCTACCTATCCTTTAATTTTAGAATATCCATTTTGCTTACGTAATTTAGAAAATTTTTAACTAGATGAAAGTAAGTCTAAAAAAACAGTCTATAGCAAATGGCGACTAAAACTATGAAATGTCAAAAACGTGTTGTTGTTATTCTATTGTCGTTCTTTCTCGTCTGTTTCAAAATAAATTTATCCCAGAATAAGTCATAAAGGCTCAAGTTAAAAAAATTTCTCGCCAAAATACTGTACGAAACAAAATATCCCGAGCGACGCACACCTTTAAAAAGTGACCTTTCAAAACCTTGTAGAAAGATTTGATGATAGTGGCAATGCGGATATTTGACGAAGACAGATTTCAACAAAGTTGCGAAAAGAATCAAGATAAAGAGTTAGAAATTCTACTACATATAGAAGAAAATCCCAATTTAAGTAGTTGACAACTTGGTATTTAACTGAGATATCACAATCTACAGTAAGCATTTACCATTACACCAAACGTTAGACGATAAAAATTATGAAGTTAACTTTCACAAGTTAATCAAACAGCGACTAGAGACATATTCGGACTTCATGTTTTCGGATGAAACTACATTTAGTAGCAATGTAGTTGTGGACAGAATCAATATTCATTATTGTTCGATAACAGATCCTGACTGTGTAAGGGAGGTATAGCATCAAAACAATTGGTCATTAAATGTTGGGTGTGAAATCATTAGAGCCATATTATTTTAACGAATCCTTTAATGAACAAAGATATAGAATTTTTTTGAATATTGAGCTGGCGATTCTCCTCAGACCACACAGCATACAAGAAAAAAGAGACATATTGCTACAGAAAGTTAGTGCATTTGCCCATTATCACACTGTAGATTATAGTGTTAAAAACTTAAGTGTTTATCAATATTTCATTTGTAACAATTTTGTAAACAAATTTTAGATATATTTTGTTTTATTATCTAACTTTCTTTGGATTAATTTAAGATAAAAACTATTGTTTTCATATTAAATATTTTTGTGTTATGACAGCTTCTATGGCTACTTTGAGCGAGTTGAAAATTTTCTAAATTACGGAAATTTAAAATATTTCGAAAACTATTTAGGATAGGTATATAATGTGTTCAATAAAAGGTATGGAACTTGTATGCTCTACAACAATAAATAAAAATTGCAGGGGGTGCTATGTAAAAATGTAGTTCCAAAGGTGTGTCGATTTAAATACAACTTTTAGTTGGTTTTTTTACTATATATCCTAAACAATTGAAAATATGTCTAAAATATGTGCAACTTACATGTATATACCATCCCAGCTAGCACTAAAGTAGCTACAACTGTGTCTGATAGAACTCTTTAAGAGTTTTTACGTATTTATTACTAATAATCCTACTATATATCAACAAACACTTTGGGTTATACGTTTTTAAGTATATTGTTTGCGCGGATAATACTTTATAGTAGTTACTGCGGATAATACTTTATAGTAATTGTCAAGCAACTACTTAAGGAATTGACTCCAAGATCGTCATTTCTTTTCCGTTACATAATAGTAATTATTTAAAGTTAATGTTTCTAATATGTTTACTAAATTACAACTTTTAAGTATCAGTACCTTCTTGAACTTTGCAGAGACTACTCCATTACTGTCAAATGCACTCCTATAACGTATTACTATAAAGTAAAACGAGTCATTGCCGAGTAGAAAAAGTTATCGTCTACTGCTACTTTAAACTGGTTATTGCCAATCGTTATTCTTCTGTTACAACTTAGAAGTAAAAATTACAGTAATTACTTACCACAAGTAAACTATTACCTCTTGTACTTGAGGTTCCGGAGATAGTAGGCTCTGATACGAGATTCGGTTGGTGTTTTTTTAAGGACAGTCGCAACAATAGAGTAACCAATTTTTGATGGGTTCGGACATATTGCTGCTAAAATCGTTTTATTTACTTTTCGCCTACGTGGGTTTCTTATGAAGTTTGTTGTTTTAGTATTTCATTTTATTAGTTTTGTGATTATTGAAATGAATATTGATTCAAACAAGAAGTTCTCAGCCATTGACCATATGGAGAAATGTATTAAGGCCTAGTTCACCTGTTTTTTTGCTTGTAATTATAAAGCGTTTGTGATGAATGACCATGACCGTACTCCAAGAAAAGTTATTAAATATTGCACATTATTATATTTTGGTTTTATTTTGCTGTAAAAACAATATTGTTTCATGTCTTAGTGTATGGTTTACTTCATTCAGCACCTCAATTTGAGGTAGCTCTCTAATATTAACATAAAAGAATCTTTATTTTGTAGGCCTTCTTCAGTACATATTACAATACTAAATTCACTTGGCAGATAACTCTCATTAATCGCTTGCACAAACATTGGTATTTGTAAAAATCTAAATAAAAAAGTAAGTTTGTACTAGATAGTTCGAATAGATTATTAAAGTAAAACATTAACATAACCCTACATTTACAACTGAGGCTGACAGATGGTGTCATTATAAAAGTAGATTAATTTAGTCGTATTTTGCGAAAAACTCGCGATAATACGGGTGCCCTTATTTTTAGAAATTTGGCGGGTGGGCTTTTATTGTCGCTACTAAAGTTCTAAAGTCATTGTAATTCGGTTAATTAGTTATGTATGTGTTGTGTTATCGTCTACGAGTAACAAGTTAAAATGGTTCACAATGGCTTCACATACCATAAGAAAAGAAGTAGCTTTCGTCACTCAGCTACATTTTATAGAGAATTAAAAATATCACAACTTGGTTATGTCATACCTAAACAAAACAACCTAAAGCGGTATTTTAAGGAAACAAAAAATAAAACCAAACAAAGGGTTATGGTTATGATGAATGGCAGAATTATAGTAGTGACTCAAGTACCCTAACTTTTCGCATGCTACGACACAACGCATTAAATTTTAAAGAACCAGCGGAATGTTCCCAAATCGTAACCGCTTGGTAATAATATACAGTATAGGTTTAATAAGAACTTTGTAGATAACTTTATTCGTGCCACTTTATTGTTTAAAACTTCAGTGTAATTGGGTATAAGTGACAGTTGCGTATTTAGAGCATCCAAAACTATAAAAGCGCATGGGAGCTGTCGTAGACACTTGATGTTAAGTAATTTTCTCAGTAAAGAAATGCAGCCAACCTAAAAGTAAAAGTTCAATAGAACGTCATTTTTTATTTTCAGCTCCCTTATAAATATTTAGCTATGATGTTTGTTTTTGTGAGTATAAAGATTAAAAATGCATACAAACTAAACATTACATTAAAAAAAGAATCACTCTCTATAATAAGATATTTAATGATAATTACTATATAAGCCAAAGTCCAAAATTACATTTTTGAGATTTAAATTGGCCAATATATTTGACCAAATTGTAATGAAAGTGAACGAGTTTTAGCGTATTTTTTTTACTATTATCATCCGCATATTCACCAGGGAAATTGCCTGTGTTTTAATTTTAGGTCCTTAGCATAGCCAGAAAACTAAGTGAAACGAATGTATCCTATCTCAAATACCAATAACGTATTCTATACGCTCTACACCATATTCCCGATTTGAGTGTTTGTAGTCGCCATAACTGTTTTGTTTGCATTAAAACGAACCATACATATTTTTAAAACGGATTAAATAAAGACAGAAATAAGGAAGCGACGAATAGGGTGAATTTTTACTATTCTGCTACTTAAATGGAACTACACAATTCCGTACTATCTACATAATAGTCAAAGTCACAGGTACATGTTATTCACGAAGTAGTTGCCCCAAAATTGTTCCCCATTTTGGTAATAACTACGTAGACTCAGCTTAAACAGAACGTGGCGACACCAAGTTCCGGTTACTCAATGGAAACACTTGTGATAGCAATGACGTATTCTTGGCTACAAGTGCTACTTGGAATAGCTACAGTTTGTTTCCAAATTTTATGTGTTCGGCGTAAATTTGCTTTTTTTTATTCATTGACTCACCCTGTACAAGAACCATTTATTGATACTACAGTTATTATGGCATATTAAGAATACAATGTGTCCAACGAGGTATGCAATAAATAGGAAACTTTTTTATTATTCATTTTTTAGAAAATTTTATTCCTGGTAAAGTTGAAATTTTAAAAATATTTTCATTACACAGGGTGCATCAAAAAAGAAGGGCAACTGAAAGTTGTGTTTTTTAAACGCGACACCCCGTATTTGACTTGTTTTTTAAAAGTTTCCCACTTGTTGCGTTGTCTTTGGGCACATGGTATGTTTAAACATTTTAGGTACCCATAATACATGACTTACACACAAAATTGGTAATATCTAATCTTTATGTAAGTAGACTAAATGGTATTATCTACCGCAACACTTTGATCACCTGAGAGCTAGTTTTAGACTTATATTGTAAGTACAAAAACAAAATATTAAAGTAGGAATTTATACAATTATGTTTCTTTTACATATATCTCGAGGTTGAATCACTATATCAGAAATTCCATTTGCATTTTAAACAGGAATTTTTTTACACTACTTAAGTAAGGACCAGCTACTTTTAATTGCGCTTTAGTGAACAGTTTTAAGCTTTTCATTTATTCGGTTGTCTGTGTTTTTATTTCTGTGCTCTTTTGATCCGAGTCTAACAAGTTTTCTCTTATTTTTTTCATTTTCTTTTTTGTCTTTTACTCTCTTCTCTTCTGCATTCATGTTTTTTCTAATCAATACGTTTCTACGTAAGAAGTTCTTTTTTACTTAGCGCTTGCCTATTTCGTTCAGAAGTTGTAGGTCATTCTAAAAACGACTACAAAGAACTTTTATCATATTGAGAATTGAGATTTTCTGATTCTAAACCACTATTTTTCATTTCATTTTTAAAACTAAAACATTCATCTTTCCTTTGCTACAGCGATATTGTATGATGATTTGATGCTGTTCTTTAGTAATGTGAGTGACAAGATATTGGTTTATAATATCAGTAGTTAGTAGTGTCTTGTTACCATCGTTTAAACTTACAGTGTTGAAACTTTCAGCCTCATTGACCTAAATGACTTTTATTTGTTGATCTACTGCGTTATTTACATTTGTAAAATCACTACAATCCGTTTCTTCAACTGATGTGTTTTTATTATCAAGATAAGAGAAAACTTATGGTTTACCATTTTGCAGAAAAAAATCAGAAGTTAATTGGTCACAATTGACTACAGATATATCTGTTATATTAAATACCTTGGTACTAGTTTCACTTTTTTTGGTTTTTAGTCTCCAAATTATTATTAAAATATTTCCATACGTTAAAAGCACAGGGATAATTAATTTTACAGTTAAAAGATTCCAATAATCAAAATTTTTATTTTCTTTTAAATTATCAGGTTTGACAATATTTAGACAGACATCATAGCTTAGACTATTTGAGAGTTTAGCTTCATCAACAGAAATATCAATATATTTATTGTTTTCGAAACCCTAATCTAGATACTTACTTACACCAATTGCACTAAAGTTAAATGGGTAGAGGCTTGAGTGGCACGAAAACCATTCATTATACTTAAAGAATTAATACACTCTACAACAATCTTTGAAATCGGAGCAATATTTTCTATATTTAATGGATCATTTGGATTTTCCCTTTGCTATTGTAGGACAGCATTTCTCCACAACATCTTCACTAGCTTAACAACCGCACCATCATGAGGCTGGAGTATTGTGGTGGCATTAGAGTATAGGGCTATTAAAATAATTTTTGAGTTCTCACACAGTGCGTCCACTTGAAAAGTATGGTGCAAATATCTACCAACAAAATTATAGGAGACTGACAGTTATTTTTTAATGGAGAAGAATAAAAAATTGTACTTATATATTCATTATTTTTCTGATTTTATCCATCGGTTACTGCTTAACCCTATACCCCGATTCTAAAGAATTATATTGGCAATAGCTGATGGTAATCGCTTGTACCGGTAAATAATCATGGGCTAAATTCTTTTTTTCCGAGGAAGAAAAAGTAAATGACCGTAATATTTTCTTTTGCTATAGCCCTGTCTAGTTTATATATATTTTTGTAACCTTTGGGAGATATCACATTTGCTTATTTTGGTCAAAGAAAGAAACAAGTCTCGTTTCTATTAAATAACCTAGACCGGTCTTGTAGAATTAATTCGCAGCTTTTACATTCTAAATAATACCAGAGTCCATCAAACAATTATTTCAAACCCTGAGCCGAAAAAGAGGCACCGTTTTAAGTGACTGCTTCATTTCTTCTAATTTTATTCGTCTACAAAGAAACCCTACTTACCATTAATTAGTAGTTCTTTGTTCAAAATCGGCCTAGAAATAGCACTGTTTTTAAGTGACGTTTTTTACAAAAGTATTGTTTATACAATAGCGGCCAAAATATTTCACTAAACAAGGCAGGTCGCCAAAATGCCACTGCCATTGAAATTTGTATATTAAACTTATGAGATTGTATCGTGTTCTAATAAAAAATACGCTTTAATTGAGTGGTGTCAATAACTGGGTTGGGTGCCAAAAATTACGAGGTTTACTCTGTTATATCGAGAGAAAACCACGACATAGAAAATATCAACAAAATACAACTATTCGTATCATACTACTTGGAAAAGATATCCAATCCAAGGAGATCTCCGAGCAAACATGACTCTCCTGATAAGCATTTTGAAGACCTTCCTTTATATTAAGGGGATTATTCCGTTTAACTGAGGAGGAAAATTTTCGACTCCTGTGTTTTGTCGGTAACTACATACTGAATAGGTTACAAATACTATCTCTAACACAGAAAAGCATCAATAAATGCAGAGGGCAAAAAAGGGGCCTGCTGAAAAAAGAAGAAAAAAAAGAATCAATTGTCACAGAACAATCAAACAAATCACGATTTGCATTGAGTATCTTTTTTATTTATTTGCGTAAAATGAGGATATTTAAAGAAAAAAAAACATTTAAAAACTAGATAATACCAATTAATTTTTTAAAGAACTATAAACTAAATACATTTTTAAGGCTATAAAGTACGTAATATTGCTTGATTTCTTCAAAAGGTTTTCTGGAATACTGGCTCACTAATATTAACAATAATCCTGATTGATTTCAAGGATTAATCCTAATTTAGTCTAAGCGCCCAACATGAATTAACGAAAAACACAAAATTGCTTTTCTAATTTAAAACTATTTTCGTCATAATCCTCATAGCTTTGACGTGGCACTTTGTCCCTTATGTTTGCCTCCATTTCTAGAATATTTGCGTTAAAGGTGATTGATGCATTGAAAGGTTTCGTTCAGTTTCTAGTTCGTTCTCATTAATCCTGACTTCGCGCGTAAAAACTTATTTGTATGCGCTCTCGCTGGCAATTTGTATGATCGACCTTCATCATTAATCTTTAACAATTAAGCGGGTTAAAATCATTGTAGTTTTGTAAGATGACAAGTAACGAAGATTTACAGAGAAGAACTTTCTATGAAATCATTTTATATATTGATTTGAATAGTTTTTATGTTTTGCTTTCTATTCACATGTTATTTTCCCATATTGTTATATAAGCCCATATACTGCATCTATATCTATCCGTTTATACCTATATATAAAAGATAAATCCACTGATTGACTGATCACCGTGCCTCTAAAACGGTTAAAGATAAAACTTCAAATTTGGCATGAACCTTCTTCGTGGTTTTAGGTGCGAGATAAGAAAGATTTTTGCAAAGTCGCTCCTAGGAGGATGAAATGTGTTTTTACTTTGTAAATTATCTCTTCAACTAAAAGAGTTATTCAAACAGTTAAAAAATCAATTTCTGGGGTGGGGAGAAAAATTAAAATGTGTTTTTATTTTTTTACAATATCTCTTGAACTACATGGATTTTAAAAATAATACATTTGTCAGTAGCTATCAAAAATAATTATCTAAAAGCCTATTTCTGGATTTTTCGATATTCCATCCCTAAAGGAGGGTGAGAAAGGGTGAAATGCGTTTTTACTTTTTTAGAATATCTCTAATAACTAAATGAGGTCTTAAAATGATTCTTTCAAATTCTTTCTTTTAAACATAATAACTTAAATTACAATTACTGGATTCCTATCCATTGTGACCTTAAGGGTGGTTAAAAAATGATTAATGTGTTTTTACATGTCTTTTACATCAACTGGGGTTTTTTTATCAATTGACTTAAGTAAAATTTGAGTTGGCAAAAAGTTTTGCTTAAAACATAATGGAAAATAACAGCAAAAATGTTGGTCACGTGATTTATCTTTCCTGTCAAATTTGAAATAAAAAAATTGAAAAAACTTACCTTTTTCTTGAAATTTTGAAAAATGTTAAAGGAAAGTCGTGTTTGCTTTTTAATTTCATACCAGTTTTCAACTCTCTCGGTTGATTTAAATTTTTTTTCAACTTAAGCCCTTTTCATCTAGCTAACCGAATATATGCAACACTGAGTAAAACTCTCAGTGCATTATTATTATTAAAATCGTTGGGGAATCTAGGGCCTCTTGCGGGAGTCATACTATTAGGTCGCCATTGCATCCAGAATAGTTGTGTTGGCCATAGTCCTATTGTTTTCGACCTGTTGGTTTGTTTCACTTAAAATGTTCAGTAGTTCACTTGGGTCTAGTTCTATCCCACTCGAGTCCTCTTCTTGAGCTGATTGAGTTGTGGAGCCCTCCTAGGACTGATTGTTGGACTGTTCTGAGCCTGGCTACCAAGTGGCGTCTCTGTCTACTGTGGGACTTTTAGGGACTCTAATGGAAGCTCTTCGCGAAATGACTGCTATTTGGGCCTGTCTCACTGTGGGGGACCTTCTAACTGCTTAACTGCTCTAGGAACCTTGATGCTTGTTGTGGACCTTGTTGATCTGACTGATATTGGACTGCTATTGGGCAGAAAAAACTGGAAAGCTTAATTCTTTCCTTCTAGACTGATCAACCAGTCGTTCTGACGGAGTGAGTTTTTATGGGTCCTGGCTAAAGTCCTGGAAGGCTTGAACGGTTCTCCACTAATTTCTGTACTTCTGTGGGTGGGCTGAAAAACTTTTTTTCGGCGCTTTATTATTACTTTTAGAACATAAATTGTTAGTACTCATCAATTTATTTTTTTTAAAAGAAGTATTAAAAAAAATTGAAACAAATAGTTCACTAATTTTCACACTTTTTCAGGATTCGCTGGTCTGGGAGAGTCGGCACCTACATCATGTGTCTCAAATGAAATGTCTTTGTGCGCTTGGGTTACGTAGCTCAGATGGTTTTGTCACAAAATGAAACTCGCAGTTAAAAAAATGGTGGAGCAGTGTATTCGCTTAACTTGTTCTTACCCTTGGCCTTGGGTGGTTTAGGCTAGCATCACCTTCGTTCGGTTTTTAGACAGACTGTAACTTACTGGAGCTGTTTAGAATAACATTTAACTCTTAAGGACAGCGATTAATTATGTTAGCTTTAAGAATACTAAATTATCTATGGACCGTTAAACATAATAACGACTTGAGTATTTTTCCTCAAGTAATAGCCGTATGGTGTGGAATATAAGGATAAGTAGTTATCCGGAAAGCGTTTCCCGTAGGTAATTTGCGGAAGTTCCGATATAACTTAAGGGTCGATGTCGTACGCGGACAACAAGTTGAAATAATGCTTACTGTCATCAGATTTACTTCAATGTTAATGCTAATTAGCTTATATTATGTAAACAATTAATAAATAATTAATTAACTTAATAGTCTAAGCAAAATCTAGTTAAGAATCACTTTTATCTGGGATTGATTGACAATATAATATAAATAAACAACGGAGATTCGGCCAGAAAGTCTGAATTATGTTTATTTTCTAATACGCTAAGCTTTCGAAATAATTCAGTTCTTCTTCAGGGCCACTAATTAAAATATAAAGGCAATTTTGACCTTATTTGACAAAAAGTAAACAATTCAATAACAATTAATTTTACAAATGTATGTATATCTGAAAATTAATTCAAATTGTGCTTTACATTTTAATCTGTGCCCTCAAGAAGAAATTAGTTTTTTCGAAAGGTAGGAATTATATTCATATATATATATATATATATATATATATATATATATATATATATATATATATAACTACATATAGATCTGTATATATATAAAAGTGGCATGGCAGACTAAACACCAAAATTAGAGACTGGTGTTTCATTAAACATTTTTCCAAAGAGGAAAGACAACTTTTCTGTAAATATAAAGTGCATCTATAAAATTACTTGCATGGAGTAGAATAAATATAATATATAGGTTAATATTTCGTAAACCTTTTATATTTGTACTTTAAAAATATTCTTAAAATTTAATTAGACGTTAAAATTGTCCCTTGGTAGATTTGTCGGCATGTTAAAATACAATATTTACACATGAAAATTCGTATTTAAATTATTTCAATGTATTTAACGTATTTTTATCTCTCTCTTATATAAACTCTCAAAAATATCAAACACATAAAGATTTCGCACATGGCTTCTGAATTTTCGATACCGACGGACGGATTGGGCTTGAATTTTAACCTGTTACTAACGAGGTTTTAAGAAAAATATTTTACCATTTACCCAAAGTTTTTTATTGACTCAATTGCATGACTTTTGTATCGTAGGCTTTAGCATTTGAAGTAAGTATGCTACAGCGGATTTAATAACCATTTTTTCTCATACTAGTATTATAAAATACCTATAACGAGGAACAGAGTTGTGATATTAGCACCCAAAAGTATTTTATAATTAAAAAAAAAACTTCAAAAGAGTGTACTGCTTGACTAATTTTATATAATTTTTAACAAGCTTATACATTCTAGTAGATCTAGGCAATAATCGCATCAAAACTCAATTTAAAATGTTTCTAGAAAACCATTTTTTTGAATTTGTGAATTATTAAATTTGGAAAAATCAATGGCGTATCACGTATTAAAAAAATGATGACGCTGATTAATTATTTTAAAATTTGCATCAGAAAAACGAAAAAAGAATGATAAAATAAAACTACGATAAAGACAACCCCGCTTAAAAATAACCCAATATGTGCATTTAAATTTGTCTGCATACTTAATAACCACCTTATATTCAAAAATATGTCACCCGGTAACCAACTCTTGTACACCTTTGTAGTCACAGAATAAAATTATAATCTATACTAAGTTTTATATACATAAAAATGTTACTCAATTTGATTTATCAAATATCTTTTAAACTCGTTTCAGGGCCCTGAAGGAAAAGGTTTTTCTACTTTCATGGAGAAAACTCCATTTAACTTCGATTTTATTGTATTTGTTCTATACAGTTTTTCCCGGGTCATGTACTATTAGAGCCATTTTGCCATAAAATTGAAACTTTACTGTCTACGACTTCCAAAAGTGATTTTAACCGGGGTCGTTTATAACGATAATAACTGCCGCATTCTGCAACTGTTGTTAACAATCTCGGTCTAAAATAATCGACGCACCTGTTCCCCATTATGCTAGTATTGTAGAGTTAGGTACTTTATAAGCTTTTACAAAATATTGTATTGCAATCAGACCAGTGGTGGCTCGTGGTGAATTATATTGGGAGGTCAATAAGAAATTTAAAAATAGGCATACTTAAAATAAAAATAAATATCTTATCTTTAAATTAAGCTCTAAATTCTCTTTAAGTTCAGGTCTACTCTTCGTTCTTTAGAATTGGAAAAATGCTGAATGACACGTTCGTTAAAATTGCACGCACATTCCTTTTATAAACGATTTCTCAATACTTAACATTGCTAAAGCGAACAGTCTATCTTGGCCCAACTCCTCAACAAAATTTATAAGCCGTCGAAAAACCCCTGGGTTTTCAGAAAAAGCCGTTTCATCATGGCCACGAAGTGCCAGCTCAAATGCCCCACAAAATTTTACATAATCTATAATTTTGTTTAAAATATAACGATTTTTGAATACATTTTCATTAAAATCTCTAAGTGATTTTCTATAAGCTGTGTCTAGCTGAGTGCAAATATCAACACTTTCGACCGTAGCATAGTTCACCGAACATTTCATGTAATCTGCAGATTTTTTTATTTTTTCTTTTAAGTCTTCAACACCGGTTTTGCACCATAACGAGTCCTTAGAAAACAACAAACAAACATAACAATAAAATGAGTTAGAGACTTCACAACCACATATCCAGTTAGCGAAATCGTTCATACTTTTGCGAAAGTTTCGATGAACCTCTTTATTTTTGTCTTTACTAGTTTGTCGTATACTAAGTTCTGGCAAATTGCGACCACTTACCTTGAATTCGGTTATTTTCTCAAAATTAAGTTCGTTAGTACTCTCGACATTTTATTTCATCTACATTCACATAGACCACTTTAGAATTTAGTTATTTTTGCAAAATATAGTCTGTAAGCACTTTTTAGTTGTTTATTTTTTGCACTAGTTACTACCAACATTTTATTTCCTGTATATTTCTAACTCACATATGGATCACCAAAATAAAAAAATATAGATTACAAAAAACAGTATATAAATCAATTTTTATCGACTAAAAACGTCCGAAACAATATCCAGTTAGAATATCGACCGAGCGACCTCTGAACAATTGAACTTTCGCATGCCGACGTGATGCCGCGACCGATCGATCGAATTATGAGAAGAAACTGGCTGATGACCCAAATCGCGATTTCATATTTCATTTGCTATCACGTTCGGCTCCCGCTCGGTAGCTGTGAAATCTTCGGGTACTTTCGTCAAGCTTTAAGGTAATCAGGACAATTCGGACTGCCCAGCCTAGCTTAGTTTAGCGTATTTTATTATGCCTAAGGAACGCAACGAGACCATTCGCGCGCTAATAGTGTAGCGTATTTAACTTTTCACAAGGTTCGCGTTTTATTACAACTATTAGGAGGGACGGGCAAACGAATAATTTATTTTCTGAAATATTTTTGGGGGGTCATTGACCAAATGACCCTATGGAAGAGCCGCCACTGAATCAGACAAAAGATATTATTTCCTTCTTAGAGTGTTTTATTTGGTCTAAGGTTTCCTTAGACTATTTTTTACATAATCTAAGGAAACAAACATTAAATATGGATACTATCAGAATATTGCATCCACACAACCTGTGATGTGTAAAGTATATTCTATATATATATATATATATATATATATATATATATATATATCTAAATATATATATATATATATATATATATATATATATATATATATATATATATATATATATATATATATATATATATATATATATATATATATATATATATATATATATATATATATATATATATATATATATATATATATATATATATATATATATATATATATATATATATATATATATATATATATATATATATATATATATATATATATATATATATATATATATATATTATATATATATATTTATATATATTTATATATCGTGTCCTGAAAAGTTCTTAACAAATGGAAAACTTTTTTTTTTTTTCATTTTATGAAAAATGTTATTCTTCATAAAAAGTTCTACTTCCACCGAAAATATTATTGGAATTATAAAACTTAAAAAATATTGTACAGGGTTGCCAAAAACTAAATTTAAAGTTTCCTGAAAAAAAAACTAACCATAAGTTTAGTTTTAGAGCTATGCCGTAAGAGAAAAAATTCAAATCTGAATGCGATATACGGAGTATACAAAAAGTTTGATTTAACAATATCGATTAAAAAAATCAACTAAGAATGAAAAATGAGTAAATTATGTTTCTACGTGAGCGCCATCTCCGTTATATACAAATTATGGTTCTTCAACTGAACTCTGCTATTGCCGCTCTTAACATAGCTGGCGTAATTTCTTGTACATACTGCCTGATGACCTTTTCTTTAAACAGTCCCTAAAGGAAAAAGTCTAACGGGGTTAGGTCAGGAGACCTGGTTGGCCACGGGGTTGCAGAATACCTTGCTATCCAGCGATTTGAAAAATTCCTTCGTAAAAAATCGAAACTATCTGTGTACTACGACATGGTGCTACATCGTGTTGGTACCAAAGTGAAGGCCTGATATTTAGTGTCAATTCTTGAACAAATTCGAACAATTGAGTATTAATAAAATTCAAGTAATTTTGGCTTGTCAAATTTTTACGATAGGAATACGGCTCTACTATTTGGTTATCCAAAATACCGCACCAAACACTTGTTTTAAATGAATATTGATTGCGACGCTCTATCAGAAAATTAGGATTTTCATCACACCATCAGCGGCAGTTCTGTAAGTGTACGACTCCGAAAGAATCATCTACAGATTCTCCTTGCAATCATGTACTTCACAGGAAACGAACTTCAAAATCTGTATGGATATATCTAGGTTTGTTAGGATAGTTGACTTTGTTACGTTACCCGGAAGTGATTTTGATATTTTTCTTACCGAGACATTAGGATTTTCAACGACTGCTTGCAAAACTGGCATTAGATTTTCTTCGGTAGTAGACCAGGCCTGGTGTTTTCTTTTAAATGTATTATCAACAGATCCAGTGGATTTAAACTTCGTCATAACATTTGCAACAGTAACATAGCTTATTTGTTTATCTGGATGTCCATTATTAAAAATTTCAGCTTCTTTACGACATGTTCTATAATGATCTCTAACAATTAACACAATTTCAAATTTTTCCTATTTTGTTAATTTAACTACTATACATAAAAATATTCAATGTAATAAATTAACCAAACACTTCAATTATATACTATCAGTACAATGGAAGATTGTGTTTCCGTAACAACAGCATGTTCAATTTTTTTTTTCAGTCTACTCGGGTTTTTTAGTAATTAGGGCAAAAAATTCCATTTTCTGCTACTATTAAAGTACTTCCGAATTTCTTTATGAATTTTAATATTTTATCACACCTCAGAATACTCAGAATAATTCTCTTAAGGTATTTTGCTCTCAAACTAAACTTATGGTTAGTTTTCTCGTCAGACAAATTTTGAGTTTTTGGCAACCCTTTACAATATTTTTTTAATCTTATAATTCCATTAATATTTTCGGAGGAAGCAGAACTTTTTATGAAGAGTAACAATTTTTATAAAATGAAAAGTCAAAATAGTTTCCATTTGTTAGGAATTTTCGGGAGACGCTGTATATATATATATATATATATATATATATATATATATTATTTATATATATATATATATATATATATATATATATATATATATATATATATATATATATATATATATATATATAAATCAACTATTTGGAAAATTATGAACAATCCTGTTGTAAAGACAGAAATAAAAATTGCTAACCGTAACTTTTCAAAGTTAGATCGAGGTCATGAAGAAGAAATACGACGCAAAATTTACAAGCTTTACGAAGAACAAAATGTGCCCACATTGAATAATTAACCATAGAATCTTGAAAAATATGAAACTGGAATTAAATGTGGAACTGCTCTGTTGAAATGTATTTCAAGCGAGTTATTTTTAAATTCAAAAAAATCAATAAAAAAAAATTATAATGGAATCCAGGAGGCTTTATGAATGGTGTCTGAATTTCTTGACCAAAACTAAAGAGTACCAATATCATTATAGATCAATTATTTATTTGTATGGTACTTGGTATGACACTCACTTTACTCCTTCAAATGGTTGAATTGAATATTGTGATACATGAAAAAGGAAGGCTTCATCAAACCGAGGCAAGAGAATTACTGTTTTACATTCACGATCTAAAGATGGATGGGTTTCAAAGGCTCTTTCATTGTCATCAAAATATATTAAAGACTCTTGTGTTGATAATTACGAAATCGTAGTGACTGATTCATAATTTAGGAAGAAAACTATTTTTCGGTTTTTCGCTACAATTGTAATAAAAAATTAAAATATTAATTACATTTTATCTATTTACCTTAAAATTGTGTTGATTGTCATGAGGATGCAACATCACAATAATTGGTATTAAAATATATACCCTAAGAATTATTCTTTCAAAATGACTGGTTTTTGTTTTAAATTCGAGCCACAAACTGATTAATGGCGTGCATAAAGTTGACATATACGGACATATAGGCTAAAGATTAAAGTTGTTTTATGATAAACGGTTTTATAACTTTTTCAAAAAGTTCAACATAGACGTACATATTTTTAATTCATTTTGTGAATGGTGGCTCGATTATTACGAAAGGCCACCTTATTTCACAATTTGTAAGAATCTTTAGAGGCATCTGTATTTTCAATATTATCCAAATCCACAGGTTGACATTTTTTCAGGATCACTCCCGAATTTTTTACGACGACGTCACTGAACCTTTTTGTACCAAAGTCAAATCTCTCGTTGTCTTCTCTAAATTTATAGTTCGCTAAATTCTTCTGATATCACTGAGAACGGCAAAAATGTTTCCGAGACCATAGCAAAGTTATACTTGTTTTATTATACTAAGTAATAATCCGTCTTGCAAAAGTCTCAGTTGGCTCCGGTTTTATAGATCCATGCTTATTATGATAATTTACCTATCTGCTCTGATTGTATGGGAAAGTTCGACTTTTGGATGAGAAATTCCTGGATTTATTATACCAGGCATACTTTATAAAAAGTTTCAATATATAACATAAATTGTTAGTTGACCAGGATAAAAATTGGGCACCCCATAACTGCTGCAACAAATATCCGTTTAACAATCGCGGCTGGCTATGTGGAAAAAAGCGTAAGATACCCCCCCCTTCGCTGTTCCTATGATCTGGCGAGAACCGAAAGACCACCTTACTGACTGTTACTTTTTCTTGACCCCTGCCATCAAAAAGGGCTTTTCGAAGGTCTCATACTGACGATTTCCCTGTACCTAATCCCCCTCAGTAATAAACCCTTGATTCTGATGATTGATTCAAACAGATTTAAACGGTAGTGTACTGGAAAATGTCGCCGGCCCATCAACCTCACAAGACTCCGATTTTGTTTGTGACCTTACCCAGTAAAAAGCCTCACAAAATAAACCAAAGTGAATTAAATGACCTTATAAGGAATATAGAATTGTCCAAGAAAAAAGCAGAACTATTGGCCTCTCGATTGCAACAATGGAATGTACTTACTTTATTTTTACAATTTAGTAAAAAGTAGGTTTAAATCTGGACTATGATCCAAAAGACTGGAGACGTTCCATTGATTCCTCAAAACTAAGTCTTAAAGCCATGTTACTCCATAATGGAAATAAGTTGCCTTAAGTCCCAATTGATCATGCAGTCTACATGAAAGAAACGTATAGCAATTTGAAATTATTGTGGAGATTTAAAAGATGTGACGATTTTGCTTGGACTGCAGCTAGGTCATATCAAATACTGCTGCCCCCTGTGCGAACGGGACAGTCGAGCATGATCAGATCACTAAAGAAAGAAACTTTGGCCACCGAGAGTGTCTTTTGAGCCAGGAAAGAAAAATGTAACCAGCGCGCTATTAGTTTCCCCTGAAAATATTTTACTACCGCCACTTCATATAAAATTGGAACTTATGAAACATTTTGTGAAAGCCATAGAATCAGTGACGCTAAAATTAAAGAGAGAATATTTGTGGGTCCCCAGATTAGGAAACTTTTCGGAGATGCGCAATTCGATTCCATACTTAAAGGCAAAGAAAAAGACGCTTGGAATGCCTTTAAAATGATTGCATCACATTTTTTTTGGGAGAATACAACTTAACTTTTGTGTTACCAAAACCTAGGGTGTGATATGTCGTTGGAAACTCATTTTCTGGGTTTTCATCTGATTACTTTCCAGAAAATTGTGGTGCCGTATGCCAGAATATTTCAAAGATGGAATGAAGGTACCAGGATAAATGAAACTTTGAAATGTTAGGTGACTACTTCTGGACTATTACGAGATTTGGCAAAAGGCAGGCCAAGAAGCGCAAAATGAGTGACTAAACTTTAGATTTAATGATAAAAATATGCTATTTAATTGCTTTTGTTGGACTAGCAATATATTGTTATCTGTATTGTATATGTTTATTGTTTATGCCATTAAATTAAAATTTTGTAACAAATTATTTTTGCTCACTAAATTCTTTACTTGGATGTAGTTGAATCGAAAAAAATGGGTTCTGAAGAAACAAAAAAAAGTTGAAATTTGTTCCGCAGTGTATTTAAGAAATAATAGGATTAAATAAACAGAAAATATTATAATTAAAACTGGGGTCGGCTTAAAGTTATCGAAATGTGGTACCATATCGCATAACACCCTGCATAATAGGGGTTAAGTCTTTTAATAAAAAATTGAAGTACATTTTAGTTATCGTGTGCAATTGATGAACAATTTATTTAATATCTATGGAAATTGAAATAACCAGTAACGCAAAAAAGGCAAAAAAACAAGACTGTTAGTCATTCATCTGATTTTCTCAAAATCACCTCAGGAGTTTCAATGGGTCAATCATCCCGGGGCCGCGGGGGCCGCCCAGCACAACTCTCACTGGGTCAAAATTTTTCAGTCACTGATTAGACTATATTTATTGTTAATATTATGTGTTCTATATATTATTATAAAATTTTAGTTAAAGCCTTTATTTAAACTTTTATATAAACGAGAAGGATTAAAAATTGCAAAAATTCCATAATTATATTTATATATAGTATCGTTAAAACACCTATTAAAACCTTTACGAAGTTAAAACATTTAATAATTCTTATTTTTTTACAGAAATTGCAAGCTGGAATCTGCAAAAAATTAATGTACTTGTGTGCACTAGAAAAAAGCTTGATTCCCCAGAATTAACAAAAAGAATAATTTTCAGTATAATAATGACCACAGCTGCAAGTTTTCCATTACTGTTTTTCCTTTACTACATTAACGGTCTTTTGAAAATGCGCTTCCATTTGGACTGTAATTAAATGAGCTCGTTACAATTTTTACTGAACAAAAGTCCCGCTTTCCATTAATGTGGAAACATGAAATTTCATGAACCAGTTGTACGTAGCGACTGTAGAATCGAGCGATCGTTTTGTTCGCCATAATTGAACGAGATTGGGATGCGATTCTCAAACAGGCAACATTGTTCATTAAACTGATTTTTGAGATATTGACTTTATGTAAAATTATTCAGTTTGATTTCGCACTGAAGTGTGATATTATGGCACGCTGGCATTATAGAATTAGCTTGTTGATAGTGCACTTAGTTACTAATTAACGATATTACTTGCAATTTTTTTTTTAATTTTTATTTTCTTCAATGAGTCTAGGTCCGAATAGTATTCAAGAAAAATAATGTGATTAGTATTTTCAATTAACTGGCTAACTAAATCATGTTTTTTTCAATAATTAAACACTTATATAACTGTCATTTATTCGTTCCGAGGGAATCTGGCCTCCCACAAAAAATGTATGCTAACATAACAAGTATATGTGGAAGACTTAAATCAATAAATATTTAGCTTCGTAAGAAGGTCACCATCATATAAGGACTGTATCAGACTCCCGATATTTTCGTGGTAAGGTCAAACCCATTTGTTATTTGAGATAAATAGCTTTATTATAGATCAAAGTTTAGACAGAAAAATATTATTTTTGTATTGGCAAAAATACATTTCGATATGAATGGAAAGAGATATATAAATTATTTAGCAAAATATACCGTTGAAACGAGTCGATAAAATTAAGTTATCGGTACCGGTTACCGATAACTTAATATAATTGAAGAACTATTGAATCAAAAAAAGGAACTCAAAAATATATATGACCATATTATAAGCACCAAGGATGACAAAGTGAATATACTGTATAAGAAAAAAAAAGCATATCGAAAAGGCCTACAATCCGCCAAAACAACGTTTAACAAAATCGAAATAGAGACTTCTCAAAAACGTTCCAAAGCAGCATGGAATATTACAAACGGGGAGCTTGACAGAAAGAAGAAAACATCTATATCTGAGATTAAAACAAATGACATAGTGATAACGAACAAAGAGCAAATTGCAGAAACTTTCGCTAACTTTTTTCCAACATCGCAAAAGAAACAATAAGGACTCAATTCGGAAATATCACATCGACCACACCAACACTTGGTCTGCGAGTAAACAACTCTGGAGTAAACAAACTGGAGACTGCCAACATATTAGAAACTACCGACCAAAATCCATGCTGAGTAGCAACTCAAAAGTCTCCGAGAAGATACTGAACAACAGATTCCAAATATTCTTGAATACATATAAAATAATAAATTCGAACCAGTACGGATTTTTGACCGTTAGATCTACAGAAACGGCATCGTTCGATCTAATGAATTTTATAATTAGAGAGAAATCGCTACGTGATCGGCGTTTTCTTGGATTTGTCCCGTGCTTTTGACGGCTGTGGCTCAGAAGCTACACGATGCTAGAATCAGAGGGAACGTCTATGCTTCAATAAAATCGAAAAATGCTTGTCAAAATTGAAGATCAAACATTGAGTGAATATATGAACTGTGCATGCCTGATATAACTAAAATTCGCCGACGACACCACTGCGGCCATCTCTGCGGCAAACGAGAAGGAACTTCAGTCCAAGATTGACTCAGTGATAGGGAACATAAATCAGTGGTACTTTTCAAATCAGCTTGTACTAAACAGAAATAAGACGATCTCTATACCATTCTATAAGTCAGCACCAAAAACACCAACCCCGGATGGAAGAGTACTTGTTCTCTTCCATCTGTGGTTGACTCTACTGACAACGTACTTCCACACTCCCATCTGAGCTACAATACAACGCTTTGGGGATTAGCTGTTAATATAAACCGCATCTTGGTGGTTCAGAAAAGCATTGTATCATTGGTCTTTAACATAGAAACCCAGAGAGTCGTGTAGAGAGGTATTCAGAACCAAAAAGATCCTAACTTTCTACTCAATATATATACTAAAGGATGCAATGTATGCTCAGAACAACCAAGATAAATTCCCAAGAAATTTTTTATACCACCAATATCCAACCAGAAGTAGAAATGAACTTACCGCACCTATACACATCAAGATTTTTTCAAAAAAACCCCATATTATGCGTGTATTAAATTCAATAACAAAATCCCAAATGATATTAAGGAAGCAAATACCAAGGGCCAGTATAAAAAGAGACTGATTAGCTATCTAGTAGAAAAAGCATACTACACACTTAAAAAGTTCTTGGAACAATAAAGTACCTGAAAATGTCTGTTTTAATTTTTGTTGTTGTAATGTTGAATATACGTCAATTTGTCTTTGCCATATCTAAACGTAAGCTTAATATCTGTGTAGTTTTGCTTCGTCTGAATTGTGATTTTGCTGTACTTTGTGAACAAGTCGAGTATAATTGTCGTAATTATTTAGCTTTAGTGAATTTTATCACGAAATCATTGTCATTGTATGTGATCTTATGACTAATAAAATAAATTATTATTATTATTATTATTGGATACCTATCGGCACTTATCGATAATCGATATTTTTATTGACCTATTGTTATTTGATATCTCGCTGACCTACCGATAACTATCGATATAACGCCCATCTATAATCTTAATAAAGTAATTTTAAAATAAATATTAATCCTTACAGAGACCACTAATGGAATAAAGGGAATTTACAATAAGAATGGAAAATTAATACCTACTTAATTTTACCACCTACAATAAAAGGGCAAAAATGCATTTAATCAAGATTAGACCCATGATTGCCTATGGAATAACGGTGATGGAACAACTAACTCACTTAACCAAAACTGAAGGTCTTCCGAAAACAAAAAATTCTTAGATGTTTGCTTGCAACCGGAGCAATACATAGTAAATCAACGAAAGCTATAGCGATGTTTATATGTTTGATGTATTTTTTAAATATATATTTTTTATTATATGGTCGCTATGACAGTAATACTATTTAAATCTGCTTGTCTGGTAAGTACATAAGCCAATAGCAATCTTTCGTCCAAATTTGTTCTGATTTTTATATGTTAAATTAATTACACTTAAGGTTCAGTGGGAACCAAGAACAAAACAAAAAAAAACTGAGAAAATTGCTAAAATTGTGTGACCTTCCTCTACTAATTGTTTAATTATTTCAGTTGTTTTGTCTTAAACTTATAATTTTCTTTATTTTATTATATTTTTCCTGTTATTTTCATTGTTTCAGTTCTGCTAAGTTCCCTATAATACAATAAGTTGTGTTATATTGTATTTTATTTCACAAAAGGAAGGTTTCATAAGGAATAGAGGGCAATACACATTTTATATTTTTTTTTTGAGCCGCCACATTTTTCACCGATATAGAATGTGTACCTTATACAGATAGTTGGTCTTCACATTACACTTTCTTTTGGGCAAATTTTTAAGTCAATTGGTTAAATATCCTTCTGGTCTACTACACGTCATTTACTACCATTAAGTTATTTTTTACTATTATACTACTTTGTTTTTTATCTCGACTGAGTATTGTGATTTTGCATTTAGTTAATTTTAAAAATATTAGATAATTCAAAGAGCGCATTCCTTTATTGCACCACTACAGACAATCTGGGGTGTACTTGAAAAGTTCATATAAACGTATGTCCTAAAATGCTTTATGATACAGGAGGAGTTAGAGTTTTATTTTTTTTAGCTTGAAAAAAATTACTCAATGACGGTTTAAGATATTGCCAATAAATAATAAACAAAAAAAACCTTTTGTACTCTTGTTGTGTAACTTACTGTTTAAAAGAAATCGTTAAAAACGTTTTATTTGCATAATTAGTATGTCGAAAAATTGTAAAATATTTATTTAGAAGCCAAACGAACAAAAAATGTTGGAAATAACCAGCTGTCGCTCCTATGCAGGTTTCTGCTCTTATTTTCATCGCTTCATGAACTCTTTTAAGAATTCCATATGTTACGTATGGTTTCACATTCATCAATAATTCTATTTCTTAGTTGTTCTAATGTGTCAATTGGTGTACTGTAATTTAACGTTTTTAGGTCTAACCACAAATAAAAATCTAGGCTGTTCAAGTCAGTAGATCTAGGTGGCCAGAATTGTGGTCCTCCACGACCTGTCCAACGATTTTGGTAGGCTTAATAATCACGACCCAATATGTGAAATTGGGGCTGAAACACCTTCCTTGCATTTACAAATGTTGTCTGAACGCCATCAAAAAGTAATAGCATTTAAATTACTGTAAAAATGCCCGTCAAGGCGTCCTGGTAGAGATATGGTCCAATTAAACAGTCGCCTGTGATACCAATCCAAACGTTGAGTAAAAATTGTTCCTAAAAATGTGTCCCTGTAATAGCATGAGTATTTTCTTGGGCCTCGTGATGATTATTGTGGAAATTATTTATGGCATTTCTGGAAAAATTCGCTTTGTTCGTAAACATATTGTTGGAATCGAAGTAAGAATTTTCTGCAACTTTTCGGAGATACATCTACAAAATTGCGTAAGCGGTTCAAAATCTCTTCATGAATGAAGTGCTTGAACCCTTTGTATGTGGTGAGGATACAATAACGATTCTCTTAAAATTTCTCATTACATTTTGTAGCAGATATTTAATTCCCTATCAACTTTTCGCATCTTAGTTGTTGGATTCTCTTCGATGGCATGTCGGACAGCCTCCTCAACTGCCAGGATTCTCATTGTACGAGGTCTTCCTTCGGAGGTTTTAATTGCCAGATTCAGTCAGACGACGATGGATGTTTATAAATATTGTTCTATCTGGAAGAGCTCGATCCAGGGTGTCCATTTTATTTGCCATTTTTTTTGCTAGCACAATTTACCAAAGAAAAAGTAGGTCATAGAAAAAGTGAAAACAAACTATCAAGTAATGCGAACAACCAACTAGCAAAGTTAACTAGATTTTATTTTATCAATTTTTCGAGATACTGATTATGTACATAAACGGTTTTATTTTTTTTCTCGAAAACGAAGCAAGTTGTGAAATAAATCAAGAGACAAACAAATATCAAAATGAGAAAAGTCAGTGGTAAACATTTTTTTTGTCAATAATGTTAGTGAGGGTGCACCACGGGACGGCACTGGATTTATTAATTATCATCTAGTTGGGGCTAAATTAGCTTCTTGTCAGTACAATCAACACTCCCATATTTCAATAAAATTGGCAAAAGGACCTTTGGAATATTAATAAAAAACCGATTTTAAAAAAATCTTTTACACCCAGTATCTTAAAAACCAGACATTTTAAGATACACATTTATATGAATTTTTCTGCCTAAAATTACCATTAACCCTGCTTACTACTTCATAATAATAATCATTTACCTAACAAAAATTTAAAACTAATTACATATGCCTTTGCATGATTCAATACTTTTGTAGCTATACGCAGTTAAAATATATAATTATCTATTTTTTTTTCAGGAAACTAAGTTATAATAAATGAATCAATAATTAAAATAATTTAAAATAGTCAGATGTAAAACATAATTAAAAATTTCGTTTTTAGCGAGCAAATATTTACAATACCATATTTTAGGAATACCTCCTTCCTTTAATTATTTTTATAATGAATGTGGGATGTACACATAAATTGCCGAGAATATCGTGGAAAACGTGCTCAACAACCAATAACTATAGCGGATTTTGGATATATTTTTATCGAAGGACGTGCATGGTTCGACAAAATCGTTTTCATGAACATGTATTTCATCACGCTCTGGAATTTCCTGGGAACTAGGGAAGGCCGCAAGCAGGAATTTCCCACCTGTTAGGTTCTTTAATGAACACACAAAACCTATTTGCGCGAAAGAGGTGCGTTTATATAATGTGGTTTCTATTGTAAATCATATTAGGTAACCCAACGGTCATTATACATCTCGATTTAATGTTTCATACATATTTAATTTGAATTTGATTGAAAAACCATAATTGTTGAAGATAATTGTATAAAATAATAACTCATTTCGATCAGCCCAGTATTATCCATAGCATTTCATTAAGAGATTTTTGGACTTTTTTATTTTAGTAGCTTGAATTTCTTTTTGATGTAGAATTTTTAGTAACTCCACAAGAATTTTTTCCTCTTCTGGGTAGGCCTTTATATTCATATTCAGATTTACATTGCTGCAAGCTCTTGACTAAAACTTTATCATTTTCTGCCTCATATTTTAATACTTTCTCAAGTCTAGTCCTATTTCTTTGACGTCTTCAATTGTACACGTTGTGTAGTATGAGAGAAAGGCCATTAAATTTTAATCGGGTTTGGCAATCCTATATTTGTAGCTCAAAACTTTGCTTATATTCGACAGGAATCTTATTCCATATTAAGAAAAGCGTATAGCAATCAACATAGTTGAGAAAAATGACATAAATGATAAAGAACATCGCGTATATTCATCTTCTAACATTAAATCTTCAGTTTTGGGCTTCTTTCTTTTAGGCTTTTCCACTTTCATTACCTTTATATTTGTTTTTTTTCTCGAATAATTTTTTCAGCAGAACTTACAACTAATTTCTACAGCTTCTGATAATTTCTGCTCGATTGTTCTTGTAATATCAATTTCTCGATTAAAATAATTGACAAGAATCATCATTTGCTTAGCCTGGGGGTGTAAAAACCCAACAAAACGTTTTTGCCTTTCAACTTTTTAAAATGAGCGGATAACTAAGAGACAGAATTATTTGAACCAACAGAGTGTCTTTGTTATTTTGCATTGGACTGATATACTCATCTGTTTAAATAGACGTTAGCAATTATTTGAAATTACCTCCGATACGCGTGTAAGCAACAATATTTTGAGAGTTTTTCCATATTGTATGCGTCTATGATTAACCAACCATAATAATAGATCTAACTAAACACTTATATTAATATTAGAATAAATTAAATAATGAGTTATAATCGCAGCACGAAAGTAATATCGTTCTGAACAAGACAAAAAACACTATTCTAACGAAAAATTAGTCAAAACTTAAACATGTGTAATAGTAACAATGTAACAGTAGATTTTTTTAATCTAAAAGCAAAAATATCTGGATATTTTAATTATCTACGACATCTCTTATGTCATATTTAATAACACAAGGAATCCATACTCACTCTCAAAATAATTACTAAAAACCTCTTTTGTATTTCCACTTAAAGCCCCTGTGGTTTTTAAACTTTATTATTATTTATTATAATTATTATTTGTATGTAACATGTTTTATATATGAAATATACATTATATTTTTGATAGCTTTTTCATTTAATTATATTTGCTGTTCAAAAATAAATATTTTTATAATTCTAGATTTAATAAAGTTTTATAAAAATAAAAGCGAATACGAAACAACTTTTGATAATTTCCAGTTTGCTAAAATTTTCATTAGTTTTAATACACCTTTTGGCACTTAAATTTTATAGCTTCATTATTAGACATGTTATATGCTAAATGCAGCCAAAACGCCCCTCACGTTTTACTATAGCGTTTCTATTCAGTGAGTTTTCGAGAAAATGAGCAAACTTTGGATTTTTAACTAGGCAAAATGCAATTTGAACTTTGCTTGTTAAAACTTATTCCGGCAGTAAAATGCAACAAAGTATAACTATGTCAATATGCAAAAAATAAACTTCGCAGAAACTTTCGAAAAAAAAACCCGAATGGAAAAAGTTTTAATGAATTTTTCAATTTTTTCTTCTTCGATACACTATAATTCAGGCATAAGACATCGAAGGGAAATACGAGGAAAATAATAACCTTTTTCTTATATTTCGTTGTAGGGAAATAAAATCCTATACTGCTCGATACATTTTTTGGTTGGTAAATAATAAAAAAATTTATTCAATTAAAATTTAATACATTTACATGTTGTTGTTTGTATGTAGGTTTGGTTTAAATCTTGGTGCCACCTATGGAAACAACATGGACACCTCTTTACTCTATGGGTTATAATATCTCACTGTCTAATATTTCCATTGTTTATATTCAACATACCGTTGAGTGTTTTCCATCATCTCTACCACTTGGCTGGATTGGCCCGATGAGCCCCATATAGGGTGAAACGTCGTCAATTATGTCGGTAGAGATGATAGAAAGCACTTAAAGGCTTGGCTATCGCTCGGGCGCAAACTCGTCCTCGACTGATAAATGTTACTTACACCCCTTATGGTATAAACAACTATACATATTCTCAAATGACTAGGGGATCTTACTTCACTATATCTGACAAAAGAAGGAATACGTAGCCGGGGCATTTACGAATGCAGTTAAATTTTTGAGTAGCGACAATAATATTTTAATAGATTTTTTGGAAGCCTACGGTTGAAAAAATAACAATGCTAAATAATAAGTCTTTAGCCCAGAAGTTGAGCTTCCAGATGCCAATTTGGGCACGGGTGCGAATTAATCTAGCCGAAGCTGCATGGAATTTCTTGAGTTGTTTATACTACGGCACAATCCTGTAAACATCAGTTAACGTTCACACTTGCTTCCTTATGAGGTCTTGTCTTCTCACATTCGTGTTCGTTCTCAATTGAGCAGTATATTTAATCTTTAAGTTTTTTTTTTGTTGTACTTTTTACCTTATTATATTATTATATATATATATATATATATATATATATATATATATATATATATATATATATATATATATATATATATATATATATATATATATATATATATATATATATATATATATATATATATATATATATATATATATATATATATATATATATATATATATATATATATATATATATATATATATATATATATATATATATATATATATATATATATATATATATATATATATATATATATATATATATATATATATATATATATATATATATATATATATATATATATATATATATATATATATATATATATATATATATATATATATATATATATATATATATATATATATATATATATATATATATATATATATATATAATATATATATATATATATATATATATATATATATATATATATATATATATATATATATATATATATATATATATATATATATATATATATATATATATATATATATATATATATATATATATATATATATATATATATATATATATATATATATATATATATATATATATATATATATATATATATATATATATATATATATATATATATATATATATATATATATATATATATATATATATATATATATATATATATATATATATATATATATATATATATATATATATATATATATATATATATAAATATATATCCTAAGGGCGGCCCGGTAGCTTTTCTCAGAAACTATGAAAACTGCAGCTTCGCGAAAAAAATTTCACGACTAAAGTATCTAAGAGAAATTGCTGGAAAATATTTTCAAGCTTGTAGAACTACCGCAAGATGGTGTACCTGCAATGGTAAATAAAAAAACACTTTTTTGCAAAAATACCGAATATGAGATAACATTTTGATAACAGTTACAGGCGTTTTGTCATACTTCCAATAATAAGGGTGGGGGAAGGTGATAAATAAATCAACTTTCAAAGCGCTCTGTCTCCTACATCTTTTATTTAATGTTATTCAACTGGATATTTGTTTGAAAGAGCATTTAAAGCTCTTTTAACTGCTGTCATTTTTGGCGCTCGATAGTTCTTGGTACACCAACTAGAGGGCATTGTTTAAACAAAACTCAATTTTTAGAGATTTTCTCGAAAAAATCAAATAGAACGGTACGCCTTTAACAGTGTGGTTTTAAAGAGGAAAGAATTGCCTAAATTCTGGCGAAAACCGCGTTTTAATATATTAATTCATTTTTAAGTTATTTGAAAATAACCTGTTTTCCACTGTTAAAAAAAATATTAGCTTTTATTCATAATTAAATGCTATTATTCTGTGACAAAGTATTCTTTATTACAACTTGAAAGCAAATAATCCTTATAACGATAGTGTTGGCTTTACCTCACACTTTATCCAGGCTTGGTACTGGTCCAAATTTATTTGTTATCAAAAATTTGAAACGTGTTTAAAAGCCAACGGGCTATAACAATAACAAAACCGAAAACCCATTAAGTAAGTCACTAACAACATAAAAGAACAATAACAATAACACAGAAATCTTAAAAAATTACAATTAACAAAAATGTCTTTACAAATATTCAAATTGTTTTCTATTATTTTCAATACAATGATCAAGTCTTTGCCGAGTGCTAGCAACAGCGACTTCAGTTTCAGCTCTCGAAATGCTAGCTATAGCATTTCGAATTCTTTCAATCATATTTTCTGACGTAGTAGGGTGCGTTTCAAACACAATGTCTTTTATTCTTCCCCACAAACAAAAATCAAGCACAGAGAGGTCCGGGGATCTAGCAGGCCATGAAAACAAACTGCCTTGTCCTATCCAGCCGTTTCGATAATATTCGGCCAAAAAATTACGAACTGGCCTGAAGAAGTGTGCCGGACAACCATCATGTTAAAACCACATTTGTCTTCTGATTTCTAAACGAACATCTTCCAATAGTGCAGGTAACTCATTTGTTAAAAAGTTTAGATAAACTTCGCCGTTTAAGTGACCATTAAAAAAAATGG
The DNA here is from genome assembly GCA_030620095.1 of Kuschelorhynchus macadamiae. Lineage (NCBI taxonomy): Eukaryota > Metazoa > Arthropoda > Insecta > Coleoptera > Curculionidae > Kuschelorhynchus > Kuschelorhynchus macadamiae. The sequence goes on along the minus strand of JAUTXW010001917.1, from coordinate 1,888,539 downwards.
GCCAATTATGTGACCATCCAGTACGCCACACCAAACGTTTACACTCTATCGATTTTGAGTGTAGATAATATGCGGGACAAGAAATAGGGATTCTCGACAATCATAGATCTTAGCCAGTAGAAGTGATCTAATCTCGAATCAAAATCTCCTTCTGTCAGAGCTTGCAGAGTAACGTGATATGGATGTAATTTATTGTCTAACAAAATTCGATGTACTGTCGACTTACTAATTCCGAAATTACTCTGTTGCTTGAATGTGGATTTATTTGAACGTAAGCAAGAATGTTGATAATGTTATCCCCATTTCTAATTGCACGATTCCTTCTAGGCACTGAAATCGGATTCACTTGACCAAATTCGCGCAAATTTTTAGCATAAATACTCTTTTACTGAAATGTCTTCTATCAGGATATTTAGCTGCATATACCCGCGCGGCTTTATTCGCATTTTCGAAATTTTGGAAGTATACGCTAACATGTCATAAGCTTCTTCAATGGAATAAGACATTTTTACCAAGTCAGTTTAAGAAAATTATGATAACATATACTCGCAAATACTAAATAAGCTCTAACAATAAATATACATTGTTGCTTATTTGAAGTTTGAGATACGGCCATTTTTAAATTGAGTAACGTGCCGGCCAACCACGTTTAATTTGCCTTTTTTGTTTTTACCCAGCCTACTTACAATCTTTTAACGTTGACGCGTAACTAATAATATTCTTAGTTATTAACGTTATGTCTGTGAAAATTAACATTAATACAAATAATGATTTACTTTAATACAGAATAAGCTATTTTTAAAATTAGGAATTAAGTTTTAGGATTTACCACTTTTATGAATGCTTCATAGGAAATAACTAAAAAATGAATAAAGATATCAAAACAGGGTTTAGTTAATTTTTCTCTCCTTAAAATCACTGGGTTTGAGAAATGGCAACAATTTTGAACATTTGTAAAGACATTTTGTAATGGTAATTTTTTAGGACTTCAGTTTTACCGTTTTGTTATGGTCATAGCACGTTGGACTTTAAATACTTCAAATTTTTGATAATAAATAAATTTGGACCAGTACCAAGCCTGAATAAAATGTGAGGTAAAGCCAACACTATTGTAATAAGGAGTATTTGCTTTCAAGTTATAATAAAGAATACTTTGTCACAGAATAATAACATTTAATTATGATTAAAAGCTAATTTTTTTTTGATCCGCGGAAAACAATGAAATAACTAAAAAATGAATAAAGATATCAATACGCGGTTTTCGCCAGAATTTAGACAATTTTTTCCTCTTTAAAGTCACACTGTTAAAAACATACCGTTCTATTTGATTTTTTTGGAGAAAATCTCTAAAAATTGAGTTTTGTTTAAACAACGCCCTCTAGTTAGTGTACCAAGAACTATCGAGCGCTAAAAATGACAGTAGTTAAAAGAGCTTTAAATGATCTTTCAAACAAGTACTCATTACCTCCTACACCCTTATTATTGGAAATATGACCAAAACGCCCTAAACGAAGCTAACGCAGATTTTGTTGGAGTGTTTGTTGCTGTTATCAAAATGTTATCTCATGTTGGGTATTTTTGTAAAAAAAAGTGTTTTTTTTTATTTATCATTACAGGTACGACATCTTGCGGTAGTTTTACAAACTTGAAAATATTTTCCAGCAATTTCTCTTGGCCACTTTAGTTATGAATTTTTTTTTCGCGAAGCTGTAGCTTTCATAGTTTCTGAGAAAACCTACCCAGCCGCCCTTAGTGGGACATCTTGTTTGTATATATATATATATATATATATATATATATATATATATATATATATATATATATATATATATATATATATATATATATATATATATATATATATATATATACATACATATATATATATATATATATATATATATATATATATATATATATATATATATATATACATATATATATATATATATATATATATATATATATATATATATATATATATATATATATATATATATATATATATATATATATATATATATATATATATATATATATATATATATATATATATATATATATATATATATATATATATATATATATATATATATATATATATATATATATATATATATATATATATATATATATATATATATATATATATATATATATATATATATATATATATATATATATATATATATATATATATATATATATATATATATATATATATATATATATATATATATATATATATATATATATATATATATATATATATATATATATATATATATATATATATATATATATATATATATATATATATATATATATATATATATATATATATATATATATATATATATATATATATATATATATATATATATATATATATATATATATATATATATATATATATATATATATATATATATATATATATATATATAATAATTTAGAAGAAGGCGGTTTTAAACCAACAGACATACAGATACTTCGATGGACACATTAGTACATAGTACATAAAATTATATTTGAATCTGCATACTGCGAAATGTTTGTAAAATTCTGCTTATATATGCTATGCCTACCACTGCCGTCTAGTCCCCACTTATAAAAAACATTAAGGGTATTACATCTCTCTGGCATATTTTGCGAGATTACCTCTGACTGTACTTCTGCTAGCCGCTGAACAGTCAAATCAAGTAAGTCTTGCACTAATACATCTGCCCGTTTTCTGAAACTTGAACATTTGGTGGATAACATCTTAACTTGGCACTGGTAACAACATGATAAAGCATAAACATCAGCACCTCTTTTCTTAGCTCCAAGTCTCACATTTATGTATCCCTCCTTAGTTAGGTTCAAGTCTATCATAAGACCTAAGACTTCATCAGGACTATATGATGTTACTTTATCACTTTATTTTTTTAATCCCTTTGGAGTTCTGTTTACGGCAAGTTTTACAACCTGCGCTGCTGTTCTTTTTCCTACTTTTATTAGGCTTGATTCCGACTGTCGTGGAAGAACTTTTTTAGCCTTCCTGGCTTCTTTGAAAAACCGAATTGAGTAGACTTTGTTGGATGTTGTGGTAAAACGTCTATACACAGTTTTAGCTCTGTTTCTAGCGATGCCTTATTTTTTTCACAAAATCTCTCATACATTCACGCCACTTAGATAATAGTTTCGTAAGAAACACCTTCACAACGTTTTTTAACTGTAGAAATACTTTCAGATATTTCACTTATGTTGAACTTCTCCATTATGTACTTTATTAATTGTTCATTGCACTTTTTGGACGATAATTTAAACAACTGATTATTTTTCAACACCAAAAATAGTTCGTTTCGTTTTATATTTACCTCGTATATTCGTCGTGTAGCTGGTTCATTGGGACTACTTGGAAAAAATATGACGTAATCAGCAATGGGGGAGGCATGGGGAGCTGTTTATGATCTCAAATTTATCGTTAAGATATTAACTTTCATGTTATTAAAGAATAACAGTTGTACTCAATGGAACTTTTTTTGAAATTATGGCTATGTAAATCTGTATCGAATTTTTGAAACCAAAAGAGTGGTCTTATGAAAGGTATTTTATTTTTACAAATTTTATGAATGTAAAGAAAAAGTAACACTAGAATATTAAAGTACATACCTGATGTTTGAATCTCCATAATGAAGGTTTTTTAAATTCAAATAACACAACAATAAAGAAACGTAATTATTCCGGTAAAATTTGAAACGCAATTTAACACAAAAGATAGCTTAGTTTACCAGTCAACTTTGTTTTTACGCACAGCCTCCTACGATAGGGTAATAAAAGAAATAATTCGGGATGATAAAGACCGACTATTGAATATCGTGTTACGAGCATTAAAAATGTTTATTGAGATTGCTTAAACTATTATTGGCAACCTAATATAGCTATTTGTCCGTATGTGCGCCGCCTGGTTTGAGTTGATCAGAGAAACTTTATGGGCTGATCATGAAATAAAAAAAATCCTAAACTAAGAAAGCACAAGCGAAACGAAATAAAGCACTAACTACGCACAAATGATTGACCCTAAACCAGCAAATCGGAAATACTTTAGGGGCTAACTTCACGCGCGTTAAAAAAATCGATACTTCGTTTCATAATCTCTCAACGTCTCTATATTGATCAATTCTAATAAAGGTTAAGTCATAAATTGTCAGACAATATATTTAATGCCAAATTTGTGTAAATACATTTATTATTTAAATGGACAATATTTTTTTGATTATTTCTGTTTTATGGGTTTAAGTGGTTCGCATTAATAACTACCAGACTAACAAAAAATTTACTTGACACGAAAGTACATAATTTAACGATACAGTAATGACAAAATCTACATTTTTTATATTAACCTGCATAGCAGCCTCTACACAAATAATCAATATAAATAGTTCGCCATTCAGGTCAGGTCTCTATAAATATTTACATATTTTTATACACGGTATATTTAACTTTTAGCTTTGATGTAAAAAAACGAACAATAACATAATCCTATTTCAGATGCATTTTACATGTATTCATTTGTCGTATTCCACACTTTCAAAAAATTATAAACTGAAAGGCAAAAAAATCGATCTAAGCACATTTTCGATTAATTTCGATCGCAAATAATTATTTTATTTGACGTCGGATTTAAATTAATTTTAAAAAATATTTCAGATAAGCTAATGAGTAATCGCTTACATGTTAAAAATGTCCAAAATATAGACGTACGTTTATAAGATCAGGGAACTTTACTCCACGTGATCTGATCACTGAATGAGCACGGAGAGATTCAGGCTGGCTTTTAAAATCTGGATTACTATATATTTTAATTGAACACGTAATATCTTCAATGGAATAGCCATTACCTCTCAAAGCTTCCATAGGTTTCTTCCACAGTCCACGGTCGTTATGGACAGAGTGGAATACGTGTAAACGGTAAGTCAACTTTTGAAAGACAACACCTATGGGGATATGCAAGTCCCTGCGAGTAGAATAGAAAGACGCATCACCAATCTGATTGACGTATCCAGTCTACCAAGTCTACCACCAGTGAAGAAGAAGTCATTAAAGCCAGAGCTCCAAGATCCCCAGGTTGTACGGTCTTCTCAAGATACACAAGAACATATACCACTACGAACGATCGTCAGTGCAATAGATTCGCCCACATACAAACTATCGAGGGGTAAACCACTGAGGAATTGCGGCGTACAAATTTTGGGAAGTACTGGGAATTGCAAAGGAATTAGAGGGCAGTACTAGGAATTAGTAGGCATTACTAGGAAATATAGGGCAATACTGGACATTAGTAAGGAATTAGTGGACACTACTAGGAATTTTTGAAAATAAGTAGGCATTACTATGGGAATTTGGGCCAATACGTAAGTACTGCGTTGTTGCCAGACATATTTGTAATTACGGTCGATCTGACAACACCGAGGACAACACTCACTTGAGGATGATGATGTGTACTTTTCGGTCTTTATCTAACACGCATCTGTAAGTGTACGCATGAATGCTTGTTTCGCGGCTTTTTTTTTCTTGACTGATCCAGATAGCACTGTTCTGCTTATTATTATTATTATCGAAATTGACAATCAATTTCTCAACAAATGTGTTCCAAGCCGATCCCTGATGCAAACATCAAACGGAGTGAGTGTATTAGTTCTATGTGTTGTCCTGTAAGAATTTTGCCACTATGTGGCAAGTACTGAGCAGGACTGCCTTTTGGATGTTGATGAAGGTGTTAGTATGCAGTCCTATGATTTTCAGACTCTGTTCTAGTATTTTTGGAACTAGTCCAGTTGGTGATGAGATGATCGGTATCACATGAACCTTTTTCAGTTGCCACATCTGCTGTATCTCGATGGCTTGCTCCGCGTATTTGCCCTTTTTCTTTTGATATTTATCCAACACGTTGTTATTGTTGGATACAGCGACATCTAATAAATAAGCTATCTTTGTTTCCTTATTTAACAGTACCACATCAGGTCGATTATTCGTCACCCGTCTGTCGGTGATAATTGCCCGGTCGTAGTACAGTTTAAAGTTATTATTTTCAAGCAGTGAACTTGGTTTGTATTTATGATAGGGCACAAAGGTGTTCAGGAGCCCGTATTTATTGGCATGCTTCTGGTGTATGATGTTACACACTTGGTTATGTCGCAGGAGGTAGTCCGTATTTGCTAAGTAAGTACAGCCAGACGTTATATGCTGTATAGTCTCTGATCTCTCGCTACATTTTCAACACTTATCGGATTCAACGGACCGGTCTTTGATGATGAATTTCGTGTAATTTCGTATGTTAATAACTTAGTCCTGTATTGCCATCACAAATCTTTCTGTCTCTGGGAATAGTTGTCCATCCTTCAGCCACCTGTTGGATGCTTCCTTATCTATATGTGGCTGATTCAAGTCATTGTGATGTCGGCCGTGCAGTGCCATTTGAGCCCACTGTTCTTGTTTGTAGGGGTCTGAAAGTGACTATAGGATGATGTTTTTACTTGCGAGATTGAGTGGAGAGTACGAGTTATCACTTAAGGTCACTATGCGGGAGAGGCTTGATGTTTGCGCCTTGTTGGTGAAGAAATTTCTCAATTTTTGCAGCTCTCGGGAATGCGAATTGGTCAAGTCAACAAGACATCTTCCACCTTCTTTTCAAGACAAGGTCATTTAGAGAGTTGATGACCTTGGGTGGTGTGACCTGTACTAGGTCATCATTAGGCGAGTAGTTCGTTATAGTCCCTCTAGCTCGGTGTTAGTTCATTTCAAGATTCCGAAACTGTAGGTCAGCACGGGCACATCATAGGTGTTAATTGCTGTAATGAGATTTCTAGCGTTCAGTTCTACCTTAAGAAGAGCTGGCGCTCTTTAAACGCACTGGTCTTTCCTTGCTTATCCTGGGGCAGTCTAGCTTGTTGGAATCCTAGATATTTGTAGGTCTCTCCTTGGTTCACCGCTTGAACTATTCCTGCATTGGGTAGGGCTACATCACCTTTTATGACTTTGCCTTTTTCGATGTTTAAATGTTTACATTTTTCCATGCCATATTCCATATGGATGTGTTTCGAGAAGGTGTGCGTCACCTCAATAAGCTTTTTTAGTTGGGTATGATTGCCACCATAGAGCTTAATATAAGCCATATTCAGAAGGTGGGATATGGTTCGGGAATCGTCTATATTGGCTTTGATGTTGAAGCCATGTCCTGTATTGTTGAGCAACGTGCAGAACCAAAGTGGACTTAACAAGTCTCCTTGGTAAATTCCCCTGTTGATGTGTTTCTCATCGATGGTAAGAGATTGATCGGCATTATTGATCCTCAGGTTCGTTCTCCACTGGTTCTTGATAGTTGCCAGGAAATTAATGATCATATGGTGAATTTTGTATATTCCTAGTACGTGTATGAGCCAGGAATGTGGTACACTATCAAACGCTTTTTATAGTCTATAAAAGTAGTGTGTATGTTGCATTGTCTTTTCTGTGCCTGCTTAAGTACCACAGAGTCGATGATAAGTTTTTCTTTGCATCCTTGATAGTTTCGAATGCATCCCTTCTGTCCCTCGGCTAATAGGTTATGACTGTCAATATGGTGGGCAAACAAGTGATGGGCCTGTACTGGGACGGGTCTTCTGTCCTACTGCTTTTGGATAGCATAGTTGTAGTGCCCAGCATGAGAAATGCGGGGGTTGTCTCCGGATGATGCATTATTTTGGTAAAATGATGAGCCATAGCTTCATGGGGGACCTCATACCTCATTCTTATACCATAAAATTGTGAATATGGTCAACTCCTGGCGACTTCCAGTTGCTCGTTGCTTTAATAAAGATGCTAACTTCCTTCTTGGTGATAGGGTCGTGGTGTGAATTTAATCACGTTATTATTATTTTTATTGTTATTATAATTATTATTATCATTATTATTATTTTTATTATATCGGAAAAGTACCGACACTGCAACTATGTAACTTAGGTTTTTAGCTAGAAGAAAAATGATAAGAATTGTTGCTACAAAAGTGCACACCTGTTTAGAAATGAGAATTCAGGATCTCGCCGGCAAAAATGCAACTGATTAATAACATCTTGTAAATTCTCCGATAGCTTAATTGCGCGAGGACAAATATTTTTTTCCTATCGATATTTTAAATAATGATACCATATCCCGCCACCGCTCACTGAAATTCATTCACGCCTCTGTCTGGAAAATTGGAAAATATATTTTGTAGGACAATATGAAAATTGAATTCTAGGTATTTTGATTAAGCAATCTTATAAAATCAGCTGGTTATCTATAAATTGAAATAAGATATGGTTATGACAAAAGTCACAAAATGCCAAAATAATAACTTTTTGCATTTTATAGATTACCAGGTGAATTTTGCATGATTGATAATTAAATACCTCGTATAAAAAGTTACAAAATGTTCGTAGGTAGTTACATTTTGCTGGCGGATTATTATACTTGTTTAAAAAATTAATATCATTATCTATTCCTAAAACTAATCAGTGGAAATTTTCTGTGTAATTTATCTGTTTATTTCGACAAGCAAAAGTACAACAATAATATATATAATTACAATTAGTTACTATGAGTCAAATATTAAACTAGCAGAGTTTTGGTAGATCTTTTTTAAAATTATTTGCTATTATTGATATTAAAGGTGCAAATTGTATGTAAGAATTGAATTATATTTGGTAATAAACTCGTAAGCTATTATAACATAAACCGAAAGACAATTAAACGTTATTCTATTTGTCTTTGAATTGTATGTTAAAGTTTCCTTGGGAGATATATGCTATATAACTCACCTATATTATAAGTAACTATTTCAGCATGATATTGCTGTGAATATTATAGTTTTCGCCACTTTTCTTAGGCATTACAAGGTATTACCGTGAATTAGTGGGAATTAGTAGGCATTGGCTGGAATTTATTAAGGAATTATGGGCATTAATTAAAAAAATTAGAGTAATTTCCAAAATGGGCATTGATGTACACAATTTAGGTCAGCGGTTTACCCCTCGGTGAATATCTTTCAAATTTTCTTAATCCATTTACTGTAAAAACATATTCTTCTATGAAAAACTGCACATTTCGTCAAAAAACTAAAGAGAATCCAGTTGGATCCCGAAGATATTTTGGTCAGTTTCGATGTAGAATCACTATACACAAATGTTCCTGTTAACGACTCAATTTCCATTGTCAGACATATTGCACCAAAATAATCTTGATAATAACTTAATACACCTAGTGGAGGCTTGTCTCAAATCTACTTATTTCATTTTTCAAAGGACTTTTTATGAACAAACTTAGGGGGCAGCTATAGGATTTCCTGTGGTAGCAAATATCTTTAGAGAGGCATTTGAGGATATTGCTTTAACGTCCGCTCAACTAAAACCAAAAAACTGGTTCAGATTCATAGATGATACTTTTGTTGTTTGGCCTCATGGACAGAATAATCTCCTCATATTTCTGGACCACCTTAATTAACAACATCATAACATTAAATTCACAATGGAAATTGAGTTTCCTTCTTTAGATGTATTTGTTTAAAGGAAGGGAAATGGTACACTAGGACATTTTGTGTTATTTAATAAGAAGTCACGTCCAGCAATTTTTAAATATAGGATGAAAATTCACGTGGTTCTTGGACTACTTTTTTTGCAATTTTTTTTTTAATTAATGCCGACGTTTCGGTAGTTAGGTTCTCTACCTTCCGCAGAGCTACATTAAAAAGAGAAAACAAAATCAATCAAAGGAGTGTAATTAATATCTACATAAAAATAAGTACAAACTGGCATAGCTGAATTGAAAAATTAACAGTCGGGTACGTTTTTCCTTAAAACTCATTAAAAAACATAGAACAAATAACTTTGAAATAGAATTGCACATTGTAAACATCAATATATCACTAAAACGGAGATTTTTTTAAGGTGTGTTAAATTTTTGTTGTGGAATTTTATGCTGCTTAATCTGCAAATTTTGTCTCTGAACTATTGTATAATGTTTATTTTTATTGTATAATGTTTATTTTTTGATGCGATGAATGTGACGAGTTGTAATTTAAAGATCTATCGGTACTAGTTGGTTTTGAGTATAGATCAGTAATTATTTTGTTATCTTCACGAATAATTAGTAGATCTAAAAACGAAAGTTTTGGTTCGGTCTCTTGCTCAACAGTGAATTGGAGGTTAGAATTTGTTCCATTAAAAATGTCTTGAGTCACGTTGACTTTATTTTTGGGAACTGCAAATAGAGTGTGATCTGCATAAATAAACATAAATGGGACAGGGAAAATCTAGTAAAGATAAAGAAGCAAAATGGGACTGATTTGGTTCCCCATAAGAGTTTAAAATATTTGTTTGTAATATATTCCGTTATACACAAAGTAGCTCGAATCAAAAACAAAATTTAAAATCATGAGGCAACTCTATTGTTTTTAATTTATTTACAACATCTTCCGAATTTTTAACGTTGTAATTGAATGGTGGGTTTGAGTGTTTTAATATTTCGTGGACAAACTTAAATGCAAATTCCCACCACCATCCAGTGCAAAAGTTATTTATTAGTTATTAACTAGTATCTAGAGCAGGGGTGTTCAAACGGTCGATCGCGAGTGCTTTTTGAGTAGATCTCGAGAAGAAAATTTTTTTTTAATAAGTAGGTACTTAACTAAACTACAAAAATTTATTACGTAATAAAATAACACTCTGCTAGCGGCAAAAGGCGGCTTTATCAAAGGAACGCGCGGTACTTGTCAAAGAAAAGCCGCGTTTTTTATTCTTGCCGCTTTCCTAGAAATTTCGGGCGGCGCGTTTGACAGGAACATTCGAGACTTTCGTTCACGCTGATATAAATGTTGCGCCTGAAGGAATTGGATTCATTCTGAATTGCAACTTGAAGGCAATACTACGTTGATGCAAAATTTATTATTAAATAGACAAAATGAGTGTAGCAAAGAAATCTAAAACGTATCATTTTAATAACGATTGGGAGTAAGAATTTTTGTTTTGTATGGTGAAAGATAAAAGCATTTGTCTTATTTGTCGTGCGTCAGTTGTAATACCTAAGCGTGGTAACTTAGAGAGGCATCATAAAACGGTTCATAAAAACTATGAAAAGGATTTTCCGCCACAGAGTGAATTAAGAAAACGAAAAGTACGTGATTTGATATCTTGTTTGAAAAAAGAACAAACCGTGTTCACAAGACCAGCCAAACAATCAAAAGCTGCTACGATCTCGTCATTTAAAATATCTCATATATTTGCGAAACACAAGAAACCATTCGAAGATGGATCGGTTGTGAAGGAAGCATTTATTGAAGCGGGTGAGACTTTATTTGGAGATTTTAAAAATAAAACAGAAATCATGTCTGCTATTAGAGAACTTCAGTTATCTCGTCCGACTGTCACAAGGCGTATTGAAGTCATGAGTCTGGACATGGCAGATAAACTAAAAAATGATATCATGGAATGGACATACTTTTCTTTACAGTTCGACGAATCCACCGATATGACAGACACTGCCCAGCTGTGTATTTTTATTCGGATGGTATTCAATGACATGTTGGCTAAGGAAGAATTTTTGACAATCATTCTTCTGAAGGAGAGGACCCGTGGCGAAGATATATATGACGTTTTCTTCAATTTTGTAAAAAACTACAAGCCACCAATATATAAATTAGTGTGCATTACAACCTATGGAGCACCAGCAATGACTGGAAACAAAAACGGTTTTGTGGCATTGTGTCGAGCTAATGAAGATTTCCCTTCATTTTTTTCAATCCATTGCATTATACATCAACAAGTTTTGTGTTCAAAAGTTTTGAACACTGAGGAAATTATGGGCATTGCAACAAAAATTGTGAATTCCATCCGTGCACGTAGCTTGCAACGGCGGCTCTTTAAGTTGCAGTTGGAAGATAGGGAGTCAGCTGAACACACTGATTTAGTTCTTCACACGGACGTCAGGTGGTTGAGTCGCCGAAAATTCCTAGAAAGGTTTTAAGAATTATTGCCCGAAATAACAGCTTTTCTAGATGAAAGAGGTGATGACACTCAGATGTTGAAAACCGAAAAATGGCTGACTGATTTCACAATGCACTTAAACACCATTAACTTGGAGCTTCAAGGTTAAGGAAAAACTGTTATTGAGATGGTTAGCGCAGAAAACGCATTTAAAAGTAAATTGCAACTTATGATAGATCAACTGAAAAGAAAGGATCTGAAACATTTTCCTTCTTCTAAAGCAAGTATTCCTCAGTTGAATTATGATACGTATGAGGGTGAATTATGAAATAATTTGGGACAATTCGAAATGCGTTTTTATGGTTGTTGTAAATTGGCAAATGTAGCATCATTTATGAGTTATCCTTTTTCATGGAAAAACATTGAGGAATTAGCTACTGAAATAGCAAGTCACTTTAATATGAACTCATGTTCTGTTGAAAATGAGTTGTTGCAGATTTTATCAGATATACATCTCAAAGCTACAGCATCTAATACAAATTTCTGGTGTTTTATATCTGAAGATAAATATCCGAATTTAAGGCAAATCGCCCTTCAACTGACAGCAATGTTTGGGTCAACTTACTTGTGCGAGTCTGCATTTTCTGAAATGAAGGTAATTAAGTCAAAATATCGCAATCGACTAACTGACGATCATATGTCATCATGATTGCGATTAGCACTCAGTGGTTACGTACCATCTTATGAAAAGTGTGCTGAGGACATGCAGTGCCACACTTCAACATCCAAAGTCACTCCTTAGTTAAGTTTAACACCATATGTAACTCTTTTGTTTTGTAACAACGAATAAACTCGCAATTTTGAATAACTATGAGTTTTTTAATTGATATTGTGGAGAAGAACCTAACTAAACCTAACCCAAACCTTGACTAAAATAATGTATATTGTGCGGAAAGCTAATATCTATATATGCTACGGTACACCCTACCAAGGTAGGTAGGTAGGTAGGTACGGTGTATGTATCGTGTATGTACAACTGCATCACAAAAAGTTTGAGCACCCCTGATCTAGAGCCATTTCGATTTGAGATCGTGATTCTCTAACATTGGAAACGTCGAAACTGACCGAAGATCTGAGAGGGAGTGGCTATTGCACTGAAGAAATTACACGTTAAATTAAAAGATCGTAATCCAATTCCGCAAAAGAAGAATGATAAAGGACCACCGTTAAATAGTGTTGTTCTTCCCAGCATATATGGTACTACAGACAAAATATGACGATTACTTTGGCGGTCCAATATACGTACAACCTTCAATACGCATGGACAATGCTTGCGATCTTCGAAAAATGTTGTATGTTTTCAAACAGAAGGAGTTATAAAATTTCTTGTTCCTGTGAAGAAATATGTGTGGGAGAAACATGACGCTCAATTTCCACTAGACTTAAAGAACATGAACGATGTATTAAAGAGATACAGATTGTTTATTCTGCTGAAGCTGAACATCAGCATACTACTGGCCCTATTATAAATGTAAAAGAAACCAAGGTTTTAGCATCGATTCCAGGATTTTATGAACGAAAAATTAGAAAATCTAATGCAATCGAATGCGAAAGTCGGACACTAATTCCAATTCCTTGATTGAACGTGAAAGTTTCCTTTTATAAATTTTAATGTTTTTTTTAATAATATGAAATAGGCTGGAATATAGAATAGAATTTCATCGCGTTAAATACACAGATTTTTTAAAAAGAGGCAACATGTTGCATTTATTTATTTTGTTTATTATATGAGACATAGCGAGCAACTCTATCACATTATTGAAATTAAGTAAAATATGATAAGTAAAATCAAAGGCACAATGTAGTAAATTATAAAATACAATGTTATTAAATATAATTGTTAGTATAAATTTAATTAAACTGCAACTACGATGGTATCTTCTTTTTGAATATATTTATTTTAACTAGCAGGTGGTTAATTTAAATAAAATATTTGGTTTTTAAAAAGAAAGGCCAAAGAAAGCTTCCCATGACACAGGGGTCCTATGGGACCATGAACTCTCGAAAGGGAGATATAGACGATAATCACTTGAGAAGGTTTACCTATACATAAATCTGTCTATACAGTCTAGAAGATAGCGTTTGAGATAAATGATATTTATTTTTTGTTTAGATTTTTAAAACTCTCAAAACTTATATTAGATAGGTTAACTTTAACGACTTTTTTAAAACACTCATGTTTAGCATTTGTCATGAGAAAAAAATTAATTAGGAACTTATATACTCTGTTCTATTGGTATAGTCTATTCCGTTACACGAAGAAGCAAGCGCCTACATAGTAATGCGTGGCCTATTTTATTTATTTTACAATCCTCTATTAGTATTTTGTCATGCCAATAAAAACGCGAGTTCTAAAAAAACTCTCGGATATTTCTGACTTTAAAATAGCAACATATCACCATTCATCCTGCAGTTTTTAACAAACCTGGCAACAGTAGAACAAAAATAAACATGGATAAATTTTCGTATAATTTTCTTAATGACGTAGTCGGAACGTGCCAAGTGTTTGTTTTACGTAATCAGCTGTATCTTTTTTCAAGTTTGCTTATTGCAAACACAGTCAATTTTGCTCCTTGAAGTAAGTTATGAATTAAAATAAGTTAACTATGATGCGCTTATTATAAAAATAAGACAATAACACGTAAATAATTTTTACATTAATTATTATATCTCAGATATTATTAAACTTAGGAGCTAAAAAACTAGCCAACCCTAAAATACTAAATCTCTAAGAAAACTGTTATAACGAGAGCTATTGTTTTGACCGCTTGACAGTCTATCTAGGCTAAATAACGGAGTAACAGTTAAATATATCAAGATAAAGTTTGGTAAATATTTAATAGAGATCTATAATCTACAAGAATCGTAAAAAATGACAAAAAATCGGGAAATTTTTCTTTATTTAATTTGCCCAAACGACTGTCGTTAACAAGAGTTATTAGCTGCATATTTATAAAAATTAAATAGCTTTCGTTCGCCTTAGATTTGGTTAAGGTAAGCCTTCCAGAATTGTGAAACAGCTCGGCAGATATGGGCTGGTAATTAAGATTCAAAGCTGCCAATATAGAGTTATAAATAAATAATAGAAATTTCATAAAATCTACGAATTAAATTGGGGAGAGAGAAAACAATGAAAATCGCACATTTCATTTTTTTACCATCATCTCATTAACTGTCAACAAGCAAGACGTTTGCTGTTATCTTTTGATCATAAATAATTTAGTATTTTAAGTAATTTATGCAGATTGTTCAAGGTGTTCCAAAAAGTTTTAACTGCACTCGGTTTACAAGTAAGTTTAAGTTTAATAGACTTTATGAAATATCTGTTTTCTAACAACTCTATATTATAGCCTTGAAGAAGGAAGTAAAAATTTTCGAAAGCTCGGCCTAGTCGAGAAGAGTCTTCTTTTAACCAGTCTTCTTACAGACCGTTTAGTCTACTATCTGTACACTTTCAAATCTAATACCCAGTGTGTTCCTTCGGTTGATAACAACCTATATTTTCAATAAGCCGTGTCATTTTTATTCAAGAGGCTTGGTAGTAACATTTTGTGTTACAATATTTACCTTATAAACATGCTACTCCCCCCGTAAAAGGGAAGTATTGCAATTGTGAAAAATTCACTCTCCGAGATTATTTCGATCTTTACGTTTCAAGATCCCTAGATGCCGAAAAACATGTTTTCTCAATTCCGACGGTCTGTCTGTCTGTCAGTTTGTCTGTTCGCGGCATAGATAAAAAACTACTTACCCTACCCAAATTTTGGTCAAAAATTAAGAGCCACATGGGGATGACCTGGTAACATTTTGGTAAAAATCCAGTATGGCAAAAAAATTATTACTAAAAATCTACTTATCTAATTTATCTTTTTTGCACAAAAATTAAGTATTATGTATAAAGCAATTTTTGGTACGAATCCAAGATGGTTAAAAAAACTTAATGGACTAATTTCAAATTGTTTGCCATAATTAATTGTGGCATGGAAACGAACTAGTAAAACTCTGGTACTAATTCAAGATGGAGGAAATAAATGGCCAAATAACATACATATTATCAAGTTTTAGCGTCCCTAGATGCCAAAAACTATTTGTATCAATTCCGTCGGATCGCCTGTCTGTCTGCCAGTTCGCGGCGTAGCTTAAAAACTGCTCATCAAAGTGGCTTCAAGTTTTAGTCAAAAGTTTAAGGTCATATGGGGATGACCTGGTAATATTTTGCTAAAAATCCATTATGTCGGAACAAGATGGGGCATAGTGAAACGTTAAAAAATTATTACTTAAACTATTTCCTCAAATTTTGCACAAAAATCAAGTGTTATATAGGAATATGAACTGGTAACACTTTGGTATAAAGATGCAAAACCAAATAGCGATGTAATAAAATATTTAAAAAATGGACTTGAAAAAGAAAAAAAACTACTCATTAAAATTCATGTTTTGTACAGACATTAATTGCGGTACAGAGATAAACTGGTAAATATGTGGCACGAACTTAAGATGGCGGAACTAAAGGCAGCAAAATATATTTTTTTAAAAATCAGCGTAAAAATTCAATTGGCTTTAAATTTTACTGAAATATTAAATTTGATATAGGGATAAACTGGTACGAATTCAAGATGACGTAACAAAATGACGGTGTGTGTTAAATCAAGTGTGGCATAGGTAGAAACTGGTAAAATATTGGTAGGAATCCAATATGACGGAACAAGATGGCGCTCAATAAAAATGTATGAAAAGACAGTATATATCTGTAACTAAATGACTATATACTAAACTTAATTGGGCCACTCTTCCTAATAGGGGAAAAAATACATAACAAGGGAGGTTCTGGTCTGGACCTCCCCCCCCCCTCAAAACTGAAAAAATATTTTGATATAGATATGCTTCTTTGTAATTTTCCTGAGATTTGATTGAAATGAATTTCTATATTTAATTTAAGAAGGAACCTAAGGAAGAGAAAATATCATATCAAACACTAAATTATTCATTGAAGAGTGTTTTGCTCTAGGTTTTACAAATTGGACTGCACCGCTACTAAACATTAAGCTAAACATTGAAAAATACCTTTTTCTTTAATATTTTTTTATTATTATTTTATAGAAACCACAGGTATATTCTAGGAAGGAATATTTCTACCATTGTACGTTTTCAAATTCTAAAATTGTTTACATAAGTCTGCGATTTTAAAAAATTGGCAACTATATTTTTATATAATAAAATCTACATTGATGTTCCAGTATTTAAACGTTAATAGTGTTGAAAATTAAAAATACAAGCTAATTTTGAATTTTTCTCCTCTGTGGTCGATCAGTCTTATTCAATTGGGTAATGTAACTATTGATATCGTAAATAGACCTGTGTAGTAGTGTAATTTTAATACTATTGTTAGTAATGGCGCCAACGAAAAATGTAACAAAGTTTTACAGTAAAATCGGCGCTGTAAAAAATAACTGAAAGTCAGTATTATTAGTAGATAAAGGAACATAAATCCAGACACATTTTCATACTCGGCATTATATATATATATATATATATATATATATATATATATATATATATCTATGATTAAAAGTGTTAAAGTAAGCTGTCGCAGGATATTTCAAAAATGACCTGAATATCTATGTACAGGATTACAGTTTATTTTATATTTGGAAAGTGGTCTACAATCTTTATTTTAAGATAGAAAAATTAAATACGGAAGGTCTATGGTTTTCTGTGAACCTGGAGGAAAAAATAAACAAATGAAATTCAAAAATAAGTGTCGACTTAATTTTAAATGGACTACATCATACAGAGATAATTTTTTTTGATTTTAAAAATATGTGTCTATGTTTAGTATAATAGTTATTGTAAGAAATTATTGTCTAAACGCTTGCAAAATCATCTGATCTGACTCAAAACAAGAAGGCTTTGGATGCTTTAAATAGTGACCATTGCATGATTTATTCCTTAAAGTAAATAAATGGATTTTAAACGTTTGGATTTTTAGAAATTTTTGTCTTATTACTTTTCAGCGTCGCGACTCCTATTAGTGATGACGACGTCGTATAAGTTTAAATCTAATCCGTAAGTTACCATTTTTTAAATTCTTAAAAACGGACCAATATTTTATATTCCTGATCATGGAAAAGAGTTTCTCAAATTTTTTTCTTAATTTTTAATTATTAACTTTTGGACGTTAACATCCCGAAAAAGCTGAATTGTGAACTCCTTTACTTCTACTTGAACTTCCTTCACTATGAATCTTTCCTTTTATTACGAATAATGAAGTGTGACCCAATTTAGTTCGCTACATAGTCATTTAGTAACACATATATATAGTCTATTGAGCACCGTTTTGTTCCACAAAATAGGATTCCTTCCAATATTTGAACAGTTTCTACCCATGCCACACTTGATTTTTGGCTATAAATTAAAATAAAATGAGTAAGTAGTTTTTACATTGACAAACCCCATCATGTTGAATTCATATCAGTTTCTCCTTATATCACATTTAATTTTTCTGAAAAATTAAAAATCAACTGCCTAAAAGAATTTTTTACGTTAATTTTCCGCCATATTGTTTCGCCATCTTGAATTCGTACTGCAACTTTACGTGTTTATCTCTATATCTGAGTTAATGCTACTACAAAATTTGAAAACAATCTAATAAGTAGTTTTTCAGGGTGATTTTTTAAATATTTGGGATTATCTTGCATTCACACCAAAATGTTACCAGTTCATTCCTATGTAACACTTGATTTTTGTGCAAAATATAACTTAAATTGGATAGTAATTTTTGTAGTAATAGTGTTTTAACCTTTCATTAGGCCCCCATCTTGTTCTGCCATACTAGATTTTTACCAAAATATTTCCGACGTGAAACATATATTTTTTGCTATCTAGGAACACTAAAACGTGAATATATGTAAAAACCTGGCGATTTTTTTTCCGGTTAATAGCACTTTAATTAATTGCCATTTTGTTGCGCCATCTTGAAGTCGTGATACAATTTTACCATTTCAACTCTGTACCAAAATAAATAATCACCAAATCAATCCATTAAGTAGTATTTTCAGAGTGAATTTTTAAATATTTTATGAAGCCGCGATTTTGTTTCGCCATCTTGGATTCGTACCAATATATTACCAGTTAATTTTCTCATAATACTTGGTTTTTGTGCAAAAATTTGAGATAAACGGGATAAGTAGTTTTTCAGTAATATTTTTTTGTAACATTTCACTAGGCCACCATTTTGTTTCAGCGTATTGGATTTTTACCAAATATTACGAGGTCATCCCCATATGACCCTTATTTTTAACCCAAATTTGTAATATTTGAAATCAATCGAGCTATTCCGCGACAGACCGACACAGAGACTTATCGACAGACAGACAAACCGACGGAACTGAGAAAGCATATTTTTCGGTATCTAGGGATCCTGATATGTAAAAATCGGAAAAATCTCGGAGGAAGATTTTTTTCGCCGTTACTATACTTCCCTTTACAAGGGAGGTAAAAAAAGTATACCGGATTTTCGGGACATCCTGGGTAAAAAAAATTAATTTTACAAAATCCAACTTTTAGTAACCAAGAATTTTTCCTATTCTATCTGCAGTAGCTAATAAAATATCGAAGAGAAACCCCTGTATTTACTAAAAAGGTTTAAGAGTTAGATCAGTTCTAGTTGCCATGGTACTTAAAACTCTTAGTTCGCCAGTTATGTTTCGCTTATGTCTCTGTCATTTTGAAATTGTGACATTTAGAAAAATTATTTGTACAGTTGCTAAAAATGTCATCTTAACCCTATAACTGCCAAGTTAGACCTGGTCTAAATTTAAACCTCTTTAGTGAATACGGGTGTAAATGAACTTTGTATATCTCTCTGTAAAATTTTAAATTTATTTACAAGATTCGTTATATATATTATTTCAACCCTCGAAAAAACCTCTATATCTAGAAATATTTGAGATTCATACATGATACCAGTTTTCCCACTTTCGCACAGCATATAAAATGCCAACGTTTCAGTTTCCTGTTAATATATTGCCAACGCTTTGCGACGGTAAAATGAACTTAGTCGGTTTGTCGATTATGCTTAGCTTTGACGAAATATGAAATTATCCATTGATAATATAGTAATGTGTGTTCTAGGGGAGATGGAGTTCTATTGCGGTGATCGAACTGTTATTAAGATTAATTATAAAGCTAAAATTTGCTTGTTCTGACCTATTTCATATTAAAAAAAAATACCCTTATAATCTACTTTGATACTAATAGTGTGTTAAATTTGTGATACTTAGTTATAATTTTTCTAACTAAATTAATCACATATTTGAATTATTTTGTTAAGAATTGATAAAATAGTAAATAGAGTATTTTAAAGTACATACAATATTTTAGGCGTTTACCTTTATAATTAGTATTTAACAAACATATAATATATTACCCTTGTTTAAAAAGTCTGAGCATTGTGGATCAGCACCTTGTATAGATAAACTTAGTAATATATATTTTACGAACAGACTTAATAATAAATTCGACCACTACCAACCTCCAGAACAAGCACGATTCGGTACAGTCGAGCAAATACGGAACATTAAAGTATTAATAGAGAAATGTAACGAATATAATATACCACTACACCTTGCTTTTGTCGATACTAGTAAAGCGTTCGACTCAGTTGAATTATGAGCCATTTGAAGCAATGGACAGTGCACAGAGAGGTAGGAGATACAGGAATCTCCTGAAAAATCATATATAATAAGGCAACATTACAAACAAACATCGAGAAAGATATACAGACCCGAAGAATACCGATTCAGCGAGGTGTAAGATAAGGCGACACGATCTCGCCAAAACTATTTACACTTGCGCTGGAGGACTTGTTTAAGACACTAAATTGGGAAGATAGAGGTATCAGCATCGATGGCCGGCAACTGTCTCACCTTCGTTTCGCGGACGATATAGTGATAAAAAGTGAAGACCTAACGTAGCTAAAAGAGATGCTTGTGGATCTAAAAACCGCATCAGAAAGAATTGGGCTCTGAACGAATAGGGACAAGACCAAAATATTGTTACACGCCAACGATCAAATTGAAATTGAAGATAAAACCATCGAAAAGGTGCACGAGTACACATATCTGGGACATCTAATTAAACTGGATAAAGAAAATTAGCGGAGGTCACTAGAAGAGTTAGATTGACTCGGGCTGCAGTAGAGCGCCTAAAAGCACTCTAAAAAATCAAGCCTTACCAATCAACTCGAAGACCAAAGTTTTTAATGCATGCATTCTACAACAACAACACTTACCGTCAGAGCTGCTAACAAACTGCGCACCACCCAGAGAGCAATCGAAAGATTTATGCTCGGCATAACCCTCAAAGACCGAGTACGAAGTGAGGAAGTAAGACAAAAAACAAAAGTTATTGACGTGTAATGAATGGTGCTAATCTAAAATGGAGTTGGGTGAGACACGTTGCCAGGCAGGCTGATTGACAAACTGTTGTCAGCAAAATTGTTCTAATGTTTACTTAATTTTTACTTCCCTCGTAAAAGAGAAGTATTGTAATCGTGAAAAAAACTTTTTAGGATCCTTAAAGGCAATAAAGAAACATTCTTAATTCCGTCGGTCTGTCTGTACGCTAGATAGTTCAAAAACTATTTATCCGATTAATTTTGGTCAAAAATCAGTAAGGGCCTGAAATGATTATATTTTGGTAAAATCCAATGTGACGGGACAAAAATCAACTGGTAAAATTTTATCCAAGATTGCGAAAAATAATGGCGGCTTAATAAAATATTTAAAAAATCAGCGTGAGAAACTGCTTATTAGATTTATTTAAAATGTGCAAGAATTAAGTGTGATATAGTAACGAACTGGTAAAATTGTGGTACGAATTCAAGACGGCGGAACAAAATGGCAGCCAAATCAAATGTTTGTAATCGTTAAAAATACACCTCCAAGCTTTTAACAACTTCAAGTTTTAGCGTTTCTAGATGCCTTAAAATATGCTTTCTCAATTCCGTCGGTGTGTTTGTCTGTCCATCTGTCAATTTTCGATATAGGTAAACACCTACTCACCCGATGGAGTTCAAATTTTGATAAAGGTCTTATGGGTATGCCTAGTAACATTTTGGTAAATATCAATTTGTCGGACCAAAGTGGCGGCCCGGCGAAATGTTAAAACATTTATCCTATAAAACTGATTATCCAAATTACCTCAAATCTGGCACAAAAATCAAGTGTTACATAGAAAACATATATTTTTTCTTACTACTATATACTACTTCTTTCTCTTTACTTTTTCTGACCTTTATCCTTCTTTCTAATCTTCATTGCATTTCTAGTATATCTATCCTAATATCGCATGCAAATGTAAGATCCTTAATAGCAAATTTTGCTGACTTTGGAGATAATTTGTTGGTTTTTGATTATGACATCGCGGGGGGGGGGGGGGGGTAAACAGAAACGGTTATAGTTTTATTTGACAAGATCGGATAAATCGAAGGGTGGAAGTTTACATAAAAACCTGCATTTCATTTAATGTTATATGTTCTGAATGTTTGTAGTACGTAGCATTTATATGGTTAAAACTTATTGTTTCCTCTAAAACTATTTGATTGGGTGTTTTTATAGACCCCCTGGGTCAAATTTAGAAGGTTTTTCCAATTTTTGAAGGATTTTCTGTTGAACCTTTATATAGTTTATGATAATATATTATGTCTAAGTGACTTTAAAATAAATTTACTTAATAACAATAACACAAAAAAGCTAGAAGACATAGCTGATCTTTTTGGACTTAAGCAGTATATCCAGGAACTGACTCGAATTACTGGTGGATCATACTCTCTAATAGATTTAGTGATTTGTAATATGCAGACTATCTGCAGGTATCAACTTTCTGACCATTTTTCTGTTTTTATTAAAATCTCGCTTAAAGTTAGTAATCCTAAAGTAACTACGTTTATATACAGTGCTTTAAGGAATATTGATTATGATAGGTTTTAAGCTGACCTTCAATCGTTGCCTTGGAAGAACGTTTTTCACACCACTAGTATAGAAGAAAAGATAAAATTCATTCAACATGTTAAAAAGGTTAAATATTGCAAAAACTAAATATAATACGATTCCTAATAATTTATCTGATCCAAACAACATCAGTCATTTTTTCATTAATTCTGTAAACGCTGGAATCCCTCCCAGTGCGGAATTATTACATTTTTATCAAAAAAAAACCTAAAACTAGGTATCCTGGAAGAGCTTCATTTCTTACTACTGGGGATATTTTAAAAATAATTTTGAAAATTAAATTTTAAGCTTTTGGCAGCGATAATTTAAATATAACACTTATTTAGTTGTGTTGGCCTCATATTATAAAATATATAACTAATGTAGTAAATAAATGCATGGAGGCGTCCCATTACCCCAAATGCTGGAAGCACGGTCATATTTTACCCCTTCCTATAAGATTAACCAACCTACCGAGTACTCTAATCTTAGATCAATAAGCATTTTGCCAGCATTTTCTAAAGTTTTAGAAAAGGTACTGGACTCTCAAATTCGTTGTTTTTTGGATAAGCTTAACATTTTACCACCCAAACACTCTGATTTTTGGCCGGGATGTGATTATGATACTGCAATGTCTGATGTCATTGACGATATTCTACAGGCGAGTGACCATGATAGGGTGTGTGCTTTGATACTCCTGGATTTTACAAAAGCATTCAATACGCTTAACCATTCTATTTTACTTTCAATGTTGCATTACTCCAGTCTTTTTCGTCTGATATTACTTAGAGTGTGGTGGTTGGGGGTTGTTTTTTAAACTCACCTAATGTAGTAGCGCGTGTCCCATAAGGAAGCATTCTGGGGCCATTGTTTTATTCAATCTATAAATTAAGATTTCGCGAATCATTAATTATCTGTAATTATTATTTATATGCAAACAATTCCCAAATTTACTACTCATTCGAAAATAATTCAGATTTGAATACCATTTTAACATTTCTAATGACCGTCAGTTTTATCCGGCTAAATCCTCCATAACCCTGTGTGGGGACGGGGTTGCTAGAGGATGAGAGGTTTACAAAATATAGACATTGGTAATAAAGCAGTTTCTTTTGTGGGAGTTTCTAGGAGTGTAGGTATGTTAGTTGATGCTGATCTTCGTTTTCGGGAATATGTGAAGTCCAAGGTCAGGAGGGCCCACTGCACTCTAAAATGATATATAGCCACAGGCACTACCTTACTACAGATATTAAAAAACTTTTATGCTACACCCTGATGCTGTCTCACTTTAACCATTGTGACGTTTTTTTATGGTCTTTATATTGATGGTTTGGTGGTGCGTAGAATACAAAAAAATGCAAAATTCATGTTTGCATCCTATCTAGGGTGTAAAACGAAGACAAAGAGCTTCTCATTTCCTCTGTGATGCAGGATGGCTTAATATGACGTTTAACCGTCGAAAATTGCATTTGGCTGTTTTTTGACATAGGATTTTAAAAACTAAGAAGTCACCGTATTTATTTACTTAAATTGTTTTCAGGAGTGCTGTGCATAATCTAAGTCTCCGAAACAATATGTTGATTACCATTCCACGACTTCGGAAGGAGATCTACAAGAGATCATTTGAATATAATTTCGCTGCTTGTGTTAATTATTTTGATGCTGGTGATATTGAACTCTCCGCTAATGTGTTTAAGCACATATATAGAAAACGCTTGCTTCCTGAGTCAGGATTTTGCCTGTCTATGTATCTTCTTTAAAGAATACTTTCTTTTCTTGTCTCTCATTTTTCCTCTTGTATTGTTTGTTTCTTTTATTTCTTCTTTTTTAACTTTAAAATTATTTTGCTTTTTAATTTCCTTCAAATAGAAGTGCTATAACTTTTACATATCAAAAAGAATTTATAAAATTTAATAGATCATTAAGTTGCTAAGTACATTGTAGCATAAAAAGTATTTGGTATTATTCTCTTAGTAACATTTGTCTGCATTTAGAAACGCCTTTTTTACCCTTATATATTGATTTACTGTTATTGTAAAATTTATTGTTATAATTGGTTAATAATAAAATGGTTATTATTATTATACAATAGGATGAATAGTTAATATTCGTACGAATCCAATGCGGCGAAACAAAATAGTGGTCTAATAGAATGTGAAAAACTACTAATTCAAATGTTTGGAAATTTTACAGAAAAACCAAGTGTGTTACAAGGGTGACCTGGTAAAATTTTCAGAGGAGTAGTCTAGTGAGGCGCAACAAAATAGCGGCCTATTAAACTGTTAGTTATCCTTACGATTATCGTGGACAGTGAAATATGTCCTAGTTTAGTTCTACGCATAGTTATTCAGTAATATGTATAGAGAGGTATCTTAGATTTTGACATTTATTTTAGCTTTTAATTTTATAATAATAATAATACAAAAAAGTGTGAATACAAAACTTTTAGATTTTGATGTGATAAATATTTTAGTGGTATGACAACAAACAAAAAAGCATCGGAATGTTGCGATAATTCTAAAAACCAGACATTCTTTTCGGGCTGAGGGGGGAGGGGCTGGGTAAAACTAATATAATAAAAATCAAAGTAGCCTTGGGTGACGTTAAAAGAAACAAAATGGATTTGTTTTGCCACTGTATACATTCTGTGTGAAATTATATTCATCTGGTTTGTTTTAAGGTCATCCATGACTAGTTCGATTTTTATTTTATTACTTTTTACCAATATTTAAACCTAAGTATTTCAAAAACCGTTAAAGAAAATATCAACACTTTATACTCTTTTGAAATAAGGAAGTAAAGGACTTTCCAATTACAATAAAAAAAACTTAAAATTTATATGAAGTTGCCTCGTTATGAACATTTATATTTAATAGGAAAATGAAAGATAACATTATTTGTATGTATACTATACGTGTTATTAAATAACTACGTGCTCAGTTAAATTGGACCATGCTTTACCTTCCTTGATAATAGAAAGGAAGCATAACGTGGAAAGTTCTGGTTAAAGCCAATTTACCGATTTATTTTAATAAATTCTTTTCATGGAGCAGCAGAACAAAATCCTAAGATCAAAGTTGAAATCTATTGAGAGTGAGAAAATAATAATTTTATTAAGAACAGTTCAGGTAATGTGGCACTCACGAGTCAAAAACTTAAACTAATATTAACATTAGTGCGAAAGCTTTCACGGCTATAGTCAATTAAGAAATTATGATTAGGGTTTAGACCGTGTCAAATTGGAATTACTTTCCGCCGCTCAGCCTGCGATCGCATGAGGCATATTCAGGGATCTTCACTGTGCAAGATCAAAACACTGGATGAGGTCCGATGGGCAGTTCAGGTATTTACACATGACCCGTGTTCATCGGCGCCTGACTAATTGTGATGATTGCTTTTTACATTAATCATATGTCCTGTCGCATGTTGGTGTTCAGCGACAACGGATTGAACAATTTGTTTCTTATTTATACATACTTCATGTTCCTTGAGTCTCGTAGAGGTAGACTATCCATTTTACTTATATACGCTTTACCGCAGGAACAGAGAATTTGATAGACTCCTTCTGATTGCAAAGGATTTACATCTTTTGGTGCCCTTAAGCATTACCAAATCTTTTTGTATGTATTAAAGATTGCGTGAATGTTGGATCTCCGCAGAATTCTCGCTGTTTTATCAATGCTAACCTATAGAAAAGGTAAAACTGCACTACTTAATGGTTGAGTATCCAGTACTGGTGTAGGTTTGGGATTATTATAATACCTAATTTAACGCCTAATATTTTCAGTGCAATATCCGTTTGATTTTAAAGCTTCGGTCAGTTTTTCTGTTTCGTCCAGAATGGAATTTGTATCACATATTGACAAAACCCTAAAGACTACCCAAGTAGTACTTTTCGTCATGAATACGAACTTGGTGTCGCCACGTCCCCACGTACCCAATTACACTGAAGTCTTGAACACTAAGGTGGTACGAAGAAAGTTATCTACAAAGTTCGTATTAAACCTATCCTGTATGTTATTACCAAGCGGTTACGATTTGGTAACATTTCGCCGGTTCTTTAAAATTTGATGCTTTGTGTCGTAGCATGCGGACAGTTGCAATACTTGAGTCACTGCTATAATTCTGCCATCTATCATAACCATAACCCTTTGTTTCCTTTTAATTTTTTGTTTTCTTAAAATAACGCTTTAGGTTGTTTTGTTCAGGTATGACATAACCAAGTTGTGATATTTTTAATTTTCTATAAAATGTGGCTAAAAGACGAAAGCTACTTTTTTTATGGTATGTGAAGCCATTGTGAACAATTTTAACTTGTTACTCGTAGACAATAATACAACACATACACAACTAATTAATAGCTGTAGACCGAATTACAATGAGTTTATAAGGACAGTGGCGGCAGTAAAAGTCCATCCGCCAAATCGATGCAAAATTTCTAAAGGTTTAAATGGGGGCACCCATATTATCGTTAGTTTTTAGCAAAATATGACTAAATTAATCTACTTTTTTATATTGACAACCTCTGTCAGCGTCAGTTGTAAATGTAGGGTATTGTTAATACTTTACTTTAATAATCAATTCGAACTATTTAGTACGAACTTACTTTTTCATTTAGATTTTTAACAAGTAACCATGTTTGTACAAGCGACTGATGAGAGTTGTCTGCCAAGTGAATTTAGTAATGTAATATGTACTGAAGAAGGCCTACAAAATAAAGTTTCTTTTATGCTAAACTTAGAGAGCTTCTACTTAAAATTGAGGTGCTGAATGAACTAAAATATACACTAAGACATGAAGCAATATGTCTTTTATAGCAAAATAAAACCAAAATATAATAATGTGCAATATTTAATAAATTTTCTTGGAGTAAGCTTAAACCTTGGACATTTACGGTCATAATCATTTACACATTCATCACGCACACTTTATAATTAGAAGCAAAAACAGGTGAACCAGACTTAAATACATTTCTTCATATGGCCAATGGCTGAGAACTTCTCGTTTGAATCAATATTCACTTTAATAATCACAAAAACTAATAAAATGAGACACTAAAACAACAAACTTCATAAAAAACCCACATAGGCGATAAGTAAACATAATAATTTTAGCAGCAATATGGCCGAACCAATCAAGAATTGGTTACCCTATTGTTGCCACTGTCCTTATAAAATCACCGACCGAATCTCGCCAGCACCCCCTATCTCCGGAACCTTAAGTACAAGAGGTAATAGTTAACTTGTAGTAAATAACTACTGTAATTCCTACTTCTAAGTTACAACAGAAGAATAACGACTGGTAATAGCCAGTTTAATGTAGCAGTAGACGATAACTTTTTCTACTCTGGAACGACTCGTTTTACTTTATAGTAATACGTTATAGGAGCACATTTGAACGTAATAGAGTAGCCTCTGCAAAGTTAAAGAGGGTACTGATACTTAAAAGTTGCAATTTAGTAAACAGATTAGAAACAGTCACTTTAGGTAACCACTATTATGTCACGGAAAAGAAATGACCTTGGAGTCAATTCCTTAAATAGTTGCTTAGCAGCAGTTATTATATAATTACTTTACATGGAAAATTACTATAAAGTATTATTCGCAGTAACAAATACATATATAATACTTAAAAACGTGTAATCCAAAGTGTTTGTTGATATACAGGGTGTCAGTTAAGTACTTTTACAAACTTTAAGGGGTGATTCTTTGACTAATTTTAGGATGAAAAGTTCATATGAACATGGGTCTGAAACGGCTTTGTTTCTGAGATACAGGGCGTCCAAAAAAAACAATTTTATTTGGTTTTTTTGCTTATATTTTTGTTAAGGAACATGACAATTGGACAAAATTTGGGATTCTGGTTATATTGATGACGAGAAATTCAAATATTAACTTAGTTTTTTATTTAATGTTAGAGGGCGCCACATGCAGTGTTGTTTCTGGGAAGTTCGTGCTCCAGAAACCTTCGATGTTCTTCGCCGGAAGAATGCAAGGTCCAATAAGGTGATCACCGATAATTCCTACCCAAATATTGAGAGAAAATAGCACCTGAAAATGATTTTCTCTGATAGTATTCGGATTATCCTCAGCCCAGATATGGTTGTTATGAAAGTTAATTATGGAATTTGGAGAAAACAAGGCTTCATCTGTGAAAAGCACATGGCTTAAGAAATCCGGGGTTCGTACTAATTTATTACGCAACCAGACACAAAAATCGAGTCTGAGGGGAAAATCTCTAGGTAATAGAGCCTGCACACGTTGCATATGATAAGGATAAAGTTTTTGGGACCTTAAAATTTGCCAAACAAGCGTGTGTGTGTAATATTCAATTCAAGAGCTATTTTCCGTATACTAGTTTGCGGGTCTTCTTCAATTCTGTTTAACACAGCTTCTTCAATCTCAACTGTTCGAACGGGCCTTTTAAAGCTGCCAGTTTCACAAAGTCTTGCGTGAATATTAATAAGAGTTTGGACGTGTGGCACCACTTGTTGAGGAAATCGCGCCTGATACACTCGTCTTGCAGCTTGTGCATTACCGCGAGCCATTCCATAAGTAAAATGAATGTCTGCCATTTCTGCGTTGGTATATTGGTACATTTTGGACAAAACACACGATAAATTATTACTTATAATGCCAAATGATAAAAAACTACTTGTTTTATTCTAAATCAACTGCCATGACTGATTCTGCTACCATGGAAACCTCCTAATTGTTTTCCAAGGCCTGCTATGGATTCACCTATACGATTTTACTATTTTTATCCAATTTTTACTAATTGGGTAATTATGATATGTTAATGTGATAGAGTAACATAGCACATAATTTTGAAAAAGTATTTTTTTGCTTATTTTTCAAAATCTCAGAGATGATTCAATTTAAAAAATTTCAACACAGATTTAACTTCAAACCCTTTTTTATCCAAAACGGCTGCTTTTAGCGACAAATACTAAGAGTAACTTTTTGATGTAAAATTGAATAGAGAATAGGTTTGTCTAGTCAAAAATGACATAAAAGGCTTCACAAAAAGTTATGGTTAATTAAATTCAGGAACAACCCTGTATGTGGCGCCCTCTAACATTTAATAAAATAACTAAGCTAATATTTGAATTTCTCGTCATCAATATACCCAGAATCCCAAATTTTGTGCAATTGTCATCTTCCTTAACAAAAATATAATAAAAAAACCAAATAAAATGGTTTTTTTGGACGCCTTGTGTCTCAGAAACAAAGCCGTTTCAGACCCATGTTCATATGAACTTTTAATCTTAAAATTAGTCAAAGAATCACCCCTTAAAGGTTGTACAAGTACTTAATTGACACCCTGTATAGTAGGATTATTAGTAATAAATACGTAAAAACTCTTAAAGAGTAGTAGTGGAACCACTTGTAGCTACTTTAGTGCTAGCTGGGTAATGAATTGATGGCGGGTTGTTTTTTGATGGATGACGCTGAAAACTAAAATTTGAATATCTATTCATATATGTCGGTTTTCTGTAAACAGTATGATCTAAGGTGCCGTTCTCTTTTTTTTATACTAACACAACAAGGCACAATCTGACTTCATTTCCTTAGTGAATTTGATATTAGAATGTTGTTGGATTAGACAATCTAAAAATATAGTTAAATTTTCTTCTCGATGAGGCCATATTACGAAAGTATCATCTTTATATTTAAATCAACATTTAAGTTCTAAAGGAGCAGAACTTAAAGCAATTTCCTCCAAAGCCTCCATAAAGATATTGGCGATCCCAGGTTTGTTCATTAAAAGTTCCTTGAAAAATGAAATATGTGGATGTTAAGCATTCTCTTATCAATTCAATTAAGATTGGATTAAGGTTTTTATGTTGAAATATGTCAGAAATTATAGAAATTGAATCGTCAATAGGCACATTTGTATACAGGGATTCAACATCAAAATTGACTTAAATATCACCGGGATCTAAAGTAAGATCTTTAAGCTTTCTACGAAGAATTAGATCGTCCTGTGAAGGGTTTTAAGATATTAGCGAAATTCTTAAACTCTTACATAAAAGAACTGGACAATGCTTAAAACACTAAAAGGTGTAATCCCTTTGCAATCAGAAGGAGTTTATAAAATTCCTTATTTCTGCGGTAAAGTGTATATAGGTGAAACTGATCTGTTAAAACCTGTGTTGTTTATATACTTGCCTATTAACAGAAAAATAGCCTATTTATCAAGTTGTAGACGTTACCTCGGCGGCATTTTTTATTAAACCATTGGAGGAAATCAGCACACACGGGACGCTTGTTTGACTAGGTGCAGACCTGATGCTATACAGAGGTATTCCGAAAGATTTAAATTTATAAAATTTAATAAAAATATAAAACAGTGACAGATTAGGTATACATTAAACTATTCCATCTTCTTTTTCACATTGTCTTCAGAATCGTTCGCAAGATCTGGCGCGATGTTGTCAGGAGCACCATTCAGATATCTTTTCTTAAAAATATTTCAATGAGTATTTCAAACTCGATTTCAAGCCACTTGGAAATTATAACGTAAAACACGATTATGTTTTAAAAAGTCAAATGAGATTATTAATTCTTGGTTGCAGGTTCCCGCGGACTCGTTGGCAGGCAGATAAATTAAACTCCGAGGAAATATTTCGATGAATCTCAATCCTACTGAAAGACGGCAAACTTGGAATCCATTTATGAAACTTTTATTCTCAATTGGATGAATCGACTGCATGGAAATGTCCTGTAGAAACATCAATATCCGGACTAAACTATCTGTTTAAAATTAGAAATATCTAAATCACAAATTTATAGTCGATTATATATACTGGAAGAAGTATACATGAACATAAATATGTTACATATAAAGAAAATATGTAAATATATCGAAAAATATGCTTTATTTCTTTTCTGGAGCTACTAATTTAGGATAAATTATAGTTTGCTTGTTGATTATAGATGCCTTTAATTATATTTACTATCCAGAATTTACTTTCTTTTACGTGAACAAAAAATATTTTTACTACCTAAATATAGATTTGACGTAATTTAGCAAATCATCATAAACAATGAAACTCATTCGGTTTACATCAGAATGTTTACATTTGTAACTCGAAGCCTACTATTCACACTTTAAATATGCTCGGAAAATCGGTGAGAAATACATTAGTAAAGGTGAATGAGTTTACGGATATTTTAAAGTATATTAAAATTGTTTAACTTGTAATCATGTAAATTCGTACTTTTGTTTGTGTTTATCTATTTTTTCTCTTGTTTGAGTTGGGTATAGCAAAGCCAAATCAATAAAATTACATTGTGGTCTCCAATAGATTATTAAATTAGTGTGTTACAAATTTAACCGAATTGAAGCTTCTTCCGCTTTTGTAGAAATTGTTATTATCAGTGATTAGGCCAGCAGATTCATTGGTTGCTTATATGGCCTCGAGATTTTGCGGAATTTTTGATCTGCCGGTTTTTGTCAAAAAACTGTATAAAAAATTATCTAAAATGATTATATTTTTAGCAGTTTGGAACTTTACTTTAGTAACAACGGGTTTAATAGAAGTTCTCCGTTAATGTGTGTTAGGTAATACATTATGTCATCATAGTCTGCCTTAATTTGAGGAGGAAGATCTTTAAGTTCTGGTCATATCTAATTTAATGCAACTGTAGTTTGGACAGTGGCGTAGCTACTCATTCACAGAAAATAAACGATGACTAAAATAAAAAAATCCGTAAATTTCCTATATCCGGAACTTCCCTAGTTTTAAATATTTCCTTTTATTAGGAATAATGAAGTGTGACCCAATTTAGTTCAGTACAAAATTATTTAGGAACACATATATACTGTCTTCAAAAAATTTTATTGGACGCGGTTTTGATCCAACATACTGGAACCCTATCAATACTTTACTAGTTTCTACTGATGCCACACTTGATTTTGGAGCCTAATCTAAGATAAATTCAATAAGTAGTTTTTACATTGACATACACCGCTATTTTTTTACGTCATGTTGGATTCGTACCAGTCTTCCTTATACCATATTTAAATTTTTGACGCCATTTTTGACTAAAATGTAAAGTCAATCTGAGGTTAGTTTTTAAGTTCTAACGCAACTAACAGAGAGAAAGAGAGAGTCTCAAACCGATAGACGGTCTGACGGCATTGATAAAATATATTTCTTGGCATCTAGGGACGGTAAAACGCAAAGATATCTTGAATTAGTACCACAGTTTCACTAGTTTATCTCTATGCTAGAATTAGTTATGGCACATAATTTGAAATCAATTCATTAAGTAGTTTTTTCAGGCTGAATTTCTAAATATTTTATTATGCCGCCGTTTTGCTCCCTCATCTTATATTCGTACCAAAAATTTGATTCCTACATAATACTTGATTATTTTTCAAAATTTGAGACAAACTGGATTATTAGCTTTTTAGCCATAATTTTTTAACGTTTCACTAGGCTGGCATCTTTGAATTTGAAGTCAATCTAGTGAGTAGTTTTTAAGCTATGCCGCCAACGGACAGACACAAAAACAAACCGATAGATGGACCGACGGAATTAATAAAACATATTTTTTGACACATAGGGACGCTAGATCGAGAAGATATGTAAAAGATTAAAGGCTGATTTTTTCAAATTACAAAAATTTTATTTGGCTGCCATTTTGTTTCGTCATCTTGAATTAGTACGACATTTTTACTAATTCTTTTCTACACTACTGAAAAAATTCCCTTTTACCAGGGAAGTAAAAAAAAGGTAACTCATGGTTTTGCAAAATCTGCAATCCAACAAGGGTTGGATTCCATGACACATTATCGATGGGCTCACTAGCATCAGCCCCCCCCCACATTACGGGAGTTAGCGGCGGTGTAGCTACGCTACTGAATTTGCATTAATGTCCATTTTATGAAAAGATAAATTATGTTAGATAATTTTATTGTGGTTTTGTTAAAACATGCGTTGTAGGGAAAAAGTTTTAATAAATATCTATCATTTTATTGCAAGATTAGAATATTATAAAACAACGAAGTATATTTAAAGAAACTGCTTAAGTTGCGATCATTTTAATACTTTCTAATATGCAACTTTCAAATTAATTATAACAAAGGGTACCTAGTATGCATTGAAAAGGAAAGCCATACAAAACAGCAAACTGCTGTGGAAGAACATAATGCAAAAATACAAATATAAAAATCAATAAATATACTAAATACTTTATGTATCTTACAAGAAACATATGTATAAAGAACAAATAGTTTTACAGGAAGAACTATGAAAAATGTTCTCTTGACAAAAATATTTCTCTAGTGCCCTCTCCTACGTTATATTCCTTTTCAACGCGAAAGAAATATACAACCTTCGTTTCTTTACAAAAAATTATGCTCCAAAAACTGCACATTGTAAGCCACAAATGGGAAAGTGGTAGGCGTCTTCTTTGAGATCGTCAAAGAGTATCATACGTTAGCGAAGAGGGAACACTTCTATTTGTAGTGTACAGAGAACTTTCCAACAGAAAAATACTTGACTGGGGGCTCATCGTGTGAGAGCAAAATACTGATGACTTACCACTACCAAATTGGTGGTATATAGCCTTTGTCCGCCTTGAAGCTTTGAGTATTTGCGTGATGTCGAAATTTTTTTCATTATTTTATATTACTTAACTTATTGTTACAATTTTCTTAAATTAAATTAATATTTTATTGGCTATCTTTTAGGCATGCTATTTATTTGCTTGTGTTATTTATGCCTATGTTATTTCTTTAGTTTTTGTATACCATAACCGTATGGTTATGATTTGATTATAAACTCTCTATATTATCCGATATTTACATTTTAAATTACTATAAGTCACAGGGAACTGTAAAAACTTTATTTAAAAATTTTAAGCAGTTCAAGTCACAAAGAAAAACCGATTTTTTCGACAGCTGTCAAAATATTAAAAACAAAAAAGTAAAGGAATGAAAACCATATTAAAAATTTTTAAGCAGTTCAGAAGTCAGGGAAAAAACAATTTCTTTTGACAGCTGTCGAAATATTTTTTTAATTCGTTACGCCTCTACAATTTACATGAAATATCCTATCTACTGCCGAAAACCCCAAATAAATACTTTGAATACTTCAAAAGTTTCAGTAAAGAAATAAAACTTTGAAAAAATCATCGCGGCGAAAACAAAATGTTGCCTATTTATTACTCAATTATCCTAAATCGATATTATATACCGAAATGTTTCATTTGAAGAAAATTGGAGCTCTTAAACCAAAATTTCTTTAGAGGAAGAATATAATATATGCTTTACCTGTACACTGAAAACTTGCTAAAGAGTCATAAAACCATCAATTAGTAAAACCTGTCAAAAAAAAATTTACCAGAGTTAAATCTGGAAAATTATATTTTTTAAAAATTATAATATCTTATCTGTTACCAAAAACCATTGGAGAAAAAAAAAATGAAAAATTCACACCTCTGAAAATAAAATTCTGCCCATTTATTAACCAAATCTCTTAAATCAATATTTTATGCTGAGAAAAAATTACTTAAAGAAAAAAAGGTTTAAATAACTATAAAAATACAAAATATTCTATTTAAAAACTAATTAGTTTAAGTAATATGCCAAAAAAATAGTTAAAAATGAGTACACCACCGGATTCTACGTAGAAAACTGTATCAGATCAAATTGTCGCCTTCTTCACCTCTTTCCTTAACCTAAAAAACGGATGGGGCTATGAAAACTTTATTTACGGCATCGTAAGTTTAATAAAAAGGTATTCTAAAAACCACATCTTTCCATCTTTAGTATTAACGGAAGAACATCGCAAAAGCACAGAATAGAATACCGATAAGAGGGGTACCGATTTTGTCTCCAGAAACATGACTGTTTTTAAATAAGAGCTTATCGATTCGCTACATCTACGTTATAACTGTCAGTTGAACGTTGAAAAATGATTTGCTTAATTCGAAATTAACCTATACATTTATACTTTCACATATGAAATATATCGCCGTCATTAAATGTTAAATGTTATAAGTGACAGCAATGTATTTTATATGATATTTTTATAAGGTGTAAGTTCTGCTTTTTTACAGGGTGGGCAAATAAGCGAAATAAGCGGGTGTATCTCGACAAGCACTCATTGCAGAAACTTGTGGTAAAAAATTGTATAACCAAACTGGTCACTAGAAAATTCTGGAAATAATTGTTATGTTTCTAATATGACCGCTAGGGTGCGTAATTACTATCCTTAAATAAAAAAAGCAGTGTTTTTTGAAATTTTGCCCTACTAAGATGACACAAAAATTTCTGCATTTTAAAACTGAGATAAAGCCAACTCTTTTTGTTATAAGCTTTTGTTTATCTCTGAAACTTAAGGTAGTGGAGGGTGTTTAAATGTTTTTCCAAATAAATCTCTATAAAACGATAACGGCTCAATGGATTTTAATAAACTTGGTATCGCTGAAAAGAGCATTCCTTAGGGATCCAACGTTATCTAACTAATTGTGTTTTTGATTTGATATCTTGCCACTAGAGGGCGTTTTTTGATAATATAACAGAAATTACAAATTTTCTAAAAACCATTAAATATATCGATATACTTTTTTTAAATAAAAAAATAGCAAACTGAAATTAAGCACTCCTAAATCACACCTCGATATATTGTTTCTAACCTTAAATTTCGGTCAATGAAAATGTAACCAACTTAAAATTAAGTAAAAAAACAGGTCTTCCTCAGAATTTCAACCTATTAACAAACCTATATATACTTCTTAAAAAAATTACTTACTTTTTGTCGTATTTCTAAGTGGTGGGGGATATTCAAATGTTTTTCCACGCAAATGTTGGTGACTTGAAAACGGCTCAGCGAATTACAATAGCTTCGGTAGCCCTGAAAAAAGCAAACCTTAGGGATCTAATGTTAATTATGTTTGAGTTTGTGATTTGGTAACTTACCAATAGAGAGCGTTTTTATAACAGACATTGCAAGTTTTCTAAAAAAAAAAAATAATGCATACGGTTTTTTACTCGAAAATATAAGAAAATAGAGCCAACATAAGCACTCGCAACTTGATTTAAAGCTAAAATAAAAGCGACTATCTGTTATAAAAACTCCAAATGCCTAAAATGGAATAAAAAATTTAATTCATATAAATATTTGTTTTTAACTAAAACCACTATCGAAATGACTTCTTTGGTTTAAATTTGCATACTGTGGCCTCAAAAAGGACCGATTTTAAACAAAAAAAAATCTTATTTACCGCCTCGTTAGGTATTCAAATTGTCTTCCGTCATGTTCCACACATTGTTCCAATCATTCATGGGTGGAGAAAATTGCCGCTTCAATTTCAGCCACAGGCATCCGTCGAATTACATTTCGAGTTCTGTTTTGCATATCTACCCTTGTTGTTGGTGGAGTTTAAAAAACAATATCTTTCACGCGTCCCCATAAATAGAGGTCGAGACACGTCAAGTCCGGCGACCTGGCCGGCCAAGGAAATAAGCTTCACCTTCCTATCCCGCGCTCTTGAAAAGTCTCGTGGATATGGTTCCGAACGTTAATGGAAAAATGCGCTGGACAACCATCCAATTGCAAGAACATAATCTGCGTAATATCCAGTGGCACATCATCTAACAAAACTGGCAACTCATTGATCAAAAACTCTAAGAAGAGGTTACCAGTAAGCGCTTGCTGAAAAAGGTAGGTTCCGATAATTCTGCCTCCTATAATGCCACATCACACGTCTAGACTCCAGCGTCTTTGGTGTTTACCCTACCATCACTATTAAAAGTAGCTAGAACCTGTGAATATAAATTTCGGTTAGGTAAAAAACCATATCGATACTTTTAATTTTTTTTTAGAAAATTTGTAAGTTCAGTTATATTATCAAAAAACGCCCTCTAGTGGCACGATCCCAAATCAAAAACACAATTAGTTAGATTACGTTGAATCACCAAGGAATTCTTTTTTCAGCAATACCAAGTTTATTAAAATCCGTTGAACCGTTATCGATTTATAGAGATTTATTTGGAAAAATACTTAAAACCCTCCAACCACTTTATTTTCAGAAATAGAAGTAAAAGTTAATAACATAAAGACTTGGGTTTATCTCCGTTTTTAAATGCATACATTTTTGTGTTATATTAATATTAATTTAATTGAAATTGGTAATTACGCTCTCTAGCGGTCATCTTACAGTTAAAGTTAAAGTTAAAAATTATTTCCAGAATTTTCTCGTGGCCACTTTGGTTATACTATTTTTTACC
This sequence comes from Kuschelorhynchus macadamiae, assembly GCA_030620095.1. Lineage (NCBI taxonomy): Eukaryota > Metazoa > Arthropoda > Insecta > Coleoptera > Curculionidae > Kuschelorhynchus > Kuschelorhynchus macadamiae. The sequence goes on along the minus strand of JAUTXW010001917.1, from coordinate 1,850,264 downwards.
GCAAGTTTTTACAGTGAGAGGTTTCCAAGATACAGCTGCTTACCTCACTTATTTGCTCACCCTGTACAATGGGACCCTAAACTTAACACCTTTGATTTCAATCAAAGTTCTTGATAAAAACACTATTTTTATCAAAACAATCAACTCTTTCAATGGAATTTTTTAAGTTCAAAGTTTTTACAGTGTATGTAAAAAATTATATTTTTTGTTGTCGATAAGAACGCTATTTTCTCAGTGTGCAAATGTATCGGAACGAACATCTAAGAAGCCTACTAAAACTGACAAAAATTTCGAAACTGGGACAAGCTGTACGCTAATAGAAATACCAATTTCACTGAAACTCGCTACAAAAAGTTTCAAATTAAGGCGAAAAAAAAGCATTAACCACGTCATCAATTAAAGTAGGTACATCAGTAGCGAAACCTTGCGAGAAAAACTAGAACTGCGGTTTGCACTGCCGACTTGACAAAAGGAACCGCACGACATAGATGCCTCTGCCGCCGATTCTTTTGGGGCAACATTCATTATTCATCCCTTTTGCGGCGGGCCTGCCCCTGCCACCCGAACAGGCCATGCCAAACCATAAACTCGAACATGGCTTTGCAATAAAGCTTATTTGCAATTTGTTTGTTTACTGGAAACAAAAGGAATACTAAAAGGGTTGTGTTTTCGTTTGTAGACCGGTTGTAGTTTTATTTCCACTATTGTTTGTAGATGCTGTTACTTTAAATGTAAAAAAATAACGATTAAATTTTCAGGTGGTATGATTTTTAAAAGTATGTGTCCACCCATAAACTAAAATTATATTTACATGTGCTTTAGGTGTTTATGCAACATGAATAATAACATCACTACTGAAAAACAACATACAAAATTATATTGCAAAAGTGTGCGAATAATTTTTATTTCAATATTTCAATTAAATTAAGGTTGTTGCTGAACTAGTATTTCGTAGGCTATCGCTTGGATTCACTTGCCGCTTGTATTCTTCGAGGCATTGATTCTACCAATTTTCTCGTAAAATTTGGACTAATATTATTCCATTCCAATATTATTAATCAGTTTATCCGTACTTTAGTGATAATATCATGTTTCCTTAATTTTTGCTCAAGTTCCGCTTATAGAGGCTCGATTAGATTACGATCGAGTAATATGGTGGTGTCGGTTTTTTTCTAGCAACGGGCTATTATATTTAGTATAATGATGGGGTCCTGTAAATGGTTGAAGTGTTTACTTATGTATCCAAGTAATTCTCCAGCTTTATTAATGCTTACCGTATTATAAATCTTTTTTGAGCGTTATTTTAGTAGTTCTTGGTTTATTTTGTTAGTTATTATTATTTTCTATAATATTTGCTTAATTTTGATAATTAATTTAAAAAAATAGGACATAATGTGACGTATGGCGTTTTGTCGTCAATTCAACATTGACATTTTACTTTAATATTAACGTCTATCTGCCGCATAGTTTTACAAAGGAGGAAAGACAGCCAGAGAGAGAGAGAGAGAAAAATCCACGGCAAACAATAATTATAAAAATAAAGGCCTAACTATATATATATATATATATATATATATATATATATATATATATATATATATATATATATATATATATATATATATATATATATATATATATATATATATATATATATATATATATATATATATATATATATATATATATATATATATATATATATATATACGTTAAATCTGAATTAACTTTCAGATGAATTGCTTTAATGGCTGTACATACAAAGAAACACAAAAAATGTTATTTATAAAATTCCGTGTCAATGCAATACATTTTTGCATAGGTAAAACATCCAGGCCAAAGGAATTAAAGAACACCAAACTTACATAGAAAACAGGGAATTCCAAAAATCAAATATTTGCCAACGTGCACTAGATACCAGTCATAAAATTAATTATTGAAATGCTTCTAGTATTTTGGCAAAAGACAGATTTTACAAAAAACGTATAATAAAAGAAAGTGCCTTAATATTATTAAATAAAGATAATTGTGTAGTATCGTGCTCAGTTAATTTTAATAACATATGGTTAAATTTGCTAAATACTACAGTAAAAAAAGGATACCTCAAAATACAAACAATTAAAATGAACATACTTTAGGTACACATATTTTTTCACCTTATTGTAACATCTAGAAATAACACCTTTAAATTGACCTTCATTGACATTATGTCAAAGCCTTTCTAGTTAAATTTCTGATACAAAACATAAGTAATATACTGCTTTTAGTTTTTAATTTTGCTGAAGACCGGGGTTGACTTTCCATCCAAAATTACTTTATATGTTACGGTAAATACTTAATACTTAAATTTTGCATATTTATAGTTAGATTCCAAAAGTTTCTATTTTTTTAAGCAAAATAATAATATATTTTTAATCTAGTTTAATGTACGTCAATTTTTCTCAACAAAACTGAGCTCAGAGAAGACAGTTCTAAGGAAGATTCTTTTCTTGCAAGGGTTGAAGGAATTGACAATTTTTAAACAAGCCATAATCAGATCGTTTCTTTAATTTCAGAAAAATAATTTGGTATTAGGGGTTTGCATCTTACAAAATGGGCCAATAATTATTATGCTATTCAGGTCAACATCCCTTCTTCTAATGTTCAAACATCCATTAGTTTTGACCAAGAAGAACCTTCGTTTATGAATATGATATATCCTCAAATATTTTAACCCATTAGTGCACCAATGTAATAAGCTAAATATTCTATTAAAAAATTAGTACTAGAATATATTTTGATCTATAGGATTTATTTCTTCCGTTATTCGACTCGCAAAATGTCTTTTGCACAAATCATGGGCATAATAAATTTCCTGGGATGATACTCTCTCGGATAAAATTCTCTTAATTTGGAATACATATAAGTCTGATTTATATCATAGTACTTCCAGAAGTATATTAGCTAACGATCTTCAGGGCATCGAATTGCATGGTTTTTGTGACACCTCACAAATAGGCTAATAAAAGTGTAAAAGTCGTTTCTCTAAAAATCACGTTCGTTCATTATCTGGAACTCTGCGTAGCTGCTCCTTTGGCAGACTTAACTTCAGTTGTTAAGGAGGTTTACTAAGAACTCATTTCTCTTTCACGCTATTTGTTCTAACACTATAGCTTGGTTAAGCTTCAGTCCTCATTAGTGAAAAACCTTTGTTGAGATCAGGTTCAGCCATGTCCAAAACACAAACGATAAATATTCCTTGTTTTATATTCCGTCATTTGAAAATCCTGCTCTCTGCGCATCGGGAGGTTTAACCCCTGCTCAACTCCTTCAGCCTATGGTGGTCCGGCCCAGCATTTCTTCCTAGTCGAAAGAAATTTGGCCCCAGCAGCTTACTCTTGACTCGTGTGAATTTGTCGATGATGAAGAAATCCGAACTGTTCTTAATATTTCCATAAAAGAAGGTATTATAAATATTCATAATTTTTAGCGCTTCTGTAGATTTAGAGGATTTTTACATTACTTAATTCTCCAGCAGTTCTGGATATTATCCCCCAGGAACGCAATAAATCGTGTGTGTCTTTATATGTACAGCCATTAAAGCAATTCATCTGAAAGTTAATTCAGATTTAACGTATGACGGATTTTTTTATACTCTCTTTTGACTCAGATTGAATTTGTGTTAAACTCGCGAAATGTATGTGCAGTAAACCTATATTCCAATGACTTATAGGCCTTTGATCCCAGGACATTTGTTAACCATGGAAATACATGCTAGCGTTATTCATGATCCTGATTTAAGTCACCTAAAGATTTTTAACAGAGGTGGTCTCAAAGATATGCTCATACTCTTTAAGGAAGACATATGGATTGACCAAGTTCCTCCAATTAACGTTAACTCACTAGTTCCAATACACGACTTCTTTACAGTGGCAATTAGGTAGTTATAGATACCGTTCCTGGGAAATGTAGTGTTGTGGGAGCCAAAACAATAAAAACTTCTCTATTTCAAAGATCTGTGGTAAAGGTGTGTTCTTTATCTGGCAGTTAATTTGATTGCTCTCTATTAAACAATTCTCAGGTACTACTACCTACAGTATTCTTCATTACTAAATTTAATGAAAATTTGTATAATTGGGTATAAAATTATGCTGAATCCAAAAGCGAGTGCCCCATTACACCCTATATTAAATTACGTTTTTAAAATCTACGTAAAATTCTCAATACTTTTTATTAAGAACACTTTTTATGAAAGTCAACAGTTTTTGCGAAAATAAGGTCTAATATCCATAATTTAATGTATTACATTTTATTAAAATACCTGCACACAAAAGGTTACCTGATATGTTTGACAATGTCAGTTTTGTTAATTTGGAGAAATGGATCGTTTGACTGGAACCTAAATAATTGAAATTTAAAGTATACTGGGTTATAGAGATAGAATGCAAAACCTGCAAGTTGTGTGTAGCATTTTAACTAAATCTACCGTAAGTAAAATTAACAAAAAATTTCGTGAAACTGAAAAGGTAAAAGGTGCTGTACGATTTGATAGACCGGACAGCACAATAATTCTTCATCTTGCTACCAAAACACTGGCAACAGAAAACAACGTCTCAACTTTAAAAGTGGGTTGTAAAAAACAACAAACAATAAGTCAGTGAAACTAAGTAAGGTGTTTAAAATGTTGTTCATATACTTCCTGACAGTAGACCAAATACTGTGAAAAAACATTTAATACATTAAAAGAAATGCCAGCGTCCTCGATTCGTCTACATTCGATTTCTATTCGCTACTTTAAATCCTCGAGGTCATTGGGTTTAGTTTTATACACCATATTTTTAAGATGTCCGCACAAAACGTAGTCGAGCAGCGTTAAGTCCGGAGACCGAGGTGGCTAGTCTATTGTACCCCTACGTCTAATCCATCATAAAAAAAAACATTTTCTGAATATTCCCGAACATTCCGAGCAAAATGCGGTGGGGCACCATCCCGCTGAATCCATATTTCATCATTTGGTGCCCCTTTACCTAAAAAAATTAAATTTAAATGCTTAATATAGCAGGTAAAGTAAAGAACTTATGGTTATTCAGAATTAGTTCTGCAATAGCTGGAATAATTTCGATTCTTAAAAGATTCAAATATCTTTCTCCAGTTAATATGTCTTCCATGAAGAAGGGACCGAATATTTTTGAACTCTTTATACCAAACCAAACATTTATCTTTTGGGAAAATTGGATATGATTATCACGTATCCAATGTGGATTTTCCCTGACCCAATATCGACAAAAGAGGTGGTTCGTCAGAAAAAATAATTTTATTTACAAAATTTAGATTTTTTTAGAACATTCCATCATGATTTCACAAAATTCCAAGTGCTTATAGTGATCATCTTCAGAGAGTTCTTGCACCAAAATAATTTTGTATGGATGAAACTTTTCGATTTTTAGAAGTCGGTCTACGGACTTGTGTGAGACGTCTTTTTCTTTTACTGATATTCTGGTAGAAAGGTGCGAGTTTTCTTCTAAACTGATTAAAACATTCAGAGTCTTATCATTATCTGTTGCGCTTTTAGGTCTGCCAGAACGTACAGCATCTTTTACCTTTCCAGTTTCACACATTTTTTTGTTAATTTTATATTAGATTTAATTATTGGATTTCTATTAGGATATTTGTTATTAAAAATATTACAATTATCTAAAAGGTATCGCATTCTATCCCCATAGCCAAGTATAATTAAAATTTCAGTTCTTTAGGTTTCACTGACAACTGACATTGTCAAACATATTAGGTAAACTTTTGTGTGCAGGTATTTTAATCAAAGGTAATACATTAAATTATGGATATTAGTCCCTTATTTATGCAAAAACTAATGACTTTCATAAAAAGTGCTCTTAATAAAGTGTTGAGAATTTTACGCAAATTTTAAAAAAATATTATAATTCATTAAAACGTTTTTCCTAACAGAAAGACGTCAAATTTGGCAGCAATGCGGAACTCGCCATTGGTTTCGGCATAATTTAATAAAGATATTTCTCCGTTTTCCTACTGTGAAAAGAATGTGAGTAATTATGGAAACAGTGCAATGATCATTCGCAGTTGGCTACAACTCTGCATATCCATGGAAACGGCCTGCTTTTGACATACCTCCCCCTTTTTTCGATGTTTTAGATCTGTGTGGTGTATTTTATATCACTGCGTCAATTAACCTTTAAACTATATGTTTTGGTGGGTCGAATGTTAAACTATCCGAGTATCCGGATAGGAAAAACCTTTTCCTCAATGTACATCAGAGTGACAAGTATGTAAAGAAAGACCGTCATCACAAAAGAAGTGCTTTTTACCTAATTATACAGTTAATTACACACTCGCGTTTCCGCGTCACGTGATGATCTGGGAAAATCCGGGTGATTTTTTCACGATTACAAAATACTTTAGATATTTTGCAAGCAGTTTGTGAAAATTTAATTCGCCGTTGCCGTGTTAGTGTAAATTGTGATGGTGCTTATTTCCAACGCTAAGTTTAAACATGTTAGAGAGAATAGAGTGTTATGCGGAGCAAAATGACAGACATTTTTAGTGTTCTTATTAAACATTTCTATTTATTTAAGCAAGGGCGTGCGGTGAAATTTTAAGAAAGGGAAGCAATTTTTAGAAACTTACCTGTTTGTAATGTAATTCGATTCTTCGATCATTTTTTGCAAATTCGTCAATGAAGTCATCATAAAAACGTCGATGCTCCGAAATATTTTGGAGAAGTTTATTTTCGATGGACAACAGCGATGTTTGCGAAAGTCTCTCCTGCACAGTTGAATTTCTCACGAAAGTTTTTATACGTTTAAGTGTTGAAAAATTGCGTTCTACTGATGAACTTGAATTCACATAATTTCTACATTTCGGTGTAGGCATCTTCCAGCTCCTTGTCTTTTAAAAACTACATTAGTTCTTTAGCGTTATTTTTTGCGCTAAAGTTTCGTAAGTCACTTTTAGTTCAGATCGCAGTAACACTCGGTCGAAGAACTGGCCATAATGAAGAAGAAGAGATTTAAACGCATCTTCTGGAAATGAGGAATTGAAAATCATTTAAACCGTTAAATCTATAGTTTATTTGTTGCTAAATTTGCTCGATTATTTCATCAAAAAAGCGTCTGTATGATGTTTGAACACCTCCCACCTTGTCTGTTCGAAGACGCTTGGCTTGTAGCTCTACATTTAACGTCATCGTTTTCTCCCAAAATGGGTCAAAGTCATCTCTTTTCTGGCTTAACATGGACTTAAAATCATCCACTTTTTTTAGGCAAAAAGCAATATCATTGGTTTTAGTTTGTAATATATTAAATACATTGTCCGAGAATGAAAATATTTCTGAAAATATGATCAACAAATAATTAAAATTAAAATCTCGTTTCAAACAGTCCAAAAACCCCCTCGAACTATTTATTGCTTCTGAGTCCCACGTTTCACTATTTTCTATTATATTCTCAAATAGTTCAATTAGTAATTCACGATTTTTAAATTCTGTTAACACAAGTCTTCCATTATAGTTCCACCTTGTAGGAGCTACTTTGGGCAATTGTTTGTGGACAATGGAGTCCAAAGCTTGGGTATGTTTTGTTGACTTGGAAAAAAAAGCAGTTATGCCGCTTAAAGTAACGAAAAATACTTTACACTCTTTAATGTGATTGATGGACTGGGAAATTTTCTCGAACTTTAGCTTGCAGACCCCCTAATTGTCCTGCCATCACTGCAGCTCCATCATAGCTTTGAGCAACTAATTATTTCGCTCCATTAATTTCTTTAGTAACGTTATAAACTACGGTATATAATGCATCTGCTGTACAATTTTCGGATACATTCTTAAAACCTAAAAATCGCTCTTGAATACTTCCGTCTGTTTTAACGTAGCGTATTACTATAGATAATTGGCTAAAATTAGTGATATCAGTTGTTTCGTCCAGAACAATAGCAATGAACTGCGCTTCGCCAATCTCCTGCTTAATTCTTTTTAGAATAATGGTTGCAACAGCGGAAATTAAATCATTCTGGATTCGATTCGACGTTCCGCGAAAAACGCTAGACTGCTCTAAATGATTTTTTAAATAATCATCATATTTAGCCATTAAACTAAGTAAATCTTGAAAAATGCCTCTATTTGAAGAAACCCTTGTTTCGTCATGACCTCTAAATCCCAATTCATGCTGTCCGAGAAAACAAATAACATCGATAAGTCTTCTTAATATTTGCCTATTTTCATCGACTAGTTCATTGTGTTGGCGGTGACTAATTTCCAACTGTTTATTAAGGGCGTGTTCAATTCTGGTTTTGCCGAAGACTTTTTCTTTTATAACGACCTGCAAATGCGCTTTGGACATAATGTGACTTTTTACAGCTTTATGGAAATTGTTTAAATCGGAAAAACCAGTTTTATTCCAGAGACCTTTTTCATTTTCAAAAAGTAAACATGGCCAACAAAACTTGTATTTTCACACCCTGTTAGCCATTTAAAATGTTCCTATTGTTTTTCCGGATAAAAATGTCTAACACAGTTTTTCATTTTTGTGATTAAATTTTTCATAGGCGGTTTTGCCCTTCATTTGAAAATTATTTGAAGCTTATCAGCAAAGTTTAATGTTGAAAATTCCCTTATTATTAAGACACATACCACACATTCACACACATTCTTCTTACTAAATTCTTCAACATTTTCAACGTTATTACCGACAGCCGAAGTTGGCGGTATTTGCATATCCACGTCCGTATTATAGTCTTCCATATCGCACCATGCACGACGCGACGTACGTATCACAAAACACACGGTTAGCCGTTCAAACCGAGAACCTACTCCAACGATAGCTTCCGCCCCCACTTAAAGCACGCGACTGAAATGCAAAAATTGCAAATGGCTGGTGGAAAGTTCAACAACCTGGCTCGATTCACAGGAAATCAAGCATACAGGACTTGGCTGCAGAGAAGCTAGCGGCCCGCATAGGTTCTATTCTATTTTCTATTGTCGCTCGGTCGGAGTCAAAGCCGCATTTATTATGGGCTTGATAATTAAAATAATATTTTAGCATTTTTAATACAAACTAAAATATTGGTTTCCTATTTTAAAAATTAAATTTTAGAAGATGTTTTGTAATTTTTTTTGGGGAAGCACTGCTTCCCTTGCTTCCATGGACTGCACGCCCCTATTTAAAAGTATTGGTTTCTTAATCTAAAGCAATACTAGATTAATGCCCGATATATTAAAAAAAAAATATTTATGGATTTGTTAGAAAAGTTAAAAATCTAATATCTAAAGTAAGTACGACGATCTAATTCGATTAGCTTTCACAATGGCAATTCGTGCATGTCTTAGACAGTGTAAATGCAAATGTAGACCTCTCAAAATGTCCTAAATTTAAAACTCGATTATTAGGGACATTTTACCTGTGAAAATGGTTGTGTAGTTAGCTCCCTTTGGCTCTGTATAAACTAACTGATAATAGATGCGCAAACTACACATAGAATATTAGAAGTTGCAGACCTGTCAAAATGTCGTAAATTTAAATGTCTATTATTTGGAACTTTTTTGCTCTATATTACCTGTATTTTTACGTGTAAAAATGGTTTTACCTTTTATAAACTAACTGATAATAGATGCGCTAACTATATAGTATATATCAATCTTTGTGGGCACTTGCTAATTAATATCGGAACTTGCTAATTTATGTCAGAAAACATTTTTTTCTGGTAAGTTAATAGAAAAATGAGAACAGAAACAGCTTCCGGCGCAAAACGAATTATTCAAATTGCCATCGACTTAACTGGATACTAAAATCTATTTTTAAATTTTAATAAGGGAATTTTCATTTCAGGGTTCATAATTGAAACTGACATATTATCCAATTTACATTTTTTACCAGAGCTAACTTTTTAATTGATTTATGATTAAACGTTCAGTTTTAGTAAGTTAATTATGAGGATTAAAGTTTTCATTTAGCGTAAATAAAATTTTATTAATCTACAAAATGCAAAAAAAAACTGTAAATTTCCTTTACCGGAACTTTCCGTTTTATGAATATTTCCCTTTATTAGGAATATACAAGTGTGACCCAATTTAGTTCAGTAAATGGTCATTTAGTAACATATATTTCTACCTACGCCACACTTGATTTATGGGCATAATTTAAAATAAATTGAATAAGTCGTTTCTATAGTGAAACATCGACAGTTTATCTCTGCATCACATTTAATTTTTGTGCAAAACTTAAATTCGATCGAACAAGAACATCTTTTTACGTGGATTTGTTAAATATTTTATTTGGCCACCATTTTTTTTCCATCTTGAATTCGTACCATAAATTTTTAAATTATTCTAGTAAGTAGTTTTTTCAGACTGGTTTTTAAATATTTAATTAGGCCGCCATTTTGTATTGCTATCTTGGAATCACACCAAAATTTCGCTGGTTTATTCTTATTTAAACACTTGATTTTCGTGCAACTATTGAGGTAAATTGGATAATAAGTTTTTCAGTAATAATTTTTTTAAGTTTCACTAACATCACTCACATATTGGATTTGTACCAAAATATTACCAGGTCATTCCCATATGACCATTAAATTTTAACCAACATTTGAAGTCGATCGGGTAAATAGTTGTTTATGCCGCGAACTGACAGACAGAGCGACGGAATTGATTAAACATAATACCTATTTGGCATTTAGAAACGCTAAACCTTGATATATGTAAAAGAATTATTTTTTTCACTATTACAAACATTTTATTTGGCCGCCATTTTGTTCCGCCATCTTTAATTCCTTCCACAATTATACCAGATCATCTCTAGTTAATTATTCCCCACAATTTGAAATCAATTTCATTAAGTAGTTTCTTCATGCACAATTTACAAATATTTTATTCAGCCGCCACTTTGGATTCTTATCAAAATCTTTCATTCCAAAATTTAACCAGTTTATTCCTACGTAACACTTGATTTTCGTGCAAAATTTAAGGTATATTTGATAACTAGTTTCTCAATAATTTTTTAACTTTTCACTAGATCGCCACCTTGTTGCGTCATATTGGATTTTTACCACGTCATCCCCATATGACCATTAATTTTTGACCAAAATTTGAAGGCATTCTTGTAAATAGTTTTAAGCTATGCCGCGAACTGTTAGACAGACAGACCGAAGGAATCGATAAAATATATTACTTGCGGTCTAGAATCTGGAGGGTCAGACCTAAGAAAAATTAGGCAGCAGGCAATATTTTTTGTTGTAGCCCTATGAGAGATTTTTTAAACTAGCCAGATATACAATGCTAAATCATCTGCAAGTCAAATGGAGTTGCAGAAAAGTGACAAAGATTAATTTTTTACTTTTTTAGGAAATATTGTAATTGTAAGAAAATCACCCTCCGAGATTTTCCTTCAGATCTTCACGTTTTGGGATGCTCTGATACCAAAAAAAACATGTTTTCTCAATTACGTCGGTCTATCTGTTTGTCTATCCGTCTGTCTATCAATCGATCTGTATCTCTCTTCGCGGCCTAGCTAAAACCTACTTATCCGATTGACTCCAAATTTTGTTCAAAAGTTAAAAGGGTCAGTATGGGATGAAATGGTAACATTTTGGTAAAAATCCGTTATGGCGGCCTAATGAAATGTTAAAAAAATGATTAGTAAAAAACTACTTAGACAATTTACCTCAAACTTTGTTCAAAAATCAAGCATTACGTAGAAATAAACTGGTAAAGTTTTGTGACCGATCCAGATGCCGAAACAAAATGATGGCTTAATAAAACATTAAGAAAAATCAGCCTGAAAAGAAGTTCATCTCCATGTTACACGTTAAAGTAAAAAAGAAATGGAAACTGATAAATAGAGAACTTGTGCGTATTGACTGCATCATTATATTTAGTTACGTCTAAATATAATATTCCCCAAATATAACATAAAAAAATAACTTTACGATCCCAAAATTTAGCCATCATCTGACATGCTTCTTCGAGTAGCGCTTTGCATTTTCATAATATTTGAAATTAGCAACAGTTTAAGAAACACAGATGATCCAATTACATTTTAATTGTAATGTGTTAATACTGTTCTTAAACATAATGTGTTACTACTATGGTTAAACAAAACATCAGCGTAAGCGTATCAAGACGAGACAATTTGCTCGATCTCTTGTACATTCTATGAAGACCTTGGTTAGCTTGATGTTAGTTATAACTTAAAGACCGGATTATATGCAACCCAAAATCTATCAAACTTATATTAATATTAATTTGAAAAATTATAAATTGTATTACTTATTATGTGTGCTTCAAGGTTTTTAAGTAAAAACTTGTGGCCTCTATCACTAAAGACATGTTTGTACAAAGAAAACGATCTCTCTAAATCCACTGAAGTTATAGGGCAAACTTTTAATTTCGGAACTAAGGCAGGTTTAATAGCCAAATTATTTACATTTTTACCTGACATTATGTTTACGACGTGCCTTAAAACCTTAAAACCAATTTTTTTCTACTAAACTTTCTAATTTTGCCACTGCTGCTCTTCCTACTTCAACTCGTATTTGTTTGCAATTTTGTACACATGATTCTTTTATATCCATCGACTCAAGTAGACTTATACACGAATTCAGGTGCCCCATCTGGTCATGACAGGCTCAGGTGGCAATGGTATTCCGGGCAAATTCGCCTTGTAAAACTGCACCCTTAATGGGGCTTTAATGAATATTTTTTCACATTTGCTATTAGGTCATTGATCAACGGGATGGAAACTCTTCTAGTTTCCACAACCCTATTTAATCCATGAACTAGACGTTACATGAATTAAATTTTGATGAAATATTTTTAAATTTTGTCCTGCCTTTATCATATATGGCGCAGCATCGGATAACACGACTAGAATTTTATCTGTAGGAACCGAATTCGGCAAAAAGAAATATGTTAATGTTTTTTTTTAATAAAATTGATAACTGTAAGGATGTTTTTTTAGTTCTTTTACCGCTATCAGGTAGTCTTTTCCAGGTTCTTCTTCTGTGAGTTTTCCAATCATTAAATTAATTATGTAGCGACCACAAAATCAGTTGTTTCGTCGACGACAATATGCATATAGTTACCTCCAATTTCGTTTTTTACATCATTTAGCACGGTTCCACCGACATTTTTTTTAATGTTGATCCTTTTGGGGCATTAAATTTTGAGTATTTTTGCAGAAAAGCCCTAACTTGCGGGTTGGTGAACTTGTTTAAAGAACTATTAGCAGCCAAAACAATTTAACACAGGTCTTCGTTAAAATCTTACTGGCCATTCTTTTTCTTTTTATAACTCTCAAAGGACTGCTTCAACGTTGAATAAATGGGACTAGAGTTCGTCTTGTTAACCTTAGCAATGTGAGACGGCGTCTTAATGTATTGATCTATTTAAAATTTCTTGGAGCAGGAAACAACTTTTGAACAAGGCTTGCAAAGAACATGACTGCCGTCCTGCAGACGTTCTGGATAAGGCTGAACCCACGAATTACATCGTATTTTCAACCCAATCATTACGTGCGTGTTATCACTGTTATCTCAAAACATTCGGAAAATCGACATGTTTCCGAAAAAATAAATATGGATCTTGAAAGAGCTCAATATAAGGAGCGAAACGTCCATTTCGTTAATATATATATATATATATATATATATATATATATATATATACATACATATATATATATATATATATATATATACATATATATATATATATATACATATATATGTATATATATACATATATATATATATATATATATATATATATATATATATATATCCATAAACTAGGCAAATTAGGTGAAGAGTGTTTATTAATGTGAAAGTTGGTATACCAGTTTGTCTAAATACCTACCTATTTGTTGATATTTCTTGTTACAATTATTTTTTTTCTAAATACCCTAAAATTCAATTGTTTTATTTTCGGTCGTCATCCATGGCTAGGCGGGATCTAATATTCACTCAATTCTATTTGTCTTTCATGGCTTGCTAGACCTAAAAAATCTCTTACCTACTTAATGAAACAAAAAATTTTGAACGAAAATAGAGAAACATTTCTTAATGGAAATACTGCATTTAGTAATGTTACGAAAGTGATATGCTTCCATTTCAGTTTTCCCAGCTAGGGCAAAAATACTAAAATAATGAAGTTTAGAGCCCACTATCAAAAAAGTTTGCAAAGATAAAATTAAGTTAGTATTTTTCTTAAAGAGGGTATAGTAAGTAGAGTCATTTTAGGATGATCATGGAATTCTAGATGGAAAAATGGATTTGAAACTAAAATTTGGACAAAATTCGGTATAAAAATGGTGCACTCGGACGGAAAATGATCTGCAGAATCCGAAAAACCAAAAATATACAGGGTGTTCCATTTAAAAACTAAAAGTTGGGGTCACTTCCGGTGACTTTTGGTTTTGACTTCTGACTTTTTGAACCTCAACTATATATATATATATATATATATATATATATATATATATATATATATATATATATATATGTATATATATATATATATATATATATATATATATATATATGTAGTCATAAATGTGCTGCTTCTGAATTTTTGCTGAATTATTGACCCATTTAAAAGTAATTCTTATAGAATAATACATCTGTCAGAAATAAAAAAACATTTAGTAAAAAGAAATTATTTTTAGCTATTGGACAACCTTGAAAACACTATTTTTGTGACTAGAAAGATTGTCTGCGTTTGTGGCCTACTTTGTGTAAAAAAACTATAAATATTTTTTTAAATGTGCTTCTTCTTCAAGTTAATTTTAGGTATGTATTGTAAGGTACGAATATTCCTTTGAATTGGCGAATGAGTAATTCTGTTAAATTACCACATTACAATCCCACACACGCGCATTGAAATTCACGTCACATAAAACATGAAAATATAAATAAAATGATCAGATTTTAACATCACAAAATTTCCACAATTATACATAAAGGACGATAATAAAAATCGTTTATTGATAAACGTGGCCTGAATCAAATTGGAGGCTCTAGCGACATCCGGGAATTAGATAAATATAATTTCAAATTATTTGGCTTTCTCTGTTTACTTTATTTTCAGGAAGTGCTCCTCCTTCGCTAAAATGGCGAAAACTGGAGGTCACTTTAACGAAACAGTATTTCATGCACTTAAGTGAATCATCATATATACAGCGTAATGGTGTTTAAACCGACCTTGACAAAATTTTTGGCTCGCTATGCGCTACATTCTTGGCAAATATTAGAGGCACGTACACGTAAAATATATAGGCCTTCTTATTCATATTAATTGTTCATTATTGTACTGTCTGGCTGGCACTTATATTGGGTAACCACAATAATTAGTCTTGTTTACAAACCCGCTCCTGTTTTAATTGCATTATTGTTAGGACGTACAGATTTGTTAGTTGCCAAGTTCTTTTTTATTCAGAACAATGCATTTTTTTGTCTAAATAAACTTCAGAGAAGTTCAGACAACAAGACTTGTTTCAGCTAAATTTAACAACAAATGGGACTTTCAGCTGCTATTAGGAAGTTTTATTACACGAGGTTCCAGGTACATTAAGATGGTGTTAAGGGTAATTTTACTAGCGAACAGAAATCATGTCATGAAGCATGCCATCCTTTATAAATTAAACAGTGATATTGTTAAATGATTACCTGAGAGGAAATATATGAAAGATAGATCTGGGAAATAAAGGATAGAGGTAATTTTTGTTGAAGTGAGAGAAAATGGTGAGAAAGACGTAGAGTGATTTAAGATGTACTGAAACTAACGGGATTGTGAGAGCGGTTGTGGTGCAGGGACAGCGGCATGCCTAGGTCAAGTTTTTGTTCGAATCACGAACACTTCTCGCACAGCAACCGCTCTTACTCCCGCTGTTCCGCGTTGGTTTGAGTAGACTTTAAAATGTCTCTGCGACGAGCCTCAAAATCTAGTGCTTTGTACAGATAGTGTAACATCCCGGGCAACACGAAAACAGCAACTTAACAAGATCTGTAGAATGTTATAACTAGAAACTTGTTGAGGTCAATTTTTCACATCCAAATGGAATTTGTTTAGTGTATGTTTCTTCTTATTGTTTTTAGTGCTTAAAAAAATATTCTTTATGGAAAGAATAAAAGTTAAGATGGCAACAAAACAACAAATTACATTTTAAATTTTTTTATTTTTTGCTTAAAAAACAGCCATAGTTATGAAACAGAGAAATGGGAGAATCTCTTTAACAGAAAGCAAAAAGAAAATTGATAGTCAACGGGTTGCCAAATTTACATGGAATTAAAACAACTAAAACTGTTAAAAAAAAATATGATAATATTGAAATTCTTATGTATAATAGACGAATTATTCAAATTTGACAAGTCATCTTAATGAGTATAACACTCTAGATTTAATTAATAAACTCAAAAATATTAAATTAAGTAACAATCTCCTTAAAGTAACTTTTGATGTGAGTAATTTATTTACATCAGTTCCAAAAAGAAACTATCCAATTGGTAGGTAACTTATTAAGATCTAACAATGTCACAGATTCTACAGTGATGAATATACTTACGCAGTTAAATTTTGCTCTTTCTCAGGATTTTTTCGTTCTTAATAACAAGTTTTATGAACAGCCTGAAGGCCTTGCCATGGGAAGTAGCATTTCCCCTTTTCTTACAGATCTGTTTATGGACAATCTTGAGAGCCTTCGTATTCCTAATAATACAGAAATATCGCACTACTACGGGTACGTTGACCATTGTTTTCAGTTGATAGAGAGTAATTCTGACTCTGCTAATATCTTATATTAATCACATACATAGTAACATCAAATTTACTCTAGAAATTGAACAAAATTACTCTTTTAATTTCTTAGATCTCACCATTTATAGATCAGTTACCGACCTAAAATTCAAAAGAAAACCAATTCAAACTGATCATGTCATTCATAAAATGTCTCACCATCCATATCATCATAAAAAGGCCGCTTTTAATTTTTATATTTATAAACTTTTGAATGTCCCGATATCAAAGGCTGACTATAGGAAAGAAATTAACATTTTAAAGCAAATTCCTTATATCATTGGATATGACCCAAAGTTAATAGATACCAAGATCTGCAAGGTTAAAACTAAACTTTTGCCAAAAACCTCTTTCTACTACCTGAACCTCAATTCCTTTTTAAAATAACAATTTAATAGAACAAATTTTAAAGTTGTTCAATTTTTTTGTAATAATGTTAAAATATCTTATAAAATTAAGAACAACCTTGGAAAGTCTTTGAATAAAAGCAAATACAAAATAAACAAATTCAACCAAAGTGGAGTTTATAAGCTTAACTGCTCTGATTGTGAAGCTACTTACATAGATAGAACTTCAGACCTCTGTCAGTTCGCATTAATGAACATTTCAATAACCCTAATTCCATTTTCCATTTTTTTTTCCAAACTCCATTTGGTAGTCACATTTAGTCTAGCCAACATAATTTTGATCCAGATAACAATTCTAAGCTTTTGGTAGTCACATTTAGTCTAGCCAACATAATTTTGATCCAGATAACAATTCTAAGCTTTTGGTTACTGTTTAGTCAAAAAACTTTATGAGACTTTATTTTCTTGATGATCTTGAGATCAATAATAAACTTAAACAAATCCCAAATTGTCTCAACACACAAGTTAATAAAACCTTGTTACCTATTCATAGAAGATTGTTTTCCACTTAATATCACTTGCTCTTGAAATTCTGAAATTTTCACCTCTTCACTCCTCGGGCAATACTTGTCACCCACATGTCTTGTTCCTTTTCCTACCAAACTCGCCCGCCCCCTTTTTTTAAATAATTATCAATCTTTCTACTCAAAAAATACATACAATATCAGGTCTGTCATATTCCTATTTTGTTTTGAAAACTTATTGGTACAATGATATCTACTTTTGTTTAACAGCTAACTAAAATATTTACTACCATTCTTATGTGTTAACTTATCATTACTATCAAAAAATATTTATTTATAATTAGTCAGTTTTTATAAAAGATTACTATACCCCTCCATTTTATTTAAAAATTTCTATTATTATATCTATTTATAGTTTTTGACCACATCTTGTCCTTGGATGGAAAGTCAGTTAACTTTACACATCATACATAATAACACACACACATTAATAATTTACAATTTACAATTATTTAGTTAGTTCTTTTGTCTACCTTCCCGCAAGGACTTGCTTTGGTTTCTCATAATTTTAGTTTTGTTTGAATTTCGCTTCAGATTTATGCTAGGTTTAGTAACAATGTACTTGTTTTTGTCATTACTCGCCAATTGTTTAAAAGCTACTTTTTATTGTTTTATTTTTCTGTACTCTCTCAATCTACTCTCACAGTCTTTGTTTTTTGTTTTGATCCAAAAATGTTATTAGTATCGCTTTTTGCTTTATCAGTAAAAGACATCTATTAATCTTATTTTCAAATCACATACAAACATTTATGTTGCTTCTTACAATTGGTGATAGTTTATTGACATTACACAGGTTTTTGCACCTTTTCAGTCTATCATTTCCAACGTATTCACTTATTATTACGTAACAGGCCTGTTAAACACAGGTTGCCAAGTCAGACTTCGGCGGCTTGTTTATGAACAGTGTCTTTCTGTCGCTATGATGTCATACCGGGGTTTCTAATTATATTTTAAAACAATTCCTATTGGTTTTTTTCACAAGTTTACAATTTATTCTATATTTTAATTTTATTTTTTTTTTACTCATTAAGAGAACTTGTAAAATTTTAATAATTCGTCTATTATACGTAAGGATTTCAATATTATCATTTTTTTTTTGTAAAGTTGTAGTTGTTTTAATTTCATATAAATTTGGCAACCCCGTTGACTGTCAATTTTCTTTTTGCTTTCTGTTATAGAGAATCTTCCATTTCTCTGTTTCATCATGTCTACACAAACTATGGCTGCTTTTTATCAATAAATAAAAAAAAATTAAATTTAATTTGGTGTTCGTCAATATTCTTTTCGTTTTAGTTACATGTAAAAAGTTTTAAGAACACTGATTTAGTAGCATGTATCTTTCTGCCTGTTCACTGACTAGTAAGTATATCGTTTGATTCAATCTTTCTTTTCTTTTCGGCTTTTTGGCCTTGTCCACTAAGGGTTTTATTACTTGATGTACTTATTTGTAGGTAGCATTAGCAATAAATATTTAAATGAAAATGTGTGCAGATGACGCGGTATACTGGGCTATGTTTTCCATTCGATGGAAAACATGCAACTACCAGTATCTTTTGATTTTTTTGCCGTGATAGACATATACAGACCGATAATTGCTGCCAACTTAGCAACAGGTATTGTTTTCCCGCAACTTTTTAGTTATCGCTAGTACTTTTACATTATCGTTACGGTATCTAGTCAGCCAGCGGCATAAAACAAAAGAATATTGAGAGAAATGATAGAGATGAATAGAAAAATTCGCTCAATATGTACCCCCGTCATTAAGGCAACCGATCATTCTACACATACTAGATAAGCAAATATTTAGTATTTTACACTTATATAAATGTGTGCGAAAGTTTAAGCTCTTGACTGACATCAACCTGCTCGAGCTTTGTAGAATTTACAAACGAGAGAATGCATCATTTCGTCAAAAGTAATTTTTTGGACAATTGTAGATTTGATAAGCTTTAATCTTTCCCTGTAAAGTACGTGAACCATTTGGAGATTTGTATAGCAGTTCCTCCCCCCACGTAATACTGTCCAGATATTGGGTCATCTCTGTTGGCTTAGTCTCTGAATGCTCTTAGTGAAATTGGCGTAAAATGTGAGTCCAGTGATGCAAGTGTTCCCTTCTTGCTCATCGGCTACACCTACAGTTGCTGACCATTATCTGGCAAGGGTATCTACTTTTTTATTTCCTGCTGCCCCCATATGTATTATCACCGACCATATAGTTGGTCAGCTATAATACCGATTCCTTTAAATTGTTAATTTTTTTAACTAAGCGATGCATTTTATTAATTTTGTTTGTATTGAAAACTGAGCATGAGCCAATAGTTCTATATGGAACAGATTATATTATTATAGAAGAAACTGAAAAAGTTATTAAAATGCCTTTTTTTTTACCAAACCGTTTGTACTTTCATTACGGTAAAATCTCTATCAGAGCTAGAATACAAAACACTGTAGATTTATTTAATTTAAAACCAACAAAATTTTAAATTAGATATACTATATGCAATTAAAAAAAATAAAAATAATATACTTACACTTAAATGTTTTACAAAAGGTCTAACAGGCAAACAAAAGTATGCTTTACTGTCGCAGGAAAATTGTTACAATTTTATGGACAAAGCAAAATTTGCCTTAAAACAAAAAAAAACAATGAAAAAACGAAATATTAATGAAAAAAAAAATCATATTTTTCGATAGGTCAATGCAAGTACATACATTGTAAATGTAACATTCGTTATATTCGTAACATTGCCGTAAAGCGGTTAATAAATCCAGGTGACTTTAACAAAAGGAAATAAACAATACATATGCGAGGTGAATGATTTCGATGACATTGAAATTAAAATTACGCTACCTTAAACTCTATTTTGTTATCGTCATACAAGCAAAATAAGTAAGGTTAAACAAAAAATGTACTGATCTAATATTGAAATTCAAGTGTATTAAAAAAAAAATAAAATGTATAACTTTAATCTAATATGTATCAAAAATAAATGTTAACGGACTATTAGTTTAAAAATATAAAAAATATATTATTAATAGAACACATATAAACTACAATCATACATCAGTAAAAACATGCTTTAGAAATATACTAGCGACTATACATAGTATAACATGGTTGTTTGTTTTTGGATTTTTTAATGTATTATTCAAGATGAATATTTAGACTTCTAATCCAGATTTTTTTTTGAGTTGCAGTGCAATATATATTAGGTAGTAATCATATAAATATTGCTTTCCACAAAATCAACTTTAATTTAAAAAAATGTAGTTGCAATCTCTTAATAACAAAACAAATCGTATCGTATTGTTTTTAAACCAAAAATCTTATATTTATACATTAAAATATTGTAAATTTTTGTTTTTCATTGTGGACTTGAAAAAGGAAACAATACATTTTTTATAGCTCGGCGTGTCTGAACAACGAATTTATTTCAGCTATATATATATATATATATATATATATATATATATATATATATATATATATATATATATATATATATAGCTGCCAACATCAAATAGAAGAGAACATCATGCCTAGTTTCTCTGAACAAACACAACCACAGGTGTATAAGACTTCAAATATATCTCACAACTTTATAAAACCACCTGAAAATTAAATTAACTAATTAACTCTCAAAACACAAACAAAAAACTCAGCTTAAAAAATAACATATTTTTGTCTCTACCAGTCATTGAAGGCATCACAGACAAATTAGTTGCTGTCTTAAAAACATTGATGTTTAAATATATAAAAAGCCGACAAAGCCCTTATAATTTTTGTACTCAAAATTGAAAATACCTTTAAAACTGAAGGAATATAAACAACTGTGTCTTGGCAAACCACTCACTAAGTTTGAATAATTATATCATTAATTGGGAGGGTATTCGGATTTTAAACCAAATTGCTTTTTATCACAAAATAATTTTTTTTAGTGATTCATGTAAACAAAAAACCTTTAAACATGAACAAAAAAGCGACCCCCAAAATTTAAGTTCTACTTACAATTATATTTTGAGATTAGAAAGAGACAAATACATGGTACTCTTTAATCACCCAGCCATAGATGAGGAGTTTTTGTTGTCATAGATGTTATTAATATTATTATTATTATTGTTATCATTACTATTATTATCATGATTATTATCATTATATTTTCATATTAAAATTCATATTAACTAATTCTCAGTGTTAATTGCTTTTCCAATTATCAAAATCTCCATCATTTGATATTTCAGATTGATTTTGTCTCTCAGCGACTTTTATACTTGGTCTACCCCATGTTGGTGTAGTGGAACGCATTAACACGTGTTAGCCGAAACTAGATTCCGGCAAGGTTCGTCTAATAAGAAGGCACGCCTTTCACTCACCATCAATCTAATTATTGTTATCTCTTTCTGACATGCACTTGGACGTAAAACATTACCTTTGTCTTACTTCCAGTTCCGTATCGTGCGTGCTCGCATAAATGTAGGTTACTCTTTCTTCTTATTTAATAATGTCAACGCGTCTTTTCACTTAAAATATGTTTCTACACACTACCAAAATCCTAATATGCTGTATTTTTTAAGACGTAATTTTAATAACAATTATCTTTAGAATAAGTGAGGATGTTCTCCATGTTTTGTTGTGATATTACCTGTTTTCATTATATATCCAAGTTTGGGGATATATATGTATATATGTATATATATATATATATATATATATATATATATATATATATATATATATATATATATATATATATATATATATATATATATACATATATGTATGTATATATATATATATATATATATATTATATATATATATGTATATATATATACATATATGTATATATATATATATATATATATATATATATATATATATATATATATATATATATATATATATATATATATATATATATATATATATATATATATATATATATATATATATATATATATATATATATATATATGTATATATGTATATATGTATATATGTATATATGTGTATGGAGTCTCAACACAAACTATAAAGGAAATACGCATACTGTGGTAAATAGACTCCCCAAACTTGGATATATAATGAAAACAGGTAATTCACAACAAAACATGGAGAACATCCTCACTTATTCTAAAGATAATTGTTATTAAAATAACGTCTTAAAAAATACAGCATATTAGGATTTTGGTAGTGTGTAGAAACATATTTTAAGTGAAACGACGCTTTGACATTATTAAATAAGAAGAAAGAGTAATCTACATTTATGCGAGCACGCACGATACGGAACTGGAAGTAAGACAAAGGTAATGTTTTACGTCCAAGTGCATGTCAGAAAGAGATAACAATAATTAGATTGATGGTGAGTGAAAGGCGTGCCTTCTTATTAGACGAACCTTGCCGGAATATAGTTTCGGCTAACACGTGTTAATGCGTTCCACTACACCAACATAGGGTAGATCATGTATAAAAGTCGCTGAGAGACAAAATCAATCTGAAATATCAAATGATGGAGATTTTGATAATTGGAGAAGCAATTAACACTGAAAATTAGTTAATAAGAATTTTAATATGAAAATATAATGATAATAATGATGATAATAATAGTAATGATAACAATAATAATAATATTAATAACATCTATGACAACAAAAACTACTCATATATGGCTGGGTGATTAAAGAATACCATGTATTTGTCTTTTTCTAATCTCAAAATATAATTGTAAATAGAACTTAAATTTTGGGGGTTGCTTTTTTGTTCATGTTTAAAGGTTTTTTGTTTACATGAATCATTAAAAAAAATTATTTTGTGATAAAAAGCAATTTGGTTTAAAATCCGAGCACCCTCCCAATTAATGATATGGTTCAAACTTAGTGAGTGGTTTACCAAGACACAGTTGTTTATATTCCTTCAGTTTTAAAGGTATTTTCAATTTTGAGTACAAAAGTTATAAGGGCTTTGTCGGCTTTTTATATATTTAAACATCAATATTTTTAAGACGGCAACTAATTTGTCTGTGATGCCTTCAATGACTGGTAGAGACAAAAATATGTTATTTTTTAAGCTGAGTTTTCTGTTTGTGTTTTGAGATAAGTTAATTTAATTTTCAGGTGGTTTTATAAAGTTGTGAGATATATTAGAAGTGTTATGCACCTGTGGTTGTGTTTGTTTAGAGAAACTAGGCATGATGTCCTCTTCTATTTGATGTTGGCAGCTGAAGATAAATTTTTTAATCATCCATTCAGAGTCTGACTTCTGAAGGAAACGCAACTATCTTATTCCTCATGCTTCGTGAACTGAATGTGTTAGGAATTGAAAATAACTGCTGAAGGACTGCGTCAGTTCTACCCCTAGGTACTGATTATTGACTAATCGTCAGTGTTAATTGCTTTTTAAATTCTCTATTCTTTGATATTTCAGATTAATTTCGTCGCTCAACCACTTCTATACTGGGTCCATCCTATAATAAACTACGTTTTGGTAAAGTTCATCTAATAAGAAAGGACGTCTTTTCACCCACCATCGATCTAGTTATTGTTATCTCTTTTTGACATGCACTTGGTCGTATAACATTGCCTTTGTCTATATTTCAGTTCCGTATCATGCGTGCTCCAGTAAATTTAAGTTATTCTTTTTTCTTTGTTAACAATATTAACGCGTCTTTTCACATAATATATGTTTACAACACACCACAAAACATCTAATAACACTGTATTTTTAAGAAGTAATTTTAATAACACTTATGTTTAGATTAATTAAGGATTTTCTCCATATTTTGTCGTGATGTTACCTATCTTGATTCACCCATCGAAATTTATTTTGTGGCCGGTTTCCTGATGATGTAAGAATAGAGCTGAGGTGGTATGTTTGTTTCTAATGCTAAGTTTATTGATTTTATCTTTTGGGTTTCTCAGTAGTTTACCTATAGTTGTTTGTGACTTGTGTATTATTTGTGTCGTGTTTTCTAAGAATTCTTCCGATTCCATCTGTTGTGCCTTTTACATATGGTAAAACTACTTGTTGCTTTCCCGGTTCAAAAGTTTTATTGTTCGTTGTTCGCGAACCATGTGCATTAATAGCTTTCACTATGGTGCGATTTGTGCAGCCGTCTGTGTTTTAGTTAATCTCACGGATCTGGCAATTAGGGTATAGGCCACAGCTTGGATTTGTGCTGGGTGATGATGTGATCTTGCATTTAAATATCTGTCTGTATGTATTGATTTTCTATGCATGGTGTATTCGAAATATCCGTTATGCAACTTTGTGACCAGAACATCTAAAAATGGAAGATTATTGTTTTCCTGTAGCTCTACAGTAAATTGTGTTCTGGGTTGCATTGAATTTACGTGAAGCAGAAAAGATGTACGTTGGGCAAACTAACAGGCGAAAATCAGCAAGACAACAAAATATATATCCCATATAGTAACAGTGAGAACTGTACTCCTTTTTTCATCGGCACATTATGCTTTTTTTTCATATAATAAATTTACATATCTGTTACCGAGAGTGTGTTGTAAATTTATATACTTACCTATGTTAAAATTTAATATTTTACTTTTGTGTTCACTTTATAGAAACGTGGTTTTTAATATATTGATTTATTTTGATTTTTTACGGAATTTGTTTGATTAAATTCAGCCTTCAGAAAAGATCAATTTTCGTTTAATTCGAAAAATTTTGGAATTCTTTTTTTTAATATTAAAGAAGCACCATTTAAAGTACGTCTTGCAAGGATTCCAAAGAGCCTCAAATTTAATTATCTGAAGAAGTAGGATCCGAGTTCGCTAATAAAATCACCGAAGAAACTAAAGACTTAACGAAACGTCTTTTCCACACTATAATACAGAAAAAAAAATTATAATTTACTCTTAATTCGTCTTTACTCTATTTTTCATACCTATTTGAACTTCAAATGCGTTACTTTAATCTTTCACCTAGCCCGGGTTCTAAATAACTACTGAATAGTTTCCTGGACTATATTATTCTTATTCTTATGCAATGGAAAGAACTTCACCTTTTAACTCTATATTTCAGAATTGCTATAATGTAAATAATTGTTTCCTGCCAAATTAAGTAAGGAATTTTATTTTATCTGGGGTTTAAAATGTCTAATGGCTACTTCTACTTGTAGTTCAAAGCTTTTTTGATGTTAAACAGTAATTTTATTTGTACCATTTTTGCTATTCAAAACAGTTTTATAGTTTTGACACATTATACGTCACTTTTCAAAACTACTTGACGTTTTGAAACATCTTTCTTTTCGTAACTAACGTTATATTATATAACGATATTTTGTGTGACCTCTGTTATTTTTTCACTCGTTCCACAGAATGTCACTTTTAGTAACTGACTGCATAATTAGCTATTATAGTATATTCTGACTGTCAATACCATTATCACGAATCATCATCAAAGGACCATCCATACATCTTACTGGTTTTGGTGTACTGTGAAATTTTATGAAATTTAGTATGCTATGATCTTTTGATTAAAAGTTTTTATGGGCAGAACTCAATCTTAGTCGTAACTAGAAAACATATACGACTTCTTTGAAATTTAGCATAGTCATATAACCTCAAAAAAACTATCCGAATAAAATATTTTGACATTTGTGTCACTTCCTATTTGGCCCGAAGTGATTTCAGCTTCCCTATTTTAAATGTATATTGTGATTAATTTTACTTACCTTGATTTGAAATATTTTTTCATATTACATATGCACCTTTATCTCTAATCGTTTTTTAAATATTCGCGAACTAAAAATAAGGTGTATTTGTCCATTTAGGGCTAAAGTGCCTTCGAGTTTGGTGCACTTTATATTTCCCAAAATCGACTCCGAGAGTCAGGTGTTTTGTTTTATTTTAATAGTTAATTTATTAACTATAGTAATAATGTTTTAACGTACTTGTTCTTTTGAGGTATTCTGCCATGCTAGGTCTCGTTTCAAATTCATTGCTAAATTGTCATTATTATGAATTTTATACCTATATTATATTACCTACAAGCAAAAAATAGATTATTCTAACTTTGTATTGTATTATCGTATGTAATTGGCGATGAATAGTAAAAAAATATATATGTGATGTATTTTATTATTTTTAAAATGTTTCTAAATGGTCAAAATTTAAAAAATATTGTATGAAACGCGTTACAAAACGATATTTTTTGGAACTTGTGTTATTTTTTCACTCGTTCCACAAAATGTCGCTTTTCGCGTAACTGGTTACATAAAGAGCTATTATAGTATATTTTGACCGTCAATACCATCATTTTTCAAAGGGCACGTCTTATGGGTGTTTGGTGAACCGTCTAATTTCATGAAAAATAGATCTCGGTCTTCTGATTAAAAGTATTTATGGACATAACTCAATCCTATGACTAGTGTCAGAAATACTCAGTATATATATTTAATACACATGGTGTAGCCAACATGATGGCACCTGTTTGAAATTTGGAATAATGATTTGAACTCAAATAAAGTATTCGAAAAAAAATATTTTGACATTTGTGTCACTTCTTATTTGACCCGACGTGATTTCAACTTCGGTATCTTAAATGAAACACTGCATGTTATGGTTAATTTCAATTATATGCTTCATTTGAAATATTTTGTCATATTACAGATACACATTTCTGTAAACATTTTTGAAATACTCGCGAATAAACGTGTAGTTCCCTATTTAAAGTGCCATCATGTTTGATACACCCTGTATCGACCAAAGTCTGCTTTAAGCAGACGGGTTTGTAATTTTTTACTAATATTTAATTTATTAACTATATTAATAATGTTTCAACGAACCTGTTCTGCAATATTCTATTGATCTATTCAGCGCAGTTCAACGCCCAGAGTTGCCAGTCTGTGATGCAATCTATGCGAACGGCTAGTTAAATTAAAGAATTATGGTTCTTGGTATTAGACCGTATTAAATTGGAATTACTAGGCACCTTCAGGGATCTTTACTCCACAAAATCTGAAAACTATATGATCTCGGAGAGATTCAGGCGAGCTTTTATACCCGACCTGTGCTCGCCGAACCGCTACCGTGTGTTAAGATCGGTTTCCACGTGTGATGTAGTCTAGTAAAGTTTTTTGTTTAAAAGTTACAAAAAATTCTCTAATTTTACGTTTATAAAATCCTGGAACCGATGCTAGAAAATTAGTTGCTTTTGAATTTATATTATGGTCAGTGGTATGCTGGTGTTCAGCTACAGTAGATTGAACAATTAGCTTATTTTTAATATATCATTCATGTTCCTTAAGTCTAGTGGATATTGAACGTCCTGTTTCACCCGCATACACTTCTCCACAGGAGCAAGGAATTTTATATACTCCTTCTGTTTGAAAATATACGACATCTTTGGAGGATCGCAAACATTGTCTCTTCCCCGAAAAAATGAAAATAAAAGGAGTATATTAGATTCCTTGTTCATGTAGAGAAGTGTATATGGAAGAAACAGGGCGCTCAATATCCACTAGAAGACTTAAGGGACATAGACGATGTATTAAAAAGAACCAAATGGTTCAGTCTGTTGTAGTTGAATACATCCATACCTCTGGCCATATTATGAATGTAAAACAAACCAAGATTCTAGGATTTTATAAAACGAAAAATTAGAGAATCTATTGAAATAGCATACAAAAAGCTTTAGTAGAGATACTGATTACGGTCTAAGTCACACCTGGAAACCGATCTTAACATAAAGTAACGATTCTGCGAGCACAAGTCGGATATAAAAGCCCGGCTGAATCTCTCCGAGCTCATTGTCAGGTCAGTGAAGTAAAGATGCCTGAAGATGCCACATGCAATAGGAATCGAAACATCAGATAGTAATTCCAATTTGCCATGGTGTAATCCCAAGAACCATGTTAATTTACCAAAGCCGTGAAAGCTTCCGTTGTATGTAGGCTAGTTAAATTCGGTTATAGATTTGTTTTACGCTTGTACCCAGAAATCCTATTTGTCTTCTTAATTCATAATGATTGTATTGTGTTTCTAGATAAGTAGACCAAGTATATATTGTTGCCTGCGAACTAATTAAACAGCGACACGAGCAATTAATGAGGTTAATTTATTTGTACCTGTTGGGCTATCTATTCGAACTATAATCGGTCTTTGCTACAAGTCAAAATATAATACCGAAGAAAACTTTTAATTATCCAATAATCAGTAAAGAGATGCCATTCAAACGAATCATAAATTTATAGCACGCCAACCTAGTTGAACTAGAGGTATTAGAAATTCTGAATTACGAACACTATCATGATAATAATCAAAAATAATCTCGCATCGTCAAAACGCCGTGTCGGCAAAATCGTGACGATTCGATCAAGTGGCACGGACCAATAGGCTGTTGCGTCGCGACGCTACGGATGCTTTAACGGCGTGACGGCAGTTTCGGTGAAATGCGGCCGACGCCAAGTTCGACGCGCGGCGTCGGTCGTGAAAAATCTCGTAAACGCTTGAATTTCGTGTTGCATCGTTAACTTAATTTGTCTGGTCTAAATAAAATTGCGTGATTATATTATGCTAGGACTATTTTTCGGAGTTAGTTGTGTTGGAAATTATAAAACAGTGCATACTATAAATTAGTGGTAAAATAATTGTTAAAAATTTCATACGCTTTTGAAATTAGGAAGTAATTCAATATCTGGTTTGATGAAACGCTTCTTCTTTTTTCATTTACGTAGGCTGGCCAATTCCGATTATAATTGTTATGAAAAAGGAATAAGGAATCAAAAATGTTCGTTTAGTTCAGTATGGAAACTAATTTTATAATTATTATAACTTGTTTGAGAGTTTCCCCTAACCGAAATATCGATTTCTGTGTATGTATATGTCAGGCGTTCGGGATTATAAAGGAATTTTATAGCGTAATTTAAAACGATTAATCAAAAAATATAATAAAAACAGCGCCAGTGAAGTATTCCATTTTTGAATCATAGAGCAATGTTAGCAGTAAACTCAAATATACTTTATTTTGTGTGTTCCAGCACTGAATGTATTGTCTATTTTACTATCAATATAAATTATTTTACCTTGAAGATAGCTAAACTTTGAAATTTTGCATTTCGTATACAACCGTAGATAAACAATTCAATAATTTTCACGTTATAAAGCTGTAATCTGTTTTAAAATTATTCGTTAACAACTTTCATTATTCGTAACTTCAAATTATCGTAGCATATTTTTGAAAAGAACAATAACATTTAACGTATTAAACAATATTAATAAATAATAAGAAAAGAACACACTCAACACAGTATTTATACGCATACGTGCATACATTAATTGCTTAAAGTTGATAATATTGTTTTTTGATTTACAATCTTAAAAAAAACACACTTTACCCGAATTACCAAGACGTTTACCAAAAATTGGGGCGATGTATGGCATCATTTTCAAATTGACTGAAATTCGTTTGAGCGTTATCAATACAGGATTTTTAAAAAAAATTTTGACCCTCAATAATATCTACAATCTACGCCCATGACATTTAAAATCCAATACATTGCCTATTTATGCAAATTTAAAGCGAGTCGGTGGTTTAACCGTATCCCAGTGATAATTTACGAATATTTATAACATAATTTGTTTACACATACATTCACAGTTCATATAGAGACATCTTTTTTTTTAAGAAATTTCGTTTTTTGTATTCGAGGGTCATTCAAAAATATATTCTGCTTTATATGGTATATAAAAATCAAACCATACGAGTAGTAGAAGTAAAAAAATGTAATATAATCAGATGTCATTCTATAAAATTATTTATTTATTTTTCGTTCCATTCAATATCACTTTTCTTTTATGGTTCCTCTCAAACAGGCTATGTTAAAATTGAAAACTTAGCTTTAATTGAATATTTTCTTAATAAAAAAGAGTACAGTGTTTCAATATTTTTAGTGTTACTTTATTGTGCTAGTTACATTAGTGTTTTGTTGGGATACTTATAGGATAATATTTGGAAAAATGAGTCGCACGAATAAGGTGAGTATATTAAAGATGTCCTAATTCATAATGTTTGAAAATATGAACCTGACATTTCTCGGAATTGTAAATATGTTGATAGATTGCCAACAGCTGCTGTTCGTCTTTAATTTCACTTTGTGTAATACTTCAGTAATAATATTAAAGAATAGCCATGCAACATGTTTAACTCTTTTGTAATACTGGCTTAGGAGTTTTTTTAGGGAGTTTAAAGTTTATCTTTGTTAAATAGTAGGCTAATATTAAGAAAATATATAAATACGATTTATAGTGTAGGTCATATTATTGTTTCATGAGGAAGAATTATGAACTTTTTAAAAAGGTTTTTAAAGTCTGGGTTGAATAGAGCTAATAAGTATTTTCGTTAAAAAAGTATTAATAAACTTATATTTAGATGTCGTTTTGTGAAATGACATACCAAAACATAATTTTATTTAGACCCACGTATGTAATGTTGACATTTCTGACATTTTAAAAGTTTGAAAGAAACATATTTCTGACTTTGGCATTTATCCGGATGAAAAGTGACATTTACCTGGGTGGAAAGGGATTCCGGGTTTTTACAGATCTTCATGTTTTTCCATTACGGTCGGTCTCTCGGTCTATTCCAAAATCCACTTACTCGATTACCTTTAATTTTATTTAGTTATGAAATTTTAGAATTAAAAATGGCGGCACCAACATAGCAAACTAATTTTAAAATTTTTGCGGATTTAATTAAAATTCGGCATTAAGCATTTTAGACTGCACATCATGAATTTTTGTCAACATTTTAAAAATTCAAGATTGCAATGCCAACATGGCGGCGGAGTTTTAACATGTGTATAGATTTGGTTGAAAGAAAGTAGGAATCTGGGGGTGTTTAAGAATACATATCATACATTTTTAGTAAATATTTAAAAAATGAGAGTAGGAATGCCTAGATTGCCAGCGAATTTTAACATTTATACCGATTTGATTAAAAATCGATATTAAGTGAGCAATTCATACATTTTTAGTAAAACATATTGAAAATAGAGATGTCATCAATCAGTACTTTTTTCAGATATTTTTAAACATTTAATTAGAACACCGTTTTGTTCCCCCATTTTGAATTTGTCTCAACATTTTTACCAGTTTATCCCTATATAATATTTTATTTTTAAGCAAAATTTGAACATAATCGATGCAGTAGTTTTCTGCTTTCCCTTTATAACACTTTATTAGGACGCCATTTTGGATTTGTAGTAAAACTTATCACTTAATGGTCATGTCACACCTAATTTTTCTGAAAAAATGTGGATAAAATGGTTAAGCAGTTTTTTAGCAATAATTTTTTAACATTTAAATAGGCCGCCATTTTGTTCTGCCATATTGGGCTTTTACCAAAATGTTATTACGTTTTACTGTCATCATATGACCTTTAATTCTTAACCAAAACTTGAAGTAAATATGACAAGCAGTTATTGTGCTTTGTCGCGGACAGATATACAGACTAACCGACGGAACTGAGAAAACATGTTTTTTTTGCAACTAGAATACTTTCCCCTTGCGAGAAAAGTAGGAAAAAAGAGAGCGTTATAAGATAAAAATAGAATAGCCAATAGTCATGTTGTTATTCCATGTCAATAGTTCAATTTAAAAAATAAAAGATTTTTAAATTTTCAATATCCTAAATCATAAATTCTAACCAGTTTAGAACATGTTTACAAACACATTTTTACTTTTAATTATCCAAAGAATCACCATTTAAATTTCTTTACCTCACAACACTTATATAAAAAATTGGCTCAACTCAAGTGAAAATCAAAAAAAGGTCCAGATTTCATCCAAAATCTAGTGATTTTCGAAATTGTAGTACGTTTTTTTGAGCGTGAGACGTCCTTTGTTAATATTGTTGACATATTCTATAATTATTTTAATTCTCTAATAGGAAAAACTATTGTAATCGTCAAAAAAATCGCCTCAGATCATTTTGCTTCTAAGTATTCTCACATGACCTCCGATGTAATAAACGTTCTATTATACTAAACCGGGTTGGTCAATACGTCAAGAGACCAAAATAGGTGAATACGGTATCTTCCATTAGACATAACAAGTCCCCTGGAAAAGTGATTAAAAGACAATTCCAAACTTAAACGGCCATTTCTTTACAAACTCAGATTGCCGCACCATAGTTAGGTCAACTAAAGCTCCTAGTTTCGCAATGTCCAAGATAAAGTAAATAAACCTTATTTATTAAATATTTAAAAAATCAGTGTTCTTCTAATGTCACCGCATCTTTAGTACGCTGCTTCTTGAAGTAAGGCAACAATTAAACAATAATTCATTAAAACACATGCAGTAGTGAAGCTAAGAAAAGCTTGGTACCTAATGACAATTTAATGTTAAAGTTTATTATAGTTCCACGACCCACTATTGGTTTTTAAGCCACGCCGGTCACATGACCCTGTAAGAATCTTTACTGTAGACTATTATACTTTTTTACTATAAGGATCCCTGGACAATGAAAGTGGGATGGCCTAATACGTGGAGTTGTCCATCAGGGTTGTCATATCTAACAAAAACTCTTGTTACTGGTGTAATCTGATCTGATGTTTTGGGTATTTTAGCTTGTATTTTACTATTTTTCAATAAAAGTAATTTCTTTATACTGTTTAGAAACTAATACTGGAAAAACATTACTATTCTTTGTATGAAAAATTTTATTGCATCGTGTTTAAACATATTCACCGTAATAAAAATTGGTATAAACATTGGTATTCCTGGCTAGGCTTGGCATCGTCGAACTATCTACCTTGTTCTGTGAGGTAATCTTGGCAGTGGCTAAATATGTAAATAATGAACTTTTTATTCTTACTATAAGTCTAGAACTGACAATATTTTGCTAGTCCATTTTGTTGAAGGATGTTGAACCTTACGTTAAACATACAGGGTCTTTTCTTATAATTCGCCACCCCCAATATTGGGTTGATTTTAAGAAATGGACAAAATATTAAAAATGTGTGTTGTAGGGTTAGCGTTACATAGTTTGTGTATTATATGTCTTTTATGTGTCTTATATCGCATTTTCTCGTTAATTACAAATATATAAGGTTGGATATCATTATCTTCAAAAGCACTCCAGAAATTTGACGAAACCATGCCATATGAGGCAGTGTGTTACAGTCGGAGAACGTTTTACTCCACAAGTCATTAAGAATACATTAATTCTAATGGCAATATTTTCATAAAATTTCTCGCGTCTTTAAAGATAAAGGGGTCAAGCCTGGTATTTTTATTTTTCTCGTAAAGGAAATTATTGTAATTTTCAGATCTTCAAGTTTCAAGGTCCCTAGGTGCCAAAAAACATGTTTTCTCAATTCCGTTGGTCTGTCTATCTGCCGGTCTGTATGTCTGCCTATCTGTCTACCTGTCTGTCTGTCGGCGTGTTCACGGCATGGCGGACTAAAATGGCGACCTATCAAAATGTTAAACAAATTATTACTGAAAATACTTATGCTATTGACTTAAAATTTTGGCAAAAAATAAAGAGTCATATGGGGATGAGGCAGTAATATTTTGGTAAAGATCCAATATGGCGTAATAAAACGGCGGTCTTGGGAAATGTTAAAAAATTATTACTAAAAAACTAAGTATTCAATTCACCTCAAATTTTGTATAAAAATTATTTTTGCCTGGAATTCAGCTAGTAAAATTGTGGTATAGATACAATAAGGCGAAACAAATTGGCGGTATAATAAAATATTTAAAAAATCAGCTTGAAAAAACTACTTATTAGATTGATTTCAGTTTTTGTGCAAGAATTAAGTGTGTTAAAGAGATGAACTAGGTACGAATTCAAGATGACGGAAGAAAATGACGGCCCACTCTGTCGAACTGTCGGTCTATCTGTTAGTTCGCGCAGAGCTAAAACACTCTTTATGCGATTGACTAAATTCTATTCAAAAGTTAAGAGTCACATGAGAATGATCTGGTAATATTTTGGTAGAAATCAAATATGGTGGATGAAAATTGCGGCCTAGTGAAATGTTAAAAAATTATAATTAAAAAACTAATTATCCAATTTACTATTAATTTATTGATTTCAAATTTTCTACAAGCATTAAGTGTGATATAAACTGGTACGAATTCAGGATAGCGGGACAAAATGGAGGATAAATAATGTGTTTAAAAAAATGTTCTTATTTAATTGACTGATGCACAAAAATTAAATGTGACATAGGGGTAAATTGGTACGAATTCTACATAACTACAACTACTTATTCAAATGAGTTTAAATTATGCCCAAAAACAACTGACGTAAAAACAAAATGGCGCCCAACAAAAATATTTTAAAAAGCAGTATGTTACTAAATGACTTTGTGCGGAACTAGATTGCGACACACTCCATTATTCCTAATAAAAGAAATGATTCATAACTACGGAAGTTCCTGGCAAAGGAAATTTATTGTTTTTTTTTTCTGTAAGAACTTTTATAAAAAACTTCTTGAAAATATTTATTTTAATGCATCTAAATATTGAAATATCTTTAATGTTTACCAGGTGTTTTTTCATGGCTTGCTGTGTTTAGTATTTGGCACATATCCGTGTTGGCCTCCGTTTAAATATCCTTTTTTCCAAAATGTAATTAAATTGTATAAGAATGAAAAGTTTCATAATAAGTCACTGCTTGATTCACTTCACTTGGTAATCGACACAAAATAATATTCTTAAAATGCAGTATCAGTAGCAGTAATAGAAAAGAAGATTTTTTTTTAAAATTAAGCAAGAGAAAGAACTTTGGGTTTTACAAACTTGTTTTTTTTTAAGATATTGACACAGATTTTTATCGCAAAAAAATTGTTAAAAAAAAATTTCATATTTTTTAAAATAATTTCTCAAAAATTTTCATGTAAAATCGAATTCTTAATTTTTTTTTCTTACAAATTTTTTCGGTATCTCATCAAGATTAACGCGGGAAGAACTATTATGTACCAGAAAACGGATTTTTTTTTTGGGATGACCACTAAAGCACAATGAAAATTTGCTAACCATAGATACGTGTCTGACTAAAGGTCTTTATCAGTACAGTCAACTAGTTGAGAGGCGAGGAAAATTAGCGCCAAACTTAACACAAGTTACATATAGTTGACAGAAAAATTCAGAAAGTTTGACCTTAAAAACGAGAAAAGGGAGGACTTTATTCGAATCGAACACAAAATTTCTATTTGTATAGCTCTGAACTTCATTGCGTATATTCAGGTCATATTGTTAATTCATTAATCGACGAAGCTATAACGTCGACGCAATATTTCAAATAAAGCAGAGCGTTAAGTACTTTTTTTTAAAGGAAGGCAAAGTTCACTTAACAAATATAAATCCTAAAATTTAACTCTCTAATAAACTTTCTTTAGTGTAAAAAATATCTAAATAGATTAATGTATAGTATTTGAAGCTACCAGAACAATAGTGCAAAGATATAAGTATTTAGTTAATTCAGATTTGGATATTACTTGAAAAAATGTTTAAATATATATTTTTTAGATCAAAATACAAAAGTTCTAACCACACTACACTACAACTTGTTACGTTCTGGACGCGCGTTTCGCTAACCAAGTTAGCATTATCAGCAGATGATATAAACGAAAGTAACTTATCCTAACCGCGACTGCACCGTTGTCAAGTAAACAATAGAGAGGACTATAGGGAACAGGCCCTCTGTCTTTATTTAGTGTTTTCTTACCACATTTAACTATTTCTATACTCTCAAATGCATCCAATAATCTATTATTAGATACATTTTTAATCAACTTAAGATTATTTATTCCTATTTGGTGATTGTTTTCTAAAACATGTTGGACAACGCTTGCCTTTTCTGTTCTTCCTTATTTTAAATGGGCCATGTGTTCTTTAAAACGAATGTTTATGGAGCGTTTAGTTTACCCAACATATTTTAGATCGCAGTCATTACTGCTAATTTCCTAGATGCCTCTCCTCTCCTTCAAGTCGACTTTGTCTTTAGGGTTTCCAAGGAGATTTTTCAAACTGTTCTTCGTTTTGTACGCTACTCTAAAATCTACATTTTTAAATACTTTTTCTAGACCTCCCGTATATCTGGGATCATATAGGATTACTATGAACTTATTGGGAACCTCAGGTGCTTGAAGAGTAGTGGCAGCTTTTAACATTTTTTATGTTTATGTCTATGTCTCTTTACTAATTTATATACAAAATTATCATTATATCCATTACTTTTAGCTATAGTTTTAATCCGATTCATTTCATCGTTAAAACGTTCTTTACGTAATGGAGAACTGACTCACCTGTGAGTTAGGACTAACGTGTCGAGAAAAGGTAATTGCCCATTGTTCTCCTTTTCGTACGTAAAATTAATGGAAGGATATTAATTGTTTAGTGTTTCTAAGAAAGTGTCCAAATTTTCTATTTTAGTATCAAAAATAGAAAATATATCGTCTATGTATTTATACCACACCCTTGGGAAATACTTGAGTTCTTTTTTGAATTGGGTTTCTAATCTACCCACAAACAAATTTGCAAGGAACGGAGATCAGCAATTGCCCATCGCAGTTCCCTTAAGTTGTTTATAATATTTATTGTTAAACTGAAAAAAATTTTGATTCATACATAATTTTGTGAGAAGCAAATATTCATCAATAATTTCTATCTTCAAATTATTGATTCGAGTAGTTCGTTTAGGTATTCTAAAGCTAGTGGTATGGATACACTGGAAAACAATGAGCTTACATCATAAGATATTAAAATTTAATCTACTTTTAAGTGATCATTCTTAATTTTATCTAAGAATTCTAACGAGCTAGTAACCTCAAAGTTATCGTACGAGATATTTAATTTGTTGAATTCTTCTACTAACCATTTCGAAATATTGTACGTTGGTGATCCAACAGCTGAAACAATTGGTCTCATGGACTTCCCAGGTTTATGGATTTTGGGAACGCAATACAGTTTAGATAACTGTGGGTTACTATGTGTTAGTTTGAATTTTATTTTATCGGACACAAGGTTTTTACACCGTTTTAAGGTTCTTTTTACTACTGTTATCATTATAACGGGCGTCCAGAACGTAACAAGTTGTGGTGTAGTGTGGTTAGAACTATTGTATTTTGATCCATCTTTCACTACAGGTTCCAGTGTTGAGACTTAATATATTTTTTACTTTTAATTTTTGATAATTGTCAAAACTAGGTGATAGAAATTGTTGTAAGTTTAAAAATTTTTGAGATATTTTTTCAAAAGAAAAGATATTTTTCATTTGACAAAAAAGACTAATTACCGAGTTGAAGGTTACTTAATAGTTCGTTGGTGCTGCGCCAAACTTTTAGCAAGTACGTGTAAAATTAATTAATAGTGTATTATTTTTTTCTCAAAAAATATGCGATCATTTTCTTTCTTTGCAGTGACCAAACAAGGACCTTGTTTCTGAGTGATAATGGTCAAGCTATGCCAAAATTAATTCATTAAGAAGCAATTACCTAACAAATGAACTACATTCATGGTTTTTAAAATATGTATTGTCTTCCGCTGACACTCTTTAAATTAGTATGTGTAAATAAGTTAAAAATCATATTTATTAAACTGCTTTTGAGATGACTACGCTACTAAGATAATAATTAATGAGTGAAACTTCGAAATAGTCTAGGTACCAAAACATAAGAAATTAAGTTATTGGTTATACAGGATTCTATAGCCGAGGTCAATAGAAAAGGTCTACGTGCCTCACGCTTTTACAAAATAAAATTAAAAGTCCCAAGTTATTTGCGTTGTCTGCCTGTATTCGGTTTAGACGTGCACTGATGCACCATCTATCAATAAGGCTATAAAAACGCAAAAAACATACAAAAAGTGTTAAAAACAAACTGAAAGTGCTAAAGATTATCTCTTACTTGAATTTATTAAAATTTGTATATTATCTCTTTTTCATTTTTTTTATTTAATAATTTCCACCTTTTATTTATAGTAAGTTGTTTAATAATATAAAATGCTACTTCTACAGTAAATGTAATAGGAATTGACCGTGGCGTAATTCAGGTTAAAAAAGACGTATGTCTTGGAAAACTCTCATCACTAACACTGTAGTGACAGTTAAGGTGCATCGCATCCTATTAAGAGGTGATGAGTGCGTTCAGAAATATATTTCTTATAAATAAGTTCAGAATTAATATACCTTTTGTATATAAATATATGTATTAATTATGCATGCATTTAGCTTTCTGTTAATAACTATTCTTGTTTTAAATTAGATCCTTCAACACTGAGCTTCACCAGTAAGAATTCTTTTAGCAAACTGGGATAATAGATAATGCCGAGGATAAATACAACCATTATTTAAATAAATTCCAAAGTATTAGAGCATACGTATAAGAAAATGGTATACAGTCACAACAATAGTTTCGAAATACCAAGCTTGCTTTTTTCATAAATTCATTCTCGCAACCAGCGCCATATTTTCCAACTATTGCCCTCGCTTGTCTCTATAGAACGGGTAGAAGGAGTATCAGCCAGCCAACTATGTCTGAAGGTTCCTTCTGCTGAATATTTATGTTTCATCTACAAATACTGGATTATATTCAATTATAAATCAAATGACTGCAGAAGCGACAGTCATTTCATATTAAATCTTTTATTGTCTACGTTTTCAATGAACTAAAATGAAATAAAAAATATGTCGTCACAGTCAAACCCTATTAAATTTACTTGCTCGTAGCAAAATATAGTGATTTTATATAGTGGACTGTACAAAGGAAAAAACAAATACCAAATTTAGAATCGGGTTTCTCATTTTTTTTATAATTTATTGCGGATTCGGACTTTTAGCCTCACAAAACCCCCTCTGTACCGAAAAGTAGAAACAGTAGTTTTTTATTCTATATGTGGCCAATATAATATGAAGATTTGCCTTGTGCATTTCACAATGGAAAATTTCCATGGTTGCCATTTATTTTAAAGTGG
Source organism: Kuschelorhynchus macadamiae (assembly GCA_030620095.1). Classification (NCBI taxonomy): domain Eukaryota; kingdom Metazoa; phylum Arthropoda; class Insecta; order Coleoptera; family Curculionidae; genus Kuschelorhynchus; species Kuschelorhynchus macadamiae. The sequence goes on along the minus strand of JAUTXW010001917.1, from coordinate 1,810,600 downwards.
GGAAAAAAATGAAAGTATTTTTTCGCGAAAAATGTACTTGTGCAATTTTCACTTTTGTCAATATTATGCAAACCGATAAAGCTATATTCACATTTCCAAATACAATCAGTTAATTTTGAATTTGATACGAGTGACACATAGAATTTCTCATATTACCCATTTATATTCATTAATATTATGAACTGGAAGTATTAAAAATAGCGAAGTCGCACGCCAAATAAGTAAATCTAGCACGGCTAACATAAAAAATGTAAATATGGCAGAGACAACTAGGTTGAGACGAGCATCCAAGCGGAAAAATTTGTCCGATATATCTAACTCTTTTCATCCCTCATAATTTACCGTATCTTCGTCCTTGTCTCTCATCGTGGGAAGCTAACTAGATTTAGCTGTAATCGCTCTCAGAACTATTGCCAAACTGTATATTTTTTTAAGTTTATTTTTATCTCCGTTTTGCTCACTTATGTTTGTGCCACAGAAGAACTGTCCATGATTGAAATAGTTTAACTTGACAACACTGACGTCCGTGGCGCGTCCGTTTTACGCTCTCGTTTGGATATTTGAAAATGGCCGCCTTGCGTCTTCTTTGAATTGTGTCGTTTTACGTTTCGTTATATGTTTTATTCGCTGTTCCCTGGACTGTTTTATTTGATTTTGTATAGCGGTAGTGTGTATATTATAAAACCTTGTGCTTATTTATAGACAACATAAAAATCTTTATAAAAAAATTAAACCGACTTCAAAACTTGCATTAAAAAGTGAAAAATAATAAATAGTTTATTCCACCTTGAAAATTATACTTCGTGAAGTTGGCGCCAAACTAAGAAAGACAATAAGACCTAATACGCCCAGTATTAGACATCAAAACACCGAAATGACTGAATACATTATTATATTTTTGTGATTAAATAATTAAGAAAAAGTTTAGTGCCGACTTCACGGAGAAAAATTTTCAGGGTGGAATAAAGTATTATTTTTCACATTTTAGTGCATTTTTTGAAGTCTGTTTAATTTTTTATCTCAACCTCTATAGTTTTATCTATACAGGTTTAACCGTCATTTTTAATTTTTTTTTATTATTCTTATTATAGGACCACTCCGGCAATATCTCGAATATCTCCTCAAAATTACATCTAAATTGGTCAAACCATCGCGCGGTAATCGATGTACAAACAAAAAATTACAATGATGGTAGTCGGTTAATAACGTTTTATTAACCAAATGTTCATCTTTCATAAATGTCAAGTGAAACACTAGATTTTGATGTCACCCTTTGTACACAAAATAATGGGCTAGCAAAATAGGTACCTTTTAGCAAAGGGGGTTGTATGTCTATTACACTCAATGCTTTGATTTAAAAAATCTAAATTTAATTAAAAAAAACTCGCTGCCTTTATCACCCTTATATTTGTGTTTTTTTAATATAATAAATAATAATAATAATAATAATAATAAGTATCTTTTATTTCTTTCATATACATAAATACAAATGGATACATACAAAAGATGGCGAGATCTAGCCTATGGCTACTCTATCTAACCATCTTACCTAAAGTAATCCTAATCATAAAATAAGTATACAATATTTATAATTACCATATTCATTGTAACTAATAACAACTAAAAATAAAAGAAAGGAATACATATTTTCCAGTTCATATAATAGCTCATATGGGTAAACCCTAAAAATGCTCACTGTTCATTTTCTGATAAGAAAATTAAAAAATTGAATTAAGAAGAAAAATAATATTTCGTTTATCTAAAATAATCTTTTTTACTTTTTCTTTGAAGGTTGTCACGACGGAGAGGCCTCTTACCTCAAATGGCAATGTGCTGTATATTTTGGGTGCATTATAACTAAATGTGCCCTGAAATTTCGCAGATTTATGCTTAGGAATGTCAAAACGTTGACCGTTTCGTGTATTTCTACCGTGAACACTAAAATTCGACCTTAATTTACTGAACAGATATGCAGGTTTTCCAGAAAGCACCACCCTATGTATAAGCGTGTCCATTTGTAACACAAATCGCTCGTCCAAGGTTGGACGAAAATTTTAATCTATCCAAAAGCGGAGTAACATGATCATATTTTCTCATGTCAAAGCTAAATTTCAAACAAGTATTTTAGATTTTCTGAAGACTTCTTTTTTCTCGTTAACTGGCCAAAACAACACATTAGAATAACCAACAAGTGATAATATCAAGAAATCGCATAGACGTAGTTTAATATCGGTTGTAAGAAAGTTTTTATTCATATAGAGTATTTTTAATTTATAAAAACATGCCTGTACTAATTTTGATACATACCCCTCAAACCTAAGATCAGTGTCCGTGACAATTTCCAAATTTCTCTGGTTATTGGAAGAAGCTAAAAAAGAACCAGCTATACCAATACTCATGTCATAAGGAAAGGGCTCACCGAAAACGAGCAGTTTGGACTTGGCAGCGTTTAAAACAAGTTTATGATTTTTACTTAAATTGGATATGGTGGAAAGATCTAAGATAATGGCATTAATAGATTCCGCGACATCAGTGTAATCAAATGAAAGATAAATTTGCGTATCGTCAGCGTAGTGGTGCGAGCGACATGTTCGGAGGTGCTCATGGAAGTCATATGTATACAGGGAGAAAAGTAACGGGCCAAGAACAGTACCCTGCGGAACCCCCTGTTGCAACTCCACATACTCAGATAGAGCAGAATTCAGCCTTACTCTTTGACACCTATTTAAAAGATAGTTTTTATTAGGTTACGGCTAGAGCTATGAAGTCCAAAGTACTTAAGTTTGGCTAACAAAATGGAATAGGCTCGACTAAAATCTAGTAAAACCAAAACCGTTGTTTTGCCCTGATCAAGAGCTACAAATATATCATCATATACATGAAGAAGAGCTGTACAAGTGCTATGCCCTGCTCGGAAACCTGACTGTGTTATAGGAAGCAAGTGATTAATTGAAATAAAATAATCAAGTTGCACCTTAATTAGTTTTTCAATAACTTTAGACATAGTAGGGAGTATACCTATAGGACGATAGTGCCAAAATTCAATTGGGTTGTTAATTTTAGGAACAGGTATTATATCAGCCTGTTTCCAGGCTTCCGGAAAAACATCAGATATAAGACAGGGATTTATTATAAATATAATATGCAGGGTAATACAAGAAGTCACAAGATTAATCATTTTTATGTTTATGCAGTCAGACCCCATGGCATGATCTGAGATATTACCCTATTCAATTGGTCTTCACTTACTTCCTTAAACTTGAATTGGCTTTCGGGTTGTAGAGCAACATTATCTGCATATTGTTGGAAGAAACCAGTGCCAGGGTTAGAGTTTATTTTCGGCACACTATCAACAAAGAACTTATTAAAGTCAAAAGGTGCCTTTTTATGTATTTTATCACATGTATTAGAAGAACTGCCAATATTTAATGATTTTAAAGTTTTCCAAAATAACTTAGGGTCAGTTTTAAATTTGTGTTCAAGAAAGGCCTTTTTTTCACTTCGAACAGCGGATGTTACAAAATTTCGAAGATGCTTATATTCTTTAAATGCTGCATCTGTTTTCAATTTTTTATATTTATTAAGGGCTTTTTCTCGTAGTTTCATCGTAAATTTAACGTTAGGGGTAATCCAAGGGCTCGGTACCTTTGTAAATCGGGATGTTTTTATTGGGGCATGCGCATCAAAAACTTGAATAATATTGGTATTTAGAGAAAAAGACCATTTCATTTACATCTGTTAGATTAAAGATAAAATTATAATAAACAGAGTTCAAATCGAATAAAAAATTATTTAAATCGAAGTGGCTTTTCCAAATTCAGAAATGAGTCTAGTGAGTAAATGATAATCTGAGATATCCTCCATATTAATAACCTCTACTTTAGTACACAGTTCAGGTGAATTTGTGATTAATAAGTCAATGATTGAACTACTATTTACAGAAATCCGAGTAGGGGAATGAACAAGTTGTGTTAAATTATATTTGTGTAATAAACGAGAAAAGTGTTTACAGGCGGCATTATCCGCCTGTGAAACGTCTATATTAAAATACCAAAGAAAATATTACTGCAGGCAGGCAAAAGACTAACTAAAGCATTTTCCAGATCCTATAAACATTCATTGACATTGATATTGGGAGGTCGATATAAAAATCCGAAATGTATTGTCTTTCCATGAAGTTTAACACTTACCCACATCTAAATTTTTTTTTTTAAATGCCTGACATCGCGTTGAAATATTGGCATTATTATACTGATAACATACTCACAAAATGAACTAATCTGCTATGATATAATTATATTCCTGGAGGTAAATGTTTTCCCGATAGCATCGCCTTTTTGATTGAATGATTTAACATGGGGATGTTTTGCCACTAGGTTATATATCGATGAATTTTCACTTGGTGTAACATTTCCATTTCAATATAGAAGTAGGTCAGATAACATTGCCAACCCTTAACCCTTTATTATATTTTACCGGCAAATGTCCAAATTTTCAGCCATTAAGTACCTAGCACTGCAATTTACAGTTCCTAATCTGTGATTTCCCAATAAATAATATTTAAAATTACGCGTTTGTTTCATTGAATTAAGTGTAGAAAATTTTATAATACAGAAAATAAAAGCATTTTGAATTTTCCGGGGAAACGACAGAGTAAATCTACGGCGTCACCTCGGCTGCTTCAAAGAAAAACACAGTATGTGCATATTTTTGAAATATTGAGATTTTAACCTAACTGTACATACTGGGGTGTGATCTATCTATTTAAATAACCAGAATTTAAATTTATTGCCAAATAACGAAAATTCGGACTAAAAAACAGCATCTACAGAGCTGTATTAATTTTTAAATTTCAAAAACACAGTATCTGCGCACCGACTAGATGTAAAACACAGCATATGCACCGACCAATCACAACTTGTTATTTTGTAAAGGCCATCGTAGATACTGTGTTTTGACATTAGTTTTAGTTTGCATTATTGGCGACCCTATACAAGTGTTAGTTTTCTTGTGAAGTTTATTAGTTTTGAGTGGTTTAGACAAATTTAAACTAAAATATAAAATACAAATATAATAGCAGGATCCCGAGGCAGTAAAATGGTCCAAATGGCTTCGGCAAAAGCGAAATGAGTAGCTTTGAAAAGTTTGAAAAAAGTTATGTTATATGCATGAAACTTTTTTAGTTTATTTTATTATTTGAATCGATCTTTATTGCACAATACAACTGAGGGTTCTGGTCTATAGAATTTCGGGTTCATACGCAGTTTTACTATTTGAATCGCTTTTTATTGCACAATACGCAGTTTTATTAATTTTTTTATTTCTGTTAGAAATGACGTCAATACTACTTTAGGAGTTTTTCCACTGCAACGTTGTTAAAACAACTTCTTAACGGTACAAAATATCAAAATTTTACAAATGACCAAAAAGTTACAGAACTGAATGGGAATCTGATTTTCCAAATAAAACCGACCAGTGACGTCATAACTAAAACTTCGGGGGGCAAAAGGAGTCGCAGCAACAATTCTGAATCCAGAAATGAATGCTGATGTAGGCGAGATGTGCCTTGGGTACAATAATAGTGATCCTGCTATTGAAAAATCGGTACAAGTTATTACAAATAAAGACAATTTAACTAATGAATCCATAGGAAGGAAGAGAAAAAGAATAACTGCTTCCGAAAAAGAACACAGAGATAGACAAAAGGACCCACTTTTCGGAAAATGCCTCGTGAATTGCAAAAATAAAAACTGTTCGGAAATAACTGAAGAGGACAGAAAGAAAATCTTGGAAGGAAATTTATTTTCATTGTTGTTTTGTCAATAACATAATGTCTTTTCTTTTCTCAGAACTATGTTGGTTATTTGTCATAGTATATTAGGTTTTTCCTTCTCTCATAAGTTAGCTATTTTTTCAACTGTGTTTTATAATAATATTTGTAGTTGTGTTTTATAATATTTACTTGCACAATAAAAATTTGTTTAAAAATGACTTAAGATATATTTACTGTGTTATTACTGTTGCTTAAGCTTTATATGTACATAAATTATATCAAGTAAAAACAAAATATATAGGTACTGTATTTGTTGATATAAAATTCTTTTAGCTTTGCAATACTGTTTCTTTCTAAACATCTGGCCAAGCATGTTCAAATTAATGATCCCATATAGTTCCGTGTTCTCTTGTAACTTAAATAGATATAAAAAAAGTCTACTGTACTCTCTCTCTCTCTCTCACAATAACTTGTGCATCTGAACTTGATTGTTTCTGGTAAATGTAGCTTTGGAATGGCCAGTTTGAATGATGCATGTCACTTCAAGCGTTACCGTAACAATACTTACGCGCTCCTTAAATACAAACAATCGCAAACAGCGGAAGTTAATTTAAATAATTTTACTGTGAACACCTTAGTTGAAATGAAATTTGTTTTCACTATTTACTCGAGAAATACTCTAATATAAGGTATGCAAAAAAAATATCTTCGGAAAAACTCCAAAAATTATTTCGAACCTATTTTCTTTACATAAAAGTATTCGTGTACATGGTCAATGTATGGGAAATATCTCCCTTCCTTCGGATTTTGGATTTTTTCAGCATATGGACCATGTATACCCTTGGTTTAATTAAGAAAGCAAATGCGTAATATTTTGTCGATGTTTTTTCGAAAATCTTGTTTATACTTGTTATATTACTACCAATAATAGTTTTGCATTAAATTCCATCGTTACACTTTACACGCCTAAATTTGCAGCGGATTCATATTCACACCCTGTACGAATGTCTCAAATTTACCTCAAATAGTATATAATAAACAAAATTTCCAAATGCTTAAATAAGCAAATTCTCCATGTTATATTCCTCTGAAATGTGTAGCTAAATTTTGTTTACATCAACAAGCAAACCCAGGCATAGTCAACAACTTTCCCTAATCTCGTTGTTAAATATCACATTAATTCCGATATGTTTTCGTAATCTCGTAATTTCAGACACGATAGTTTAATCTAAGCAAAGCCTGTATCATTGAGTTAATGAAAATAAACAGAAAATCGTAAATCCTCTATACCAATAATGATATTAACTATCCAAAACAAATATTATAGTTCTAGTATTGCTACCAGACCAACAATGAATTAGGTTAGGTAGTGCCATCAATGTCGCTTAGACTTGACTTGCATTAGCGATTTCACTTTTTGAAATAAGTAAAAAATGGCTTTTTTACTAAACATGAACGCGCGCGCTTTCTAACATATTTTTTATTTGGCTAAAAATTCGTCTGGTTCGTTGTGTCGGCAAAAAAATTCGTGTATTCGATCGTTGGTGAACCGCATTCGCCTCTCACACTGCAGATCATGTGATTTATGTGCTGCAGCAGAATCGAGTATTTAAATTCATTCCATTATCCGGTTAATGATTAAAAATCACTCGCTACAGGATCCTACTAAGGATAGATGTGTAACTAATTGGATTTTTTTGAGCTATGTCAGTGTGTAAAGATCAGTGGCGGCTATTCAGGTGAAGTAGGCGAAGTGCTACTTCACCAGGGAAAATAAACAAGCAAATATCTAACTATATTTATTATATATCTCTTAAAATTTAAGTTTTTACATTCATTTATTCACCTAATTAGCAAAAAATAAACTGTACATTTCGAATAAATATTTTACTTGACCGTTGGCGGCATGTCTTTTTAAAAATTTCAATCAAACTTTATTATAACAACTATAACAGTGACGCAAGTAAATAAATACTCAGTGCGGAATAAGGAAGGATTTGCAGGTATGTTAAATATATGAAGGTCTTTACATTAACATGAAGGCTCGGCGGAGCATTTCGAATGCGAATTAATGCTAAAAACGTTTGTAAAAAATCAAAGCACTATAGCTGACACTTTAAAAGAAAATGCTAAACTATATAAAATACATTTTAACGAAAAAGTCTTTCGCGGCCATGATGAGAGCAGCGAGTCGATAAATAGAGGGAATTTTAAAAATCTTTTAGGTTTATTAATATCGAGACGTACCCAAGAACTAAAAAATCATCACAAAAAAATTAAAAATGTTTTAACTGGTGACTCGAAAACTATTCAAAACAAAATAATTAATTATTAATTGAATTTAATTAAATGCATTTTTGATTATTTAAATGATCATGTAAAAAATGAAATAATGAACACACAGTGTTTTTATGTGCAAGTGGATGACACCACTGATATTACGCAAACCTCCCAGTGCTCCATAATTTTAAGATACGTTAATTCAGAAGGTTCAATAGTCGAGAGATTCTTAGGATTTCATAATGTCAGCTCTGATAGAACGTCGGAGAATTTATATTTTCTATTGGATCAAATTTTGGACAAAATTGACATAAATTAATAGGGCAATGTTACGATGGCGCAAGTGTGATGTCTGGACATCTAAATGGTCTTCAAAAAAAAAAAAGAAAAGGCGCTGAGGGCTGTATTTGTCCTGATGCAGCAAAGTTTAAAAATATTTCTAAATGTCGAATTTTTTTGCAAGCCTTAGTGGTATTTCCCCATTTTTTCATCACTCAGCCAAACGAACGTATGCTCTTACATCTGCATCTACGAGGCGTATACCAACAATTACAGAAACTCGTTGGTCTTCAAATTCAAAGTTAGTAAATGTGATTGTTCAAGTTGCGTTCTTAAAAAAAAATCCTTTGACATTCATTTTTGCATATCCAATATAAAAAGCTGTCGTGAGGCGCTCTGTAAAAAAAGAAAGGAAATTTTTTTTTAATACCATGTTTAATAAAGCAAATTCTATTACAGAAATAAATCATTATAAACGTGAGATTGCTAAGCTTTCATCTAAAGAAATTAAGGCTAAGTATATATATTTTTTATGAAATATTGGACCATATTTTAATGGAAATGACACCAAGCTTTCAAGACTCTGAAAAGCTTACATTTTTATGTTTGGCAGATTCCACTAAATTTTCCGAATATAGTTTAAATTTTCCGACTGGCCCGTTTGAAAATTTGTTACAGATTTATGCGGAAATATTTTCAAAAAGTCAACGACCTTAAAATAAGCTTGGTTTTTTGCCAATGACAGTAATTGGAATATATCGCTGCAAGAGCAAGTGAAAAAAAATTAACGAAAATAAAGATATTTTAACCAAAGCATCTAAAGTATTTTCCCTTATCTTGACAATACAGTGCTTTAGTGGAAAGAAGTTTTTCTTGCCTCAAACGGATAAAAACTTATTTAAGAAATACAATATCTCGAAAAAGACTTACTTCTCTAGGCAATATTCAAAAGGAATTAGGGTAACCTATCCATTTTATGAGGATGGTATAAATAAATGTGCTGCTATAAAGGATAGGAGAATTGATTTAGTATACAAAATTAAAGTAAGTCGTAAAAATATATTCTACCCCTTCCAGATACAAAAAAATTCTGGAAAAAAAATTATTGCGATATTTTCATGCTTCATTTGCACTTCACTTACTTTTTTACCCGCGAGCCGACACTGATATATATATATATATATATATATATATATATATATATATATATATATATATATATATATATATATATATATATATATATATATATATATATATTAATTAAAAAATGCGCATTCACATATGTTTCTCAGTCTGGATAAGTTATCTGTAGCACAGCAAAAATATATTATTTTTGGAGGTGCAAAAAGGTCTACGAGAAGAATTGCTTTCGATTATGTGACCGGGTACCCTCCTGCGATCATGATTTCTGTGCCTTTACCCTCATCAGGCAGGCTTGAATTCAGGGAGATCTGAAACGACTAACATCAGCCTGGAACAGTACTACAGGATTAGACCATTAGACTGCAGACCCAAGAGATATTTTGGCAAAGCGTGTATTAGAACCATCATGCGTAGATAGATACTCTGATTGATGTTTCATTTTCGGGTATTCTGTGACATAATCGAAAGCAATTCTTCTCGTAGTCCGTTTTATACCCGTATTATATATTTTTGCTGTTCTACAGATATCTTTTTAGACCAAAATTTTTAATAAAAATGTCTGAAAGCGCATATTTATTGATTTCAGTGTCTACCTTAGCATGATGGTGCCAATGATGTTTTGCCCAAATACCTAAGGGCCTGCAGCGGGAAACTCCCGCAGTTCCAATAGGTGGTGCTATGTGTTACATTCAGCATGTCGTACGGTTCCAGTTTGTAGTAGTAGACGTTTTGTTTTCGATTTTATCATTTTTTTTATATCGAGCAATCTCTAAGTCGTACAAGCCTGTCTGACGAAAGTAAAGGCCTAGAAATTATTATAGTAGGAGGGCACCCTGTGACATAATTTAAAGCAATTCTTCTTGTAGGCTGTTTTGCACCTGCAAAAAATATTTATTTTTGCTGTTCTACAGATATCTTTTCGGACCAAAAAATTTTCATAAAGATGTGTGAAAGCGCATTTTTATTGATTTTTAATATGTACCTCCACATGATGGTGCTAATAAATAGTTTCACGAAATACCTATGGGTCTGTAGACGGAAATTCGCAGAGCCCCATTATGTGGCGCTAATTGTTACCCGTAGCATGTAGTACTGTTCTAGTCTGATTGTCATTTCGTTTTCGAATTTGTCATATCGAGCAATCTTAGTTGTTTCAGATCTTCCTGGGTACAAGCCTGCCTGATAAGGATAAAGACGCAGGAATCATGATGGCAGGACGATAACCTGTGACGTAATAGCTGTTCTCGTAGGCCTGCAAAAATGATATACAAATATATATATATATATATATATATATATATATATATATATATATATATATATATATATATATATATATATATATATATATATATATATATATATATATATATATATATATATATATATATATATATATATATATATATATATATATATATATATATATATATATATATATATATATATATATATATATATATATATATATATATATATATATATATATATATATATATATATATATATATATATATATATATATATATATATATATATATATATATATATATATATATATATATATATATATATATATATATATATATATATATATATATATATATATATATATATATATATATATATATATATATATATATATATATATATATATATATATATATATATATATATATATATATATATATATATATAAAAATATACAGGGTGTGCTCCAAGGAGTGTGCAACATATGAGAAAAATTTTTTTTGAGTTCCCAGAAAATTTTAATGATAAAGGTTAGCGCATGTAAAATACTGTATTTAGCGGTAGTTTTAGTAAATGTCGAAAGGTATATAGGGTACGCAAAAAATGTGAAAATTGATCGAAAGTAAATCTCAAAAAAAAAAATATGGCAATATGTTACTGAAAAAACTTGTTTAGAATCAAAACCTATGTTCAGATATGAAATTATAGCCTCCTATTTTTTTTCAGCCTACTACCATCAAAGAATAATTTCATATAGTACGTTATTGGAGCTATTTTGGACGTTGAAATAAAAACACTTAACTTTCGAATCAGATCAGCTTTAGACTAAGTTGAAATTGCCCAAATTAATACGAAGAGCAATGGGACAATTTTCCCAAATGTTGTACACTTCTTGGATTACACTGTATATATACCAACTTGAACCAGAAAAAAAAAAGTTTGAAAACAATTTTATTCTTTTGGTTCAAGGTTTTGTAAGGATGCAGTAGAGGAAAACAGGCTTATTGTACGTGACTCTCTATTCTATGATCTAGCTTATATAATGTTTATTCCCGTCTCAATTTGAAATAGAGAAATTTGTAAGTAATAATAGGTATGCAATAAATAATATTGATCTTAGCTATGTGAGTTAAAAGTAAACAAGTCAATTGCATAACACAGATGTGGTAAGCTGCTTGAAAAAATCGTTTTCTACGACTGTTAATAGTTATTTCGGAACGTAGTCCATTATTTTATACACTACACATTGTTTTGTACACATTTCCATTGTACTTCGATCACCGTGGTGATTTAACTACAAAGTGCCCATTGTGCGGGGGTATGTTTTTGACAAAGGTGACAAAAACGCCATAGCAACCGCCTAGCAATGCAAATACAAACAAAGTAAATGACAATAAATATAATTTTACAAATAATATTGAGTTTGAAGTGTTATTAAAAGATTATTATGTAATAATAGCAGTCGTAGAAAAAGTATAGTGTAAAACTATTCTAAATTGGAAAACTAAGCAAAAACTAAAGAAGAACTAAACCAAAATATAATATATTTATTTAAATATATGCCAAATAAAATTAAAATTGTTTGTAGAACATAATGTGGAAAGGAAAGTAATTGGATTGGATCAAAAATAAGTTTAGATTATGTTAAATTGGTATTAGTAATTATTGGAACAAACTAGAATATTATGTTTACGTCGTGCTGTATCAAATTAAACCCAATTTAATTAATTAATAATAATAATAAGTAGTTACAGCATTAAATTGATGATATATTGGTAACTGTTTAATTGTTAAAAATACACTAAGATGAGATCTATTTTAATGTTAAACAAAACCCATGATATTTAAATAATGATTTTAAATGGAAATTAAGAAAGAGACAAAACATTTAAAGGGCATCTCATAATTGGTAGGACATCTTCGATTTCCCAGATTTTCATATCTATTGTTCTCTAGTTTTAAAAGATAGTTATAAGTAAAACTGAGATTTTGTTTATCGGTACGTTTATTTATAGCATTGGGTGCGTTGTTGATACAAACCGTTTCTAGAAAGATTTTTTATGATAATTTTTTCTTTTTCTAAGATAGATGGTCTCTAAATATTCACCCAATTTCCTTGTTTTATTTACAGTTCAGATAGAGCCCATGACCGTTTTTTAATGTTACAATCGGTCTAATTTGAAGCAATGTGACCTATAAGATTTCTGGAAGTCTGTCTGGCCAACATAAATATTTTACAATTTAAACATGACATTTTATACATCACAATCCAATTTTCGTTAGAGGTTAGGGGAGTTTTAATTCTTCTATACAGTGTGGATTTGGTTGTTGTTTCTTTAAATGCTAATTTAGTATCTGTTTGACTAATGAATATGCCTTTGATTTATAGGTCAAATCGTTAATAAATAATTAAAAACGTTGATTGTAAAATTTCTGTTTCGTATCGAATAATAGTTGGCAGTGACAAAGAATCTTGAGAGAAGGACGACGTTTGCAATGGATTAAGTTTTAGCTAATGTTCTCAGGTATTTTATATTTTGATACTTTTGAAAGTATTCTCATTTTTATTTTTGATTCTAATTTTTCGAATCCAATAAAAAATTATACTAATTTACAGTAGTCCTATGGGCTCAAAAATGTCACCCATTCTAGGTAATTATGTACCAGATGATTTAGTGAATGTAGAATGTAGTAGAATTAAGTAGGTACCTACTGTTTCACGTGCCTTTTGTTAAACCATAGGAAGATTCTAGCTTTTCCTGTGGAAAGGATTGACATTATGTTGGAAATGTTCAACCTATATATGAGGCATTCAGAGCTAAAGTGGATCGACTCCACAACAATTAGTTTTGAGACATTCCAAGTTGAAGTTAATTTGGACCATTACAAAAAGCTAAAGTGAATTACTGCGATCTATTAAAAAAGCCTAATATTAATGACTTGGTTGACTATGGCTATGACTTCAAAAAAGTCCATATTTAAGTAGCAATATTCCGCACCAAATTTAATTTTTTTTAAATTTTTAACTGTGAAACCTGAAAGTGAATAGAGCATCCCTTCTTACTCCCTTCGTAAAAGGGAAATATTGCAATCGTGAAAAAAATCATACTCCCAGGTTTTTACAGATCTTTAATTTCTGTGGACCCTAGATGCCAAAAAAAAATATGTTCTCAATACCCTCGGTCTGTCTAACTGCTTGTATAGCTCAAAAGCGATTTATCCGATTGACTTTTCGGTAAAAAATCAAGGGTTATAAGGTGATGAAATAGTTACATCTTGGTAAAAATCCCATATGGCGGTACAAGATAGCGGCCTAGACAAATGTTATAAACATTATTACAAAAAAAACTTTACATACAATTTACCTGAAATTTGGCGTAAAAGTCAAGTGTTACGTAGAAATCAAACTATAAGATTTTAGCATGAATCCAAGATGGCAAAACAGAATGGCGGCGCGTAATAAAATATGTAAAAAATCAGCCTGAAAAAACTACTTATTAGAGTGCTTTCAAAAAGATTCCTTTTCAAGGTTTTACATAGCTTCTAGTTTTAGCGTTTCTAGATGCCAAAAAATCTGTTTTCTCAATTTTTTCGGTCTATCTTTTTATCAGTTTGTGGCATAGCGCTTAGGCGATTTACTTCAAATTTTGATCAAAAATTAAAGGGGATGACATGATAACATTTTGGTAAATATCCAATATGGCGGCCTGGAGAAACGTTAAAACAATTGTCACTAAAAATTAATTATCTAAATTACCGCAAATGTTGAACTGGTAACATTTTGGTATGATTCAAAGATAGTGGCCTAATAAAATATTAAAAGAATCAGCCTGAAAAACTACTTTTTAGGTTAATTTCAAGTTACGTGCACGCATTAAGATTGATGTAGTAAAAGTGTGATACGATTTCAAAAAAACATTTAAGAAATCAACGTACACAAATTTTCTTAATTAATTGACTTCAAATTTTTCTCAAAAATAAAATATAATATGTGCCAATTCAATATGCTGGAACAAAAAGGTAATCTTAAAAAATCGGTGTAAAAACTACTTATTCAATTTATTTTAAATTATGTCCAAAAATCAAGTGCGACGTAGGTAAAATATTGGTATGAATCCAATATGTTAAAGCAAAATGGCGCCCAGTAAAAATGTTTAAATGTGTTACTAAATGATTATGTGCGGAACTAAATTGGGTCACACCTCACTCAGTGGCGGCTCGCAGGTGAAAAAGTAAGTGTAGTGCAAATGAAGCAAGAAAATATCGCAATAATTTTTTTCCAGAATTTTTTTTATATGTGGAAGGGTTAAAATATTTTACGACTTACCTAAATTTTGTATACTAAATCAATTCTCCTATTCTTCATAGCAGCAAATTTATTTATAACATCCTCATAAAATGGATGAGTTGTCCTAATCTCCTCTAGACATTCCTTTTGAATTGAAATATTGTCTAGAGAAGTAAAACTTTTTTGAGATATTGTATTTCTTAAATAGGTTTTTACACGTTTGAAGCAAGAAAAGCTTCTTTCCACTGAAGCACTTGTCGACGGTATTGTCAAAATAAGGGACAACACTTTATATGCTTTGGTTAAAATATCTTTATTTTCATTAATTTTATTTACTTGCTCTTTCAGCGATATATTGCAATTACTGTCATTGGCAAAAATAAGACCAAGCTCATTTTTAAGTTGTTGACTTTTTGAAAATATTTACGCATATAACTGTAACAAATTTTCCAACGGGCCTCTCGAAAAATTTAAACTATATTCGGAAAATTTAGCAGAATCTATGCCAAACATAAAAATGTAAGTTTTTCAGAGCCTTGAAAACTGATGTGAAGTGTGATTTCCATTAAAATATGGTACAATATTTCATAAAAAAGGGTTCTATACTTAGCCCTAATTTCTTCAAGTGAAAGCTTAGCAAGCTCACGTTTGTAATGAATTTATTTCTGTAATAGAATTTGCTTTATCAAATATGGTTTAAAAAAAAAAATGTTCATTTCTCTTTTACAGAGCGCCTCACGAAAGCATTTTATATTGGATATGCAAAAATGAATGTCAATCGATTTTTTTTGAAGAACTCAACTTGAACAATCACATTTACTAACTCCGAATTTGAAGACCAACGAGTTTCTGTAATTGTTGGTATACGCCTCGTAGATACAGATGTAAGAGCATAAATTCGTTTGGCTGAGTAATGAAAAAATGAGGAAATACCATTAAAGTTTGCAAAAAAATCGACATTTAGAAATATTTTTAAACTTTGCTGCATCGGGACAAATACAGCCTGCGGCGCTTTTTTTTTGAAGGCCGATTAGATGGCCAGACATTACACTTGCGCCATCGTAACATTGCACTATTAATTTATGTTTATAGTCAATTAGGTCCAAAATTTGATCCAATAGAAAATATAAATTTTCCGACGTTTTATCGGAGCTGACATTATAAAATCCTAAGAATCTCTCGACTACTAAACCTTCTGAATTAACGTATCTTAAAATTATGGAGCACTGAGAGGTTTGCGTAATATCAGTGGTGTCATACACTTGCACAGAAAAAAACTGTGTGTTCATCATTTCATTTTTTACATGATCATTTAAATAATCAGAAATGCATTCAATTAGATTCAATTAATAATTAATTATTTGGTTTTGAATAGTTTTCGAGTCATCAGTAAAAACATTTTTAATTTTTTTGTGATGATCTTTTAGTTCTTGAGAACCAATATTAATAAACCTAAAAGCTTTTTAACATTCCCCCTATTTATTGACTCGCTGCTCTCATCATGGGCGCGAAAGACTAACTCTTGTTTTGCAAGGTACAAAACTGCGTCAATTACCAAGCACATAAATAGTCTATTTAATCAGACGTTTTCCTGTTAATGTATTTTATATGATTTAGCATTTTCTTTCAAAGTGTCAGCTATAGTGCTTTGATTTTTTACAAATGTTTTAGCATTAATTCGCATTTTAAATGCTCTTCCGAGTTTTCATGTTTATGTAAAGACCTTCATATATTTAAAATACCTGCAAATCCCTCTTTATTCCATACTGAATATTTATTGGAAACTAGTAAACAAGGCCAGTGAAATATTTTTTGTAATATTTGATTACTACATATCCATTTGTACGCCGATAACCAGGATGACGATTAAAGCTCTAATCTTGTTCCTTCTATCGATTAAATGGAGTTTCCAACAAAATGCAAACCACCCCAAACTGAACAACACATCGGTGTATTGTACTGCGTTAGCAATTCACCGAGAACGTTGTATGGCGCTGGTTAACATTAATGTTCCATGCGGTCGACGTCATCACGTACGCTCTGTCATGGCAACGTATTAGCAAACTCTTAAACTAAACATAGCACCTCCAGTAAAGTCGAAGCGGTTTACGCCACTGTTATAGTTGTTATAATAAAGTTCGATTGAAAGTTTTAAAAAGACATGCCGCCAAAGGTCAAGTAAAATATTTATTCGAGATGTACAGATTATTTTTTGCCAATTAAGTGAATAAATGAATGTAAAAACTTAAATTTTAAGAGATATATAATAAACATAGTTAAATGTTTGCTTGTTTATTTTCCCTGGTAAAGTAGCACTTTACCTGAATAGCCGCCACTGACTTCACTATTCCTAATAAAAAGAAAGATAAAGATAACGAGGGAAGTTTCGGATAAATGAAAATTTTGTATTTTTTTTGATATGCTAGTCATCCGTACTTATCCTAATACTGGGTATGCAAAGATGAGGCGTCAAACTAACTCGCCCAGCCTTTAGAGAGAGCAGCCTTAAACTTCTAAAAGATAACTTACTAGAAAATTTATAATTTTATGTCTTGTTAATTGGATCAATAAATTTCTTTGTCAGACTAATATAATATACCTGAGAAAATTTTCCAAAGACCGAGTCAACCTAATCCATTGGCATCATTGCCTTCCAAAGATGCATTGTCACAGCCGAGTATTATTTGTGACCAAACAAGAATTTTACAATCAAGTTTTTGCTCATTACCTTTTATCCAAGAGCAAACTTATAAAAACAAAGGATTATTCTCTAGTAAGACATTAAATTTACATTTAAACAAAAAATAACTATATCCTCATTGTATACAAAAACTAAAATTCCCTCGACGGCTAATGAAAATTGGAATAGAGTCTAATACCCCATGTTTACATTTCATTAAAATTTATGTTTGCAAAACTTACAGAAATTTTATAGGGCGCATTACTTTACATAACAGCGATTGAAGCACAAAAAAAACTGCCATACGCTGTGTCGGAGGACATTTGATGGATTTTTAGGGCGACTTATTTTAGAAGAAAAAATTATCCATAAAGAACCTTTTTAGAAAATGTCTATATCAACAATGAAGCCAATATTATGGATAAACGTAGCAATGTACAGGGTGTCAGGATTTGGTTGCAAAAGCAGGGTATCTCGCTTATTTTTAAAGATAGAACCTTGCGGTTTTCACGAACCAGAGCTAATTTTTTGTGAAACTCATGAAGCCGTAAACAAAATTTTCATAGCCTTCTTCGTTTATGAGATACAGGGCGAAATAGAAAATTTTGCATTTTGGGACCCCCCTCGTATCTCGGTTATCCTTTAACTTAACGCAAAGGGAAAAATTGCTTCTTATGCAGTTTTTTACGTTGGATCCAGTGGCGTAGTCATATTTTTCATTTGAGTTGTTATTTTTTAGATATGACCCAAAGTTGTGTTTTTTAAATGGGACACCCTGTATATTTGTTTTATATTAAGTAATGAAAATGTTGAAGCGGCGTCTGAGATGTATTTTAACAGGTAAATAGTTAATTTTTAGGTATGTTGAGCTACTATTGCTTAATTTATATTTAGATATCCAGAAAGGAGGCAACCTAATATATCCACTTTTTATCGGATAAAAAAGAATTTACTTGTGTTACATAAATCTAGGTAAGTGGTACTTTTTTGGTGCGAAATTATCAATACATATTTTAACAAATAGATTTAATTACATATTTATTTTGATTTATTGTTGGATGTAGATATTGTTAACGACTTTAAATAAAAGGCAGCATTGTTTTGCATGGCCTACTACAAAATTTGGGATGATAATTATAAAAATTAGGATTTTTGTTGTTGTTTATTAAAATAGACCCATACTATTATATATTTTTGAGAAGCTTTTATAAGGACAAATCAATTTCTGGACAAGTATACAGGGTGTCCCATTTAAAAAAACACAACTTTGGGTCATATCTAAAAAATAACAACTCAAATGAAAAATATGACTACGCCACTGGATTTAGCGTAAAAAACTGCATAAGCAGCAATTTTTTCCTTTGCGTTAAGTTAAAGGATAACCGAGATACGAGGGGGGTCAAGAGTTTGTAGGGTAAGCTTCTGCATTAGCCAAAACCGTAATTTCCTCAGCCTCCCGATTTTCTTTATTATATGTTTTCGTACGAGGTTTGATAAATGATCTATGATTAAGTAAATTCTTTTTTATCCGATAAAAAGTGGATATATTAGGTTGCCTCCTTTCTGGAGATCTAAATATAAATTAAGCAATAGTATTTCAACATACCTAAAAATTAACTATTTACCTGTTAAAATACATCTCAGACGCCGCTTCAACATTTTCATTACTTAATATAAAACAAGCTAACATATCGTACATTTCATAATGTTCGAAAGTTTGGTTTACTTCCATAATAATACAAATATATTTTTACACAATAAATAAATACACAAAACTAGCGCTATATTTTATATACAGGTACAAAATTGGGAAATGTCATTTGCTTCCAAAAAAACAAAAGAAAACGGCATCGTTTTGCATGGCCTACTGCAAAATTTGGGATGATAATTATAAAAATTAGGATTTTTGTTGTTGTTTATTAAAATAGACCCATACTATTATATATTTTTGAGAAGCTTTTGAAAGGTCAAATCAATTTCTGGACAAATATACAGGGTGTCCCATTTAAAAAAACACAACTTTGGGTCATATCTAAAAAATAACAACTCAAATGAAAAATGACTACGCCATTGGATCCAGCGTAAAAAACTGCATAAGCAGCAATTTTTCTCTTTGCGTTAAGTTAAAGGATAACCGAGATACGAGGGGGGTCCCAAAATGCAAAATTTTCTATTTCGCCCTGTATCTCATAAACGAAGAAGGCTATGAAAATTTTGTTTACGGCTTCATGAGTTTCAGAAAAAATTAGCTCAGGTTCGTGAAAACCGCAAGTTTCTATCTTTAAAAATAAGCGGGATACCCTGCTCTTGCAACCAAATCCGGACACCCTGTACAAAATCTCAGTTCTATTTATAGTTTATCAACAGATGTTCTACTAAGTAGAAGATGTCTTTTAAAGGTCTGTTGCAATAGTCTCTATCATACTTTCCATATACAATTATTGTTTAAATTAAAATAATTAAAATATGATGAGTTTTGCTTGACATAAAATAGTTTATAAGGCCAGAATAGATATGTCTTAAAACCAAGGGTTGAACGTGAAATAATTGCTTATATTTGGGATACCCTATAAACCATATTTGATTATTTAAAGATGAAAACGCCGTACAATTTTTTTTTCGGATGTCGTTGTGTTTTCAGAATACAGGGTGTTCCAGTTTTTCTTTAATTTTTGTTGTGATCTTAAATAACTTCTACCCGTTTTTTTAGAAATGGTAGTGTTATTTAATATAATAAGGAGCTAATTTTGCACCAACCATTAAAATTATCAAGTACAGTGGCGTCCCGGGAGGATTCTTAACGAATATAGTTCCTAACGCATTTCAAATTTGTATTTAAAATATATTTAGATGGCACCATTGTGTATTAAACATATATTTATATAGTACAAACGGGCCTAAAAGAATAATATAACAAGAAGTTAATAAAAGTTTTAATTAAAATTAGTTAACCTTTCAGTTTACAAAATTTAGATTAACACAGATCTACACTCTGCAAAGCCTTCTTTGTTTGCAAGCGCAAAAACTTATGATCTAATCCCCTGTTCATGCCATCTACGTGAAGCAAATTGAAATTTTTATAACTATCAATTTTATTAGCATCCGGAATTCAATTTTCAAGTACCGGCGAACACGATGAATAATGGTCTTTACAAAGAGTGAATTAAAAAGGTAATTTGCTTCCACCCGGCGAGAGATAAAACTCCTGTTTTTAAAACATTATTCTTTTTATTGTTGGGCATATAGCTTTGATGTTTCCACCCGCGTTTCCCTCGAAATAGCACCTCTTGTTTAAAAAAGCAATTTTTAGTGTGAAAGGCATAGTAGAAAAAAATTTTTAAAGAGATTTTGAAACTCGGCGTTTGTAAATTTTGTTTAACGCACATGAATAATGTAATATAAAGTAATTGCACTGTTCTATCCGTATTTTATCTGATCATAAAAATAACAACAAAAAATAATGTCAACTAAAACACAGAACAATATGAGCCGGCAGTTTAGTGAATTAAATCGAGTAACGTAGTAAAATTGTAATCAATAATTTGGCTGCGAGGAGGAGTGCGCCAAAATAATCTGTTAGTTTATATACATTTTCAATCAAAAATTTGATGTTATTTTTTGTAAAACGCATAATATTCTAGTATAGATCAGTAGTTAACATTGTTTTTATTTACTTTTTTACATCCGTCATAAAAAGGAGGTATTGTAATCGTAGGTTTTCACAGTCGATCTGTCTGGCTCTTCGAAGAATAGCTAAAAATTAATCTGATTGACTTCAAATTTTGATAAAAAATTGAGGGATCATGGGAATGACTTGGTAACATTTTGGAAAAATCTAGTGTGGGAGAACAAAATGGCGGCCTTGTGAAATGTTAAAAAAATTATTACTACAATAATTTTATTTCAAATATTGTAGAAAAAGAAATGAATTCCATAAGAATGGATTTAAAATTTTGAGTGTATCAAAATGGCGTCTAAGCAAAATATTTAAAAAACCATCCTTAAATAAAAACTACTTATTAGATTGATCTTAAATTCTGTGTAAAAATTATGTGTGGCAACCAGTGGCGGCTCGTGGTCAACTTTTCAGGGGGGTCAATGCATATAAACTACAAACAGCCTTATTCACTAAAGAGGTTTAAATTTTAAACCTTAGGTCTAAGTCTTAAACCCCTTTAAACCGTATTCACAAAGCCCCCTTCAGTTCTAAATTTAGACCATCGCTAAACCCGGTACTAAATACTTAAACCTGTCGGGGGTTAAAATTTTCCAATACGGCCGCATTCACTAAAAGGTTCTAAAGTCATATTAAACCGGCAAATGTCAAATTTAGATCCAAAAGTTAGTCCTACCTTTTAGATGGGTTTAAGAAAGTTTTAGTTCACTGTTCAATTTAGTATAAATCTATCAAGTTATAATTTAGCAAAAAACACAATTCAAATTGGTCGCCTATTTCCTTTAAAGCTCGCCGGACCACCACTATAAATTAAAAGTATTTAGGTAGAGTATTGCACTTTAAAATTAAAATAGAAATCAAGAGTAGAAATAATTTGTCACGAAAAATGACATTGTGTTTTCAATATGTTTTTAGCGTATTGTTTTCATAGGAATTACCGATGAAATTTTTTTTCGTACACTAATTAACAATAAAAAAGAAAAAAGTATGCACGCAGTGGAATTCGAACTCAGGCTATCTAGGTGAGAACCAAAAACAAAACAAAAATAACGATTTACTTCTTTGTTTTTGTCTTTACCTATTTGTGAATTTTAAATTTCAGCAAAGGTCGACTACTGGTCTTAAATTCGAGTCGTTTCTCTAAGTTCAGCTCGCCAATATAATTGAAAACGGATTATAAAGTCTTAATGATATTTACATATTGCTGAATACAGTTTAAAAATGTTTCAATATTGTGAACGTTGAGTTTGAACAGTTTGTAATACCGTCTGTGACAAGTGAAAATGGATGCAGCATTTTTCATTTCCATTTACCCATATAATTGGTTACATCAATAAATAATATAAACAACGGAAAAATCATTTATTGATTGTAACTGTATAAATTAAGTACTAAAAGATCGAAAACTGTACATTTCGTCAATACGGTACAATACCCTGCAACAAGTTTTGTGACATCATAATATACCAATCTCAATATGGAAAAAGCGTTCAAAGGTTGTAAAAAAGAATTTAACAACTTTGTCTGTGTGGTGTGTCTAGGTGTCCTACACCCTAGCTGTATGGCAAGGATAAAAATCCACAAAGAACTCGGTGGGCACAAAATATATTGTTCACTTAAATGTGAACATGCCGACAAAAATGACAAAATTGACCAGTTGTATGCTGAATTAAATTTGAAGAACAGATCAATCCTGGAAATGGAGGAAGCTGCAGAAAGAAAGGAAACGGAACTTCACGAAATAATTAAGGACCTAGAAGCAAAAAATACTCATCTTTGCATGGAGCTTAAAGAGAAAAATTCTCATATAAAGAGGCAACGCAAAAGCACGCAGGACTTCACTGACGAAGTATTGCAAACCGAGCAATCATTTGTAGAAGAATTAAACGAGAAACGCTGCGTAATTTCCAAACTTAATGATATAATTAGCTCAATTAGTATTAAGAATTCCGAGCTGGTGAAAAATGTTTTAGACTACAAAGAAAAACTGCAAAAAATCGAGAGTGAATTGAGAGATCTTAGAGAATTGAACAGTAATATGGTAACTACGATTAGAGTGCTTGAATGTGACAATAATGGATATAGTAAGGAAGTTGATCATCTTCGAATTGAATTAAGTAACCTTCAAATGGATCGCCTAAACAGAAATCAAAGTCAAACAACACTCAATTCCCAGACCGAAACCCCAAAATCCAATACTAAACCGTGAAAAGACCACAAATATTAATCATCGGCGACACTAATGTGCGAGGTTTTGCAACACTCTTTAAAAGCTTCAGCAACAAACATTATGATATAAACTGCCAACGTATATTAAAGCCGTCTTTTGACGATGTTGTAGAGCAGTGTGTTGACCTAAACAATAAATAAAATTAAAGAATACGACCACGTTATTCTTTTATGGGGTTCCACAAACGCTATAAAGGGAAGATCTATTAACCCAGAACGTGTACAAATACTCTTAGAAAACTGTAAAAATACGAATCTATTTCTCATAGGTCCCCCTTTACATTCGAATAGATTCATACTGAATATTATTATTAAGGCTGAAAATGATGCTTTGAGATCTCTTACTGTTGAGTCAAGGATGGTTCATTTTCTGCCGCTTGGATTTTTTACTTTTAATGGAATTTTACACTATGACGATAAATGTAAATTGATCAAAAATATTTGTGACAGGATGTCAAAACCAAGTGAGAGTTTGCCCGGCATGTCACCAAATACTATGACCAGAAGTGGCTTCGACACTAACGCAGAAGCTACCAGTAGTCAAAATTTTTCGGTACTCCGCCTAGAACCCGTACCTCTATGAGCTTATCAGAAGCAAGGAACATAGTTCTTTATTACCAAAATGTTAGAGGGCTTCGCACAAAAACAATTCAATTCTCTTTGGCCGTTAAAAATTCCAATTACAATATAATTGTGCTAACAGGAACTGGGCTTTCTAATAATATAAATGGCTTGGAGATTTTTTCCATGGAATACCGAGTTTTTCGATGCGACAGAGATTACGTGCATTTGCATTGCGAGAGGGGCGGCGGTACTCTCATTGCTGTTAAGCCTGAATTGTGTCCTAAACAATTGAATGGTAGCATTAACAACTGCTATGAAGATCTGTGGGTGTCCATTGGACTCGAGAACGAAACTATTATTTTGGGGGCGGTATACTTTCCACCGAATTCGGCTACCACCTTGTATGAGGATTTTGTGACTACTCTGGAAGCACTAAAGAATTCTAATGAGAGTGCAAAGTTTCTTATCTGTGGAGACTTCAATTTACCACATATTAAATGGGTAGAAGAAGACGGTCACCTGATTCCTACAAATGTTATGTCCGGCCCAGGGGTGACACTTTGCAGCAAATGAATTCAATAAAGAACACAAACGTCATAATTCTAGATCTAGTCTTGCAGGATGCTTTTGATTATGTCTGTGTGGATAATTGTAATGACCCATTAATTAATCCTGATATTCATCACCCACCACTGGAAATCTCTTTTAGTGTCAGAAATTTGCCAACATTGGAGGACCGAACAAATATTACTGTTCATAATTTTGGCAAGGCAAATTTTCCTGCACTTAACATCCATCTGAGTGACATTGACTGGAGTTTTATTCTGGACATGGATGATGTGGATATTATTGTTGATAAGTTTTATAATACACTCAACGGTGCTATTGAAATGTATGTTCCTCTAAAGACTATTGTAGAAGATAAGTATCCTAAGTGGTATAGCAACGATTTAAAAAAACTTATAAATCATAAAAACAAACTTCACAAAAAGTTTAAATATACTCATCAGCATTCCGATTATTTGAAATATTCTGAGGTTAGATGTGAAACTAAGTTCATGATCGAGTACTGCTATCTTATGAATGTAACTAATACAGAACACATGATACCATCTAACATCAAATATTTTTGGTCCTATGTCAATTCCCTACGTAAAGATAATGGTATTCCTCGGGAACTTGAACACAATGGTGAACCAATCGAGAGTGCTGAAGACATCGTAAATGCTTTTGCAGATCACTTCCAATCCTGTTTCTCGAACTATGGCTCTGTCACTCCTCTCGGCCTTCCCGACTTACTTGGTTGCATGCTATCTACACACAATTTCACACCAGAAGAAATTGAAAATAAAATCAGATCAATGGATATAAATAAGACCGCGGGACCTGATGGTATACCCCCCATTTTCTACAAAAAATGTTCTGACGTTTTATCCATATCGTTATGTCATATTTTTCAAAGGTCTTTAAATTCTGGAAGATTCCCTTCAGTCTGGAAGTGATCCACCCTGTTCCCCGTATTTAAATCTGGATCAAAAATTGATATTAAAAACTATAGGGGGATTTCATTATTGTCAACTGTAGCGAAATTGTTCGAGTCAATAATAACTGATGAACTATTTAGGACCTATAAACACCCTATAGCAGTTGAAGAACACGGCTTTTTCCAAGGTAGATCCACAACAACAAATCTTGCCCTATTCCAGAACGACTTGACTCTGAACATCGAGAATGGACACCAGGTCGATGTAATTTACACTGACATATCCAAGGCCTTCGACAGTGTGCATCATGGACTTCTTCTCAATAAGCTTCATTCGATTGGTGTGTGTGGTACATACCTCGAATGGATGAGATCCTCCCTTGATGGAAGTAAACAATGTGTTCAGCTGAATGGACTGTCATCGCGCGAAATTAATGTCACTTCGGGAGTTCCTCAGGGATCTAATTTGGATCCAATACTGTTTCTGTTATTTATAAATAGTGTTATATCAGTATTTAAAAAATGTAAATGTCTGTTATACGCGGACGACCTGAAGTTTTATGGTACTGTTGATGCTAATGATGATTGCCTTTCTATTCAGGAGGATCTAGATAATTTGTTTTCTTGGTGTCAAAATAATTGTTTGGCTCTTAATATCAAAAAAATGTAAAATAATGCGCTTTTACAGATGTAATGATCCAATACTTTTTGATTACTCTATCAATACTGTCACTCTAGACTCTGTGGACATTATTAATGATTTGGGTGTGACTTTCGACAAAGAATTGAATTTTAAGAGACATATAGATAATATCATCATGAAAGCTTGTAGAATGCTCGGGTTTTTGAAAAGAAACTCTAAACATATCTATGACACTAAAGCTATTTTGTCTGTATATAACTGTCTAGTCAGAAGTATTCTGGAATATTGTAGTGTTGTTTGGTCTCCGTCATATTTGTGTCATATACAACGTATCGAGGCAGTGCAGAATAGATTTGCCAAGTTCCTTCTTTTCAAACATAAGTTTCCTTATAAAGACATACCATACAGCACTAGAATCCAATTAGTTGGACTAACTAGCCTTTAGGAACGTCGGCGAAATGCGATGGCCCTTTTTCTGTACAAGTTGTTGAATGGGCTTATCGATTGTAGTGATTTGTTCGCTAATATTTTATTTCGGATTCCACGGAGACATACCCGTTCCACGGCTTTATTTCACGAAAATTTTCATCGCACAAACTATGGTAATAATTCTTTTGCCGATAAAATGGTCATAAATTCCAATAGGCATTTTACGCAATATGACCTCTTTACAAGTAATTTTATGCGCTTTAAACGAGCAATTTTAAACTAATGTTAATGTAGTTTGTTTTTTTTTTGTTGTCGATGTTTTCTATTTTCCATATTTTTTTTAATGTGCTTAATGTCAGAAACGTGTCTTTGGATGGTTAATTTTTGTCTTGTTTATGGCTCAATTTATCCATAGTTTTAAGGTTATTTACTTATTTACATTTTATAGTTAGATTTAGACTGAACCATTTGGAGTTGTTTGATACTCTGTAGTGTTGCTGTGAATAAATAAAGTGTTTTAATATCCTAAAACACTGTGGCTACCTTTCTTTAAAACATTAATTTAAACCACAAAATCAACAAACAAAATGTAAAATCTTCAAAATAAAATCTATAAAAATACGCGAAACCTCTGCGAAGATCGCGGTGCGAGGCATGGATAGTGTGTCGCTTCCGGCCAACGAGTTTATACGTTTAGAATAATAGAGAGAATTTCCAAATTTAAAAAAAATTGAAAAAATATAAATTATGTATTATTTTATTTAAATATTGGTTTCTGTTTGGAAATATTTATTGGGGGGTCATTGACCATTTGACCTAATGGAAGGGCTGTCACTGGTGGCAACGATAAACTGTAAAGTTGTGACACGAATTCAAGATGACGAAACAAAATGGCGGTCAAATAAAATGTTTGTAATCGTGCAAAAATCAGCCCCCCCACAGCTTTTTACAGATCATGTTTTAGGGTCCTTAGATTTGGAAAAACATGTTTTTATAATTCTGTAGGTTTATTTGTCTGTCCATTCGCGACATAACTAAAAAATACTTACCCGATTTACTTCAAATTTCGGTAAAAAATTGAGGTTCATATGAATATGATCTGGTAACATTTTAGAAAAATCCAAAATGGTGAAACAAAATGGTTGCATAGTGAAGTGTTAAAAAATTATTACTAAAAAACTAATTAACCAGCTTAGGTACCCCAAAATTTGCACAAAAATGTTGAATAGGGATAAACTGGTAATATTTTGGGAGGAATCCAAATAGCGGCTTAATGAAATTCAAAATAGTATATTTTTTTATTGTTCACGAAAACTTACAAATACACATCAACATCAACAGTAACGCAATCCCAATTATTAGCAAAACTAAAGATTCGGATATTCGATGAAACTTAAACCATCGAATCGCACATAAAAAATAAAGCAAAATCAGTCTACTTACGTATCAAAAAATGATGTTGTGTGACAAGATATAAAATTACTTGTTTACCTCTTTAGGCGTTTAATATGGGCATATTTGTCAATGGAAATTTCTTCTTCTTTTTATTCTCTCCTTGAAGGTGTTGATCGCATCTTCCTTGTTTACACAGAATTCTTGACACTTGATGAAACAATAAAATCAATATCCACCAAGTTTATCCACTTCGGGGCATCTTTGCAGGTAACTAGGATGTAGTACTCCGTGTCAGACGATACAGCAGTCGTTAGAAAAATCGTATTGTATGCAACATTTAAAAGTGCGTTCCATGGTTCAGTAAAGTTTTTATATCAATAACGTGACGTCATAGTTGATTAATTGTACTAGTTATGACCGGCGCCATAACCTCTGAATATAATCCAAAGTAAACGAAACTTTCCTTCAACTTTTCGTTCATATCCTGCTTTTTTCGTACCTGTCTTTATTTACCCAGGTACAAACAAACAAACAAACAAAAGTATGCTTTATTGCCGCAGAAAAATTTTATAATTTTATGGACAAAGCAAAATATACCTAAAATAAGACATATCATAACATTAATCGAAAAGAATTTCGATAGGTCAATGCTTTTTAAAAATGTAAATTATCAATTTACCAAATCGTAAAACACACGTTAGAATATAACATAACATTGCCGCAAAACAGTTAATGAATCCTAATAACCTTATGAAAGTAAACAAACACACATGTACGAGGTGAATAATTTCGATGACATTGAAATCAAAATTGCAACTATGCAACCTTAAACTCTATGTTATTATAGTTATACAAATAATTGTGATATTAAACAGAAGGTTTAATGAACTAGTGTAGAATGTAGTATACAAAAAAGAATTAAATTTTGTTTTTAATCCAATACCTAACAAAAATAATTAAGTTTTAAGTGAATGTTCGACAGTTCTTTTCTCTATATGATGATTTTCAAAATTCTATGCTACGAGTTAGGACATGACTCACAAAAGATTTAAGTAAACAAGCGAATTTAGTGAAAATTTAAAGAGACTTACTCGCTGTAAAAATCATTAACGCTGTAAAATGGTCTCTCAATGAGGTATGCTTTGGTGTTTTTTCGAAATTGTGCAAGCATAGGGATAGATTTTAAATGTACTTGCAGATTGTTGTAAAGTTTTATGGCGTTGTAAATAATTCATTTTTTTATTAATTCTGAGGAAGGAATGGGAAGATATAAATCATGCCTAGAGTTTCTGGTAGGGTATACATGTTGTGGCCTTTCTGGGAGGGTGTTTATATGTTTTCTCAGCAAACATACCGTTTCCAAAATAGATAATGCAGGAAGTGTTAATATTTAATGTTTTTTGAAATAGTACCTAAGTCCTAAAAAATAATATTACTCACATGTTAACACTATTCAAACTAAGAAAAATTACAGGACGCGAAATGTGATCAAACAAACAACAATACATTTAGCAGTTGCAGATTAACATGCATTTTTTTTAAATAAAGTTTTTTGCTTCGAGAGCTCCTGACACCTGGAGTCTATTATAGGAACCTTAGTTTATGAATGAACATACAAATTAGGTGGGAGCAAGCCGGAACGACGAGATTGAAGTAGGTCTACATTGGTTTCAATAATTGATAACCAGTAACTATGTTTACATGTTTTTGTTTTTAATGTCAGTTTTAAATTATGAGCACCGAATTTCGATTGCATTCAATCACACACACACACACAGATAAAACCTTTAATTCGAATAGATTAAAAACAAATAATAATAAGATGAGGAATATAAACCTATGTTCTAAGTGTTAATTACATTTTATAGTTTCTGAAAAATGTACATAGATAAAATGAAATTTAACCTGTTCTCTTATAACTTGTTCTATTCTAACTATACAAGTAAAATTTGGTTTACTTTGGAGTACCTATCCAGAAAAAAATAAAGTGAATAACTCATGTTCAGAAAATAATAAAATTAAAAGAGTATATAGACGATAAACACAGAAGACATGTAACATATTTTTGTAGTTTTAAACATATCAATTCGAAATTTCGTACACTTATATTATTCGATATGAGACAGATTTCTGATAAAAACATTTTTTTACTTCTAGTTTCACCGGAAATGTTTTTTATTTTAAATAAGATTTTATAATTTTTACATGATATTGTGTTCAGAATAAAAATAGCTTTACCAAGATACATTATAAGCTAACTTTGGTTTACAAAATGGCGTGTGAACAGTCATTTTTTTGAACATTAAAATTACCCAGTTAATTAAGAAAAAAAAACACATATATAAAATATTGGTTTTAAATAGTTTAAAATAAACTTATTTGTTCATTTTTTCGACCACTGATCTAAAAATAAATTTGTTTAATAATATATCGTTCATGTTTACTTCCCTGGCAAAAGGGAATTATTGTAATCGTGAAAACATCACACTCCGAGATTTTTTCAGATCTTCACGGTTCAGGGTCCGTATTACTCAAATTTTGGTCAAAAATTAATGGTCATATGGCGATGACCTGGTAACATTTCGGAAAAAATCCAATATGGCGGCCCAGTGAAATGTTACAAAAATTATTATTAAAAAACCATTTCTCCAATTTATCTCAAATATTACACACATCAAATATTATATTGGAATCAACTGGTAACATTTTGGTACGAATCCAAGATGGCGGAACAAAATGGGGCCTTAATAAAATATTTAAAAATTCAGCCTGAAACTGGTTAATGGCTTGATTTCAAATTCTGTGCCGTAACTAATTGCGGTATAAGATTAACTAGTAAAGTTGTGTTACTAATTCAAGGTGGCGAAACAAAATGTCTACAGTTCGCGGCATAGCTTAAAAACTACTTACCCGATTGACTTCAGATTTTGACCAAATGCTAAGGGTTATATGAAAATGACCTGATAATATTTTTGTAAAAATCCAATATGGTGGAACAACGTTAAAAAAAATTTGTTAGAGTAGTGTATTATTTGAGATTAGGTCACTAAAAAAAAGCCTCCTTGGGGGGTATCGGTATTAAAACCGAAATACCCAAACCGTAAAACAAACAAGGCGTCATGCCATTCGACTTTGAAAGTCGACGAGGGAAATAGGCAACCAGTAGCGCCATCTGTAGGTACAAAAAAGGAGTAATCCCTACCGTGAGTTGTTTCGTTTGTATAACTTTTTACGACTAAGAACCGCACAGAAATTGAAATTTCTGTGCGGTCTTTATATATATATATATATATATATATATATATATATATATATATATATATATATATATATATATATATATATATATATATATATATATATATATATATATATATATATATATATATACATATAAAGAGTGAATCCTAGTCGTGACTGACTAGTAACATAAATATACAATTGTCGACTCAGGATGATATTTCTCCTCATACATCACAACGTTTTTTCTCTCTTCCATACATAGATAATCTCACTAATAAATTGATCAATATTTTTAAAGATACAGATGTGAAAATAGCGAGAAAACAACAAAAGACTTTATCTCTTCTTTTCACAAAAACTAAAACACCTTTGTCCTCTCTTGAAAACCACAATGTAGTATACAGAATTCCTTGTAACGAATGTGAATTAGTATACATAGGGCAAACGTCTAGGAGCCTTAAGGGCAGAATCACATCTCATAAAAGTGACTGTCGGAGAGGGGTACCGTCCTGTGCACTGAGTGAACACTTTATTAATAACAACCATTCTCTTAACTGGAATAATGTTGAGATTCTTGACAGAGCCTCATCATATTACAAACGCACGTTCTTAGAGATGATTCACATAATTTCACAGGATCCAGTGATGAATAAAAAAAGTGATACTCAAGGTCTGAGTACCATTTACAGCTACATCCTAAAATTACATAAAAACAAATACCAGTGCTTGGACGCTCCCGCCCCTGACGAGTGAAAGAGTTTCTCTCTGTTTTCCGTCCCTCTACTTTGTTTCAAAATTTTTATAATGATAAAAAAATAGAACTTAATATAACTCCATAAATCTCCCTTCCATCATTTAATAATAAAATTATGTTTCCATAACAGATAATTAGGCACAAAAAAAAGCACTAACTAATTTTTTGTTCTTCTCATGTTCAAATATATTTATTTAAATTTAGTAGAGATTAAAACTGCGTTGGGCAGTATATAGCCCTTCACTTAATGTAGGCAACACTCCATCACCCTTCGCGTGTTCAGAGTAACCGACGTTCAGTCGTATAGTTCTCTCCTTTCTTTGTCGCTTACATCTAACAAAACAATTCTCTATCCTTATTACACACCTTGTTTTCCTTGTAATTTCATCATCTTAAAAATTAAATCGTTTTATACGGCAACACAACCTGTTTTAAGTAACATAATGGCGTTCCTCATGAACGTTCGTTTTCAATAATCCCTCAATTTTTTTTAATTTTTAATCATGTAATAACAGTTAAATAACAATATTTTCGTAATTTAAATGTTCCAAAGTGTGATGGTTTGTTTTAGAATAGACATTACATAAATTCTTGTTTGATGGAATGCAATCTTGCTTTTATTTTAAACCCACATTGGTGAGTTATATAAAAAACCAAAATTCTAGAATTAGTTACTAACGTGGTTTTCTTTTTCTAAAATTTTTTGTAGAAATGTCCTGAAGAAGGGGTAAATAATCCCGAAAGCTTGACTATACAATAAAGGGTTCATCTTTTGAACTAGGCCTTTGGTTTTCTTTGACTGCATCCCCACTAATTTAGTATTTTTCTATATACATATATATATATATATATATATATATATATATATATATATATATATATATATATATATATATATATATATATATATATATATATTCTATTCTATTACCTGCATAAAACCTACATTAAGGGTATTTACTACAACCGCAGATATTTCCCAGATATGTGGTTTCTAAATGGTTTTCGTTAAGGATCCTCTTGTTATATTAGAGTGAGGTTTATTTGGGGTTAGGAGGCAGTAAGAAAAAATATAAGTCTTTTTAATTTGTCGGCTTTCGCAACTTTATGTTGCATCCTCAGGATATTATCAGACTTTACCTACTCCGTTAGTTCGCAGATATTAAGTTGCTAAATGATTTCCGTTAACGATCCTCTTGTTGTTATGTTAGAGTGGTGTATTATTTGAGGTTAGGAAATATTTGCGGACCAACGGATTAGGTGAAGACTGATAATTTGGTTTTCTTGCAGGATATGTAATCTATATATATGTCCCGAGGATCCAATAATAAAGTTGCGAAACGTCGACAATTTAAAAAAAGACTTTTGTTTTCTGTTACTGGATCCTAACCCCAAATAATACACCACTCTAACATAATAACAAGACGATCGGTAACGAAAATCATTTAGAAATTTTAAAAAATTATTACTAAACAAACTAATTTGGATAATTACTTCAAATTTTGCACAAAAATCAAGTGTATAGGAATGAACTGGTAACATTTTGATATGGATCCAAGACAATAAAACAAAATAGCGCTCTAATAAAATATTTAAAAAATCAGCCAGAAAATATTATTTATTAAATTAATTTTAAGTTTGGTTCAAGAATTACGTGTGATATAGAGAAAAATTGGTAAAGTTGTGGTAACATGTCGAAACAAATTGGCGGCCAAATAAATTTTTTTAAAAAATCAACATAAAAAATCATGTTCAACTGACTTTTTTGCAGATTAATTAAATGTGAAAATGGGATAAACTGATATGAATTCAATATGACATTACAAAATAGCGGTATGTCGATGTAAAAACTACTTATTGAACTTTTTACTTCCCTCGTAAAGGATTGTAATCGTGAAAAAATGACACTCCGAGTTTTTTTTCAGATTTTTGCGTTTCATCGTCTCTAAATGCCGAAAAAATATTTTCTCAATTCCGTCGATCTCTGTCTGTCTGTTCGTGACAGCTAAACAACTCTTAACATTTGATAAAAATCCAATATATGGCAAAACAGAAGGGCAGCCTAGTGAAATGTTAAAAAAATTATTACTAATAAACTACTTTGACTCAAATTTTGCACAAAAATCAAGTATGAGAAAATCAACTGACAATATCTTGGTATGAATCCAAGATGGCGAAATAAAATGGCGGACTAATAAAATATTTAAAAAACAACTTAATAGATCGATTTTAAATATTTGCAAATATTAATTATGGAAAAGAAATGAACTGGAAAAATTGTGGTACAAATTCAAGATGACGAAATAAATTGGCGGACAAATAAAATGTTTGAAAAACCAACTAAAACTTTTTCTTATTCTACTGACTTTATATTTCGCAGAAAAATTAACTGAAAGAAACTGGTAAAATGTTACTAGGATACTAATATTGTGGAACAAAATGGTGCCCAATATAAATGTTCGAAAAGACAGTATATATGTGTTATTATTATTAAATTGGGTCACCCAACAAAAGGAAATGTTCAAAATGAGGGAAGTTTCCTTGACTGAATTTTTTCTCATAAAGCAGCAAAATCAAATTTTCAAAAAATGTCTGCTCAGGCGCCCAGTAAAACCGGAAGAAGTATTTAATTTTTTTTTCATCAAAACATTTCCTTGCATTGAGTCATATATATATGTGTGAAATACTTCAAACTGATATGTTTAAAAATATATATTTTCAACACATTGTATCTCCAAAACAAACTATTTGTGAACCCCTGTTAATACATATTTTTTGTCATTTTTATGATAAGAATATTTGCCAGCAGTGTAAGATATCATATCACTTAATTACCACTCTATATTAAACTTTGTTCTTGTTTGAGCTAATTAACTACGAATACTTTTAATTTAATCTAATGACCAATAAATATGAAATACTCTATACAAATAGTAATATCGGGCATTATTTTAGCTCGATATCAAAATTAGAATATGTACTTTTACCTGAACATAAAATATAACAATAATTTTATCAAGACACTACACAGACCAAATTTTTGTGTTTAAAAACATACTTTATAGAGTATGTGTACAGGGTGGCCATTTTATGGTGATACAGTACCTTGTCTAGAAAACGGTAATAGTTACGACAAAAAGTTAAATTCAAAAGTTGTTTGGATTCAATTCAATTTTTATTTTATTTCACTTTTGCTTATACAGGGTGTTTCATTTTGACGTGACACATGTCAACTTTCTTAATTTAAATGGGATACCCTATATATTATTACATATTTCGATTCTACTGTTAATTTGCGAAAGTTTTTATAATAACATCTATATTTTAATTCTTTATCGTTTTTGAGAAAATTGAGTTTTTAAATTTTTTTTAAAAAAACATATTTTTTAAACAATAAATGTTTTACCTATAAAACTTTAATGGAACTGACTAATATCCTAAACATACATTACTAAGGGTTCAATTGAACGAGTTTCCATGCTGGTCTTACCAATTAATACACAGGGTGTTAAAAATGGAGAGCAAAACAAACGGAACTTTAAATGTAAAAATCTCCTGTTTCTCAAATGGAACACCCTGTATATTTTTATTTCATTAAATTCAGCATTCAATTGCCTATCGTTACTCATATATATATTCTATACCTAAAATAAACAGTTTCGATTTTATTAGCCGTTTTCTGATTTGACTATTTTTTTTTAATATAAGTAAACAGATGAAATAAAAATGTCGTAAACTAAGCCTTATTCTCATTTCCTTAACACAGACAGCGACTATAAATAATGTTAGAAAATACAAATAAAAGTGAAATATTATGTAATTGATGTTCTTATTATTTAATGTTTTGTTAATTTTAATGTAAAATAAGGAAGAGACAAAAAAATATCTTGTGCCACACCGTATAACTAATAACTAACTGAGTATTAAAAATGAATAAAACAGATTATAAAAAATTTTTAATATGGCCACCGTCCATTGCGATACATGAAGTGTAAATAGCCTCCTCTTTTTTCGAATAGCGTTCCTTATCGAATTAGATGCATTAAAATTATTGATCTCTTCCCTGATTTTTATTTTTAACTCATTTCTATTATTAGATCTATTTTTACAAACTTTATTTTTTAGTGCACACCACAAAAAGAAGTCTAAAGGGCTTAAATCAGGGCTTCGTGGTGGCCAGGATATTAAACCATGTCTTGCTATCCACAATGGAAAATGTTGATTAAGGAAATTTACTACCGGTGCAACCGTGTGGTAAGGAGCGCTATCCTGCTGAAAAATGATATTTTATCGAATATTTGCTGGCAAGTCGTTGATAAGGGGCATGATTTCATTCCTAAGCAGCTCCAAGTGTCTTTCGCCATTTAACGACCTGTCAAAAAATATTGGTCCGATAATACGGTCGCAAATAATTCCGCACCACACATTTACGGTTTGACGGCCTTGTTTTTTAATTACTTTTATTAGATGTTTATTAGTTTGAGACCAGTAATGAATGTTTTTCCGATTAAAAATACCCGCCGTATTAAATGAGGTCTCATCAGTCCAAAGCACTTTTGAAAAAAACACATTTTCGAACTGCGGGTCCATAATATCACAACAAAAATTCAATTGTGATAATAATTGAGTTGGAAGAAATTTATAAGGATGATAACCATTCACCTGCAGTGTTTTTTGAATACTTCCTCTACTGACACCTGCAATATCTCTGTCAACATCTCTTTGGGATCTTTCATCATCTTCCTCGAAATAAAGTAAAATCTCCAGTTGTTTTTCCTCAGTGAGGACAAAATTGGGACGATTTTCCTTAGAGTTTTTAAGGACACCATTTTCCAAATCACGCACAATTCGAAAAAATATAATTCTGGAGGGAACTCGATTATTAGGATATTCCCTCGAATATTCTCTAAGGGCTAACCCTGGACTTATTATTTTTTATGAAACAGTTGTATAATTTCAAACGTTCATCTAAACTATATAAAGCCATTTTTTTAACAAATTTCGTTGCAAAAATTTGACAAAAACGACAAACAGAGCAAATGTCAACTTAAGTCAACAATTGCATTAGATTATTTCCTAAGGCTATCTTGATTTTTTTAGTTTCTAATCTCATTTATTGGCAAAATTACGGGATAAATCAGAAAACGGCTAATAAAATCGAAACTGTTCATTTTAGGTATAGGACATATATATGAGTAATGATAGGTAATTGAACGTTGCATCAGATGAAATAAAAATATACAGGGTGTTCCATTTGAAAACCAGGAGATTTTTACATTTAAAATTCTGTTTGTTTTGCTCTCCATTTTTAACACCCTGTTTATTAATTGGTAAGACCAACATGGAAACTCGTTGAATTGAACCCTTAGTAATGTATGTTTAGGATATTAGTCAGTTCCATTAAAGTTTTATAGGCAAAACATTTTTTTTTTAAAAATATGTTTTTTTTTAAATTCTAAAAACTTGATTTACTCAAAAACGATAAAGAATTCAAATATAGATGTTATTATAAAAACTTTCGCAAATTAACAGTAGAATCGAAACGTGTAATAATATATACGATGTCCTATTTAAATTAAGAAAGTTGACATGTGTCACGTCAAAACGAAACACCCTATATAAACAAAAGTGAAATAAAATAAAAATTTAATTGAATCCAAACAACTTTTGTGTTTAACTTTTTGTCGTAACTATTACCGTTTTCTAGATAAGGTACTGTATCACCATAAAATGGCCACCCTGTACATAAATCAACCAATTTATATTCGTGATATTTCTCAGTACTCCAAAATTTCCCCTTTTTTCCCACCATTTTTTTGCAAAAATGATTTTAGTGGTTTATATCACATATAAAAATTCAGGACGTTTAACCGAAACAGTTTTTCAATATCCTAATTAATACCTCGTTCTTTTAAATTTCGTCGCGATAGATATTAACTTTTTTAAAAATTGAAATTTCATGCTGAGTAAAAAAAAATGTATTGAATATATAATATCTTTAATGCCCCCTAATATTTTGTGAACCAATAAAGATAAAAATTTTAAATTTTGCATATTTTTATAATACTAAATGACCTTTTTTGGTGCACGCTTCTTCTGAAAGATCTTTTCATTCTTATCACGAAAATTATAAGTAAATTAAAAATATTCATTTTAAAATGTGGCATTTTCCGTCAATAAAAGCATTTATTTCATATTGCGGCCGGCCATGGATCGTTGATATTTTTATAAAGTTAAACTATTGTCATAACAGCTCTACATTAGACATTAATAAGTAATGGCAATTTTGAATTTACAAATAAATTTGTCCAGTAATTTTTTAATTAAGTAGGTATCCCCCAAAATAGAATTCAGAATTATTTTGTAACCTTCATATAGGTAAATCTACGACTACACTTTGTTGCCAAATCGATAAAAATGAATCTCCAATTACCTGTCGAAAAACGTATTATCAGTGATTATGACATTTTATGTGCGCATTTACATCAACAAAAAAAAAGACAAAAATGTATTATTTATAGATGGGCATGTATATACAAGAATAATAAATACACTTTAAACAAAAATCTTCTTAAAGGCAGTTTTATTTTATTGTTCGCATAGCGAGTTCACTTTGACAACGTCGCCTTTGTAGAAATCGGATACTTTACTTTATCCCACCACGTCATTAGTAGTAAAAATTTATGAATAAAAACACTTGGCGAACTCGCCATCTAGTAGTGATGTCCAGTACTAACTCAGCGTTGAACAACTATCTATATATAAACAAGGCCTGGATCCTAGGTAGTACTAAAGTAAAGTTAATTGTATTTATAGCTAATCTGTCACGGTGAAAGAAATATTCAAAAATATCCAATAAACGGGTTGTTTAAGTAGGGTAATTTTATACATTTTTTAGTGTAGTAGTGTAAAGTGAACGGATAACGAATAAATCAATATAGTTTTTGCAAACTTTGTTAGACGTCCTATTATTCTCTTTAGTTCTTTAGTTTCGTAGAAGTTATTGGAAAATATCACATGCTAGATGACTGTTAATTATGTTTAAATTGGAGATAATTATCTTAATTCAAAACATTCCAGAATCAAATTCAGTAGTGGTAAATGCTTTTAAGTTAGACTAACTTACCCTTGGTAAATTTTCTGGAATGGCAATGTACATATATATCCGCCACTGAACAAAATCATTAATTACATAAACTTTATATCTACATTTGAAAGGGTTTCGAACAGAATGATTTATTGCCATTTATAAAAACCGAAATAAAAAAGTAATTTACTTCCCCGGCACACGAGATAAAAACCCCTGTTTTTAAAACATTGTTCATTTTATTCTTGAGGGCATATCTTTGATCTTTTCGCGTGCAGTTGCCCTAAAGTAGCACCTCTCATTTAGAAAACTCATTAATAAAGGGAGAAGCAGAATAGGAAAACGGGGTCAAACGGGAAATATCTCACGCACAAATTCAACCGCGCACTTTTGTATTTTGTTCTATTTTTACACGGCATTCGGCATTGTTTCTCGGTCGTTTATTTAAAGTTGTGACAGCACGGTTCGGTTAGCCATTTTTCTAAACCGTTTGATGTAATTTTGTAATATATTGATCGTATTTTGGTCCAACGAAATTAATTCTACTTCTATACCTATACACTGAAAAAAAAACAGTAAAAAATTTAATGAACATTGGTTTGTCTGATTTTTATTTTATCTAATAATTTTTGTTTGGTTTATACAAATATTGTTTGTATTAAACCAAGTTGATTATTTGAGATTATATATATGTTTGTTTGATTCACTTAGCCTTTGAATCAAACAAAAAATATTAATCGGAACTACATTTTTGTTTTTCTACTGTAAATATATTTATTAAATAAACATTTATTAAGGAGAATCTATTTTTTATTTAAATATTGGTTATAGTCTCCACTCCTTTTCTTTAGCACGGAGAACTCAAAGTTTCGTGGTTAGCCTCGGAGTTTCATTTTGATTGACGTACTGCGTCCTGATATTCTAGTTTTACAAAAGTAAGTTATGGATCTTCAAAAGTTGCTGGATAAATATATCTTCGACCATTCATGGCCTACATCCGATTTTTATCGGCTTTAATAAAGTGCGGGAAACGAAAGAAAACCGGGCGGTCCTTAAAATTAAGGTTCATAGTCTTAAGCAAGCGGAAAAGTAAAATTTGTGTACGCGTAAATAAATTTTATGTGATTTTATTTGTTGTAATAGTTTGCCGCTTCACCTATAAAGTGCGCCAGCTTAGCGGTACGGAAAATTAATCCAGGATTTAGTAAATTTCGCACTGGTCCACTTGTAATTGGGATGTGCCTAGAGTCTCCATGCACTTGCCGCTAGAAGGTTCTAGCTATTTCCAGTGGCGCCTATACATTTCGAACATTTGTTTTCATTTCTATATAAATGCCTTGCGTTGAATTTGAATTATTATTTTGAAGTATCGATGGCGAGCAAAAGAGGAAAAACAATTCGAAGTGGTGCACGTGAAGTTATTGCGAGCGTTATAGAGGCGTGTACTAAAGAAGCTGAAAATGATAGTTTGACTATTCCAATTCAAAATCGAACAGAACACTGGTGTTTCGGAAAGTGGTGTAAGAAAAATTCAAAGAGAACAATGATCGCTCATGTTCTACTTCACCCTTAAAATCTCCTGGTAAAAAAAGACCCCGATTATAATACAAAGATAAAATTGACGATGGTGATTTTCAAGTAATTCGACGAACAATAGAGGATTTTTATATAAACTTGAAGAAGGTTCCGACCTGCAAACCCCTACTTCGTGCTGTAAAAAACAAAATAGATTTTACGGGTATAAAACCTTAAATCGGCTTTTACGATCAAATGGTTTTGTTTGGCGCAAGTGCCAAAATAAACGAAAATTGCTCATTGAGAGACCAAATATTTTTTTCACTGGCGGGTGAAATATCTATCAATTGTAAGGCAATATAGGCAAGAAGGACGCAATATTGTGTATCTAGACGAAACCTGGGTAGATAATGATATGACAGTGAACAAATGCTGGCAAAGTCAAAGTGTTACAGGTGTTGTTCAAGGAATCCGCTCTAGTAGTCGCTTTATTATAGTTCATCATGCTGGTTCAGAAGCCGTATTTGTTCCAGGTGCTGCTTTAGTTTTTCGCTCGGGACTAACCACTGGAAACTATCATAGACAGACGAATAAAGATAATTTTGAAAAGTGGTTGCTCGAGGCTTCTACCTAGCATTCCTCCCAAATGAACCTTGGTAATGGATAATGCGTCTTATCATTCTCACGTAGAAGATAAAGTACCAACTAAATATTCTACAAAAGCTCATATGATATCGTGGCTTAAATCGAACAATCTCGTATGTAATCCACCATGCAGAAAATGTCAATTATATGAAGTAATATCAACAAGGCTAGAGAAAAAAAGTATAAAATTGACGGTCTTTTACGTAACCTCGGTCATACACCTTTAAGGCTGCCTCCATACATGTGCAACCTCAACCCTATTGAACTTGCATGGGCAGGAGTAAAAAAAATATATTCGAGAGCGCAACACCGGTGAACTTTCAATTAAAGATTTAAATAAAATAACATTAGAAGCGATTGACTCAATATCGGCTGAAAATTGGAAATCGTATGTTAAACATGTTCGTTCTATTGAAGATAAATACTGGGAAGTAGATGACAAAATTGAAACGGTTATTGATGATTTAGTTATCACACTGGGATCTTCAAGTAGTGACGACGAAACCTCATCATTTTCAGAGGAAGACAACGATTTAGAAGGAATCGAACCATTAGAATCACAACTTTAAAAATGGTTTAGTTTTTTTTTCATATATTATCTAAAATTGTTCATAAAGCAGCTGTCAGTAAACTGCTTCAAAATAATTAATTTTCTGTTTAATACCGGATGTCAAAAAATATCTAATATTGCAATTAATATTTGAAAAACTACAGAACTCATATTTTTCCAAAATTAACATATCAATGTAGTTATAGTAGGGGAGCCAGCACTGATTTCAGTGAACAAGATTTATCAAAATTTTAACTTATGCAGTTCGACTTTGGGCTATTCGGGTATGCCAAAAGTTACCGTTTGTCTCCATCTCTTATATTACTTTGTACAGGGGGCGTCATTGTAAAGTACTATACAGGGCGTTTCCTAATTGCGTGCTAATGTTAAAGAGGGGTGATTCTTGGACCTATTAAAGAAAAAAGTTTAATATGAACCTAAAAGCCTTAACTTTGGAGATACATACAAAAAACATTTTTTTTTAAAATCCTAATGCTATTATAGATAAATAACTGTGTGAAATTTGATACACGTCTTTTAAGCATAAAAGGGCATTTTTTATTAACAATCAATTTTTGAAATTTCTACCAGTGGCGTGCATATGTAATTAACCTGGGTAAATCCGTATGCTCCTTAATGCATAGAAGGCGTGTATCAAGTTTCATGCAGTTATCTAGAATAGCATCAGAATTGGGATGAATAAAAATGCTTTCTTTTTAAACTTTACCATCCTGTATCTCAAAAGTTAAGACTTTTAGGATATAAAAACACCCCCTTCAACAGCACGCAATTAGGAAACGCCCTGTATAGTACTTCCCAATGACGGCCCCTGTATAAAGTAATATGACAAACGGAGACAGACGGCCACTTTTGGCATACCCGAGTAGCCCAAAGTCGAACTGCATAAATTAAAATTGTGATAAATCTCGTTCACTGCTGGACCTGTAAAACGTGTATCACTATACTGGATGGTCTAATAATAGTGGGCGTAGGCAGTAGCCCGGGAATGGTTAATGACAGAACTCAAGAAAAAATATATTTATAGGTAAATCGATCAAGTAAAATCAAAATTAAATCATTTTAAAATTCGAAAGTTCGCTGTTTTTGCAACACAAAAGAGATCTAGAAGTGCGGTACAAAAAAGAAAAGAGACAAATATAGATACAGGTTCATTAAGCATAGTTACATTTTTTAATTATCTGAAGTGCGTATAGTCAAAAAGGGGTGCCATACTATTTAAAGAATGACGGGACAACACTGGTTTAAAGAGATTTCTTGGCCGACCTTCCTAAACCGATTGACTCCGTCCGGCTTTCTTTCGTTTCCCACACTATACTTTTAACTTAATTTTTTT
The DNA here is from genome assembly GCA_030620095.1 of Kuschelorhynchus macadamiae. NCBI lineage: Eukaryota > Metazoa > Arthropoda > Insecta > Coleoptera > Curculionidae > Kuschelorhynchus > Kuschelorhynchus macadamiae. Next base: position 1,767,336 of record JAUTXW010001917.1, on the reverse strand, counting down.
AACTAATTTGTAGCGGCTCATTTATTTTCCGTTTTATGGTAGAAAGCATAGCAAACACAAATCAGTGAAAATAATATACCTATATACAACTCTGATAACCTTTAGGGCCTGAATCGCTTTATTTGTTGTTCCCTGACACTATCTAAAACATGCATGTAAAAATGGCGTACCGTTATTTAGGATACGTTAGTGATTATTTGATGCAAATGTGTTTTTGTTTGGGAGTAATTATATTTGTTTTAAACAAACAAAAAATGGGTTGTTTGTGTAGTTTGCAGAAGCCAATATGAAGCCATTTTTTTACATGAATATTTTTAATAGTGTAAAAGAACTTTTAGGAAAATTAAAATAAAATTGTCATGGTTTTAAAGTTTATTAAGATTATATATAATAATAATAATAATAATAATAATAATAAAATCCTTCCCCTTTTTTTATTTTTATTTTTTGTACTGACTTGGTATAATCCCGTCAGTATAAAATACAACCACAGAAATACTGTGAGACAACAAGTCATAAAAATAATAATAATAATAATAAACACGTTTATTGTTCCAAAAGAAAATTACAAATTAAAAAAAAATAAACGTAGGCATCTACGATAGGAATAAAAAGCCACTTATCAGCTTCCTTCACAAGGGAAGGGACTGTTAAAGCCTATTAAATAATTATAAAAAAAATTATTATTAACTTTTATAAAGGAAGTTAGTTTGAAGTTTTTCTAAAAAATTAAGTGTAGTGCAGGATGATTATACAAAAAAAAATATACACATAAGAAAGTACGCGTCCAAGTTAATAACGCTATGCTACTGAGGCACGAGACAGAGAGTGAGAGAGTTTTTTAGAAATATGCAAAGTAGAGAGGGGATGGACGAGAAAATAAATAATGGTTGTTTATTTAGTGAGGTTCGCTTTTATCTTAGTTGTTGGCGGAGCAATTTATTTTTCATTGATTTTTTAAAGGATGCAACTGACAATGTTCGTACTGGTTATTTTATATTTGTTGATTCAGTTTTTTGACAAGAATAACTTTTTTAAACTGTTCTTTATTGTGTGAGGGTACTGATAGCAGATACTGTCGGCGTAAATTTAAATTATGCACATCTCTACGGTATTGAAGTTTATCGAGGAGATATGGAGGTCGGTGAAATTTTAAAATCTTGTAAAAAAAGCAGACAAAGTGCAAGATATGACGGTGTTGCATGTTAAGCCAGCCCAACTCAGGCAGCTTATGTGTAACCTTCTGCCTTTGTCTAATGTCATAAATAAAACGTATACATGAATTTTGTACCTTTTGAATACGATTTTTAGCCTGTAAATCAAGAAAAGGACTGCGAAATTAAATTGTGACAAAATGAGAGTGTCGGACAACAAGGCCTTGGTTTTTTAATTAAGTACATGTCGATGAGAGTGCAAAGCTTTTAATACTGTGAATGCCTTTTGAAGGCATGCAGTTACGTGATCATTAAACTTTAGTTTATTTCGATTTTAAAGTCGTTACATAATAATAATGCTGCGGATTTACTAGGGTTAATCTTAAGAAGATGTGATGATTGTGACTATTGGATTTACTGAAAATATAGTGGTTGATTTGATTTTTTGCTATTTCGGCTTGATAGGTAAATTTGAGTATCGTCTGCATAGAGGTGCAGTGGCGATTTCGTGAAATTAAATGTGTAAATACTATAAAACCAAGAACGCTGATTTGGGGAACACCCGCACTGATATTGAGTAAATCGAATTGTTTGCCATTCAGAATTACCCTCTAGCTTCTGTCCGAGAGGAAAGACGCCAACATTGCCACCACCGAAACCAATATATTTTAGAATAGAAAGCAATATATTATGATGAATCATGTCATAAGCTTTTGTGTAATCTAATAGAATGAGAACAGTTGCCTGATTAAAATCTTGTGCTCTGACAATATCGGATAAGGCAGTGGCGCAACTGTATCTGGTTCAAAACCCAGATTGTTTATAAGGGATGAATTATTACTGGATACATATGAAGAAATTTGAGATTCCATTACTTTTTCCAGAATTTTCGAGAGCGTATGTAACAAGGAAATCGACCTTAGTTGACTAAAGTTTGTAGGATTTTTGACGTTAGCTAGTGGGATGACATGTGCTAACTTCCAATTTTTTTGGAAAATATTGTTGCAAAATACAACAGTTCACAATATCTTATTATTTTAACTTTTTTTATTATTTATCTCGATTGACGATGGTTTGGGATTGCTATGAATGAGCCGCTGTATTAGTTAAAACAAGTATTTACCTACTGCAAATTTTTACATATTATTGTCCAATAAAGTTGTTTCTACCTTCAAATAAATGCTATAAATGGCCGATAAAATACTCCTAAAAAATAGATGGATCACGTTTAAATAATAAACATATATAGCACTTTTATTTTTTACACCAACAAATAATATATTTAAATTTAATACAGATTATTAGGCAGGACGCTTTTAGGTTTTTGAGTTAAATAATGATATATTTGATTTAAAAAATATGTATTTGAAATAAACAATTTTTTGTAGGTTACTATGTATACAAAATATTATTAACCCAAATTTTATTTGGGTTAAAAAACATATTAATTTGATAACAAACATTAATTTAAATAAACGGAACAAGTTTAATCAAAATTTTGACATTTTTAAATAAAAATTTGATTCACTTATAGGAAACAAATATTTGTTCCAGTAAACTCCATGTTTGTTTAAATCAAATGTTTTGTTTTTTCAGTGATATATTTTCCACTAAAAGTTTATTTTGCTTTAATATAGCAATAACAATAAATATTAATACAGCAAAAGTTAATAAAAATAACTCCCTCCCCAGAGTCATTAAGTCTCGAGTTATCCGTCAAATTTTAGTTATTCCTAGATACATGAATGTTTCTGTTTCTTAATATACAACTTCTTTGAGGCATCAGAATTAGAAATTTGGGCTCAACCTCTAGCTCTAATTTGTGAGACTCATGAATTTTAAATATTTCTGGTTTTATACCGAAACAAAGTTAAAACACTTCTTCAGTTTCCTTTTTACCCTTCAACCTTTATTTACCCACGTTACTTTGTCATTCAGGCGGTGTCTTTGCTTGTTTTGATTGGCAGCGGCTTCATCGTAACAGTTCAGTATTAAAAGTTTATTCTGCAAATTTTATGAACTTTTTGTAACAAATGGAATAAAATGGAGGTCGGCAAACGCAATAATTGTAAGATTCTTTGCAAATTCAAGTTACATTTTGTTTTGGTTTTTACTGAGCGTTTATTCAAGAATTGTATATAATTTTCAGCTGGACTGAATTTGGATTGAACGTTCCAAAGATATATTGTTCTTTTGACATGTAAATTCAAAAATATGAATCATCGACATCAACGACTCCCGAATAACGTCAAGACCTTTATCCTAACCCTTTTTATGTCCATTCTGATAAATGGGCGCTCTCAAACGATCATCTTTCTTTATAACTCATAAAAGTGCTGCGTACATACGCCCATGACATCCAAAATAATTCTCTTTTGCCTGATTTTAACTATTTTCTACAAATATGAGCGAGATTTCAGAAAACTCCTCGGAAAAATCAGTAACCAAAAATCCTTAATACTGGGTTATTTCAAAATGTTTGCATTAAATAGATATTTTACAGTACAAATAATCCCCAGTTTTAAAGTAATAGTAAATTATACTTCCTACTTCTTATGCTCATATAAATGACAAATAAATTGTGGCGAAAAATCAAAATAATTGTTATTACATGGCGCAATAATAAAAGATTCCAATTTTCATTGAAAAAGTTACTAAAATAGCTTGATTCGAAGTAAAAAAGGCGCAAAATATAAAAATCTTAATACAACTTGAAAATCCGGATAATATAATAAATATAATCGAAATACTACCCAAAGAACAGCTAAAAAAATACAAATATAGAACTAGATTAACCAAAATATTTACTTATTATATACCGAGTAATTTACCCTGCCAAAACTTGAAAAGATATGTAATAATTTATTAAGAAAGTAAACGGTATTTTGTGGTTTATTTTGCCAACTGCTTAGCTGAAAACAGTGTTTGCCACTTAAAATTGCTTTCTGAAAATTTTAACCAACCAGTATCCAGAGTTATCTGGATCTGGATCCAGAGTGTCTGTGTAACAGGAGATACAGATAAAAACATAAACTATAGTAGTCATAGACCGAAATATAAAAATTTTTACGCGCTTTCACCCCACGGAAAGAAGTTATAGGTAAGAGAGAAGAACAGTTTTTGTTTGTTTGCTCTATTATCTTATGTATACTTCTGTTAAATACGATTAAATCAGCTTTTACATGTACTAAGCGACCAAAAATTAATGTACGCCTCACATTTTCACTTATTTTTTTAAAAAACATCAGTTTGATATTTTTGTGGGCATGTATGGCACACTCTTTTTCAACTTTTAACCCATGTTTCACAATTTTGTTCATTTCCGGTTTAAATGGAAGTGTCGCCATCGATATTTTTTAAACGTAAACCTTGAGCATTTTTATTTAGATTCCGATAAAGTTTAACATTCTCAGAACGTCAGATAACAGATTTTAGATTTGGTTTATTTTTGCTCAATTGGTCTTGCCACAAAGTTTAATGCAATTTTAGGTTCCTAATTCAGACTTGAATAATAGGGTGTCGAAGGAAAATGACATTTAAAACAAAAACTATCCACATGTTTTGTTATAAAATATTATTATTTATCAAAAAACAAATTGTTTTTTTTATGTACTACCCCTACTTAGACCGACAATAAAAATTGAAATCACTAGAGGCGGCTTTATTTTCATAAATTTCAAAATAATCACTAAAGCAACTGAATATTAATTAAAAAATATACCTTTTCTATTTTCGTTTTAAAAATAAATAGTCCGAACATTAAAAAAAAAAAATTAAGAGACAATTTCGAAAAGACATTTTACATGAAGAAAATTTAGGCAATATTTGCTTTAGATACAATGCAAATGCTACTTACTACGCCTAAAATCACAATAACATTTGTGGCATGACGAACTAAGCAATATAAAACAAACGCCTAGAGCTCCGCCATTTTTATGGATTTCGAATTAAATATTTACAGGATTTTAAGCTTTATCGGAATGCAACATTTTGGGCTTTTCATTTAAAAATTCATAGATGGCGCCGCTTTTAACGGTTAAACGGTAAGTGAAAAATATTTTTAAAAACAAAGAAAAAAAGAGGGCGATCTTAGTCCATGGTCACCCGGTAGTTTTTTTAGGCCACAATCTAATCCTATGACTACTTTTTAAGATACGATGCCCTGATGTCATTTTAAAGCACATGGGAAACACAAAATGACACAAAATATCATTTCTCAACATATTTAGCATGTAGTACTTTCCATAATAAGAAAAAGCATTATATAAAAAAAAGGTTCGTAAATGCTTTCTCTCAATATATAGAATGATATATTGTAAACCCTGTTTGTCCTATATCTCCGAATCAAAGCGTTTTCTTACCATTGTTTACCTAAATGTTTTATTTCCGTATTTGGGAAGTGCCTACCCTACGTTAGATATGTTGAAAAAAATAATTTGATATTATTCTGTTTTCGTCAGGCATTTGGATGGGATTTGGGCAATATCTATTTTAGAAAATTGTCACACGATTAGATCGCGTCCATAAGAACTTTTGATGAGGACATGAAAATCTGTATTAACTTAAAAAATTAGAAAAATCACTGTAAATCTTTCGTTGTAAGAAATGGGTTAGAGTGATCATCTTAGCTCAGAATTTGGAGAGAAAAAGTGGACTATATATTTGAATGCCTAATTAATATTAAAGTTAAAAAAGTCGATAAATCACAATTTAATGTCAACTGCTACTTGCGTGTTTAGGATGCCTTAAGATCACAAGCCAACATGGCGCCCTGATCGACTGTATCTACTGCACTAAAACTTGCGTATATGCTATATGTTGATCGAAAAATCTAGTGTAGGTTTTTACAAATGCGAAAAAAAACCATTCAATGAGATGCATCCAATTTATATTGCCATATTAAACGTTATCTTCTTGTAAATGAAGGAAAACATATTTATTTAATAAATACGAAACAAAAGGTAAGGGACTCTTTGATATCAAGATTTACTTAAAATACCTAATGGTGAGACCATATCTAACCGCCATTACACTATATTAAAATTAATGTAATTTGCGAGTTATATTTTATAATTGGAGTATTTAAGTAAGATAAGTTTGTTTCATTGTTGCATATATCGTTATAAAATTGTAGCGGTCAAGTTTAATGTCCAAATTTAGCAAATACCGCTGTAAATGCTGAATATAAACAAATTTATCTTGGCAATTTCTTGTTAAAATAAGAAAAAATATTTTACATTAACATAAACACAAGGCTTCCATGCATTTCATTGGGTTACTTTTTAATACCATAATCAGTTTTTGGCTACACATTTACATGGCAGTATCTTGTAAATGTAGCTTTCTTGGACCCATATATGTTTATAGCAATTTTTGCTTAAATTTATGTTCGGAATATGCTCCTCGAAATGTTTTGCTTCATTCGAAATAAATCTTTATACCTTAATTAAAATATTCGAACTTAGCCCACTGACATAGTAGTAGTTGCGTCTGTCATTGCCACAAAAGGTCTGATTATAAACTAAAAAATTAATTTAATTAAATTAAATTAATTAATTAAAATTAAATTTTGCTAGAAATAAATTCATTATATTTTCGATCTGATGCGTAGGTGGTGGAGCGCTTTATTCAAATAATGCCGTCTGAATTCAATAATACGTCACATATAACTGTATAAATGACGCCTATGTATTTAAAATATAAATGTAAATTGCCAATTTAATACTTATTAATATATAATGTTAACAGTGGCGGCTCGTGGTGAATTATATTGGGAGGTCAATAACAAATTTAAAAATAGGCATACTTAAAATAAAAATCTTATCTTTAAATTGAACTTTAAATTCTCGTGAAGTTCAGGTCTACTCTTCGTTCTTTAGAATTGGAAAACTGCTGAATGACACGTTCGTTAAAACTGCACGCACATTCCTTTTATAAATCTATCTTAGTCCAACTCCTCAACAAAATTTACAAGCCCTCGAAAAACCCCTGGATTTTCAGACACAGCCGTTTCATCATGGCCACGTAGTGCCAGCTCGAATTCCCCACAAAATTTTACACATTTTGTTTAAAATATAACGATCTTTGGATACATTTTCATTAAAATCTTTAAGGGATTTTCTATAAGCTGTGTCTAGCTGAGTTCGAATATCAACACTTCCGACCGTGGCATAGTTCACCGAACATTTCATGTAATCTGCAGAAAACGCATGTTTTTTTTATTTTTTCTTTTAAGTGTTTTAAGTCTTTAACACCGGTTGTGCACCATAATGAGTCCGACGAGTTCTTAGAAAACAACAAACAAACATAACAGTAAAACGAGTTAGAGACTTCACAACTATTTATCCAGTTAGCTAAATCGTACATACTTTTGCGAAAATTTCGATAAACCTCTTTATTTTTGTCTTTACTAGTTTGTCGTGTACTAAGTTCTGGCAAATTGCGACCACTTACCTTCAATTCAGTTATTTTCTTAAAATTAAGTTCGGTAGCACTCTTTAGTTGTTTAATTTTTTGCACTACCGACTTTTTATTTCATCTACATTCACAACTCAAACATAGACCACCTTGAAATTGGTTATTTTTACAAAATTAAGTTCTATTAAAAACGCCAAAAACAATATCGAGTTAGAATATCTACCGCGCGACATCTGAACAATTGAATAGACGCCAACGTGATGTCGCGACCGATCGATCATTCGATCAAATTATGAGAAGAGACCGGCTGATGACCCAAATCGCGATTTCATATTCCATTCGTTATCACGTTCAGCTGCCGCTCGGTAGCTGTGTAATCTTCGGGTACTTTCGTCAAGCTTTAAGATAATCAGGGCAATTCGGACTACCCAGTCTAGCTTAGTATAGCGTATTTTGCCTAAGGAATGCAACGAGACGATTCGAACCGCCGCGCGCGGCTAATAGTGTAGCGTATTTAACTTTTCCCAAGGTACGCGTTTTATTACAATTATTAGGAGGAACGGTCAAACGAATAATTTATTTTCTGAAATATTTTTGGAGGGTCATTGACCAAATGAGCTTATGGAAGAGCCGCTACTGAATATTAATATCTCAACCCCCTTTTAAATGCTGAATAAATAATTATGTCAAAAATCTGCTAAAATCCACTTCTCAAGACATTTAAATAAATCGATATTGCAACAATAAACATTGCTTACAAAAGTTGTCTGCTACATGACAAAAAAAAGAACTCATTTGATTTCAACTTCCATTGTTTTCAACTTATTTTTTTTTTAATATGAAAAATTCATACTTGTGAACTGTTCGACAAAGAAAAATTAGACGAAATGAGTTATTTTCCTCGTAATATGTAGCAATAACTTTTATATACAATAATTCCTCAATTGTTAACTGTTGATTAGAGAAACATTACTTAGATGTCTCTTTTTAGGATATTCTGTTTAATGTCGATTTTTTAAATTAGAGTGGATTTCAGCGGAATTTTGGTATAATTGTTTAATCGTCATTTTAAAGCGACTTATGAAGAAAGGGCACGATTCCAACAAAAATTGGGTTACTTGTGATTTTAAAGGTTTGCTGAGGATGAGCGGTACGCCTATTGCATCTTGACATTAAACCGCCCCAAGCTCGTCTACTCAAAGGCCATTTACACAGTTCTACGTACGAGACACACAAGAACAAATAATTATTCATGTTGGGAAGTGCTCGAAATCTCGGAGATACCTACTTGAAGGTGAACGACAGATTTAACAGAAACATGGTCAATTATCTAAATGATGTAGCGGTGATGATTAATGAATATAAATGCATTAGAGGGTTCCAAAAGATATTTTTGGGGTTGTAATTGATCCCTTTGAACAAATAAGTTACATTATTTTTATTTTATATATTGACACATCTAGGAAATTAAGGTAATTAAATCTTTTTCTTTTTAAGATAATACATTTTGAGAAGCACTTAATTGCAGGAGATGAATTAAAACTTGTAATTAGGCAAAATAGCCACGAAAGTGAGAGGTGGGTGGGGCAATATGTTGTGCCTCATGCTATATATAAAATATGTATATGCATGAATAAATACGAACCGGGTAATGAAATAAGTTTACGTTGATGCAAATACTTAGCTCTTTTAAGGCAATTTGTTCGGCACTAGTTTGGTTCAAGCACGAAAATAATATTAGTCTCATCCCAAAATATTACACAATTAGTCCAGTAAACGAATGTAAAATACGGGCAAAAATCATCTAGTTTTAAAACTTTGCAAAGTTGTTTGGGAAGGGGTTGTAAACAACATAAAAGCCCCCGCTGCTGGGGGTTGAACTGAGGGTAGAGGAGGGGTTGAAACGTGTTTTGTAGACGTTATTCCTCAATATCTCGGTATTTATAAACTATAGCAAAAATGTGTAAAAACATAAAATTAATGTACATAAAATTTTTCTTTACTTGTAGTCCAGGTATAAATAAAGTTTAAAAAATAAAATTCATAGATTATCTAGTTCCCGCTCCTTTTTTGTTTTTAAACGGTTGAAGGTTTGCAATAAATTAGACTAATGTTGTGTCATTCTTTATTTTGCAATGTTTTGGCTGTTTTTAACACCATCATCAGGCTAGAATGACAATAATTTGTTTAGAAGAGTACAATGGGAAATGTAAAATACAATGACACTTGTGGACGTTCGTAAGAATTTGAAACATTTACAAAATCCAAAGCACATGCAATGTCATAAACCAACATATTTTTTTTAATTCTTGATTACACAGTATTATAGTTTAGTTATTAACCAAGAGAATAAATTTCAATGTTTCTTATATATAAAAATTTCATTATATTTTTTGTTCATAAAAACATTATTATCCAACATAGAAAACTGCTAGAAATAATTTGTGAAAACCGTACCATTTATCTAGTGGTACACACCTTCCAATGATCAAATCACGTTTAACCTCAAAATGAATGCTTTCGTTGTAGGTGATGTGTTCCTCCTTCACTTCACATAGATCAGTATATACACTATGTTATCAAATATTTTGGTAAAAGTTGCACTGTGGCGTTTGACGGCAATGAAAATATAAACAGTACCAAACATACGGAATCAAAGCGAAGACAAGATGCCATCACTCAACAGGAACATTTTCTTATAAATGAAAACACAAAACCACACCCTTCAGTTTACTTTCCTAGAAAGCTTCCTTAAAGCCTCGAAGAGGAAAAGTAGGCCAAATTGTTCTCAACCAATCAGCTATAAAAACTGTCCTTTTCACAATCCATCCCCTTTCTTTATGCGTTCAGTGGTTGTGAAATTCGTTATAAAATGACCTCCGCGATTTACGAAAGAAGTAATGGGATTATCCGTTTACTTCTTTAGTAGCACAGTTTAAAACAAACACAGATCAGGTGAAAAAAATAGCTGAAACACTTTACAACACATCATCTATTACAGATGCAGTAATCAGAGATGCGGAGAAGGCATTTTTAATCCTTTATAAAGCTAGTGCAAATCAAGAGGATCTGAACAAACTTCGATACTCGTCGTTTCTGAAGTCGTCCACTAAGGCAAAAACTGTTTTACCAGCACTCTCTCCAAAAACTGGAGTAGCAAACAACACTCCTTGAGGCTATATTTACAAGTGCAATAGTGGCTAGGTAAGAACCTGTCGCATTATCAGTGGGGACGGAAAAATATAATTTGCTTACTCAAGTAAAGACAATGGATCCCAAAGCTCCAGGACCTACCCTCAACGCCCTAATTTGTCGCTCTACAACTGGAAGTGATGGAAGATGTGGTTGAAAAAAATCAGGGATAAAATGGTTTTTAGGTATAAACATACATATTATATGTATTTAATATAAGTATCTCAATGTTCAGTTCAAAAAGTTTACTCTTAAAGTATTTTATTTTTACAGTTTGTATGTTTTCATTACTATTTAAATGTCTTTGAAACATTTTGTATAAATATAGTCAATTTGTGTTTAAAAAATTTTGTATTTCACAAATACAATAACTGCTAATAATAGTTTAAATGTTTTACAAGAAGCTTCATTTATACCAAGTTATATAGAGATTTTATTTGTTGATAATTATTGGGTTCGTTAACATATTAAATAAATATGTATACCTAATGCAAATTTCATTTGTACCTAAACTTGATTGTAAACCATTTATGAGTTCCTAAGTTAACTTCAAGTATTTTAGTTTCACCTTTGGTATCGTTTTCCACAATTTACGCCGAACCGTTATTTATACAATATTGTCTATATGTTTAGCGTAAATACGTGATTCTATAGTTCAGTGCTGTAAATTTAAATCTTAAAATATAATTTTCCTTGTCTAGTATTTAGTATCAAAAAAGGTTTACTCAGAAATATTGTAATGGTAAATAGTTTGAGCCTTTTAGTCATAAAATCCCACACACAGGCCTGTCCAGTTACAGTCTGTTTTTGAACATTAGTAATTCTTTAATTATGTAATTACTATTAGTAGCTACTTTTGTACTTAAACTTAATCATGTTACATAATACCGTTTTAATTAAACCATTATATGTTTTTTTTTCAAATACAAATACATTTTTTTATATTTAAACATTGTTATTACCGGAACTATAATCCAATAAAACTGCATATATATTTTTTGCAGAAAGTTTTATGTACTTTAATTTTGTATTTACATATTTTTGCTAAAATGTATAATTATATATAGGAGATATTGAGGAAAAATATCTGCAATGTATGGTTCAACCTCTCTCCCACTTTCGGCTCACCCTTGATAAGCGGGGACTTTAATTATGTTGTTCATAACCATACACCCAACAACTTTGCAAATTTTCAAAACTACACTACTTTCCTCTAAATGACGTTTATTAATCTTTGTTGCCTGAACTATATCTCTTATATTTGGACGAAAAAGGTCTAAATAGAATGTACTGTTCATTGTGCCGTAAATGACCCGTTAATTTCACACAATGTATTACACTGCGTTGATTTACGGATTCCTCCGACGTTCTCCAGATAGCGAAACATGCATTCACGCTTTACGGTAAATTTTAAGGAAGCTCGGTAGGTGGGAAGCAACTGGAATTGCGCTGCCATTTTTATATACCTTAAATCCCGCTACATTTGTTGATTCGTTCACATAATGTAGAGAGGCCCATTCGTCAGTACGATTCGTCGCATTGGGAATCCGTCTTTTGTGCGAATAACCAAGTAGGCTTTGATTTCGGCGAACCATTAATCCGCATTTCATTTTTTGTGTAGTGTCAAATATTAAAATGCGTGAAATCCATGTCAACGAATTAAATAAAAATTAATGTAGGTATAGCATGGATGAAATATTCGTAAAACCTGCTACTCACCGTTAGTTCATTTGTTTATTCGTCCGCATACATGCGATTCGTCAGTTCATATAAATGAACGAATTGGCGAACCAACGGATTGACGAGTATTTCATCGACACTATTCATCAACTTTTATTTAATTCGTTCGAATGGATTTCATGCGTTTCAATGTTTGAAAATACACAAAAAAAAAAGATTACATTCGGAAAAATGGGTCGCCGAGGTCAAAGCCTACTTAGCTAATATAAAAGTAACAATATGCGTACTTTTGATTCAAGTTTTTTTGTGACGTCAACATTAGCGAATGCATACTTCACCTGAGTACACCAGAAAATTAGTTGAGTCAATGCCTAGACGTCTGCAGGCTGTAATTGAACATCAAGGAGAATCAACAAAGTATTAGCAAGCCGGTTTTTTTAAATAATTTAAATTAAATGTTTTAATTAGTTTAAATTAAATTTTTTCCTTGTTGATTTTTAATTTGTATCATTTAAGCTGTGACATTACACAAATATAATATAATTATTGCAAGAAATTAATTTATGCGATTTTATAAGACTCATATTAACTTAATTTCATAACAAACATAGAAAAAGACTCCAAGTCACGTGAGACTTAACCTCATTTTATTATATTCACGTGAGACTTAACCTCATTTTAATGTCAATCAAATATGTATAAGTAGTTGTTTGTTTTGTTGTGCTTTGGTGTGTTTTATTCTATTTGTAAGTTATTATTTTAGGATTTGTGAGTGTGATTATTTACTAAGGTTCTCTCTGTGGTTTGTAGGTCTGATGATGCTCAAAAGGGCGAAACACGCGTCACGTTTGTTGTAAATTGTAAAATTATAATTTAATGAGACTGAGACTGAGCCACTGAGAGAAATTAGTTTTTTTTTAATATGAACTGCACATTTAAGCTGTGCGTCACTGTATATATATAATTGACAGCGTTCAGCGACCTAAGAGCTGGAATATAAACGAGTAATGTAATAACACCCAACAACAACGAGTATATAATAATATTTTATTTCATATTGCCTTTATAGTTTTTTTTTGAAAATGAATACAAATTTATTAAATCGAGGAAAATTGTTGCCAATCTAGCAATCGTATCACTTTAACGATTTTGTAGCCATTGTCTTCCATAGCTAATTATGATTGTCTTTTGCTTGTCATTGTTAAACAAATAAAACCATTTTACTTCTTTTATTTTTCAAAATATATGAAATGTAAAAGTCAAATCTGATAAATAATTGCTTCCTAATAACGATAACGTAGTAGTAGGCAATACATATGGTATCAGATACTGTAATGATCGATTTAACGGCCGCAAATTAGTACTGCGTAAGTAGCTTTACTATATAGTATGAAATAAAACATATTTTACAACTCATTTAATAATAATAAATCTAGATTTATAGTTGTTTTAGTAAAAAAGTCCTACACCATGTCGTATTATTGAATAGGTCAAAGTAACATAGATGTCTCTAACGGCCATGGTCACGAAATAAGTTTAAATTTAGAGCATATAACTTGACAGTTATTACAATATACGACTATGGCATAATTAAAATACAAATGTCTAACTAAAAGTTGTAACTGGTATTGGCAGGTAGATGTACTCTAATTCTTAAAACTTTTTAGTGAATCAATAACTGGTCAAGCTTCGAGTTCGAACGATTCCGGTTAAAATGGAAGAAGTTTTACTTCCGCTTAGACTAGGAGTTAAGGATATTTCCCAAAATTCTAAAGTGTCAATTTTAGAATAATTTTAATATTTTGAAAAAAGTAGAAAATTAAGAAAATTATTGTACATACTAACACGAGATAGACAGTAGTTTTTCCGCATATTTAGACAGCGTCTACCGCATTTACTATAACAGAAGATTGAACCTTGTAAGTTGTAAAGTTTTGAACCACCAGGATTAATTACCAGAAAAAACAAATGAACATCGGATACTAACGAAATGAACATCAACTTTGTGATTTTAGAAGATAATGTGTTCGTCAAATGGGTCTCTTCTTGCTGATTATAAATATACTGGGTTTAACATCTTTATCTCTAAAAGTACCTGAGGAATTTGAGAAAAACCGTGCCCTAAGGGGCAATATGTTAAAGAGAGACGGAAAACCATCTATCAGTAAAGTCGATGGGAATACATTGCCTCTTATGGCAGGGTATCTTTAGATAGATAGCTATCAAACCTAGTATATTTATAATCAGCAAGAAGATACCCATTTGACGGACATATATTATTAAGGGTATTAGTAGTTATAATATGGGAGCGCCTCCTCCTCCTCCTCTTCCTCTCTCTCATGTCCCTCATTCTTAACTTCCTCCCCTTTTATTCTCATTCGCATCATATTTTTAATTTTTTCTCTTTGTTCTCCCACATTTGATTTTGCATTCTTAAGTCTTATAAATAGGTGCATCAAGATCATTTTAGTATGTTAAGTTACGAGTGACTGTTAAAAGAAAAAAATCTGTTGAATAAATCTATTAATAATAATATTAAAATAAAATGAGTGAATCAGTTGGAGAAAGAAATCGATCCATTCCGCTTCAGAGCCTCGAAGAAATTATACCAGGAGTTCAAGAAGAAAATATACCATTAGTTCGAGAAGAAAATAATGGGATTGTTTTAAAAAATTTGAACAAAACTGAGAGTGAAGAGAAAAAAGTGTTTTGTGCTATTTGTTTTGAAATAATCGAATATTATGATTCATGTAGACCAAATACATGTTCCCACATTTTTTGTTTAAAATGTATTTTAAGATGGAATGATGAAAATTGTTGTTCTATAATGGTAAACAATTGTCCTGTATGTCGCACTAGATATTACTATTTGGTACAAATCTTCAAAGATGTAATTAGACATCATTTTGTTGTAATTTTAAAAAGAGGATAATATTTTTTTTATAATTTGTGTTTGTGAAAACTCTGGTAACAAATAATTTTGTAAAAAAAGTAAATGTAAATATATATATAATAATTGACACACATTTTTTCCTTTTCCTATATTGAAACGACAACAATGATCTAACAAGTTTTTTAATACATACTAATTTTCACATTACATAACAAAACAATTGTTATGGGTTGACACAAAAAGTGCCACGCCCTAAAATGGCACCACTTTTGCAAATCGAATCTTAAATTTTCTTATGGGAATTTACATGTAAAAATGACGGTTTTGATTGTCGGACCGGCATAGCCTAATCTACTACTTTTTAATTATACTAATAATATTAATATAATTTGCATCAAGTAAGAGAAAACTCAATTGAATACAGAAACAAGCGTTAACAAAATGTTATGCTAATATATGAGTGCTTCTAGTGGCAGTAGACATAATCGACACTTTTTTTACATATGATTAACTATTTCATTTACAAATACAGTGTCAGATGTTAGAATAAAAAGAAGTATTTTGCATATAGCACTGAAAATATATAACCGCTTATAGTAACATTTGACATTTTTAAATTAATATTCTTGACGTATTCTACTTATTATCTTTACAATTTAAGTTTAAAATTAATATTTTTGACATTATCTATCCATTACGTTTATAACCTATATTTAAAATTAATATTGTTAAACTAATCTACCCATCACATTTACAAACTATGTTTAATATTAAACCTAACCTAACCTAACCTAACCTAACCTATATTTAAAATTAATATTGTTAAACTAATCTACCCATCACATTTACAAACTATGTTTAATATTAATATTTAACAACATAATCGTCTATTTCTTTTTTTTCATTTTTATTGCAGTAAAAGCAAGCATGTTCAGGAATTAGTAGAAAAAGATGTATCCTACAAATAGCACAATGTAAATCAGAAGCACTAACAACATAAGCTCTTTTGTAGTGGCAGCTCACGTGATCGGATTCCCCTCTCCGTAAATATCTCATGTGAATTGCACTACACGGAAGGCAAATAGCAAATGTTCCTAGTGTTCGACTTTCAATTTTAGTGTAGCTTTGTATAACACATACATCTTTTTCTTCGAAATTATTAAATAATTCACTAGCCCTAAACTTACTTACTTTTACGTCAGCCTCGGTTCCTAAATTTAGCAGTTGTCCATCCATGTCCACTCCTTCGTCAATTTCCTGATCATCTTCCTCCATCTCTTCCTCTTCCTCCTCTTCAATATAATTAATATCGATGTTAAACATGAATGATCTTCTAACAAGCCTAGACGATTTGTCCAAAAATGAATGTTTATAACTGATGGAATCGCCTTCCAAGTTATTAAAAATCTCTTCTCTTTCTTCAATTTGAGCGGCGATCTCCACATTATTTTCTTCAATTTGGACAGCGTTTCCAATCATATTTTCTGCCATTGTTAGGAACTTTGGATTTAGATCGATTTATTTGATAAAAAATTTGGTTATACGTTAAAATAATAGCGACAACTGATATTACAGCGAATGTTACTGTATGATCGTCGAGTGGATGTTCTTAAATATATATCTCATCGACCACCACTTTTACTACCTGCAATACATAAGTTTTTTTTTTTTTTTTTTATTCACTGTCCCTTTCCCTGTCAGTTGCCTCGGGGGGGGGGGGGGGGGGGGGGGGGCTTCGCCCCCCTCCCCGCTCCGCCAACCCCCCTAAGGGGGGCTTCGCCCCCCTTAAACCCCCCTCACCCTCACCTTATCTTCTTTCTCTCCCTTCCTTCTTTCTCTTTTTTATATGTTTCTCCGTTTTCCTTCCTTCTCCTTTTTCCTTCCTTCTCCTTTTTCCTTCCTTCTTCTTTTTCTTTCCTTTTCCTTTTTTCTTTTCTTTTTTTTTAATCTAACCTAACCTAACCTAACCTAACCTAACCTAACATAACATAACCTAACTTAACTTAACCTGAAGAGGGTAGCCCGAAATTGGGGAGCCGGGATTTGAGTCTCGGAAATTAAGGGGTCCGGGGGGAAGGGGGGAGGGGGGAGGGGGGGGGGGGGGGTAAGGTTGTTGATCGGCTTGGGAAAGTGGTTTTTAGAGATTGTCGTTCAACTTTAAGTAGGACACATGTGATTAACTTTTGCATATAAAATCGCCTCAGCGAAGAGACGAATGCAATTGATTTCTGCATTCACACTGTGCAGAGCTCGCGAGTTTTCTGGTGTTTACATTGTGTTTATTTGGTAATTTTTCAATTTTTATTTTTATTTCTAACATTTTTATTTGGCAAGATTTAATTCTTATATATATTGGTGACATTTTTATGTACATTTGTGGCATTTTATTTGTTATTACGATTTTTTTCATAATGGACAATTTTTTGGCATCGAGTAGCAAAATTATTGACAATGACTTTGACTTATACACATATACTCAAATGCAAAATTTTGCAAACCCACAAAACAATGAAACAGACGTATTTACAACTAGTCAACAACAAAATATTCAGGACTTGAATGAAATTATTTACAATAGCCAAGTTCAAAATAATGCCAACAAACAGAACAACGAAAAATATTTATTTACAGCTAGTCAACAAGAAACTCTTGACGATCTTAATGACATTATTGACAACAAATCGGACTTAATTACAACAAAAACTAAACAAACTCTTGAAGAACTGAATGACATTGACGAAACTCAAAATTCTAGCGATGAGGATATTGTTTGTTTTCAAAAATCTAATCCAAATTATTTAACATTAAAATCGCCAATTAATTCTCCGAGACCAATTTGCTCTCCCTTTTTGTTTAGTGAAAATTCTGATTCGGAAGAAGAACAAATTGATCAAAATTTAAGTTTGGCTATTTGTCCTATTAATACTCCATATGATATTGTAAATTCTGATTCGCAAGAAAAACTAATTGAAGCAAATTTAACTTCGGATATTTCTCCTAATAATTCACCAGTTGAACAAAATTCAATTTCGAAACCATCATTTATCATTAAAAAAAATTTTAAAATTAATAAAAAAAATAAAAAACAAATAGCAAACCTTAAGTGTCTGGGTTTCGCTATTCAAAATTTAACTAATTTGATCACAATTAAAAAGGGAGACGAAAGTACGGTGAATTATGTTAAACAGGCCTTTGACAAATTAGTTGACTCATTTGAAGAAATGGATTCATAAAGTCAATTAATTTCTATTGCTTTTTTCAAAATTTGACTATAACTAAATAAAAATGCACAATATTAATTTTATTATTATACAAAGAACTTCAAAAATGCAATTGCTTTTTTCAAAATTTGACTATAACTAAATAGAAATGCACAATATTAATTTTATTATTATTATTATCCAGAAAACTTCAGAAATGCATAAGTGTGTAACATGTAATAAAGTCTTCACTAGAAAGGATAATTTATTGCGACATAATAAAAAACATGTTAACGGAAATTCCACAAAACTCAACAGTTGGTTGAAAAAACCAAAGCTTGTTAAAGGTAAGAACATTTTATTTTTCATGTTATATTTTGTAAAATATTTTTTTCTTAATTTATAGATTCTACAAATATTGTAAAATATTGTAAAGAATGCAAGAAAAATATAAACCAAAGTCTATGGGGTGGACATCTTCGATCTAGTGTGCACAAGAACAATTCCAAAATAGGCTTGGAGGAAGGTGTTGAAATTATCAAGTCAGCATTCAGGGAACGAATAATATCTTATAGGATTTCCTCACACCAAAACTTCATAAATGTGAAAGAGTATTTTCAACATTTGGAATACAAAATTGCACATCTAATAGATCAAGAACTGCAGAAACATAAATGTATCAAGCTAAATATGGAACTGTTCGGTTTCTATTTTAACCCCAGCAGCGACAGCTATGATGTCAAATCTTTTAATGCGCCGTTCCAAGTCATTTGCCAGGGATATCAGAAAAAAGAACTGTTAGAGCAAATCTGCACCATTATTGACCAGAAAGCTGACGAATTTGCAGAAAGAGATTCAGGTAAAGAATTTATTTTCGATTTTACAACAGCAACAAAAAAAGTAATTTTTTAATTTTTACGTTGCAGGATGGGCTTTGATGAATTTACTTCATTTGGAAATTAATGTTAACAAGCACAATCCGCTGAGAGCCTCATCTTTTATCGAACTTCCTCAAGAGATCAAGAGACGTCAAGCTGTGATCAACATTAGGAATGATGACAACTTTTGCTTCGCCTGGGCAGTTGTGTCTGCTCTTCACCAACCAAGCGGATTAGATTTTGAAACTTCATCCTACCCACACTACTCTTCTGTTTTGGATATGTCAGGTATAGAATTTCCAATGTTGCTAAAGAACATTAAGATTTTTGAAGAAAAAAATAACATTTCTATTAATGTATATGGATTAGAAATTATAAATCCTAAAAAGGGGTATGAAGTAATTGGTCCACTTTATTATTCATCGAATAAAAAAAATCAACATGTCAATTTATTGTTAATAAGTGATGATGATGAAAAAACTTTTCATTATTGCTATATTAAAGATTTATCAAAACTAGTTTCTGCACAAATTTCTAAACATCACGGAAAAAAATATATTTGCGATGGTTGTTTACAATATTTCCCTACAGAAGAAAATTTATTACAACACAATAGCTATGATTGTGATCATTTACGAATTAACCTACCTTCTAAAGAATTAATAAAAGATAAGTTTGGAAACTATTCATATGATAATATTTTGAAATTTGTAAATTATCATAAACAAATGAAAGTTCCTTTCGTGGTGTATGCAGATTTTGAATGCATTTTAAAGCCTTTAAATAATGACAATGTTGATAAAAATCCTAATACTTCATACACCTTAAAACAATATGAACATATTCCACATTCATTTGCCTATTACATTAAATGTTCATTCGACGATAATTATTCTAAATT
This sequence comes from Kuschelorhynchus macadamiae, assembly GCA_030620095.1. Taxonomy (NCBI): domain Eukaryota; kingdom Metazoa; phylum Arthropoda; class Insecta; order Coleoptera; family Curculionidae; genus Kuschelorhynchus; species Kuschelorhynchus macadamiae. The sequence continues at coordinate 1,747,021 of JAUTXW010001917.1, read as the reverse complement.
TGAAAAATATAGAGGTCAAAATTGTGATACATTATTTATAAATTCTTTAGAAAGAGATGTGTATAACATATACAATAAATATTTAAAGACTCCTAAAAAGATGATTCCTTTGAACGAACTGGACAAAATTTATCATAACTATGAAACAGTTTGTCATATTTGTAATAAACCTCTTTTAAATGACAGGGTTGCAGATCATTGTCATATAACCGGTCTTTATAGAGGTCCAGCTCATTCACTCTGCAACATAAATTACAGAATACCTAACTTTATTCCAGTTATATTGCATAATTTGCGTAATTATGATTCTCATCTATTTCTTAAAAAATTATGCTTAAACAAAGAACAACTAACAGTTATCGCACAAAACAAGGAAAAATATATTTCATTTGAAAAGCTTATTCATGTGGATAACTATTTTGATAAAAAGACACAAAAGGCTAAGAAAAAAAATATATCATTAAGGTTTATTGATTCTTTTCAATTTCTATCCCATTCTTTATCAAAACTCTCTGAAAGCTTAAAAGATGAACAATGTAAGGAAATAAAAAAAATTTTCAATGATGAAGAAAGATTTAAACTTATTCGGCAAAAAGGTGTATTTCCTTACAATTATATTGATGATTATTTAAAATTAGAAGAAACAACTTTACCTCAAAAAGACCAATTTTATAATACTTTAACGGATGAGCACATCAGTGATGCAGAATACCAAAGAGCTGTAAAGGTTTGGCAATTGTTTAAATGTGAATCTCTTGGTCAATACTCCGACGTTTACTTACTCTCTGATACTTTACTTTTGGCAGATATTTTTGAAAATTTTAGAAGCACTTGTTTATCCACATATAAGCTCGATCCAGCTCATTTTTACACTTTTCCAGGTTTATCTTGGGAGGCGTGTTTGCGTTATACTGGAATAGAGTTAGAATTGTTAACTGATCCAGATATGATACACTTTTTCAAAAAAAGCGTTCGCGGTGGTGTGAGCTCTTGCATTTGTAGAAAATCTGAAGCTAATAATCCATTTCTTTTAAATTTTGATCCTTTAAAGCCAACTAAATACATAATTTATTATGATGCAACAAATTTGTATGGTTATGCAATGTCACAGCACATTCCAACGGGAGATTTTGTTTGGTTAACAGATAAAGAAATCAATGATTTAAATATTATGAATATTTCTAAAAAATCTAATAAGGGATATGTTTTAGAAGTTGATTTAGAATATCCTACAAGTCTACATTCCTATCATAACGATTTTCCGTTTTGTCCAGAAAACTTTAAACCGCCAAATTCTAAATGCATAAAATTAATACCCAATTTAAATGATAAATCAAAATATGTTATTCACTATCAATTATTAAAACAATGTTTGGAACATGGACTCAAGTTAACTAAAGTTCATAGAGTTTTACAGTTTTCTCAATCTGATTGGTTGAAAAAATATATAGACTTGAATTCAAGATTAAGAAATGATTCAAAGAATGAATTTGATCGTAATACTTACAAGTTGGCAAATAATAGTATTTATGGCAAGACTATGGAAAATGTTGATAGGAGAATTGACGTAAGACTTGTTACAGAGTGGGAAAAAAATAGAAGAAAAGATGGTGCTGAGAATTTAATTGCAAAACCATATTTCAAGGACTTAACAATATTTTCTGAAAACTTGGTAGCTATTCAAATGCAAAAGATTCAAGTTACTTACAATAAACCAATATATGTAGGCTTCTCAATATTAGATATATCTAAAACTGTCATGTATGATTTCTTTTATAATTTTTTAAAACCTCTTTATCAGGAAAATATTTCACTTTTATACACCGATACCGATTCGTTCATTTTAGAAGTCACAACTCCAAATATTTATTCTGACATGATAAAAAATATTCACAAATTTGACACATCTAATTATGAATTTAATAATATTCATGAAATGCCTATTACAAAGTCAGTTATAGGAAAATTCAAAGATGAATATGCTGGTGAACCCATTACTACTTTCTTTGGTACTGGAGCAAAAGCATATTGTATTAAAACGGAAAACAGTTTAACAAAAAAAGCAAAAGGTGTTAAAAAAAGTGCAATTAAAAAGCAGTTGGATTTTATTCATTATAAAGATGTTGTTGAAAATCATTCTAAAACCTTTTGTTCAATGTATGTTTTTCGATCTAGACAACATACAATTTTTACAGAGTTAATTAATAAATTGGCTTTGAGTTCCGAAGATGATAAGCGGTATAAAATTCCCTATAGTTTTAATACATTAGCTTGGGGACACCAAGATATTGCTTTGTATCAATGGAATGCAGAACATGAAGATTTAGATATATTTATGTAGATATTATAAGGTATTTAAATTTGTTGTTTTTGAAACCAAAGTTAGTCTTCATAAGTCTTTCACAAAATGTGCTTAGAAACTTTTGACAAAGAAATTGATAACAGTTATTTTAAAACATATGAAAAACGACTTTCCACTTTTAAAAAATGGAAAGGAAAATTGAGACCAGAAGTGTTAGCTGGAGCTGGCTTTTACTATACTTCAATCAATGATATTTGTAAATGTTTTTATTGTGGTATTGAAATTTTTGATTGGTTAAGTTATGATGATCCTATTGTGGAGCATAAGAAATTTGCTAGGAATTGTGATTTAAATAACTGTTTATGGAAAAATAGGAATCGAATAATTGTAACCATTCAAAATAAGTCTTCAAGCTACACATTTTATATAGTATTATTAATATCCTTATTTATGAACTTTTACATATATTTAAATTAAGTATTTTATTGTTATTTTTTTACAACTGCTTTTGCTTTCGTGGTGAAAGTATCTGCTTAATGTTAATAAATTTGGAATATTATTATTAATTTGTTTTAATGACTATCAGTAGATCTCAATTTATTCTTCTTTATTTTATTTTCCAAAATGTTTTTTATGTTCATCATCCCCCTGGCGTAACACAGTGTGAAATATGTTTTTCTAATAAAACAGACGTCACTCTAAGTAAATATTGTAAATTTATGAAAATTGGATTAATTAACAATAGTACAATTAGTTGGATGGAACGAATAAATGGAAATGAAAATGCAAGTAAATTTTTTAAAATTTTGTATCATTATCCAAATCGATCTATTTTTGATACAAATTGGATAGAAAGGTTAGAGTTTAAAAATAATCAGTTACAAATTTTAACCCCCAACTGTACCAATTATTATGACGGATTCAAAAATTATTACTTTTCCATCATTAGTGTTACATTAAACTTTGCATTATTTTTATACATTACCATTTTAATTATTTATCTTTATTATAAATTTCAAACTGGAAATCTATTTTTTCATTAATCCATTTTAAACGAAACTTTAAAGAAAGTGGGGATGAGAATATTTAAGTACAAGAATAACACAATATGTTTCAGTCTCGTTTAGTCATTATGAACAACGCCGTGGTTCATAAACCTTTGGAAACGCTTCTTAATTCAAAAATTTATTTTTTAAATAATTCTTTGTCAAAATTTGTTCTTGTTGGCATTAGTTTAAATGATTTTTCTCCAAAAATTGTAATTGGTGGAAAAACTGGATTTTCAATCGCACTAACCGAAGAAAATTGGAAAGACATTTGTGTTCATCAAGGAATTATTGTAAACAATTTCTACTTTCCTCAAGTTGATCAAACCAGTGTGAATATAAACAACATTCATCTGCAGGTTCAGAAAATAAATGATACCCCTGTTCTACAAATTACAAAAGGCCCACACTTCATATACTTAGGACAAGAGTCTTTGGACAATTTGTGGCGATTAAAGGAAATTATTGATTATAGATTATCTATACTTAAAAGGCAAGAATTCAATACATATTTCAAAATATTTCAAAATAATATTTCATCTGATTGTGGCGACTTGTGTACGCATGTTTATAATATAATAAGTCCAACAGAAAATCCTAACAGTGAAAATGTTTCAACTATGATGGAATTACTTGCTTTATATCCTGAACAAATGGAAAACAAATTGAAGCAAAATGGAACAAAACGAAAATATTACGAAGAAAACAATGAAAATGGATCAAAAAGAAAATATTACGAAGAAAACAATATCTTTTCTGGAAGAGAACAATAAGGTGCATGTGTTAGTGAAGTGGAGCTTTGCTTACAGACAAGCCCGTAGGAGTAACTTTCAGATGTGGTACTTAGATAGACTCCGTTTTGAAAAAAGAATAAATGATTGTAAACTTATTCTAGATTCGATATTATCTGAGGAACATAGAAATAAAATATATTTGACACGTTTTAATAAAAATTGTATTTGATGTTTTACTTAATAAAATTTTAGTTTAGTAAATGTGAATTTTATTTGAAATTAATTAGCACATTAAGACTTTGTAATTTGTATCAGCTAAAGCATAAAGTGAGGAACAGAAATAAAACAAATTTAACTAAAATTTAATTTCAATTTAATTAAACAATATTTTTTTTATCAATCCATGTATTATATTTTTTATCAAGTCCTAACCATTTCACATAAACTTTGTTTCCTTTCCTTCTCAAAATCTTCTCAATAAGATACACATCGGTATGCTTTACTTTTAGTAATTCTTGCTCATAAAAACCACCCAGAATGTCCTGATTATCTTCGTCTTGAATTAAATATGTCCAAGGGTTTGTCATCTTAACTTCTTTAATGTGGAATATCTCATTTGACCAATTTGGTGTGTAACCTTTTGAAAATGCCTCTCGATGCTTGCTTATTCGTACGTGATCACCCACTTTAAACTTTGGAGATTTTATATCTAACGTTTTAGCATGAGTAAATGCAGATTTCAAGATTCTATTTTCATTTGTTTTATTTACTTGTTTTGGCTTCATTCCTATTGAAGAATGTTTTGTATTGTTATAATCTTTTACAATATCCGCTAATATATTAAACCATTTGTAATTTCCTTGAATGCTAAATATTTTCCACATATTATTCTTTAAAGTCCTGTTCACTCTTTCTACTATACTCGCTTTCAAATTGGAAAACGTGCTATAATGGTTAATTCGAAATTGTTGCATCAAATTTTGAAAATTTACATTGAAAAACTCTCTTCCTCTATCCGTTTGCAAGTTTTTTGGTGGAGTTTTTGCACTGATTAATATTTTTTTCATTGCCGCTGTTACGTCTTTTCCAGATTTAGATTTTAACGGTTCGGCCCAAACATACTTAGAAAATACATTTATGGTAATCAAGATATATTTAAATCCCTTATTAAATTTGGCATAGGGTAACATTTCAACCAAATCAGCTTGAAAAAGATCATTTAACCCTTTCACTACCACCCTTCTGCGTTTGTAGTTTTTTCTAGCAGGTTTATGTAATTCATTAACGACTTGCTGTTTAACGGTTGTCATGACAACAAACTTGTTTATTCAATTTTAAGGAAGTTCACTTTCTATGTTTTGTAATAATTCGAAATATAACTTTTATATGTTTTTTCCCATTCATTCAATTTATCAATTTGTATTATATAACTTTTTTCATTTAAAATTTTACTAATTTTAGTAATCTCCTTTTCTAACGCATTAAAGGATTTTTTTATCTCTCCAGTTAAGAAAGTAGTTGATCTACTATCACTATTTTTTAATTCCTCCTCTGTTTTATTTAATTCTTGTTCTAATTTCTTAATTACACTGGACATTATATTTTCCAAGGAAATATATTGTTGATTTTCTTCCAAAGTGAGTTGGTCAATTGTTCTACTGTTAAGAATGCTATTTTGATTTCTTTTTTTTTCATCATCTAACCTTTTTATAAAAGTTCTTAATTGTTTAATTTTTTCCTTGTGTTTTTCAATTATTACTTCTCTTATATTTGTTTCCATTATTTTATTAATTTTGTTGATATCATCACTTAATTTTTTGTCTTCCTTTTTAACATGTTCATTTAAAAATTGCAAATCTTTACTTATTTGATTTAGCGTTAGCAACTGTTTATTAACGTTTTCAATTGAGGTATAACATACTTTAATCTGGTTTTCATACTTTAAAAAATTTTCATCAAAAACCTTAAGCTTTTTAGCAAAGATTTCATTATTTGTTTCATTTTCACCTAATCTCCTTTTTAAATTATTAATGTCACTTATTCTCTCTTGATTTTGTTTTGAAATATGGCGTCCAAATTTATCAACTGTCATGTTGAGCTTTCATTAAACAATAAATATGATTATATTTGATAGCTGTTATTTATAGTATTACTTTATCTTCTCTTAATTCTTCAATAATAGAGATAATCTCGTTACTATGAGCATTATTTCCCGCATCACTTGATGAAATTAATAAACGTAGCCTATCAACAATTTCGTTTACATTATTCCAGTATACATAGTCTGTATTTGATCTGTTTGTTTTCAAAATTAATCCCTTTCCTGTAGATTTGGCTCTAGTTGTTCTAAACGGAGGTTGTGGTTTGTTAAATGCTGTAACTAATCTTGGCAAGGTTTTTGTCTTTGTAATCCCCTTTCTTTGTAAATATGGTCCTATTATTGTAACATATTTGTGTGATGTATTTCCTTGAACTTGTTCATTTGAATCAAAATTCCTACGATATACATTTGTTTTAGCTAGAATGTTCATGTAATTATCTAAATCTTCCTTCTTATAACCTATCGGTTCTTTTTTGAAAAGCAATTCGTATAAACCTGGCGTGCCTGTGTACGTTATTCCTCCCACTTTAATGTCCTTTCCAATAATTTCTACCGGTATCTGTGTTAAACCAAAAGAAAACTTATCCGTTTCGAGGTCATGAACTATTCCGTAATAATGGTCAAATTTATGTTGTGTATCTTTCACACCCTCATCAATATATGATCTGGGTAATTCATGAAAATCTGCTAAGTAATCTTTATATGATGGTGTACCAACATAGGTTTGAATTGTTTTTCTAGTTTGTTCCAATATGTCTGACAAGTTTAAATTTGTTGTTGTGTCACTAGAAGGATCTGAAGTTTCTGCTATAACAGTTGATGACAATGGTTGTACTACAGGAGAGGAAGAAGTGATACTACTGTCATTTAAAAATGTTGGTAGTTCTGTAGGGAGTAACGGAGTTTTTCCTGTTTTCTGAATATTTTTCGTCGGAGTTGATGTTTTATAAAGCTTTGTAGGTGTTTTGAATTCTTCATACTTTGAAACTCTTTCTTCTTTTAAATCGAATGGTTCGGATTTACCAATACTTGAAATTAGCTGTTTAAGTGGTTGTGTTATTGGTCTATAAGTTTGTTCTAATTCGGACTGAGCAGTAGAAGTAGCTAATTTCAAGCTTTGATATTTCTGCTTCACGGCTTGTCTCGATTTTATTAATTCTCGAGCTAAACGTTTATCCATGCTGTACAAGTTTTAAATGAAATAAAACTGCAAATTTTTTACTTTTATAAATATATAAAGGAATCGAATTTACTCCTATATCTGCCGTGATTTACTTCACAATCTTTGTCAATTACAAGAAAGCCATATGGATCCATCCAACAGTTAGCACAAATATTTTTAAACTGATCAAATGTCATATCCAATATACAGTGGTCATTATATATATGTTTTAAACTCAAACAGTCCTGTTTAAATAAAATTAATAAGTTTGCATTTTCTCGAATTAGACGTTTAAGGATTGAGGAATATCCTTGAAAAATAAAAAAACAATCGGTGTTTCTATGCCTTCCATGCGTGAAATAGTCCCTAATAATAGATTGATTATGACAAGGAATATCATCAAAAATGATAACGGAATTTGGCTTTATCTCATGAGGTGAAATAATGTTCTCATCGCTATCATATTCAAAGTATCCAATTTCTTTCATAGGCTTTAACAACTTCCTTAAATATTCATATTTTGGTTGATCTAATGACTTTGAATAAACATAGACATTTTCAAACCTAATTCCATTAGGATGCTCGAGCAGTGTAAGCATAACGTTGGTTTTACCGCTACCACTGCAACCAACTATAAGCCCTCTTTTTGAACCACCGCAAAATAAGTCACCATGTTTTCTCAACTGTTTACTTAAAATTTTTTCGTCATGATTATTTACTGGTAATGAGAATTTTTGTTTTTCAATCCTCATTCTTAATCACACTAGTAAATATTTTTAGCTGTAAAAGTATTTATACCAGAAAAATGTCAATGTGTTTTTAGTATAAAAAGAACTTCAATGACTGTGGGTCGTCATAAGTTGAAAAAAACTATTAAAAGACGTAATAGAAAAGGCTCTGGTTTAGTAAATAAATTAATTAGTAAATTACCTTTCGAAGTTCATATACCAGGATATAATTATTGTGGTCCCGGCACCAACTTGGAACAAAGATTAACTAGAGGTGACGTTGGTGTAAATCCATTGGATTCCGCTTGCAAAGAACATGATATATCTTACTCTCAGACTGAAGATTTATCAAAAAGACACATATCTGACCAAATATTAGAAAAAAAAGCCTGGGATAGGGTAAAAGCTAAAGATTCTTCTATTGGTGAAAAAATTGCAGCTTTAAGTGTTGCAGGAATAATGAAGGGTAAAAGAAAGTTCGGTTTGGGATTAAAAAATACAAAAGGGGGTAAACTTAAATTGAGAAAAAAACGTATCATTCGAACACCCAAAAAAATTGGAGGATTTCTACCTCTTTTGTTTCCCATTCTTGGCGCCCTGGGTGCACTAGGTGGAGGCGCGGCAGGAATTGCTAAGGCAGTAAATGATGCTAAAGCAGCTAAACAGCAACTAGAAGAAATACATAGACATAATATTGCAATGGAAAATGCTTCTAAAGAAGGTAAAGGATTATATATTAGACCATATAAAGGAAAGGGACTATTTATTAGACCTTATAAAGGAGGATCCGTCAAAATGAAAGCAATCAGACAAAAAAAAAAACTCAAAATAAGTTTTCCAAAAAGAGCACTTACGAACAATGATATTATTAAATATGTAAAGCTGTTAAAAATAACTGGCTTTAGAGGTGTTTTTATGCTCGATGAACTTCCAAAAAAAATTAATCTGAAAGAATGTGGTATTGTAAATTTGGATAAAAAACAAAATAAAGGATCTCATTGGACTGCTTATATTAAAAATAACAAAAATGTAATATATTTTGATAGTTATGGAAATTTAAAACCACCTTTAGAACTTCTCAAATATTTTAATTCGAATGGCAAAGTGGATGTATTTTATACTTATGAAAATAAACAAAAATTTAATTCATATAACTGTGGTCAACTATCCCTAAAATTTTTGCAAAAAAATATATAAACTCATTATTTATTGTAATATCTCATTCATAAATAAACTGCAATGTCTACCACAATTGCCATATCAGGAAACAGTTCTGTTTTGTCTGCTGATTTTAATCCGCCCATATATTTAGAGGATGAAAAACAATATTACCTGGGTTTAGCTGATTTTGAAACGTTTATGACTATCCCCAATATAAAAGAAGGATATAATAAATTTTATATAGATAATAAAGTAATTGTTATTCCCGACGGAACTTATGACATTACAGATATAGAAACATACATAAGAGAAAGTATAGAAGATTTATTTCCGAATGAAAAAATTTTTTTTCTTTTAAAAGCAAATGTTAATACTCTAAAAACTTTTTTAATGTGTAGTAGAATAATTGATTTTACCAAGGAAGATTCGATAGGAAAAATGTTGGGTTTTAATAGCAGGATACTAGAAGCTATGAAAGAGGAAGAATCAGATAATGTTGCAAAAATAACTAAGGTGAATGCTATTTGTATTGACTGTAATATTTGTGTCGGTTCTTACAATAATGGTAAACCTGTTCATATTATTCACCAGTTTTATCCAACTGTAGCTCCAGGGTATAAAATAGTTGAATCTCCTTTGCCCATTTTGTATTTTCCAGTTAGCGTCAAAGCAATTAACAATATAACAGTTAAAATAGTTGATCAAGACGGAGAACTTATCAGTTTTAGAGGAGAAACTATAACAGTAAGGTTGCATTTACAAACAAGTGAAATATAAAATGGTTGTTAGATATAATAGAGCCCTTGGGATGAGACTTGCCCCTACCACTATCAACAAAGTAAAAACTTATAAAAAGAAAAAGCCTAAACAACAGTTCAGTATCAAATCCAACACCAACAAGTTAAGACGAGATAATCGTAAATTTCTCACATCCTTGGGTTTCACTGTTTTAAAATAATGAACATATTAAACGTAAACGAAAAGCTTTATGTAGACAATTCCATCGTCAGTTCTGAGCTTCACACATATCAACCATATATTTCTTCAAAATTCGATTACAATGATGAAATAAGGATCCCAATTCAAGAACTCGATGCTTACACTCTACCATCAGATAGTTTACTTTATATCGAAGGAAAATTAACTAATACAGAAGGTAAATATAAGAAAGAATTGCTATTTATTAACAATGGTATAGCCTTTTTGTTCAGAGAAATCCGCTATGAACTAAACGGAATTACTATAGATTCAATAAGAAATCTTGGATTAGCATCAACCTTAAAAAGCTACCTTTCTCACAATACCAACGAAAGTTTAAAACTGGAAAATGCAGGTTGGTTTCCACATCGGAAAGAAGGTGATACAATTTTAGTTGATAATGATGGAAAATTCTCCGTATCCATACCACTAAAAATGCTTTTAGGATTTTTTGAAGATTACAGAAAAATTATTATGAATATGAAACAGGAATTGGTTCTTATTAGATCAACTGATGATTTAGATGGTGTTATTTTCAAAGAAGATCCGGCACACCTTGTTACTGCTCCTGACACTCCATTGGTTACTTTCGATAAAATTTATTGGAAAGTTCCTCACATTTTAGTTGATATGCCACAACAACTTGCTCTATCAAAAATATTAGAATCAAATAAAGATATATTGATAGGATTCAGGAGTTGGGAACTTGTTGAATATTCTTCTCTAACCGAAACAACCCGTCACACATGGCCGGTAAAAACAACTAGTAAACTAGAAGCTCCTCGTCATGTTGTGATTGGCTTTCAAGAAAACAGAAAAGGGAAAATTGTTAAAGATATGAGTAAATTTGACAATATTACCTTGTCAAATATTAGAGTATATTTAAATTCTGAAAGATATCCTTATCACGATTTGTACTTAAATTTCGAAGAAAACAAATTTTCTGCTTTATACGAAATGTTTGCCAACTTTAGACAGTCTTACTATGGTGTTCCAAATGAACCCATTTTTAATCCTGAACAATTCAAAAACATTAGTCCTATTACACATATTGATTGCTCCCATCAAAAAGAAACAATTCAAACGGGATCCGTAGTAATGAGAATTGAATTTGAGACACACAATGCAATTAAAAAAGATACTTCTGCTTATTGTCTTATTTTACATGACAAATTATTTAGCTACAACCCTCTTACTAAAATTGTGAAACAATTATAAACTTTATCCCCACTATTTTCATATTTCGATTTAATTTAAAGAAATTTTCAAAAGCTTTTAGTTTTAGTCATGACATCAAAACTACAACTACAAATTGAAAAATTTATTTTTAAAATTAATCAACTGAAAGAAGAAATTGCAAATTATTCAAGTAAAAAAAGTCTCATTAAAAAATTTGCTGCTTTGAAAATATGAGATTGGTTATAGATATTCAAGGATTCAAGGATGAAAAAAATAAATTTATACCGAAAGAGCTTGCAGCTTTTGATGGTTATGAAATGACTCATTACATTTTTAAAAGGCCTTTTCCAATGGAGTTTCTTTCACCTGATTGTCACAAGCAGGCGGTATGGTTAACGAAAAATTATCATTGTATACATTGGAATAATGGATTTACTCCATTACATCATTTCCCAAAAATAATTGAAACACTTACGAAGAAAGCAGATTTTGTTTTTGTAAAAGGAAGCGAAAAAAAGGATTTTATACAGAAATATTCTAAAAAGCCTGTGATTGAAATAGATGAACAACCAGCGCTAAAGCTAATGGAACCAAAATGCTTCTATCATTCAAAATCACCTTGTATGTGTGCTTTGACAAATGTGTTATTTTTATATGACAATTGTTTTATGAATGAATAAAAATATAAAAAACTTAATTACCTTTTTATTTTGCATTAACCAACCATGATTGAATACAATTAATATGATACCTTAAATCTAATTTTCTAAATTCATTTAAAAGTTCATACTCATTTTTATATTTTAAATAATCATTACAAAATTTAGCGGCTAATTTACATTGTTCCATTCGATCTATATTATTAACATATGCTGACAAATCTTGTGCTTCTGCGTCTTCTTCGCCTACAATTGATAAATATTGGAAGTATGCAGCAGATATAATAAACTCTTCATACATTTCAGTAACCATTTGCTCCATTGTAAATATTATTAAATTTATTCTTCCTTTTCAATTTCTTGAAGAATAGTATCCTCGTCAATAAATTGCTTCAAGTCTTTTAAATAGTAACCAAAGCCAATATCTTTTAGATCTTGAATAAGTTGAAAAAAATTTAATGTTTCAATGTATTTGGTGCAACAGAGGGCAGCCTTTACGAATTCCTCAGATTGATTACAATAAAAGTCTATCCACTCCGGACCACTTGCCATACAATATGAGAAATAGGTTTTTGAAAGATTACTAAATTTCTCCTCTAATAATTTAACTGCAATCAGCAACTCAGCCATTTCATTTATTTAACATAATATTTTAAATATGTAGGGGGACGTCTCTTGCGAATAGGATTAACTTTCTTTGATAATACCTGTTTTTTATCTTCGTATAATTGAAACCTCTTTTGGGTTGCAATAATAGCAGGTATAAATTGGCAATCTTCTCCTATAAATTCTATTAGGTGGCTTAATTCTCCTACAAAGTATGATTTCCCAAATGTATTGAAAAACGTAGTAAGGCTTATAATTCCTTCTAAATAATCATCACAACAGTCAATTGCTTCCAAATAATCTCGTTTCAGTGGATAAAACAGCTTGGTGTATTCATCTTTCGAAATCACTTCAAAGAAATTGAGATATTTAACTTTTAACTGTCTGATAGTTGTAGTTAATTTTTCGCGATTACACATAATTCACTTATTACTTGACACATTTTTTCTTTTTGTTTTATACAAAATTGGTGGAAAAATTCAAAAATAACTTTTTACGCAACTCGAGCACAGCTTAGTAAATGTGCCTCGGCATACTAAAATGATCATGATGCACCTATTTATAAGACTTAAGAATGCAAAATCAAATGTGGGAGAACAAAGAGAAAAAATTAAAAATATGATGCGAATGAGAATAAAAGGGGAGGAAGTTAAGAATGAGGGACATGAGAGAGAGGAAGAGGAGGAGGAGGAGGCGCTCCCATATTATAACTACTGGTATTCAATTTAAAATAGCAAAGTTGATGCTCATTTCGTTAATTATTTTAATTATTCATTTGTTTTCTCTGGTAACGAATCCTAGCGGTTCAGCACAAACCATAAAAGTTTTGTATTCAGCCTTTTTTATTTACAGTTTTTTCTATCTTTTATAATAAAGGTGGTAAAGTAAACGTAATGGAATTGACTGGGACGTACTTCTGGTTAACAAGGATGTATGTCTTGGAAAACTTTCATCATTAACACTGTAGTGACAGTTAAAATGCATCGGATCTTATTAAGGGATGACGAATGCGTTCAGAAAACCATTTCTTTTAAATTAGTGTATCTTTTGTGTATTAATGCACAGGGTTTTCCCGTATATTTTTCCACCGACCTAGAGAGTTTATTTGAATAGATACGGAAATGTCTTAAATACAAAAGTTGTTGGGTTTTTTATGAAGATTTAGAATATTATATCATAAGTGCGAAAATATTATTGGAAATGTCAAATTTTGACAGGTTGTCAGTTTTTTTAAACAAAACACCCTGTATATTAGAACATATTCTTGAAGATTTTTTTTCTAATTTCAAATATATATATATATATATATATATATATATATATATATATATATATATATATATACTTTTAGTATATTCTGTCAATTAGTTTTGGATATATAAGCGTTTAAACATTAAAGAAATGGTAAGGTAATTTGCGCTAAAACATAGTGAGCCACGGTCAAGACAATTGCAATGAACGACGCCTTTTTGACGTTTACCGGTCAGAAATAATTATTTACGAGCATTTTTAATATCTAGTACGTTCGATGATGGATTATTCGGAAGAAGAGAAACTCGACATGATAGAATTATTTTATTTACATGGTAAAAATGCATTGATAGCTCGTAACGAATATTATAGACGGTTTCCAGATAGACCAACACCGACTTGTAGTTAATGTGGCTTTCTTAACAATCATGTTATTGGACCTATATTTTTAAATGGGAATTTAACCGGACAAAGGTATCAGGAGTTATTAGAAAACGAAATCGAGGGGCATTTAGAATAACTACCGATTAATTCATATCTTAGTTTGATATGGCAACAAGATGGTGCCTCTCCTCATAATGTCCAGCTGGTCACCGATTTTTTAAATGGAACTGGATTTTGGATTGGAAGACATGGGCCATTAAGATGGCCAGCAAACAGTCCCGATCTCTCTCTATTGGCCGTATTTTTGTGGGGTTATCTGAAAAATAACATATACTGCAATAGGCCAAGAACCATCCAAGCTTTAGAGCGAAATATAATCGAAACAATCGACGATTGAAATACCCAATCACCTCATTTTATCTACGCATCCATACACAGAAAATTTAGAAGAAATATTCAGAAATGCATTATAAACCAAGGAGGCTATATAGAAAACCAAAACTTAGTTCTTTAAGCTAATATTATTATTTACCTACTTTATATTATTGATTTTTTATGGTATTGTTTCTTCCACTATTTTAACTTTTCGCTTAAGTGTTTTTCTTTCATTCAATTGTTTAACGATTTTTAATATTATGCTACGAGTCGGTGTTGGTCTATCTGGAAACCGTCTATGATATTCGTTACGAGCTATCGAAGCATTTTTACCATGTAAATAAAATAATTTTATCATGTCGAGTTTCTCTTCTTCCGTATAACCCATCGTCCAACGTACTAGATATTAAAAATGCTCGTAAATAGATACTTCTGACCGGTAAACGTCAAAAAGGCGTCGTTGATTACAATTGTCTTGACCATGGCTCACTATGTTTTAGCGCAAATTACCTTACCATTTCTTTAATGTTTAAACGCTTATATATCCAAAACTAATTGACAGAATATATTAAAAGTATATATATTTGAAATTAGAAAAAAAAAGATCTTCAAGAATATGATTTATTATACAGGATGTTTCATTTAAAAAAACTGACAACCTGTCAAAATTTGACATTTCTAATAATATTTTGGCACTAGTGATATAATATTCTAAATCTTCATAAAAAACCCAACAGCTTTTATATTTACGACATTTCCGTATCTATTCAAATAAACTCTCTAGGTGGGTGGAAAAATATACGGGAAGACCCTGTATGTATTAATTTTTCATGCATTCAACTTTCTTCTTATAACCAATATTGCTTTATATTAGATACCTTTTCACTGAGTTTCACCAGAATTTTTTTAGCAAACTGAGATAATAGATAATGCCAAAAAGCTTATATTTATTTTAACAACGGTTTGTTAGATAATGAATAGAATAATTATTTAAATAAATTATACAATGTTAGAGCGTAGTTATAAGAAATAGTTACACAGTCATAACAGTAAAGTTAATTTAGAAATAGTTCTAATAATAAAAATTAAAAAAAATAAATAAAATAAAACATTCTTACTATTAATTTGTCATGAAAAAGGTAAACACGTTCTAAAGGAACAGAAATAAGAAGATGAAAGTAAAAAAAAAACAAAAATCTTTTTTGGCTTTTTCGCAACTGAATAAAAATATTTAACTTTAAATTAATTGAAGCAAATATTTAATATAATTCCATACCTCAACGTGTAGACTAGTCTGTCTACGGAATGTTTCGATACATAATATAAACAATATTAATTAAGCAAGCATAAGAAATTATATCATTTACCTTAAGTTTTTATAGACACATAGTAGTTGTACAAATACTTTCATCCTATCGGGACTCATCAGTGCGCCGATCGGATAGGCTGCAAACTATCATTTTTTTCATATCTAGGTTACATATCAAACAAACTGACACATTTTAAAATTTTGAAATCAATTCTTTTCTATTATTTAATGTTTCTCTCTTCCGATCGGCTCACTGATGAGTCCCGATAGGATGAAAGTATTTGTACAACTACTATGTGTCTATAAAAACTTAAGGAAAATGATATAGTTTCTTATGCTTGCTTAAATAATATGGTTTATATTATGAATCGAAACATTCCGTAGACAGACTAATCTACATGTTGAGGCATTATAGGTAATTATATTAAATATTTGCTTCAATTAATTTAAAGTTAAATATTTTTATTCAGTTGCGAAAAAGCCAAAAAAGATTTTTGTTTGTCAATCTAAACGCAACAAATAATCTGAACACATTTAAAGATGAAAGCACATACATTAACGAAAACTGTTATTCTGTAACATACTTACTAACTAACTAACTAACTCTTACATTAGTACCGTCAAAACATTATTTATTCAACCTACTGAAGATTTATTGTATTTACAATTTATTATTAAATATGTAATTTTATAATTCTGTTAAATGAAAACTATTAACAAATATAATTATAAATAAGAGCACTACAACAATGTACTAATGAGGATATAATATGAGATATTATAAGTAAGCCAAACTTCTTTGTCTCGAATTAAAAAAAAATGGCAGTTCAATCTGACGAAAGATACATATCAGAAAAAAAACAACGAAATACAGAACCAAAATTTCTGATTTTATGAAGAATAAAACGAGGGATACAATTTGTATGATGTATGCTTAGGAGAAATATGTTAAAATGGCTAGTCTCCATAAGAAGTTAAATGAATATCTAGACGTTCTTTATATTATTTCAGATGATATATAGGAGCAGTTCAAGAAGGCCATTTTGATGATAATAACAACATAATGTATCAAATTAAAAAAATTAACACCTCAATTTGAGAGAAATAAACAATAATTTCTATTAATAATTATAAGCCATTTTCATCATCAGAGGTATAAACATGAAAATCTGTATTTCATATGTTGCTTGAATATGTTTCGTCTGATTGAACTCCATTTTTATTTCAAGACGAATTAGCTTGACTTACTTTTAATGCCTCCGATGTCCTCATTAGTATATTATTGTAGTCAATTGGTAACCCGTCCCTAAGCTGCTGCTTTTCTAACTCAAAAAATGCCAGCACATTTAAAATTAATATTTGAGCCTGTTGATCATATCGCGGCATTTTCGAATGAATGACAATATTATTTTGACACTGAAATTGACGAACAGAAAATAAAATCAAACGACTGTAGAAGCGACAGTCATTTTATATTAAAATCTTTTATCGTCTAGGTTTTCTATAAATTAAAAAGAAAATGACGACGCCGTCCATCCCTATTACGTTAACTTTAGACGCTGTTTAAATATACTGAAAGGGACAATAACAAAACTTGTTTAATTTATTTCCTTTTAAATTAAGTAATATGAGCCCGAAACGTCAACTTGCCAATTATTTGAAACATTCGCATTGTACAAACAAATCCGTATGCCGTATCAAAACAATAAAACTAAATTTATTTCGAGATTTTACACTCTAAAGCTAAACTAGCACAAACATAGAGTAACAAAATCCATGCATTACATTTACAAGCATATCTGAATATTAAAATCACAGTCAGGATTAAATTTAATCGCACTGGTTTGTCAACAGCGCTACGAGTATGTGAATGCATGTATGTTTTAATTAATTAAAGTGCCTTTTACATGTCAAGCTGCTCTAAATTAAGCAGGATCTGAACGCAAGCGAAATTTACATAAGCCCCACCATTTCAAAGGTTTCAAAATGCTTTCAAATGTTTATATTGAGTGTTAGATCCGCAGATCTTCTTCTATTCTTCTAGTTAGAGACGAACATATAGGCGGGGTGGGGGACGTACCACCCAATATTTTGCCCTGTTTGCAAAATCTTGTCCTATCGGTGGTAATATGCATACTAATAATAATAATAATGACAATAACTTTATTTTACCAATGAAACAAATATACCGTGCATCGGTAAGGAATGAAATAAATATACCTAAAGTTCACCACACAGATCTAAAACATCGACGAAATGGGGATGTATGTCAACAGTAGGCCGTTTCCATGGATATACCGAGTTGTAGCCAACTGCGAATGATCATTGCACTGTCTTCATAGTTACTCACATTTCTTTCATAGACCCATATTCGTGTGCCAAACTTTAGTCATAAAACTACATTGCCAGAAAAGTTATGGGATCATAAAATTTGGAAGAAGCAAAACGAAAATTAACAACACTAGGTTTCTAATATATGAATCGCGATTGCCTTGAAGTGTTTTGTTATTTTATTAGACAAAAACACAAATTTCAGGTATGTAAATTCCCGCCAAGGTCAATATTTTGCATTGTTTGATATAATTTCTACATGACTCCATACATGAAAGAGCATACATAATACGGATTGCATACTTTTGAAGCAAAAACATTCTTGCCACATCTGATATATCACCCCAATTTATAATGACGTATGATAAGTGAGAGTGTATATTAGAATAATTTACTGACAATAAAGCGTTTTGACTACAGTATATTGATAATAACTTTAAACCACAACAGTTTTCTTTAGGTTTGTGCCTAGGTTTTCTACATGATTTCGCCATCGTAAATGTTCATCAATTTCTAAACCCAACATTATTGAGAAAGTAAAAGGTGTAATAAGACTACTTTCAATTTCATGAATTAAAAAGTTTTCATTATTTTGCTTTTTACTTAAAAATACAACAATTTTTTTTCTTTGATTCACAACCAAGCAATTCTTTTTAGATCATAACATTACACCATTATAAGCCAAATCTGCTGTTCTTTTAAGAGATACTACACTTTCTTCTAAGGCCACAATGTGTGTACCATCTGCATATATTATAGAAGAAATACTGGTCGAGTTATTTTTTAAACATTATATGATGTCAATATAATAAATACGATATAGCAACGGTCAAGTAACTGAACTGAAACGGAATACCCGATCTGCTGCTAGTGAGCTGCTCCTCATCATATTTACCATAACACACTGTAGTCGCCTACTTAAATAGGACTCCGTAAGACGATATGGAAGTCTCCCCTCTCTAATGCCATAACGATGCAACTTTATCAACAGCCGACTTCCTGTATTTGGAGAGTTAATGCAACTAGTATCAAATTGTACGGTCCTTTGCTAAATCAGAAAGCAGATAAAACAGCTGCTTGAGGCTAGAAAACCGGAAAAATATGTGAACTTGATCGTAGAAAGGACAGAAATTATTTAAAAATGTGCAGAGACGTAGATAAAGGGAAATCGATAAAATTTATTGCAGACTTTTCATCTAGATACAGAAAATCTAATCTTATTTGATCTCGCGGTACAGTACTTGGTTTCAAAAATACGTTAGTGAAGAACGAATCCTCAGGAAAGATAACCTTCATAAGAAAGTGGGTCAAATTGAAGAACAAAACAAAATATATAATTTAGTGTGAATTACAACCTTACAGATTTTTCTTTTCGGACCAACCAGTTTGGTAAATATATAGTTAATGAAACCTCAATACAAAGGTATGTCAAGTAAATTTGACTGTTAATAGTAGTTGACAAGTATAAAAGAATTTTATTTTATTAGTCTAATTTTCAGTCAAATTTTATTTGATACACGGGTTTGCTGCATCAAATCTCAAATAATCTTAATCTTACCTTCAAGGCAAATTAGCTTCGGAAATAGAACTACTTTTTATGTATTTTTATTCCTGATATCTATTTTAAATAATGGAAAAAATAATTCATAAAAATAAAATAAATGAGAATAAACAGTATTCAACTCCTACCTTCTAAGAGTCTAAAGAACATTTGGGCTTTGTGTCAATTAAAATGAATGTAATGCACAATATTTGTATCAAAATTATAAAAATAATTCCCTAGCTTGGCCATGGAATTAATTTTTTTCCTATTTTAACATAGCAGTCTATAAACGAGATGAATTCCATTAGGAATTCATGGTTCTTGGGATTAGACCGTGTCAAATTGGAATTACTATCCGACGTTTCGCTTTCGATTGCATGAGGCATCTTTAGGGATCTTTACAACACGAGATCTGAACACTGAATGAGCTCGAATAGATTCAGGCGGGCTTTTATACCCGACTTGTGCTCGCCGAACCGTGACCTTGTGTTAAGATCGGTTTCCACGTGTGATGTAGACCATAACCCGTGTCTCTATTGAAATTTTTTGTATGTTTAAATATTTCAATAGATTCTCTAACTTTTCGTTTATAAAAACCTGGAACCGATGCTAGATCCTTGGTTTCCTTTACATTTATGAAATGGCCAGTGTCACGCTGGTGTTCAGCTACAGCAGATTGAACAATTTGTTTCTTTTTAATACATAGTTTATTTTCCTTAAGTCTACTTGATATTGAGCGTCCTGTTTCTCCCACATACACTTCTCCACAGGAGCAAGGAATTCTATATACTCTTTCTGAAACTCAAACTGAAACTGACCGAAGCTCTCAGAAGGAATGGCTATTGCACTGAAGATATTACGTGTTCAATTAAAAAATATAGTAAACCAATTCCGCCAAAAGAGAATGACAAAGAGCCACCATTAGTTAGTGTTGTTCTTCCCCCCATACATGGCACTACAGACAAAATAGGACAATACTTCGGCGGTCCAACATACGTACAATCTTCAATACATATAAGAAGATTGGACAATGCTTGCAATCCCCGAAAGATCGTGCACCTTTCCAAACAGAAGGAGTATATAAAATTCCTTGCTTCTGTGGAGAAGTGTGTGTGAGAGAAACAGGACTTCATCTAGACTTAAGGAACATGAACGATGTATTAAAAAGAAACAAATTGTCCAATCACAGCATAACACTGGCCATTTCATAAATGTAAAGGAAACCAAGGTTCTAGCATCGGTTTCAGGTTTTTATAAACGAAAAGTTAGAGAATATATTGAAATATTTAAACATACAAAAAAATTCAATAGAGATACGGGTTACGGTCTACATCACACGTGGAAACCGATCTTAACACAGGGTCACGGTTCGGCGAGCACAAGTCGGGTATAAAAACCCGCCTGAATTTCTTCGAGCTCATTACCGCACATATATAACGTGTATACACATGATATCCCTAAGACACACACCACTTCCCTAGCCCTATACGCTGATCACAGTGCTATAGCGGCCAAGCATAGACATCCAGGAATAATATGCAGGAGATTGCAGGGAGAGAAAGATCTGATAAGTGACTGGTGTATCACTTGGAAGATCAAAATAAACGCACAGAAAAGCCAGGCCATCCTCTTCCAAAAGAGGAGAATGACGCCCCCCCCCAGTGGCTATAAACATAGAAGGAACAGACATACCGTGGACAAACACAGTCAAATATCTAGGGCTGACTATGGATAAGAGGCTAACATGGAAGCCTCATGTTGAACAGACAAGAGCAAAAACTAGCAGGGCTATGGCTAGACTATACCCTCTTATGAACCGAAAGAGCCCTATGGCTCTTCGGACAAAGCTGACAATGATAAAGATGATCGCAAGATCACAACTGACATACAGAGCAGTAGCGTGGGCGTATGCAGCGCCCACCTAGATAAACAAGTTAGCGTCAACAGAAAACAAGTATTTGAGAATGGTACCATGGTACGTTAGGAACGCCCAGATACACCGGGACTTACAATGGGAACCACTGCAAGACTCAATCAGGACCAAAGCCATGAAAGGGATCCAGCGGGCAGCGGCACATCCAAACGAAGAACTCCGAAGGCTGATGGACTAGGACCCCTTGGAGGAACGGCGGACACACAGGGTCTACCACCGTAGACCCCGCGACCACACACAATACATACACTGACAATACTGCCCATTTCCGTTTCAGATAACCCTATATATCCGCGAAGCATATAGGAGAGGTGCGATGTAAGTACACACATCCGGATGTGTACGAGCTGACACACCTAAGATAGAGAAGACCAATACCCGTTAAACTGTAAGTACCTATCACAGAGAGGCGGTTCCCTAGGTTAGGGAACCGGGTGGTGGTGGGACCTCGGGCCATTTGGCCCCTTCGCGCGAGCTCATTCAGTGTTCAGATCTCGTGTAGTAAAGATCTCTGAAAATGCCTCGTGCAATCGAAGGCGAAACGTCGGATAGTAATTCCAATTTGACACTGTTTAATCCCATGAACCATGAATTCCTAATTGACCAAAGCCGTGAAAGCTTCCGTTCTATGTTATGATTTCCATTGTTAATTATGGTAAAAATATCGTTGATTAGTTTTATTTTGATTAACGGAGTGTTATAATGTATTTAATAAAATGTCCCGTAGACGATTAAGTTCAATAACGATGAAAAAACTGACATGATTTTTACTTATGCTAAATGCAGTCGAAATCCGAAGCAGTGAAGTGAACAATATGCAGAATTCTATCCAGAACGACAGATACCAAATTGAACATATTTTAGAAAACTCGAAAGTAAGGATGCACGGGAGTCTTGCTAAACCTACATTAAAGAAGGATTATGATGCGTGTACCCAACAAAAGAAAATATATTGGGATATATTAACTATAATAGGCAGCTTGGAGAAGACGTTTCACTAAGCGAAATTCAACTAATCATCGGTGTGAGAAATTACATTTCTAAACAAATTTGGCCATACAAAATACGAAAAACTCATATGTTGTAGTCTGCGAAATGTCAGGTAAGGGTATGTATTGGTAGGCTACGAAAATAATGTGGTCTGACGAAAGGAGATTTACAAATAATGGCATATTCAACTGCAACGTTCTTTATTATTGGAGTAATGAAAATTAAAAATAGGCTAAGAATAACAAATTTTCAAGAAATATTTGGTATTAATGTATTGTTATTACACAAAAGATCTGGAATTCATGCAAAACGATGTATAGGAGTTCATTAATGAGCTGCCCCAAAATATTGTTGAAAATTATACTATAATCCTGCGCATTGATCTTGATAATAATATTCAATTTTCTTAATGAATGGAGAGACGACGATTTAGTGGCCACCAACGTCTCCAGATATTACACCGATTATTCTATTTAGACATTTATTAAGAACAAAGTATTTTGCCATATCCCTATCAATTTAAAAGACCTTATAAAAAATTCGAAATATATGTAATAGATGTAATATATTGAGCTCTTTGACTGTAAATAATATGGTAAATAGAAGAAAAGATGTACTATCGAAAGCACGTAAGTGTATCAGGCAAGATGTAGATCATTTTAAATATTGATTGTAGGTTTATCGTTTTCCTTCCTTTTAATGAATTTTAATGACATGAAGTCCCACAAGCTTCTACTAGCAATAGATTAACGTTTTAGCATTATCACTATATATTCAGGGAGAGAAATTGTGTTAGATTTCCGTGTATTTTTAAGATGAAACTCCCCAACAACCTAAACTAAATATATATATATATATATATATATATATATATATATATATATATATATATATATATATATATATATATATATATATATATATATATATATATATATATATATATATATATATATATATATATATATATATATATATATGTTCGTACGAAGAGATTCACGGATGGAAAAACATAGTTTTTGGCAGAGGGAGTTCATCCATTCATTTGTGATGGTTTGCAAGTAATTTTGCAGACGTTTCGCTAAAATCTCATTTAGCATTTTCGATGCTTACTCATTGACTGAGACCTGTGGCCACTCTGCTTGGAAATACCAAAACCAAACCAAAGGATACTGGCGACAGAGCGGCGACATCTGGGTTACCTCTAGCGATGCCGTCTACAGGGTCATACAATCTTTGACCTCGTAATAATATAAATAGTGGCTACAGGTCTCAGTTATCTCAGTTTACTGACGAGAGTCAATGAGTAAGCATCGAGAATGCTAAATTTCCCTTACTGCCAGACGTTTAATGGCTGCACGTTTATTTTTTAATAGCTAATTTAGACCATGAATTTAAATTTATAAATTAAGCGTTTTTTCCATTTTTAGGGGCACAATAAATGTTTTTTTTAAATGTTACGCAACTACACGAGAAGTCGGTTGAGTATTTATTTATGAGAGAGGCAGCAACGTACGAAAATGATCTTTTGTAAAGTTCTTCTCGATGTTGGGGAATATTAAGAAGTGTTTTAATTCGAATGTTTAAACTGTGGACATGTGTTCGAAATGTTAGTTTTCTTAAAAGTTATGGTGGACACTCATATTTAATTATTTTAAAAATAAAGCACAATGAATGCAGTACACGACGAGTACACATGTTTAGCAAGCCCAATTCTTTCAGTTTATAGGTAACCCTTTGCCGACGTCTAATTCCAAATGTAAGCGCAGACATGAATTTTGCAATTTTTGGACACGCTGAATGTTCCGACTGTCCATATTTGGACCATAAACGTTATTGCAAAAATTAAATAGAGATAGTATAAGGGAATCGCACAGCATAGCCTTAATTTCTCTATTTAAGACATGTCGTAAAGAGAAACTCCGTTTTTTAACTTTGCAGTTAAGTGAGATATAAACCTCAGCTTACTATCGAGAATTAGATCCAAGTTACGAGCCCCATCCTTAAACAAAATATTTGAATCAGCAAGTTGTAAGCCAAGTTGGCTCAAGATACTATTTCTAACCGAATCACAGCAAAACAACATAACTATGGTTTTATTAGGGTTAAGTTTTAAAAGATGTTCTTTTGAAATTTGATTAATCGCTTCCAAATCATGGTTAATTTCTAGATTGTTCTCTGTTACTTCATGAGAGTAAAATGACAAATATATCTGAGTATCGTCAGCGTATAAATGGTAGTCGCAATATTTTAGCTGCTTTACAAATTTTGATGTATATATTGAGTATAGTAGCGGCCCCAAAATGCTATCTTGTGGGACACCTCGAGTTAACCTAATTGAATCTGATTGTTTTCCTCTAATTTCTATATGTTCCACCCTATCCGTAAGAAATGATTTAATAATAGCACTAGCGGCTACTGAGAAACCAATGTAGTGTAAACTACCTAGAAGTATTAGACGATGCAACATGTCAAATGCTTTTGAGTAGTCCAGCATTACTAATACAGTTGCCTTGCCTTCGTCAAGGGCTTTGAAAATGTCGTCAGTAACATCAGTAAGTGTAGTTGAGCAACTGTGACCGCGTCGAAACCCAGACTGTTTTTCAGATAATAGTTTGTAGGTATGTAAGAAAGTTTGTATTTGATTCTCGAGTACTTTTTCCGGAATCTTAGACAAAACAGGTAAAATTGAAATTGATCTTAAGTGTCCGAAGTCCGTAGGGTTTTTTTATCTTTGGTATAGGGATGACTTTGGCCCTTTTCCATTCTTTTGGAAAATATGTTTTTTTATACATGAATTAATAATATGTCTAATGAATGGAATAAGAACTAGACAGCACATCAAAATTAAAGTTATATTAAGTTTGTTGTTACCAATACCAATGATATTTTTAATAATTTCTATTTCTAAACATTAGGTAAACTGCTTTCTGGTGGCATTGAAGTGTAGAAACAATCTTGGTTTGACTGGCATAATATATACCTCATCTATTCAATGAAAACTTTATTGTCCCCAAAACATAAAAAAGTTGGAACTATATGTTTTTAAACTCGCTAAATTTTGCCCATTGACTTACTGACTTAATTTCAAGGCGTATCTTAAAATTATGTGGCTGAATTGCTTGGTCAAATCGATTCGAATGCCCAACGAACAGCGCAAATTGTACAGAAAACATTTTACTAGGCGTTTATACATTTGAATGTAAAACATGATGATTTATTCCTTAACATCTCATTCTTACACCAGAAAGGCCAACAATTTCCGACAAAGTAAAGAAGCTATTTTACTGTTATTATCGCTCCCACTAGTGCAGCCTCAACGTTTCTTTGTAACGTCAATGTGGATATGTATATGCAGCAATCGTAAAACTTTCTGATGAAACAGTGCCGCAAGCTATAACAGTATAAAAGTTTAGTAGTTTTAAAACTAGTAGGACGCCGAGCGAGGCAATCATGAGCTCCTAAATGCTTCTGTCATGGCTCTCGGCATTTAGCAATAAAATTTGCGAGGGTAAAACTTCTCGAGAATTTGGAATTAAGTGCTGTTTTCTAACAACGTTTAAGAAACCTCGTATGTCTTAACAATACCCGTCGTTTTCATTTTTGAACATCTGCTATTTTGCAAGGTGCTGCAAAACAGTAAATGAAAATTTCGCTGTTTAAATAGAACATAACTTTACATTTTTACCAACATTTTGCTACAATAGTTTCTCTGATTTTAGAACTTCAGCTAAAATTTTAGTATTTTTTATGGGACACCTAATATGCAAGATATTAGAAATTAGAATTAGAGCAAAAATCATCATTTTCCTTTTTATTACTTCCCTCGTAAAAGGGAAGTATTGTATCTGTGAAAAAATCACCATCCGAGATGTTTTCAGATCTTCTCGTTTCAGGGCCTCTAGATGCCGAAAAACATGTTTTTTTAATTCCGTCGCTCTCTGTTTGTCTGTATTCCAGTTCACAACGTAGCTAAAAAAACTACTTATCCAATTGACTTCAAATTTTAATCAAAAATTAATGGTTATATGGGGATAACCTGGTAACATTTTGGTAAAAATCCAGTATGGCGAAACAAAATGGTCGCCAAGTGAAATGTTGAAAAAATTATTATCAAAAAACAGCTTATTCAATTTATCTCAAATTTAACACAAACATCAAGTATTATGTTGGAATAAACTGGTAATATTTTAGTATGAATCCAAGATGGCGGAACAAAATGACCGCCTAATAAAATATTTAAAAATTCAGATAAACTAGTAAAATTGTGTTAGTTTTACATATCTTTACGTTTTAGCGTCTCCTAGATGCCAAAAAATATGCTTTCTCAATTCCGTCGGCCTGTCTGTCGGTCTGTTTGAGGCATAGCTAAAAAAACTACTTACCAGATTGACTTGACTTGACCTGGTAGTATTTTAGTAGAAATCCAATATGGCGGAACAATATTAAAAAAATTATTAGTAAAAAACTATGGGATATAGGAATGAACTGGTAACCTTTAGCTATGAATCCAATATAGCAAAACAAAATAGCGGCCTAATAAAATATTTATAAAATGAGCCTGAAAATACCACTACCAAATTAATTTCAATTTTTTCGTAAAAATTAAGTGTGATATCCACTGGTAAAATGACGCCAGATACAATTTTAAAAAAATCAACGTAAAAAATTTTGTTCAACTGACTTTAAATTTTGTAGAACTTCTTGGTAAAGTGAATTTACCGATTTTTTGTTTGCATTTGAAGAGACGTTTCAAAATAAATTTAACCTCTTCATAGCTACTTTTTTGCTCTATAAGATGTTGTACTCAGATTTAAAATCCTACATTTGGTCTTCGGGGTTTCATAATCAACTTCATTCTTTTAAATAAGGGCCTAGATCTTTTATTTCGTTTTTAACAAGCCCTTGACATCGCAGCAATGATATAATCCACTTGTACATTTATTAGAGTATTTAAAATTTTCCTTTGTGAATTTGGCAAGATGTTGGTTTTCCGTCTCTCTCTAACACATTGTTTCTTATGGATAAATCTTTAATCTCGTGTTCAAACAATAAGTGGGATATATGTTGGGAGGTCGAACGCTTGTAAAAAATTAAAAAAAAAATCCAAGACCGTATTTAAAAAAATAAAGTTGATGATGAGAGCTCGAAGACGAAATGTAGGATTTTAAATCTAAGTACACCAACAGGAAAAGTAGCGATAAAGATGTAAAATTTATTTTGTAATATCTCCTCAAATGCAGCCTGAAAAAAGAACAATGACAATTTTCGATTTTTACGGATATCTTCCGAACTAGTGGGAATTTTGAAAAACTCCCTCATTTTCAAAGTTATTAGGGACCTCTAAAATTTTAAAGTAATACTGCTGTTTGCTAAAAAAATTGTCAAAATTGACATTTTTCTGCAAAAGTAAAAAATAGGCTTTTAGTTGTTGTTCAATGGAAAAACTCACTCTTTTGTAAACTTATCAACATTGCTTGTACTTATGAAAAAAACTGAGGGGAAGAGCAGTTTCTTTTTTGCGAAAATTTCACTTAGATTTACTCCTAGTGGGAATTTTGAAAAACTCCCTCATTTTCAAAGTTATTAGGGACCTCTAAAATTTTAAAGTAATACTGCTGTTTGCTAAAAAAATTGTCAAAATTGCCATTTTTCTGCAAAAGTAAAAAATAGGCTTTTAGTTGTTGTTCAGTGGAAAAACTCACTCTTTTGTAAACTTATCAACATTGCTTGTACTTATGAAAAAAACTGAGGGGAAGAGCAGTTTCTTTTTTACGAAAATTTCACTTAGATTTACTCCTCTATAAGTAGTTTTAACCGATTATTTATGTAACATCTAAATTTGAGTAACAAATATCTATGCAATGATCCATGATAGTCCATTACCTTATTGGCTATTGTGGCCAATATTTTGCAGTCAGCTATACACTGATTTCTGAACGGTCATAGTGGCTGCCAATATTATGTCGGTCGCTTCAAAAGATTGGCCTCGGGGTCTACTTAAAAGTTTCTTGGTGACTCCAAGCTGCTACTATCATAATATAACCTCAATAACAAAACATTTTTTTAGATTAGAAACTCTTTAAAACTGTAAGCTATCCAACGACTTCGACCTAAATGGTTTCCGTCATTGACCATTGTTTGGACACGCGCTGTTCTACTGCAGCCACACTCTACACCCACCCAGGTATGCGCTGTTTAAACATCCAACGATAATGAATTGTTTTTCATGGACCAATGTATGAAAAAACCTTCGGAATGACACACATAGCATATGTTTTCAAAAGAGGAATTTTGATTGATTTAAATTGATTGACTGTATTCAAATGCAAACAACGAATATAGTCGTCAGTTTTGCCAGAATATAAAGAGGCTCTTACCAGAGAATTTAATTATAAATATTCGAATTGCGTTAAAATTATCAGAGATTCAACTAATATGTTGCAAACAAATTAATTTAAGTAACTGTATCAGATTTCAAAAAGTTGTATTGAAATTTTAGATAGCTTAAAGGCAAATAAAAATCAGGTCTTTTTGAAATATTAGCAGTAAATTACGTATTTAATAAAATAACAATAAAAGTTTCATATTAAAAAAAAAACGTACTTTTGATGGGACACATAGGCGGCAACTCTGCGATAACTTTCAGAAGCACGGTAGATGCTTATATAATTTAATTTAATCTTTTTTTTTCATGGAAAGCATAACACGTCTGTGGAAAGAGAGCTTTAATTAAAATAAAAAATAATTAAATTTGTCAAGTAGTGAATGTTAGCGAAACCAGAGAAAAAATCGCTTTATGTTTTAAATATATAGTTTAATAAGATTTAATCATTTTTAGAAACCGATTTAAATTAGTATTTGTTTACATAGAATGCATTAATGCACAAACATTTATTTAAATGGAAAACGCTCTATATTCTGTGTTGTTGATTATAAATATACTGTCCGAGAAGTTTGGTTGGGTTTCAGAGCCTGTTTAAAACTAAAAAAATTGTACAATAATTAGAAAAGCTGATAGATAACTCCAAATTTTGATGATATGCAAACGTAGTTCTATTTTTTTTGGTCAAGATATGGTGTTTTGAAACAAATAAATATATATTTAATTAATATCTTATATTGTATTTATTTACTTTTTACAGAGAGTGCTCCAAAATACAAAAGTTTAAATAATTGGTTCTACATTACATATTATAATATAAAATATGAAAAGTAGGACAGCAAAACAAAGATATATTATTTACGATCTACTTCTTATTTTTAATATATTGGTGTGATCTAAGGTGCAAGGTAATTTACTATACGGTTTCTTAAACAGTACTATAAGATAATAGTAATAGAACATTTTAATTTGTTGAAACAATTAGTCATCCAAAAAGTGAACCGATCTTCTAACCATAGAAATTATTAAGTTTTACCAGTTAGTTGGTCACTTATCTAAGCCCTAAAACACGAATCAAAATGTGTCATTGGTCAAAATTTATTTAGCAATAAAACACTGTGGGTAGGGAATTCCATGTGTAAACCTCCCAAAAAGCGAAAGTCCTAAATTATGAAGTGCAGTTAATGAACGAAGGGTTGGGAATGTCTGCGCGTAAGTTAAGTATAAGATTTCGTGTTTCACGCATGACACCAAGCAAAACTATTGCTAGAATTAAATCCAAGTAATTCTTAAATGAGGAGCAACTGAGCAAAAAGCAATAAATCCAGTTTTTAAAATTTTTAAAGTGTTCCGTACAAAGTACTTTGTTTTGGTCAATCTACAATCTGCATACTTCATTTCAGGCAAAATGCTTTAAATCCAATACTTATTGCCATATTAATAATTCAAAACTTAGCATAAATGCATTAAATACAATTTGTAACCAGACAAACTGGCTTAAATCCACCCTGTTTGATCAAAGTGCAATAAATCCCTAAAAAACATATTTCTGTAAATGTTAAATTTATTTAAGCGAATTACCAAAAGATGGCACCTGCACTTTTGGTGACTTATGATTGATTTATAATGAAAAGCTGTCATCAGCAGTCTATACTATTGATTTTCTATGGTCAGCATCTGTCATCCGATTATTATTATCGGTTATTTTTTGTTTGTCTGGCCTGTTTACGTGAGACACCGAATTAGTTCGAGTAAGTTGACTTTTTGTGGTTATCTAGGAAGCTGTTCGCTGTTCGTTAGTCTGTTAAGTAATACGTTGTGCGCTATAATCGTGGTAGCAAAGTTTGTACGTAAAAATGGAAGAGGTTATGCCCAGTATTTGTGTCAAAGATGGCAACAAGGGAAGTCGAAAGAGAATGTCTAAAGTGTCTAAGAAATTCCTCCAAAAAAGTAAACGGTAAGAAAACGAAATTTTTTCTAATACTTATGGTATTGAAATATAGATTTTTGTTTTTAGGTATCAAGATAAAGATCCTTTACTTAAGAAATTCAAGAGGCCATGTAATCACTCAGGTAAATCCTTCAACTGCACTAGTGTTAAGTTTTCTGATATAAAACTGTTAAGAGAATCATTTTACTCAACGGCCAATAAATCAGAGCAAGATATAAAACTTTCCTACATGATATCTGTTGGTCCCGTGGAAAGAAGACGAGGTGTCAAACAAAACCCTCGCTCTCGCTCATTTAATACCCTCTATCACGTAAGACCCATTAAGAAGACAAGACCCACAAGGGTTTGTCTGAAATTCCTGTCAAAAGCTCTGGGAATCAGTGAGCGGAGGGTGAATACAGTTTGCAAAAAGAAAAACAATTCTGTTGTACTAAAAGAAAGAAGAGGAGGAGATCGGGTTTCGCATAAAACGGAAAATAAAAAGCAAAAAATTATCGATTTTATCGGAAATCTGAAGGGCTGTGAAAGTCATTATAATAGATCCAAATCAAAGAGGATCTATTTATCCGCAAGTCTGAGCATATCAAAGTTACATAAACAGTATAACTCGCAATGTACAGATAACAATCATATCTCTAGTTTGACGATGTTTTCCACAATTTTTAGAACAAAGTTTAACATTGAATTTTCATCCCCTGCATCAGATTGCTGTTCCCTTTGTAATCGGTTAAGGCACAAAATTAAAATAGAAAAAGATGGACAGAAAAAAAGTGAGTTGATTGTTCAGTACAGAATTCATAATAAAAGAGCCAAGGCTTTTTATGAGTTGACTAGAGAAGAGCCTCCAGATTCAATCACCTTCTGCTTCGATATGCAGCAAGTTCAGCCGCTTCCACGTACGCCCATTAATGACGCTTTTTATGCCCAACAAGTGAGTTTCTACATTTTATGCTGTGTAGATATGCAGGCAAAAACCCCAATATTTTACACATGGACCGAGGATATGGCTGGTCGAGGGTCGATGGAAGTATCATCTGCACTACTTTGCCACCTGGATTCATTAAATCTTGAAAATAAAAAACAAATTCGTTTATTCTGTGACGGATGTGGAGGGCAAAATAAAAATGCCCATGTCATCCATGCCCTCTACTATTGGTTAAAGAAAAAATCGCCTGAAAATTTGGATAAAATTCACATTACATTTCCTGTTAGAGGTCACAGCTTCTTACCAGCGGACAGAGTATTTGGGCGCGTTGAAAAAGCCTTAAGAAAATACATCTTTAAAAACAAAAGAAGAATACGAAGATATTTACAACTCTTTTGGAACAGTTAAGAGCCTGTCATCTGATTGGATTCTCTATGATGTGAAAAAATTGCAATCATTTTTAAAAAAAATTGATGGGATATCAGATGTTAAAAGAATTATCTTAGAGAAAAATCATCGTTCACCAATAACCATTACCTGTTTTCAAAATTTCCGGTACGAAAGTGTTTTAGAAGTTCCTAGGACATTACTTAAGAAAGGAAAAAAAGATTCGCAGTTGACATTAGAAACAGCAAACATAGGAAGACCACTGAAGGAAAAGAAAAAAAAATCTCTCAAACATTTATTGGTACAAGAATTTGGAGAGACGTGGGAAGAAGAAGAAGACCTGAAATGGTATAAGAAAATTTTAGAAAACCCAGAAGATGATACAGGTGATGGTGAAAATGAGATGGAAACCGAATGTGATTGTCTAGAAGAAGATGTTGACGTACATATTTAAGTCTATTATTATTTAATAAATAAAGTATTTATGGGTAGTATGGCGTATCTTTTGTCTTTAAAATGTATGACATAAACTTAATTATCAAGCAAAATGAAATAAATCCAAACAATGGTTGAGCAAAATGAAATAAATCCATTATTATGGAGCAAAATGCAATAAATCCACACCATAGTTAAGCAAAATGAAATAATTCCATGAAAAAAGATCTTTAAAAGATAGCAATTCTAAAATTTAAAAAAAAATAGAACTTTCTCACAGAAAAGATGTTACTAACATATTTCTGTAGTCGAAAAAATATTTACTAATAATTAAATTTAACTTTGGTTAATTAAATTGGTTTTTCGTCTATAACTCAAAATCACATATTTTGGATTTAATGCGTTTTGCTCAGTTGCTCCTCAAATGTTGCTGTACGTTGAGGCGAGTCTATTTTGCTAATAAAACCATTATCTTCCAAAGGTGACTTTGACACGAATAATATAAAAGCTTGTCCTGAAGAAGTTAAGTCAAGTGTGCTTTCCGAGTATGGCTTTTATTAATTGTACATTAGTCGTATTCGTGGCAAATACGTTAATGCTGTCATTTGCTTTTAGCAAGCATTTAACAAGCGTTCAACGTATTTAGCCCGTCATTCACCCAAATGGCGAACTTATTTTCTGATCTGATTTAGCATCATGTCATTACGTAAAATACACAAACTGGTTAATCGCCAATAATATCAATTTCGTTTTAAGCG
Source organism: Kuschelorhynchus macadamiae (assembly GCA_030620095.1). Classification (NCBI taxonomy): domain Eukaryota; kingdom Metazoa; phylum Arthropoda; class Insecta; order Coleoptera; family Curculionidae; genus Kuschelorhynchus; species Kuschelorhynchus macadamiae. Next base: position 1,713,408 of record JAUTXW010001917.1, on the reverse strand, counting down.
TAGACAGCTCGTCAAATTTGCCACAGACAAGACCCATTTTTGGGCTACTATAATTTTGAAAATAAATATTTATAGCAAAGAAAAAACAAATTTTGTCAAAACTACTTTAGGAATAAAGGAATTAAGTAGAATTTCTTATTTAATGAATAATGTTTATTGCTATTTTAGAGGGAATAGAAAAACCTACTTAAAAAAAAAGAAATAAATTAATTTGTACCGTCCGTTCAATTTATCTTGATAACATTTGTATTAGCTGTAACTTTTTTGTTTTAAGAGATATCGAGATACATAAAAAACAAAATATAGGGTCTGTAGCCAAGTTTTTTTCTAACTTACATATAAAACAAAACACTAAAAATTCTCTGACATATAAATATAATCTTTTATTTTTTTTGTTTGTATTTAATAGAATTCGTTATTCCGATTACAATGATATGACACAGTTTATATTTTAAACCACTCGTTTTTGACATATTTGCAAATTATGACATTTTTAGTTTATTGCAGTGTGCCACGGCTGTCTGCAACAACTTACAAATTAACGTGTTATAAGAATACTCCCATATTTACTACAATAAAAAAATTCTTCAACTATTTTAAAAACTGCCGTATATGACCACTATTTTGCTAAACACATCCTTCATATACTGTAATTGTATGATTTTTGTCATTTAATCACATTTTCGGATGGTCTCTTAACTGATTTATGGCCGCTGAAATTATTTGCCGAAGTTCCACGACGTTATCACAGGGAGTTCTGTGCACGTTATTTTTTATGTGTCCCCAAAAGAAAAAATTCATTAATGTCAAGTCCAGGCTACTGGCTGGGCAACCAATAGTTCCACCATTCCCTATCCAACCCCTGGGATGTTCCATGTTAAGAACATTTTTGACTCGCATAATATTGTGAGGAGGCGCACTGTCTTACGGCCATATTATTGGCGCTGATATGTCTACGGGTAGATCTGACTGGTACTCTTGGGTTTTTGTTTCATGTATTTGGCTAGGATTATCTCTAGACCAGTATCGCGTATTTTGTCTATTACAACATTTTCTTATAGTGAACGAACTTGCATCGGTTCATAAAAGATTTTTTAAAAAAATATTATTCCCAATACATCTATTTGAAAATTCCAAACAAAACTGCATCTACTTTTGGCACTGTTATTCACTTAGTTTTTGAGTTTTACGAAATTTAAATGCATTATATTTATATTTTTTTAAAACTGAGTGGATTCAACCGCGAGAAATACCTATCTTCTGATATACTGTGGAAATAGCAGAAACTGGATGTGCTTCAAAGAATCCTAATATATTTGTCTTATTTTATTCATTTAAAACACTATAATTCATACATACTTTTTTAGCATTTAACACGTTACCATTTTCTTCTAATTTCATTATCTTCTTAATATCTGTTTTGAAAGAGCATGGCGCTCTTGATAAAGCCTAATATACTAACGGCGCGCAGCGGTTGCACTTTTAGTATTCAGAAATTATATTTGAAGCATATCACTTCTTTCACGCATGCTAAATTGACAAAATACCATTTCAATAATAATAACCGTCACAATAACTCAACAACCAACGTTGTTTAGCAATATGTCAAATATAAGAGTGACTTTAATTGTCAGTCAGGGCAATTTTCGAGATTATATAAAAATTTGATATTTTTGCCAATATGTCAAAAACGAATGGATTAAAATTTTTTTTATTTGCCTTGATATCTTTAAAAACAAAAAAGTTGCAACCAATCAAAGTGTTATCAAGATAAATTGAACGCACGCTTTTTAGATACTAGACTTAAAATAATGAAAATAAAAAATTGAATAGTATGCCTGGCAAAGGCACCAGAAGTATCTTTTAACAAGTTTTCATCAAAGTTCATTAATCACAAGGTAATATTATAAAGAAAATTCGATAATTCTCTATCTTATGTACGAAAGCATAGAAGGGCCACAATTTTTTATTGTAGTTATGTGGCTTTTGTTATTTCATAGGATTTTGTACACATTATAGCACGAATGGCCTACAAATACTACTTGATTCTCAAGAGACTAACAATGTTTAATCAGTAAGTAATTATTTTTTATATTATTATTTGAAGTCATCAGGTACTATGGTCTTCTGAACGAATTCTTCGTAACTGTAGTGAGCACATTGGATCAGGTATTGCTTAACTTTTCGCCTGAACTACACCTTCCTAACTAATGTAACTGTCTCTGGTAGTTTGTTGTAGAACAATCTTCCTTTGTGCCGTAGTGTATTTTGTGTTATTTCGTACTGACATAGCGGAGTGTTTCGTATGAATGAAGATCTTTTCGTTTTGTTAAATCATTGATGTTGTCATGTATAAAACAAATGCTTTCATAAATACAAAGGTCATAAACTGTCAAAATATTTAAAGCTTGAAAAATAGGCTTGCAGTGAGTACGTTGATCTTTTGTTTTATTCAAAATGCGTACTGCTCTTTTTTGCAGCACGAAGATGATATTTTTGTACACCGAAACATAATATCCCCAAAGTAATATACCATATCGCAAATGGCTCTCGAATAGTGCATAGTAAACTTGAGTTGCAGATCTGACATCTATGTAGTTTATTGTTGTGTTAATTGCCAATAGACCGGAGGAAAATTTTTTTGCCGAATCTGTTATATGAAGATCCCACTTTAACCGTATGCGTTGATTATTGATGTGAATCACTATTTTTGGGCTTTTTTTGTCGTTAGTAGTCATGAATTTAAACTTTTTGATGTTCATGGATAATTTATTTACTTTAAACCAGTTTTGTATTATATTTAGGTCTCTATTTACACACTCTTGCAGTTTTTCATTTGTATCTGCAGACCATGTTATCGTTGTATCATCTGCAAATAGGGTGAAACAAGCATTGGTAGGTAAGGATGGAAGGTCGTTAATATATAGGAGAAACAATAGAGGACCTAATGTGGACCCCTGGACTAATTCAACACTTGTTTCTTTAACTTTGGATCGTATGTTTTGACCGTTATTGTCTGTAAGTTGTACTAGCTGTCTTTTATTTTTTAAATAGCTGCCAATCCAATTTTTGATCAGGCCCCTAAAACCATACTTATCAAGTTTCTACAATAATATTTGGTGGTACAGTGTCGAAAGCTTTTTCCAAATCGATGAAACAATGTTAGAATGACCTTTTCCATCATAAACTCTTTCCATGGTGTTGTCTATGGCTTCTGAGGTATTTTTTCCTGCCTGGAATCCGAACTAATTTGGACTGATAATATTTAAGATCTCAATAAATGACAAGATCCTGTTTTTGATTAGTTTTTCAATTAACTTTGATATTACAGATAAAAGTTCTATAGGCCTGAAATTTGATGGTTCAAAGTTTCCACCGCCCTTGTTTAGTGGTATTATTTTGGCTATTTTTAGGCATTCGGGAAAGATCCCAGCTGTAAACGAGTCATTTATGACATTTGTCAATATCTCCGATACATGTAGAGGTAATGCACAAATCAAATCCAGAGTAAAGTCATCCAGTCCCGCCGAAAGTTTGTTTGGTGTACTACTTAGAATGTTTCTGATTTCCTCTGAAGTGGATGGCGTAATAAAAAATGATTTTATACTTATTGAAATACGGTGTTTTTAAATTAGGGGAGTCGAATGGTAAGCCCAGAAAAACATTTTAATGTTGTATTCGTGTTAAATTAATTTAATATTTATGATAATTTTAATTCATATTTACGTAAATGTTTATTCAAAAACTAGAAAAATAACTTAATATTTTTCACAAAATAAAGAAATAATTTTAAAGGGGTTTTTATTAACTTAAAAAGTTCTGAACTTCAACCATGTCACGAATGGGTTCTAAAAATTCCTGAAATAACTACCCTAAAACGTGAATGTACTGTACTCAGATATTCACAGAGAAACCCGTCACAAACAAGAAGAGATCTAAATCACAGCTTAAATTAAATTACACTTGACTAATTAACGGCTCTCTCTGTCGGTCCAGCACGTGTTTTAATTAATTAGAGTGCCATGTACGCTGTCCGTAAGGTCGAGCGACAAAAGTGCAAAAATGAAACCAGAGAACAATTTTTGCCAGAATACTCTAATTTTATCCGAAGGTTTTCTAACGACTTCCGAATCTTTGTTTTACTTTCTCAAGATTGTCTCTCAAAAACTAAGTAATACTGCCTCTAATTTTTTAACTTGCCTAATGTTGTATATTATGTTATGAATCAAATTATTACATTGTTCCAACACTATGCATATTGCCTGCAGCTATTTGTGTGATTGCAATTATTCAATTAAAAAATCTTTCTAGTAAAGTTCAGAAGATTAACTATTTTTGGTTTTTGGTATAGCAGGAACCCATTTTAAGTTAGGGCAGATAAGCTTATTCTTTTTATTCATTCAAATTACTTGAGCATGAAAAAACTTGCTTGGAGTATTATTATTAATGTAACGGATTGTGGGTAATCGATTTCTTTAAATGATTATGTTCTGTTTGTAATATCGATTTCCAATATGTTGTAGAGTATAAACATCCTGTTAACGTGTAAGAGTTGTTTAACAGAGATTAAAGTCAACAAAGGGGAAAGTGAATTGTGCAATTTGTTCTATCACACACTTTAGTACAGACTAATAAACGAAATGAGGTTAACATGCTTTTGAAAACATCAAATTTGCTGTAGTTTTGGGACGTGTGCTGTAAAACTTAATTAGTGACGTCAGCACTGCTAATCAGGATACAAGATACACTCGATCAGTTTAGTATAATACGGCAAGATGACACATCTTTGACCATCGAAACAAGATTAAATTAGAAAAAATTAAGAAGAAAATTATTTTTGGGTTTTGCTGCATAAAATATAGAAAATAAGAAAGAATTATACTAAATTCACTAAAGATGGTTTCTGGGTCAACTGTAAAGGTAGTCGAGGCTCGACATTGAAAAATATCCACTTTTTGGATGTTTCGGGGGAAAGTCTATCCCCGTTTTCAGCAAACTAGAAATTAAAAAACTAACAGCAGTTTTAACCGATATGATAAATCCCTGACAGAATTTATATCAATTGAAAGGACTTATTGCATTGACACGGAATTTTATAAATAACATTTTTTATATTTACTTGTTCATTTTGAGGTTTTGTTTTTGTAAGTTTACTTCTAAGCGTATTGTGTGTCTTAATGATCATTCTTACGTTAAACGTTTACCTATTCGTTTTATTTTATCTTTAGTTAGGTAAATATGGTATAAAAATGTTTGCAATTGGTTTGTTTGGGTGTTGTTTGACTTTTGAATTCTCAAATTTATAAAAATGTTCAATGAAATCATTAGGATAATTATTTTGATTTAAAACATCTTTAATAGTTTTGTTCTCTTCTACCAAATTTTGATCTTTACAAATTAACTGATTGGATGATTTGAGTAAAAAGTTAAGTATCTCTTTATGTCTGCGTATACACCTTTGTTTTATAATTATGTAGGTCTTTTTTAATAAGTATGTCTAAAAATGGAAGTGTTTCTTTTTCAATAGTAAATTTAATTGTCAGTTATAATAAAATCGTTTAAATGCTGATCGTTATGTTCATAGATAAAAAAAATTACATCAGTGTACCTCTACCGTCGTAATTTTGAACATAATTTAACTCAAAAGCTTCCATAAAAATATTATTTAGTAAAGAAGATAAAGTATACCCTATAGTTATGCCCAAATTTTGTTGGTAATATTCATTTTTATATATAAAGTAGGTGGTTTTTACACAAAAAGTTAATTATTCTAGTGGTTTTTACACAAAAAGTTAATTATTCTAGACTAGTATCAATGTTTAATAATGGACATTCACCAATATTATTACCATTCTGAAGTTGATTTCTTAATATGTTTAAAGTTTTATCTACATGTATATCTGTAAAAAGACTAACGATAACACAACTTAGCAGTGTATTATTTATATTTATCTGAATATTAGACAATTTCTCTAGGTACTGTTGTGAATTTTTTATATATGAATCAGTGTTACCTACTAGTGGTTTTAATAATTTTTAAAAGAAACCTAGCTAACGAATGAGTCGGTGAGTTTACGCTACTTACTATTGGCTTTAATGGCACGTTTGGTTTGTGAATTTTTGAGACTCCATAGAAATATGGTGTTTTACTGTGGTGTGGTCTTAATTTAAAGCGTTAAATATCCATAAATTGGTCTTGCTTTTTAAGCATGGGGCTTTCTATGTGCTCTGTTGGATCTTTATTTAATTTCGAGTAAGTACCTTCGTTTATTAGTTTGGTTATTTTTTTATCGTAGTCAATAAAATCCGTTAAACTAGTTACATTTCCTTTATCTGGTGTAAGAATTTTAATTGTGTTTTCTGTGTACTTTTTGGGCTTTTTGTTCTATGGGGTGAGATTTTGTCTAATTTTAAGTGGTTTTTCAAAAGCTCCAAGCCATTCGCCAACACCCACTAGATAAGAATCATAAAATTAATTGGAATACTTCTAGAGTTTTGACAAAAAAGACATGTAAAAACGTAAAATAAAAGAAAGTACCTTAACCTTGTCAAATAAAGATAATTGTGTAGCATCATGAGTTAATTTTAATAACACATGGTTAAATTTGCTAAATACTGAAGTAATAAAAGGACACCTAAAAATACAGTAAATTAAAATGAACACACTCTAGCTACACTTTTTTTTTCACGTTACCTTAACAATGAAAATGTTACTTTTAAATTGACATTCTGTCAGAGATTTTGCCATTTCGGTTAAATTTCTGATATAAAAGATAAGATATATACTGCTCGTCCAAAAAAGTAGTTTTTTAAGCGTCGTTCCTCGGGTACCTTCCCAGTAAACGACATGTGAAACATAGTTTTCTTCTTAATTCATGAATCCGCCACAATACAATACAATTTCGTATAGTGTTCCTAAAGTCAATTGAGACAGCGGAAAATCTGAGGTACGCTCAATTTACTACACTCACTACTCACAGCTTATATCAAATAAAACTATTTTTATTCAGTTGACAGGTCCCCGTACAAATAGGGGACCTTCGCGACACAGTCAACGTAGACTCATAAACTTGTGGGCGGAGTATCAGAGTTAAGCACTTTGATTGGTTATATCCGTAATTCAGTTGGTTAGATTTTTGGAGACGTCGATTTAACAAAAAATGCACCAAAAAGATATAAATAAAGATATATCTCGGGTCAGTGTCAATGCCGTAGAATAAAAATTTCTTTTTATTCTATTCAATGTTTTTACTTACCTTGTAAAAGGGAAAAATTGTAATCGTGAAAAAGTTACCCTTTCAGATTTTATCTAATCTTTACGTTTCAGGGTCCCCAGATAAATTTTTTTTTCTCAATTGCGTCGGTCTGTCTGTCGAGCTGTCTGTTCGCGACATAGCTAAAAACTACTTAGCTGATTGACTTCCAGTTTTAGTCAAAAATTAAGGATCATATCGGGATGACCTGGTAACATTTTGGAAAAAATCGAATATGGCAAAACAAAATGGCGACGTAGTGAAATGTTAAAAAAAATATTACTAAAAAACTACTTACCAAATTTGCCTAAATTTTTGTACAAAAACCAAGTATTTTATAGAAAACAACTGATAAAATTTTGGTATGAATCCTAGATGGCGGTTTAATAAAATATTTAAAAATTCAGCATGAAAAAAATACTTAATTTCAATTTCAAATTGTGTGCCATAATTAATTGTGGTATAGAGAAGAAAACATCTGTAATTGTAAAAAAAAAATAAATTTCTCATATTTTAGAAATTTTCAGGTTTTAGCGCCTCTAGATGCCAAAAAATATGTTTTATCAATTCCATCAGTCCATCTGTACATCTGTCTGACAGTTCGCGACATTGCTTAGAAACTACTCATCAGATTGACTTCATATAGGGATGACCTGGTAATATTTTGGTAAAAATCCAATATGGCAAAACAAAATGGCGGTCTGGTGAAATGTTGAAAAAAATATTACTAAACAACCATTTATCCAACTTATCTCAAATTTTGTACAAAAATCAAGTAGTATTATGTAGAAATCAACTGGTAAAGTTTCGGTACGAATCCAAGACGGCGGCTTAATAAAATATTTACAAATTCAGCCTGAAAAACAACTTAACGGACTGATTTCAAATTGTGTGCCATAACTAATTGTGGTATAAAGATAAACTAGTAAAACTGTGGTTCGAATTAAACAACTTAACGGACTGATTTCAAATTGTGTGCCATAACTAATTGTGGTATAAATATGAACTAGTAAAACTGTGGTTCGAATTCAAGATGGCGGAACAAAATGACAGCCAAATAAAATATTTGTAATCGTGAAAAAACCAATCTCTCAGGTTTTACATATTTTTAGGTTTTACCGCTCGTAGATGTCTAAAAAAATACGTTTTATCAATTCCGTTGGTTTGTCTGTCTGTATGTCAGTTCACGTCATAGCTTAAAACCTATTCTTCAGATCAACATATATGGATAACCTGGTAATATTTTGGTGAAAATCCAATATGGCAAAACAAAATGGCGTCCTAGTAAAATTGTAAACAAATTATTAAAAAACCAGTGATTCAACTTATCTCAAATTCTGTACAAAAATCAAGGATTGTGTAGAAATCAACCGGTAAATTTCTTGTACGAATACAAGATGGCGGATTAATACAATATTTAAAAATCGAGCCTGAAAAACTACTTAATGGACTGATTTCAAATTGTGTGCCATAACTAACTATGGTGTAGAAATAAGCTAGTAAAACTTTGGTTCTAATTTAAGATGGCGGAACAAAATAGCGGCCAAAAAAATTTGTAACCGTGAAAAAATTAGTCTCTCAAGTTTTACATATTTTACGGTTTTAGTTTCCCTAGATGCCAAAAAATATGTTTTATTAATTCCGTCGATCTCTCTGTCTATCTGTCAGTTCGCGGCATAGCTTAAAAACTACTCATCAGAGTGATTTGCAATTTGAAATATGCAATATGCAAATTCAAAAACCTCTCCGAACGATTCAATTTTTACGAAGTATTTGATTTTTAGCCACTATTTACATCAACCCCTTGAAAGGAAATACGTTTTAAAATTGAAATATATATACCCGATACTCTACAAAATGACATATTACATGGTCGATCTTTAACGAAATTTTCAATTTTCCTTTTCGCCTCTAGTAATAGTAAGTAAATATATTATCGAATAGGTTATAATTGGAATAATCTCTATACCCATAAACCCATAAAAATACGTTTTATGCAATTTATTTACGGAAAATACATTTTTTTTATTTAGCCTAGCTATTTCGCCCCCATCCCCTGACCAGATCAAGTAAAAAAACTAATTGAACACAATGGTTAATGCGGATAAATAATAAAAATGAAAGTATATACTAATAATTAATCTGTTTTACAAAAATAAGTTTAAATTTCTATCACGCCGCCCATGCTTCACAATGAAATCGCCGACAGTTGACGGATATTTAGTTTTTCTGTTGTCTCAATTGACTTTAGATACTAACTTTAACTATTTAGATAAAACTACTTTATTCCAACAAGTCAAGAAAAAATACAAACAGCAAAAACCTATTACTTTTTAAAGTCGTAGACCCAACAACAATCAGAGGCAAGAAAAAAACAGTGTCTGACACGGTATTGCAAAACGATGGTTTTTAAATTAAAAGATGCAAATACGAGAAAAATTCGTTCCGCCATCTTGGATTCGTACCAAAACTTTTCTAGTTGATTTCTACATAATACTACTTGATTTTTGTACAAAATTTGAGATAAGTTGGATAAGTGGCTTTTTAGTAATAATTCACCATTTTGTTTTGACGTGTTGGATTTTTACCAAAATATTACCAGGTCATCCCCATATGATCCTTAATTTTTGATTAAAATCTCAAGTCAATTTGATGAGTACTTTCTAAGCAATGTCGCGAACTGTCAGACAGACAGACAAACCGACAGATGGACTGACCAATTGATAAAACATATTTTTGGGAATCTAGAGGCGCTAAAACCTCAAAATATTTAAAACCTGAGAAATTGATTTTTTTCACTATTACAAGTATTTTATTTGGCTACCATTTTATTCAGCTATTTTGAATTAGTACCACAGTTTTAGTAGTTCTTCTCTATACCAGAATTTGTTATGGCACACGATTTGAAAATCAAGTTAGGTATTTTTTTCATGCTGAATTTTTAAATAATTTATTAAGCCGCCATTTTGTTCCGCCATATAGGATTCATACCAAAATTTTATTAGTTGTTTTCTATATAATACTTGGTTTTTGTGCGAAATTTTAGGCAAATTGGGTAAGTAGTTTTTTAGTAATAATTTTTTTAACATTTCACTACGCAGCCATTTTGTTTTGCCATATTCGATTTTTATCAATATGTTACCAGGTAATCCCGTTATGATTCTTAATTTTTGATTAAAATTTGAAGTCAATCGGTTAAGTAGTTATTTAGCTATGCCACGAACAGACAGTAAAGATCAGGAAAAATCTCGAAGGGTAATTTTTTCACGATTACAATTATTCCCTTTTACAAGGTAAGTAAAAACATTAAATATAATAAAAAGCAATTTTTATGCTACGGCATTGACATTGACCCGAGCTCTCTGAACAAGTGCAGGCGACGCGAATATTTTAACATATTTTTTTGTGCATATGTTGTTAAATCAACATCTACAAAAATCTAACCAATTGAATTACGAATATAACCAATCAAAGTTCTTATCTCTAATACTCCGCCTACAAATTTTATAATGAGTCCACGTTGACTGTGTGGCGAAGGTTCTCTGTTTGTATTTGGTTAGGTTAGGTAGACCTATTAGGGGGACCGGTCAACTGAATAAAAATAAATTTATTTGATACAAGTGGTGTAATAAATTGAGCGTACCCCAAATTTTATGCTGTCTCAATTGACTTTAGATACACTATTACAAGATTAGACGTTTCTACAACTAAAGACAAATTTGGGACAAGCTTTACAAACTCATGTCCCAAACAAAGTATGTAAAAACTATTTTTCTCACAAAGATTGAAGCCCTTTTAGGATTTTCTTTTTTTTTCGGTTTAAGAATGCTTTTCTGGGCGATAATACACACTAGTTGGTGATAAACTCGGTAGATAATTTTACTCAAATAAGTGATTTTTTAACTATCGCACTAAAAGCGTAGAAAATGCATGCATGCATGAATCTTAACATTCAAAGAAGGTTCCTGAATACGAAATATGACACTATCACACAAGAGATTTTTCCAGAGCTAATTTCCCAGGCAATGATGTTTTAATAAACACTAAAAATAATTTAAGCATGACTAAGATCATATTTATATATATAATTCAACGAAAAAAATTCCAGATGTGTGAAGCTAATTGGCAGACAACGAAAAAACAATTAATGACTAAACAAATTTGCAGACAATTTTGTGAAAATAATATTGAAAGTTTTTGGTCCCTGAAATTTTAAAATTCAGTGTTTATTAGATTAAAATATAAACACATAGTTTAATGTTTATAACTCAAAAATCATATCTGTTTTCGAATATCACTTTCCAATAATTAAACCCTCAAATAAAAAAACCAGAAAATATCACTAAAAATGCAATGACTAATGAAATTAATCCAACTCTGCCGTCAAATCAAATTACCAAAGCAGCGTTTATTGACAACATATTAAAAAATTCTGGAAATATTAATAGATGTGATCCATAGTTAAAGAAAATAATAAGACAATACAAAAGAAATTCAAAGGTTTTCAAAAGTAATCTGTTGTTGAAAAGCTGGAACGGTAATACTTCCGAAGAATTTAATAAGTATTTTGCTGATTTCGCTAATAGTAGGGATCCCTGACAAATGATAAATTTTAACGTTCTTACTTGGTAAAATTGTTTTTAACTTTTTTCCTACTACATTTCTTAGGAGATCAAAAATGAAATCTCTCAAGTTTGCATTAAGAATAACTCAGATATAGATGGCATCCCAGTTAATATGTTTTTTGATATAAAACATTTATTACGCCTGTCTTATTTAATAATCACAGTGTTTTATAAAGTAAGTATACCAACTCAACACATTGAAAGTTATACCAACTTGTAAAGAGGGAAGTACACTAAAGCCCGGTAGCCCTAGTAATGCATTTGATAAATATATTTTGTTTTAATAGCAGGCTTACTAAATATTTGTATTTGTCATTTCTTTATAAATAAGTTAATATTGAGGATCCGGCAACGCCGCCGTTGAATCTTGTAGGGTACGTATTTCCTGTTAAACGTTTGTCTATCGCGGGTGCATCGTCGAAGGTCATTTGCAAATAAGGTAAATATCATATTTTCAATAATTTAAGTTAGAAGTGTGTTAAGTTGTCTATGTATAAAACAATAGTGATTGGGGGATAGTTATTTTCATTATTATGGAGTATAAGGATGATATTGTTAATATTTTATACTACCCAACCTCTAAATCTTATTAGACCTATGTTTTGGTAGATGTCACAATTACACAGCGGATATATTGTATAGTTTCAATGGTGATTTTTTGCGGTGGTTAATTGTGATACTACCGAACTTCTTTTTTCAATGCGTCGTTTATCAACATTTCTTTTTTTTCAGAATTTTACAATGAATCGCCAGCAACCAAAAATCAAATCTTACAGTACTGCCGACCTGAATAATGCAAAAACAGCAGTTAAAAATGGCGATATGTCTTATAAAAAAGCTTCACAAGTGTATCATGTTCCTCGACGCACGTTGATTGCTAGATGCAAAAGATGGAAAAACAAGCCAGTTTCAAGAAGAGATCGTCCTGGAAAAGATCTATCGCAAAAGACAGAAACAGAGTTAGCTCAACACTTACAGACATCAAATAACTGGGGATTCGGGCTCACGCGAAAGAAAGTGTTGAATACCGTAGGTGTTTTCGTGCAGCAAAACAATATAAACACAAGATTTAAAAACGGAGAACCAAAGAAAGATTGGTTTATTGGGTTTTGCAAGAGACATCACTTCTCATGTAAGAAACCCATCAAGAGGCAAAGTATTCGTACGGAACAGACTACTCCTGATGTTATAAATGGATTTTTCGATCTATATGAAGAAACTCTCAAGGATTTAAATTTGCTTGACCGCCCACAACTAATTTTCAACCTAGACGAAACATTTTTATGCAGTGATCCTTCAAACACAAAAGTGGTTGCGCAAAGAAACAAGCCAGTTTTTAGACATACTCATGGCACGGGACAAGCAATACCTCAATACTATTCTGTGTATCAGCTTGTGGTGATAAATTGCCACTATTTATATTGTACAAGGGCAAAAATCACTGGGACGCATGGATGCCAGAAGAAGCATTTCCGCACACCGGATACGCTGCAACACCACACGATTGGATGACAGAAAATGCATTTCATTCCTGGTTCAAAAATCATTTTTTAAAATTCTGCTCAAAAGAACGCCCGCTCTTGCTTTTGTTTGATGGGTATACATCTCATGTATCCATTGATCTCATAAAGTTGGCAAAAGAAGAGAATATTTGTTTGCTAAAACTCCCACCACATACTACGCATGTATTGCAGCCACTTGACGCAATACCATTCGGAGCTTTTAAGAAAAAGTGGGATGAGGAAGTAACACTATGGCAAAGAGCACATTATGGTATAGCAATGAGCAAGGCAGATTTTTCTATTCTAGTAGGAAAAGTCTCGAGCAATATGCCAGAAAATTTAATAAAAAGATCTTTTCAGGTCACTGGCCTTTATGACGAGAGTATGCCTAACGAAAGTCCTATTAACCGGAAAGCGATTAAGACAGATCAGTCCAAAAATAACGAATTTCAACAGCCACAGATAGAGAAGATAAATGAAGCAAGTTCCACAAAACCCACTCGTGCATCCACATCTAAAGATACTAGTGAATCCAGTAAGCAGAGTGAAGAAAGAAATGTTTCTTTTGAAGAACTGTTGACAAAAATAGCAAGACCAACAAGCGCGCCAGTAAAAAAGAGAAAAGTTTTAAATAGTAACCTCGCAGATGTTATTACTAGAGACGATTATCTTAAGCAACTTGAAGAATCGGTCGTAAAATGCAGAAATATACAAGAAACCGAAAGTAGTGATTCCGAAATAGAATATGAGTCTGAACATAGCGATAAGACAGACGAATATGACGGTGTAAGTAGTATGAATGAACTGGTAGAGGCTGAAAATGAAAAAGAAGGGTACTATCAGTTTGATCTTTCTTTAAAAGCCGGTTCATGGATTATTGCTACTTATGCCACAAAAAAAAACACTAAGGCATTTCTAAGGTAAAGTTTTGGAAGTCTCGGATGAAAGCGTCAAAGCAACCTTTCTAAGAAAGAAAGGTGAATATTTTATTTGGCCCAATGTTCAAGACCTAGATAATGTCAGAACAGAGGAACTGAAGACCGCCGCGGGAGATTCCGTTTCTGTGTTCAGTTCGATGGACTTTCTGTTCAAAAATGTTGACTTTTTTACTTGTCAATGTTTCTGTATTTTTTTATGATTGTTTCATAAAAACAAAAAAATGAATTTACGTTTTAGTTTATATTTATATTCGTTGTAGTTTAAACAGTTGTTTATTTTTGAATACATAACTTGAAATACTCTTGCAACGTTTACTCTATGTTTATGTATACATATGTGTGTTATATCATCTAATATAAAATAAAAGTATATTTGTGACAGGATAAAAAAAATTCGTTTTATTGCGACTTCTAATATATCACAATTAAAATAAATCAGCATAATACATCCAAAGGAGTAGTTTAGCGCACTGTCACAATTACACCCAAAAGGTGTCACATTTAGAATTTTACATAGTTTAATTGGGACACCTCATAAAGTTTTAAAAAAATAATTTATATTAAAAATAATTAAAAAAAAATGACAATAACAACACATTTGTCATTTTAAGATATTCTCATAATATTTTAGCCTATAAACGCTCTAAAGATGTGTTACAGTAGGTGCGTGTCAGTAAAATTGTAAGAAACGACGAAAAGTATGTCACAATTAGCCGAATACACTGTACTGTTAAATTGTCAGAATGATTTCAGAACCTTTTTACCTATAATGGTCGTGCAATTTAACTTATTAATAGCTGTCTAAACAACAGGGAAGTAATTTTGGACACATTCCTTGCCATGAGATGAGCATTTAACAACGTCAACCCAAGCCTGCTTCCTAGCTATAATGAATAGACGTCAGTGGTCCTGCTAATTCATGGATTAAAAGTTATCTGTCCGCCAGGACACAGCGGGTTGTGACTGACGGTGTTAAGTTGACTATATAAATAGTGGATAGGGAAACTTCACAATTCCCTTTGTTATATTAAAATTAATCTAACAATAACTGAAACCATATTTCTAATGTTCGTAGATGATATAAATATTTGATTAAGTAAATAACTAATGCAAGGAACATGGCGCAAAAGTAATAAAACCAATTTTGCTATGCAAATTATCACAAAAAATTCTAGCATTAAGGCAAGTTTGCTTGTAAAATTCGAAGGACTCTACATAGGAAAAAATCCAGTCGATCAGATTTGTAGGTTTATATATTCACTTAAAACTCATTGGAGCCAATATACTGGCAAAACTACTTTCAAAATTAAGGATTTCATTTTTCATTTTCATTTTTTTTTAAATACAAATCATACAATACAATGTGTCGCGGAATGTCCTGAAAAGGGATTCACTACGGAAATACTTAAAGTGGAGTTTTTTTTATCTCCTTGATTGATTAGATTGTGGTATAATGTTAATATATTATATAATATTGAAATAAATAGTTAAAGAGCTTATAGTATTGATTCACTGTATCCTGACCAACGTTTGATATAAGCAGAAGCGAAATATATTTCACATAACTTTATCAGTTATAAGAAGACTTTTAATTAGGAATATATTAAACTAAAACTTTATTCATATCCAACTGCACAATGGATATAATCATTTGTATAGCAAATCATCAAGATTAAGTTGAACCTGAAGAAGATACCATAAGAAATTTGCCAACAAAAGCTTGTACTGGAAAATATTGATCACTGCTCTTTTTCAGATCGAAATTTATTTTGATTTGTATAATGTTTGTCCTAATATCCTAATAAGACAAAAATATAGTGTTCCAGAAGTGCCTTGGGTAATAGTATTCTTAGTCAGTTTAAGAAGTCTACAGTTGCATTAATTGATATATTTTGAAAAACTCGAATGTAGCCTCTTTTTAACTAAGATATTGGGAATTGTAAATAATCATCTCTTTTCCTTTTCTTTAACTTCTTTCTTCTTTCTTATTTTACCCAAGCCGAACAATGTTTTATGAAAAAATAATGATGGATGTTCCTCAAATAAAATATTCCGAAGTCAAAATACCTCTCCGTTCGAATCTCTAGGGAAGAGGTACTTGTGGCGCTCCACCATCGAAATGTTATTTCACTATTATCTCCAATCCGGCAATCCAATAAGCCGTAAACACCAATCACCTTTTTTCCCGGAATCTCCGAACAGATCCGATATTCTGTGGATTTCCTAATCACTGAATACCCCTTCTCTCAAATCATTATCGTTGACGACTTTAACGTTCATAATACAGAAGGTTACGGTCTATTAAAACCATTCCGTAAGGTAGAACAGCGGAGGCCTTTGCAATCAGTCAATTCCTTACCAATCTCATCAGAGAACTTACTTCCTACGCGTCGTCTCACAGCCAAAATCCATCGAACCTCTTCCTCACCCAGAGGCTTATCAGTCGTCCATGTCTGCTCCTCTGGGTTCCTCTGACCACGGTCTAACTACTGTTTCCTGTCCCATACAACAGGAAGTTTTGGAAGATATGCCGTACTATTTGGCAGTATATTCCCGCTGATTGGAATGATGGGTTGCAGGATTTCTACACTTCCTTCGCTTGAAATGGTGTTTGTTTGTTTACCAAAAATTCTTCAGAAATTTGTTCACAAATGTCGTATATAATTTAGTTAGGTATGCCTTGAGTGTTGTTCGCACATATGGAGAGCAGCCTCTCTTTCAATCTTTGATAAAGTGCGGGACACGAAAGAAAACCGGGCGGAGTCAATCGGTTTAGGAAAGTTGGCTAAGAAATCTCTTTAAACCAGTGGTGTCCCGTTATTCTTTAAATAATACGCACTTCAGATAATTAAAAAATGTAACTATGCTTAATGAACCTTTACTTACATTTGTCTGTTTCGTTTCGTGTACCGCACTTCTTTATCTCTTTTGTGTTGCAAAATCGGCGAACTTTCAAATTTTAAAATGATTTAATTTTGATTTTTCTTGATCGATTTATCTATAGATATATTTTTTCTTGAGTTCTGTCATTAACGGTTCCCGGGCTACTGCCTACGTCCACTATTATTGGACCACTCAGTATAGTGATACACGACTTACATGTCCAGATTTTACAAGGACAGCCAGCATCAGATCCAGTGAACGAGATTTATCAAAATTTTAATTTATGCAGTTCGACTTTGAGCTACTCGGGTATGCCAAAAGTGGCCGTCTGTCTCCGTTTGTCATATTACTTTATACAGGGCCGTCATTATGAAGTACTATACAAGGCGTTTCCTAATTGCTTGCTGATGTTAAAGGGGGTATTTTTATGTCCTAAAAGTCTTAACTTTTGAGATACAGGATGGTGAAGTTTAAAAAGGAAACATTTTTTTTCATCCCAATTCTGATGCTATTGTAGATAACTGCATGAAATTTGATACGCGTCTTCTATGCATTAAGGAGCATACGGATTTACCCAGGTTAATTACATATGCACGCCACTGGTAGAAATTTCAAAAATTGATTGTTGCCTTTTTATGCATAAAGGACTTGTATCAAATATCACAGTTATTTATCTATAATAGCATCAGAATTAGGACTTAAAAAAAATGTTTTTTTAAAACCCTGTATTTCCAAAGTTAAAACTTTTAGGTTCATATTAAACTTTTCTCTTAAAATGGTCCAAAAATCACCCCCCTTTAACATTACCACGCAATTAGGAAACGCCCTGTATATTACTTTCCAATGACGCCCCCTGTACAAAGTAATATGACGGAGACAAACGGTCACTTTCGGCATACCCGAATAGCCCAAAGTCGAACTGCATAAGTTAAAATTTTGATAAATCTTGTCCGCTGGAATCAGTGCTGGCTCCCCTACTATAACTACATTTATGTGTTAATTTTGGGAAAATATGAGTTCTGTAGTTTTTCAAATATTAATTGCAATGTTAGATAATTTGGACACACGGTATTGAACAGAAAATTAATTATTTTGAAGCAGTTTATTGACAGCAACTTTATGAACAATTATACAAAATATATGAAAAAAACTAAGCCATTTTTGAGGTCAACGGCTGTGATTCTAATGGTTCGATTCCTTCTAAATCGTTGTCTTCCTCTGAAAACGATGAGGTTTCGTCGTTACTACTTGAAGATCCCAGTATAATAACTAAATCATCGATAACCGTTTCAATTTTGCCACCTACTTCGCAGTATTTATCTTCAATAGAACCAACATGTTTAACATACGATTTCCAATTTTCAGCCGATATTGAGTCAATCGCTTCTAATGTTATTTTATTTTAATCCTTAATTGAAAGTTCACCGGTGTTGCGCTCTCGAATATATTTTTTTACTCCTGCCCATACAAGTTCCATAGGGTTGAGGTCGCACATGTATGGAGGCAGCCTTAAAGGTGTATAACCGAGGTTACGTAAAATTATACTTTTTTCTCTAGGCTTGTTGGCTGATATTACTTCATATAATTGATATTTTCTCTATGTTGGATGACATACAAGATTGTTCGATTTAAGCCAAGATATCATATGAGCTTTTGTAGAGTATTTAGTTGACACTTTATCTTCTACGTGAGAACGATAAGACGCATTATTTGGTAGCAATGTTAGGTATAAGCTTCACGAGCAACCAGTTTTCAAAATTATCTTTATTCATCTGTCCATGATAACCTCCACTTGTTAGTCCCGAGCGAAAAACTAAAGCAGCACCTGCAACAAATCCGGCTTCTGAACCAGCATGAACTATAATAAAGCGGCTACTAGAGCAGATTCCCTGAACAACACCTGTAAGACTTTCACTTTGCCAGCATTTGTTCACTGTCATATCATTATCTACCCGGGTTTCGTCTAGATACACAATATTGCATCCTTCTTGCCTATATTGCCTTACAGTTGATAGATATTTCACCCGCCAGCGAAAAATATTTGATGTCGCAATAAGCAATTTTCCTTTATTTTGATACTTGCGCCAAACAACACCATTTGATCGTAAAAGCCGATTTAAGGTTTTATACCCGTACGGAAAATATATTTTGTTCTTTACAGCACGAAGTAAGGGTTTGCAGGTCGGAACCTTCTTCAAGTTTATATAAAAATCCTCTATTGTTCGTCGAATTACTTGAAAATCACCATCGTAAGTTTTATCTTTGTATGATAATCGGGGTCTTTTTTTACCAGGGGATTTTAAAGGTGAAGTAGAACATGAGCGATCATTATGTTCTCTTTGAATTTTTCTTACACTACTTTCCGAAACCCCAGTGTAAAATGCAGCGCGTTCTGTCCGATTTTGAATTTTAATAGTCAAGCTACTATTTTCAGCTTCTCTAGCACAGGCCTCTATAACGCTCGCAATAACTTTACGTGCACCGCTTCGAATTGTTTTTCCTCTTTTGCTCGCCATCGTTACTTCGAAATAATAATTCAAATTCAACGCAACGCATTTATGTAGAAATGAAAACAAGTGTCCGAAATGTATAGGCGCCACCGGAAATAGCTAGAACCTACTAGCGGCAAGTGCATAGAGAGTCTAGGCACATTCCAATTACAAGTGGACCAGTGCGAAATTTACTAAATCCTCGATTAATTTTCGGTACCGCTTGGTTGGCGCACTTTATAGGTGACGCGGCAAACTATTACAACAAATAAAATAATATAAAATTTTTTTGCGTACACAAATTTTACTTTTCCGCTTGCTTAAGACTATGAACCTTTATTTTAAGGACCGCCCGGTTTTTTTTTCGTGTCCCGCACTTTATCCTTGTCTCTGTCCAAAAAAGAGGTACCCGCTTGATTGATGAGAGCATCGCCGAATTGTGGGCGATCTGTTTCTGTTTTATATATACTACCATGTATTCTGTCTTGACGAATTATCACCTATAATGCTCTACTTAGTCATTCCTGCCAGCGAGTCACGAGCATCGCCCCTTATGCATCCCTTCACTTCTCTCATTATTCCCAAAGTGTCAGCAAATGCCATTTCTTCTTCTCCTAATCTTTAAATCCCGCATCAATAAACTCCCTGTCTTCACTTTAAGTAACCACGGTACCTAGTACTTAGGTTTTCGGCCTTCGTAGTCTGCTAATAAATAAAAAACTGAAGAGACATAAGTGATGAGCAATTTCTTCTTTGTAAATTTAATCAAAAAGGTATCTCTTTCTTTTTAGAAACATCATCAATGTCCAAACATTTTTTGATTTAATGTAATCCAAACCTTTCTGAAAATAGAATATGGGGTTTAGCGTCTGGCGTGAAAAAAATACCATTTAAGTGGCAGCTGGCTCTTTTGTGTTTCCATGTCGGTCTACTAGTTTTTCATTTGTGTCATTATCTTCTTGTGAAAATTCATTTCTACTTAAAACGTACGTACACTACGTTAGCGAAAAACACGTTACGAACAATATTTTGAGGAATACACATTCAAGAACTTTCCCCAAGAAATAAAAAATATAGTAATTACAAAACTAGACAAAGTAAAAAATATTAAAGTTATGAATTCACTTGTATAATTTTGTTGATAAAGTCAGAAATGGAATATCTCTAAGTTACTATGATTCAACATTAAAAATGCCATCTACTATTGTGTTGCGGTAGCTCTTGTTAAGGGATTCCTGTGATTAATGACGGGTGTATCATAGTACCCCAAATACCATTTGTTTTCCCTGTTGATACTTGGTTTTCTTAAATAACGAGTTCTGTTTGGAAAGTATTTAGAAATCTATAAAAATAGATAAAAATACTAGTTAAAAAAACAACTTTAGTTTTGGAGACCTGGCTACTTTCATACAGGTTATTTTTAAGATTGTTGAAGCAAAAACTAAGACGAAGTTAAATTTTATATAATTTTTTTAATAAGCAACTTCAATTTGAAGCGAACTTCTTTTTGAGAATGTATGTAACCTAAACCTTTATTTTCTCTTTTGACATAAAGAATAAAAGGACAACTGAATTTAGCAAAAAAACATTTCCCTTTACCCGAGAAACCTTTGTTCTGTTCTGTAATTCCAGCGTTCGAGTTCAGTAATATTTATTGACATTTCTGATAACCTGGTTCTTTTGTGACCGTTTCAAACAAAGCTTTATGATGTTTTACTCAAGATCCCCCTGGCGCCGAAGCATCGTCAAAAACACAGTTGTATGTTAAATGTGCAACTAGTTAATATTAAATTTGCTTAGTGTACATTATTAAAAGGGATGCCGATTTTGTACCAATTGTTAATATTTTACATGGTTTTTACCTAGTTTGCATTTATAATTAGGCTCTTATATATTCACGAATAACATGTTTACATAAAAGTCGCTACGGCTCACGGTGGAACGACCTTATTTAAACGGTTGGACATTTGAGAAAAAATAAAAGTGTGAATTTGATAAATGTTTTGGTAGTTTCTTATTGTACGGTCTTTGCACTTTAACAAATTGCATCGTTCTTTAAAAATAATTACTTACCCACTTAACAACGCTCATGGAATCTGTTTTAGAGTGCATTGAAATTTCATGTTTTGGGGTTACATTTGCTTGAAGATATACTTAGTCAAAGAAATATTTAAGTATATTTTTTAAATTTCTGGGGTATATTTGAACCTTTTTCTATAACCTAGGGCTAGTTTTTTTGTTTCATTATTTCAACATAGGTGTCGCTGGCTATTCTGAAATTGGTTTACTAATTTTTAAAGAAATAAAAATAAGTTTAGACTTAACTTAAAATTTTTAAATGTGTTCAGATTATTTGTTGCGTTTAGACTGACAAACAAAAATCTTTTTTGGCTTTTTCGCAACTGAATAAAAATATTTAACTTTAAATTAATTGAAGCGAATATTTAATATAATTACATACCTCAACATGTAGTCTGCCTACGGAATGTTTCGATACATAATATAAACAATATTTATTGAGCAAGCATAAGAAATTATATCATTTACCTTAAGTTTTTATAGACACATAGTAGTTGTACAAATATTTTCATCCTATCGGGACTCATCAGTGCGCCGATCGAAAGAGAGAAACATTAAATAATATAAAAGAATTGATTTCAAAATTTTAAAATGTGTCAGTTTGTTTGACATGTAACCTAGATATGAAAAAAATGATAGTTTGCAGCCATCTATAATGTTATTTTTAAATGTGTTCAGATTATTTGTTGCGTTTAGATTGACAAACAAAAATCTTTTTTTGCTTTTTCGCAACTGAATAAAAATATTTAACTTTAAATTAATTGAAGCAAATATTTAATATAATCACAAACGTGAACATGTAAACTAGTCTGTCTACGGAATGTTTCGATACATAATATAAACAATATTATTTAAGCAGGCATAAGAACTTATATCATTTATCTTAAGTTTTTATAGACACATAGTAGTTGTACAAATACTTTCATCCTATAGCGACTCATCAGTGCGCCGATCGTAAGAGAGAAACATTAAATAATATAAAAGAATTGATTTCAAAATTTTAAAACGTGTCAGTTTGTTTGACATGTAATATGAAAAAAATGATAGTTTGCAGCCATCTATAAGGTTATTTTTAAATGTGTTAAATTTAAATTATTTTGTAATCAATTCTTTTATATTATTTAATGTTTCTCTCTTACGATCGGCGCACTGATGAGTCCCGATAAGATGAAAGTATTTGTGCAACTACTAGGGTCAACCAACCAGTAAATGAACAATTAAGTCCATTATCAACTTTAAATTGAGGTATAAGTTTTAATTTTGCATAAAATATCGAGAAACAATTTTTTATGCAACTATTTATAATAATAAAATAAAAAACTTAGGCTCTTATAGAACAAATATATTAACAAATTGCATAAAATTGCTATTTGGAACAAATAACTAAAATATCTAGTAAACGAACAGTAATAGTTAGTGAATAAACATATAATGACCAGTAAATGAACACTAATGGACTTTATTGTCTACTAAGAAATAAACAGGTACAAGTATTAATAACAATATGAAAAATAGGAAAAATATAAGTTATATATTAACAATAAATGTTCCTTCAACACTATGTGGTATTGGTGCATCAATTTTCTTTAAAACTTTATCTGAATAATACCAAATTTGATCAGGCGGAGATGGCCATTTCCACGTATTATTTATTGTAGTATGAAGAACACTAACTTTATATTCGTCCTTTTTGATAGCTTTTATTACACCAGGATACCGCATTTCCTCATAATTAACCAAAACATATTCGCCTTTAACAAACGGTGTTTTTATGTGAACATTGGAAGTAGTTTTATCTGTCAGATCTTCGTCAGGTTTTTTTTCTTAGTTTTCTGTTTGCATAATTCCTCCATTTTATAATCTGTAGTACGCTTTCTGTTTTTTTTTTTCATTTCTTGTTTTTCCGTAATTTTTCTTTTTGGCTGTAGTTTTAGGTCCATAAGTGGAATATTTTCATCCATACTTGAAGAATCACTGTCGGATTCTTTTAATTGCTGATTAGTTTTAATTTTTCGTTGTTGCTGTTCTTTCCTTTCTCTTTCTTCTTCTAGCTTTGGTTTTTGAGTATTTTTTTCTTTTTGACGCATAAATGGAATGTTTTCATCCGAAGATTCACTTTCAGATTCCTTTAATTCATACTTTCGCTTAGTTTTATTTTTTCGTTCTTGCTGTTCTTTCCTTTTTCTTTCTCTTTCTAGCTTTCTTTTTTGAATATCTTCTTCTTTTTGACGCTTTTTTCTATCTTGCTCTTGTTGAAATTCGACCCATTTCTTGGATGTTATAGCAAAAGGCATTATTTGTTTTTGTTTTTTCTTCTTATTCGAGTTGGGTTCCAACTTTGGCCAATGTAAATGATCTTTCCAAACACTTTCATTAATTTGATTTTTTCCAGGTGTCAGCTTAATATCATTTTTTCTGTTTTTTTATTTTCAATTTTGTCTTTTATTATTTTATTTGAGCAGTCCATATTATCAACAATCTGAAATACGTTTTCAAGAATTTCTTCTAAAATATCTGCACATTTTAATACAATATCTTGTTTATCAATATGCGTTGTTGGGATACTTATGTGAACATTTTCTTCATAGACTTCATTAACATCGTCATTGACTATTTCCTCAAAAATTTCAGATTGAATTCCATTATTGCTTCCATAATTATTTATATTTTTATCTAATATTGTCAATTCATGGTCTAAAATTTGAGAACCTTTGATATCTTGAGGTTGGTATAATATTCCATCAATTTTAATAGGTATATTATCCAAAAAAGGATCAGTAATTGGCTCGTTAAAAGGCTCATCTTCGTTACGATCAGTATCGGGATTAGGAACTTCGCTCGACGCATTGGACTTACAAAATTTATAAAAAGAATAAAGATCCTTGGGGTCATTTGATATAAAGTTTTCACTAAACAGTTTGTGAAAGTCTTCAATTTTATTTTTATTAAAAAAAACAGTTCATTACTTCTAGAGTTATTTTAAAATTTTCCTGTGTTAAAATGTTTTCGGTTGGAGATTCCTTTGGAAAAAGTTCATTGCGTCTTGTTGAAATGCATTTATTGTAATCAACAGCATTAGGGTCTAATGGATAAATCCCACATGTTTTAAAGCCATTGATAATTGTGTCAGCTTTATTTGCTTTATCAAAAGCGTCCTTAAATATTGGACAGAAATTGTATCTGGTTATAGCACTACTAGTTTTCTGCTTATAGAGTCTACAAGCTTCTTTCCACTGTACTTTTAGGGGTCGAAATATAGAAACATCACAGGGCTGAGTATGTGCGTCGCATTTGGGTATAAGCAATATAAAATTATACGTTTTTGTGTACAAAATTCATACAATTCTAAATTATAGTGTGATTTGTGGCCATCAATAAATAATATAACCGGTAAAGTAATATTTTCTGAAACAAGCCATGGATAAAACACATTAACAATGTATTCATAAAAGGTAGAAGCCGTCATCCAACCTGAATCCGATCTACCGATTGCCCATCCCTCAGGGACAGTGAGTGCTAAATCTTTTGGAATCCTTTTGTAAGGAAATAAGACCATTGGAGGCGCTGCTATTCCTGATGCGCTATAATTACATAATACGGTCTCGGCTCCTGAGGCTACTTCATACAAATTTTTATAATGTTTAGGTGCTAACACCATCCCTGATTTGGTACATGTTCTAACACCAGTTTCGTCGGCATTAAAAATTCGACAGGGTTCATTCATCATATCGTGTAACAAATTTTCATTTTGAAGAAAAATTGTAAGTTCGGCAAACCATTCCCTTATAGCCTCTTCGGTGACCGATGCTCGTGATTTGGAAATTATTTCCGTGTTTCTTTTTGAGATAGTTGGATTTCGTTTTAGAAATAATTGTAGCCATTTATCGCCTGGTCGGTCCTCTACAAAAGGATTTGGTCTTTCAAGACTCTGTAGTATTTTTTGCACCGCGTCCTTTACCTCATTCGCATGCATTGGAAATCCTAATTTGGCTTTTGCTATGATCCAATGTTCAATGCGGGTTTCCTCATCTTTTCTTAGCACCGGTGAAGGTCCCATTTTTCTAATATTAGGTACTTTCCCGACAATTTTATTGTGGAGAGTCGATTTGGGAATGTTATACTGCCTAGCAGCATCACTCAGGTGCATGCTACCTAACTCTACTGCTCTAATAGCCATTGATAGTTGCTCTTCGGAATACTTGAATCTAGTGTATTTTCGCTCCATCTAGGAAAAACAAAAAAAAGACTATTAATATCTATGAAAAGTGTAACTATAAAATTAAAATATTAATAATAACTATATCTTAATGAATTTTAAATAGAAAAAAGAGCTTAGATGGCTTACGCCAATAAATGAACAGGAGCAATACCCAGTGAATAAACACTATAAAACCATGTTCATTTACTGGCCAGCACTGATTTTAATAAAATCCAAGCTTCTTTGCGAAACCTGCGCAAGTTAATACACCTTAAGTGTCATTTTTATACAAATTTAAAGAAACGGTCAAAATACTAGTGAATGAACAGCCGTTCATTCACTGGTTTTAAGGATTTTTTTCGGCCAGTTATTGAACACATAAAATAAACACATTCCTAACTTAAAATATTTACTTATCTTACTAGAATAATATCGTTGATTATTTAAATATACATATTGGTAAATTCTACCTTTCTATTACTTTTTAAATCAAACTAAACTCCCTTTTAATAAAGCATATGCAGCTACTTACCTTAAAAGAAAATGGCGGCTAAAACACCAACTATGGAACAGCACAATTTTAACGTCGATTTTCCACGTGTCGTTTATTTACTGGTGGTATTTTACCGACTAGAGCGGGAAGGGCGCAATATAACCTATATTTAAAAAATATAGCAAAGAGGCTAATGGTAACTTATAGCTTATTAAAGCAGGAAAACTAATTTTTGTTCATTTATTGGTCAGGTTCATTCACTGGTCGGTTGACCCTATGTGTCTATAAAAACTTAAGGCAAATGATATAATTTCTTATGCTTGCTTAAATAATATTGTTTATATTATGTATCGAAACATTCCGTAGACAGACTAGTCTACATATTGAGGTATGTAATTATATTAAATATTGGAATCAATTAATTTAAAGTTAAATATTTTTATTCAGTTGCGAAAAAGCCAAAAAAGATGTTTGTTTGTCAATCTAGGCGCAACAACCAATCTGAACACATTTAAAAATAACATTATAGATGGCTACAAACCATCATTTTTTTCATATCTAGGTTACATGTCAAACAAACTGACACATTTTAAAATTTTGAAATCAATTCTTTTATATTATTTAATGTTTCTCTCTTACGATCGGCGCACTGATAAGTCCCGATTGGTTGAAAGTATTTGTACAACTTCTATGTGTCTAAAAAAACTTAAGGTAAATGATATAATTTCTTATGCTTGCTTAAATAATATTGTTTATATTTTGTATCGAGACATTCCGTAGACAGACCCCTAGTCGGGTCCGGTAAACTATCCTGACAGACGATTTTTGCATATTTTATTTTTTTCCCAGAAAGTACCCATTTGCAATATTACATTTCAAAAATAAACATTGCGGAATATGCAAAAATTAATTAAAAGTCACACTCGGTCACAATTTGACAGCCTTAAAACGAAAAATTTAGAAATATTGCCAGATTTTAGATTTACCAATTTGTTAGAGGAAATGAAATGACCAATTGAAAATTATTTGGACAACAGAATTGTAATTATTTATTGTTATTATTATAGTTTTAATGAAGGTTTTATTGACGAGCCTGGGCTAACCTAACGTTAGCGGGACAGATCCACCTAACAATATAGTTTTTGTTACAGAAACATCCCGCTTTCAATATAGACTTGGAATTCGGTTGGCGCGCTACCGCGCGCTTTCTTTACAGAAAACCTAACTAATCCTAAGCTAACCTAATCCGCATTTTTATTAGGTATATATTATAGGTATTTCTTTAATTATGAATATGGCAACGTAGCACATCAAATTAAAAACAAGCATGGCGATGGGAACAGTCGGAAAGATGTTTAAAATCAAAATTACCTTTGATTTGTATAATAATTGCATCTTAAAGTAAATTTTGAGTGCTGGTGAGAGTTTTCCACACATTTTCTCAATTTGGACTGCTAGAATGGTTGATAAAAACAAAAGGAAACGAAAATAAACGAGATTTAAGATTGTCAACATAGTTTATCGAAACCAGACTAGTCTACATGTTGAGGTATGTAATTATATTAAATATTTGCTTCAATTAATTTAAAGTTAAATATTTTTATTCAGTTGCGAAAAAGCCAAAAAAAAATATTTTTGTTTGTTAAATTCAAATGTTAGAAAGTGTAAATGCAACATTTTACCACATTTCGTGGAAGAACACTCTGGTTTGTATAACTGTTTTCAAAATTTACCCGAAAGTGCCCGAATTTAAAAAAGAAAACGCACTTTATTTAAAATTATCCATATATTTTAAATCTAGGATATCATGTCATGCGTACCTAGTAGCCTAGTGTAAACCATATATATATATATATATATATATATATATATATATATATATATATATATATATATATAAATATATAGATATATATATAGATATATATATAGATATATATATATATATATATATATAGATATATAGATATATATATATATATAGATATATATATAGATATATATATATACAATGTGTCCCATTTTGGTCATACATGTATTGGGATCATGGAAATTATAAGAGATAGAAGGACGGTTAAATGAGGAAAATTTTAGACAATTGAGTTAGTAATTGAACGGCGCTTGCTGCGAGGTTCTAGATATTTTGGTTTTTTAGATATTTTGAAAAAACAAAAAAGATGCATTTTCGAAAATGTCTCGTAATTTCTTTATTTATGAAAATTTTCAAAAACAGTAATCACATTTTCAGAGGAACTTTTTACGAGGAATCCATCTGTATGATCAGATTTTATTCACAACGTTTCTGTTTTTTGGAACCATCATCAACTTCTTTTTTTTAAATACGGACCTGCATTTTTTATTTCAGATTTTAAGAGCTTCTGATATTCCAAAATCAATGACGTAACGCACTTATTATAAAATTTTATATTTTTGCTACTTTCCATAAGAACTCCATGTGTTAGAGAGAGACCTAAACCCATATCTTCTGACTCTTTCTAACACATTGACTTCTTATGGAAAGTACCAAAAATATAAATTTTCGAAAGAAGTGCGTTACGTCATTGATTTTGGGATATCAGAAGCTCGTAAAATCCGGAATAAAAAATGCAGGTCCGTATTTAAAAAAAAGAAGTTGATGATGGTTCCAAAAAACCGAAACGTTGTAAATAAAATCTGACAATACAGATGAATTCCTCATAAAAAGTTCCTCTGAAAATGTGATTACTGTTTTTTTGAAAATTTTCATAAATAAAGAAATTACGGGCCATTTTCAAAAATGCATCTTTTTTGTTTTTTCAAAATATCTAAAAAACCAAAATATCTAGAACCTCGCAGCAAGAGCCATTCAATTATTAACTAAATTGTCTAAAACTTTCCTCATTTAACCTTCCTTCTATCTCTTATAGTTCGCAAGATCCCAATACATGTATGACCAAAATGGGACACACTGTATATATATATATAGATATACATATATATATATATATATATATATATATATATATATATATATATATATATATATATATATATATATATATATATATATATATATATATATATATATGGTTTACACTAGGCTAAACTAGGTACGCATGACATGATATCCTAGATTTAAAATATATGGATAATTTTAGGAAAGTGCGTTTTCTTTTTTAAATTCGGGCACTTTCGGGTAAATTTTGAAAACAGTTATACAAACCAGAGTGTTCTTCCACGAAATGTGGTAAAATGTTGCATTTACACTTTCTAACATTTGAATTTAACAAACAAAAATCTTTTTTGGCTTTTTCGCAACTGAATAAAAATATTTAACTTTAAATTAATTGAAGCAAATATTTAATATAATTACATACCTCAACATGTAGACTAGCCTGGTTTCGATAAACTATGTTGACACTCTTAAATCTCGTTTATTTTTGTTTCTTTTTGTTTTTATCAACCATTCTAGCAGTCCAAATTGAGAAAATGTGTGGAAAACTCTCACCAGCACTCAAAATTTACTTTAAGATGCAATTATTATACAAATCAAAGGTAATTTTGATTTCAAACATCTTTCCTATTGTTCCCATCGCCATGCTTGTTTTTAATTTGATGTGCGACGTTGCCATATTCATAATTAAAGAAATACCTATAATATATACCTAATAAAAATGCGGATTAGGTTAGGTTAGGATTAGTTAGGTTTTCTGTAAAGAAAGCGCGCGGTAGCCCGCCAACCGAATTCCGAGTCTATATTGAAAGCGGGATGTTTCTGTAACAAAAACTATATTGTTAGGTGGATCTGTCCCGCTAACGTTAGGTTAGCCCAGGCTCGTCAATAAAACCTTCATTAAAACTATAATAATAACAATAAATAATTACAATTTTGTTGTCCAAATAATTTTCAATTGGTCATTTCATTTCTTCTAACAAATTGGTAAATCTAAAATCTGGCAACATTTCTAAATTTTTCGTTTTAAGGCTGTCAAACTTTTAATTAATTTTTTTAGGAAAACTCTTGTATATTCCGCAATTTTTATTTTTGAAATGTAATATTGCAAATGGGTACTTTCTGGGAAAAAATAAAATATGCAAAAATCGTCTGTCAGGATAGTTTACAGGACCCGACTAGTCTGTCTACGGAATGTCTCGATACATAATATAAACAATATTATTTAAGCAAGCATAAGAAATTATATAATTTACCTTAAGTTTTTTTAGACACATAGTAGTTGTACAAATACTTTTAACCAATCGGGACTTATCAGTGCGCCGATCGTAAGAGAGAAACATTAAATAATATAAAATAATTGATTTCAAAATTTTAAAATGTGTCAGTTTGTTTGACATGTAACCTAGATATGAAAAAATCAAACAATCTGAACACATTTAGAAATAACATTATAGATGGCTGCAAACTATAATTTTTTTCATATCTAGGTTACATGTCAAACAAACTGACTCATTTATAAAATTTTATAATCAATTCTTTTATATTATTTAATGTTTCTATCTTACGATCGGCGCACTGATAAGTCCCGATTGGATGAAAGTATTTGTACAACTACTATGTGTCTATAAAAACTTAAGGTAAATGATATAATTTCTTATGCTTACTTAAGTAATATTGTTTATATTATGTATCGAGACAAACTAGCCTACATGTTGAGGTATGTAATTATATTAAATATTTGCTTCAATTAATTTAAAGTTAAATATTTTTATTCAGCTGCGAAAAAGCCAAAAAAGATTT
The DNA here is from genome assembly GCA_030620095.1 of Kuschelorhynchus macadamiae. Taxonomy (NCBI): domain Eukaryota; kingdom Metazoa; phylum Arthropoda; class Insecta; order Coleoptera; family Curculionidae; genus Kuschelorhynchus; species Kuschelorhynchus macadamiae. The sequence continues at coordinate 1,682,213 of JAUTXW010001917.1, read as the reverse complement.
TTGTTTGTTAACTTTAAATGTTAGAAAGTGTAAAAGCAACATTTTACCACATTTCGTGGAGGAACACTCTGGTTTGTATAACTGTTTTCAAAATTTACCCGAAAGTGCCCGAATTTAAAAAAGAAATCGCACTTTTTTAAAATTATCCATACATTTTAAATCTAGGATATCATGTCAGTGCTAGTAGCCTAGTGTAAACCATATATATATATATATATATATATATATATATATATATATATATATATATATATATATATATATATATATATATATATATATATATATATATATATATATATATATATATATATATATATATATATATATATATATATACGTCAAATTGACACCTACAGTGCTGTAGTTTTCGATTTCGTGTGATAATTAGGAATATTTCGTAGAATCCAAAAATAGAATAAAATCTATCTAAAAAGGTCTCTTATTTAAAATTATGAAGTTGATGTCAGTTACCAGTAAACTTGGTAACACTGCAACTACGAAAATATTTTAAGAGCTAAATCGCGGCTTCTTATGAAAGTAATCAAAATTTGAAAGGCTTCCTTGTTTCCGTTTGTCAAATATTTCTAATAAGCCAACGAGTTTGAAGCACCCTGTATATGGATAATATTAATTTATTATCAATGTACAAGTAAATACAATCCAAAGAAATCAGTACCTTTCTTTATTAATTTATTATTAATTATTTTAATTACACAACTATAACCAAAATTATGAACAAAAAAGGCAATGTCCAGCGGCTACTATAAGCTCGTACTACTGTGGTAGCTTGATGAGCAACTCATAACTTAATAATAATCTAAAAGGTTTTTCTTAACGATCCTCTTGTTATAATAGAGTGGTGTATTATTTGGGTTTAGGATGCAGTAAAAAACGCAAAAGTATTTGTCAACGTTTCGCAACTTTATTTTTACATCCTCATGGCACTAAAATGCCAGAAAAAAACGTATTTATGGGTTAAAACATCATTTAAAACTAAACAATTAAAACATATTTAAAATTTACAAAAATGTTCACAGAAAGGACTCTATAAAAATAATTACGGCCATAGTTCTAAAAAGTGCTCTCTGAACTGGCCCCTTCTGGTTATTCCCAATGTCCTATGATGAGGCTATATTTCCTAAAAGCTGTATTATCAGTAAGGTAATAGAGAAATACATCAATACTGTCATAATTCATTATAACTTTAAAATATATTCAAATTAAGCTCCCTAAAACCATATCTCAGTGATATTATTAACAATTCTAGTCCTATTTCGTTTTAGAAGATGATTTCAACAAAGAATTAAATGCAATTTAAATGCGCTTTGAATTAAAAGCACATTTTATTTTGCTAAATTTTGTCTGATGTCAGAAGATATCAGAGAACCGAGTAAAGCTATTCTGAATAAAAGATTAGACAGATGTGCGTTATTAAAAACAGTTTCAACTTTGATGTTTAATTGGCGAACACTTCGTTCTAACGGAATCGTAAGTAATTGAAATGCCTTTTGTTGAAAGCAAAAAGATAAGCCAGTTTAATGTTTCTATTTCTTATAGGTTTAAATATATATTTTTTAAAGTGCCATTTTTCTGCATCGCAGGATGCAAAGAATTTATCAAATAGAAACTAGGGAAAGAACTTCGCAGTACAGTGATATCTTAAGAGGGCTTAATACATTAATAGCTAACTTATCGTGTTTTCATATAAATATTCTATAATCATGTTTGGACCAAATTCCACTGAAAACTACAAAATGAAAAGCGGTCCCCAATATCCCAAGATTTAGCAGTGTGGATATTTGCAAATCACTTCTTTGCGCGCTTGTAAATATTTATAGTAAAATTATATTACGTATACACAAAATGAGCCTCTAATAATAATCCTATAATGACTAACCTAGCGCGGTAAAACTAAAACTTCAAAATAATACCTAATAAAATTGAAACAATAATCAAGTCAAAACTCATGATAATACTTAAAAGAAGAATCAATAGAAACAATTAAACCCAAATTCAAACCAAGGACGATAGGAATAATATGTTTCGTATTTCGTCGAAAGTCTTTGAGTGGAGGGCTAACAAATACGGCACAGCCCAGCTCGCCATCTTGTTTCCTGATTTACCTTTGAGATACGGAAAGGGCAAATAAAAATTCAGGTCTTTTTGGAGATGATATTAGTAGTAGAATTTATATTAATTAAAATATAAATAAAAATTCCATGTTTGTTTAGATTGAAGCGTACTTTTGATGTGACTTGTTAAACAAATGTATACAATTTAACAGGTACAAAACACCATGTACGTCATATCTGCATCCCCTATAATAAAAATAAATAGTAAGTCATTATTACACGAGTGTAAGTGCAGAGTTCTAATAAAAAAAATTATCCGAAATGGTCAGGTGGGAGCTGCTGGCGAATCCGGAGAAACAAAGCGCTTTGTGTTTTAAATAAGTAAATTATTGCTTGCATAACGAATGCATAACTTTTAAATTAACCAAATACTACTTCTTCTAAGATTACAAAAATAAATACGATAAAGTTTATCAAATCAAACAAATGTCTAAGATTGAAGTAACTAAAATCTAGCCAATAATGCTGGCTGTGGGTTTAATTTTTCCACATATTTAAAATTGAATTCAAAACAATAGTCAGGTTTCTTCCGTTACTGAAGACATTTTATTAAAAGTCTATTTACTTATTTATTAACAAGATTCGTATTCAAGTTGTTTTACAACATTCTAGTTTATGCAAAATTTCTTTAGTTTTATCAAAGGCAACACTACAGAGTATAGCCACGGTTTGCAGAAAGATCGGACCATTCATGCTGTTCAGTTAGTTGTCACCACCGTTTGTGGTTAAATTAGGGTTACATTACTATCATTTTGTTTATTAATAACATACTTTCTCTCACAACAAGCCCTCCAATCTTTCTGGTAAATGTTTATTTAGCAACTAAAAGAAAAATATAGTGCAAATGTGATGCACTCTCGACACATTTATTCACGACTTTCGCATTTTTTAACAAGATTTTCGCAGACATGTTGACTGAAAGAAGCCTATTACCAGCCATACTATTGGGCAGCTAGTTCTTTAGACTGAACTATTCTTGAGTGTCTTTTACGAACATAATACCATTTTTATAACACACACACCTGAGCGCGCGCCACAACCAGCACTATAAACAGCAAAATTTAATCAGCGTACTTAGTATTCACCTGAGCTTTATTATGATTTTATAAAATACCGTTTACAATAATAAAAAACAACATTTGTTGCCAAAAAGGCAAACATAGAAATAAATGTGATTGTCGGTACCGGAAAAAATTATTAGAAAATTGAATTAAATTCAAGGTTCTAAACGTATTATAAAATTTAAAAGTCAGTGTCATCTTTAAATATGCGCCTTTAAATTTGTGAAACTAAGTCTGATGTACATTTAATTTGACATTTTTCCACCGGATTCACTTACGCCGTATATGCTAACACCTGACTTGCACTTACTTTCAGAAAAAACAACCATTCTACACCTGAAAGTAAAATAAAATTCTTACCATTTTGTAAAAAAGTCGTTAGTAAAAGTTAGCAAAACATTCATATTTTCTGACCTACCGTATGTAAATATGTTCGTTGTGTTTTTGCGGTCCAGTCAATTTAATTAAATAAATTGACAACTAATTGATACTGAGGCTAAGAAACTCACTACTGTCATGCTTTATTATAAACAGTATCAGGACACATCATGTTGTATGTTTATTCTAGCAGTTTTCTTTGTTTTTAGTTGTTAGTATTTATTTTTAATAATGAAAAGTGACTGTTCAACTAGTTTTTCAGATTGGGAAGAGGAAGTGAGATTTGTTGCTGTTTTATAAAGCTCAATGAAGATAATAATATTACAACCATAATTTTACAAAAAAAAACCTATATTACCTAAAGTCAGAGAATTTTAATATTAACTCCGACGCACCAAAAAAAGCTTTTCTCAAAGAAATGAATATTTAACAATACTTTGTTGTTGAAAAATCAATAAAAAAATAAGTGTCGAACGCACTACTTACTACACTACCACAACTAAGGTGCACAATTTAGTCAGGGCAGAACCTAATTCTGGCAGATAATTAAAATATTGTAACAATTTGGATTGGTTCACTATTTTATAACCTGTTGATTTGAATATTATGTAATGTTTATTTAAAATAATGCTAAAACTTATAAATACCTACATATGCTTGAATTAATTATAAAAAAATATTGACATTTCCAAAAGCAATATTTATTTCGTATTTGCATTCCCCTCCTGTTTCCTCCAATATTTTGATCTTGTTATTCAGGGAAACGATAATTATATAAAACCTCATGTGGCGAGTAGCCTAACTTACTCAGTCATTTGCATGCTCGTTCATTTTCAAACCAAATAGTCTATAACCACAACAGCAACATTGAAATTTGACAGCTGTCAAAATATTTTTTTTTATAAATTACGCCACTAAAGGTTACATGGAGTGTGAAAATCGTATTTAAAATTTTAGGGTGATCAAAAGTTAAGGGGAAAACACATTTTTTTACGCCTGTCAAAATATATTTTTAAAATATATTAAGCCCTCAAAAGTAATATAAAACTGTGAACACTTTATTTAAAAACATTAAGCAGTTCAAAAGTGTCGATTAGTTATTTTTTAATCATATTCTATCTATCACCGAAAACCTTAAGTCGATACTTTAAATGCTATAAAAGCTTCACTCACTAGAAAAATTCACAATTGCGAAAACAAAATTTCGCCTATTTATTACCAAAAACTGCTAGGTCTATACCCTAAATCGATAAATATTTGAGTATGAAAAAAAATGAACTGCTTTTAGGCATGTTTTAAACTTGAACCTTTTAGCATATAATTAAAATACTGTAAAACTTTGGACGGGTTCACAGTTCACTATTTTATAAGTAGTTCATTTGTATATTCAGTAATTAGATTAATAATTACCATTAATTACATTGCCATTATTGACAATAAATAGTAGGCTGTTTTTAGTTTTTCTTTGTCTTTATCTGCTGAATAAATATTATAATAAAATTACTACATTAAAACTAATTTCTTTTTAATTTATCTCCGATCTTCTTTGTCTATCGCAAGCCCTGTTAGTACTTTGGAAAGTATATGCGGGGTTAATCTTGACTGTTAAATTGACCAAAATATAGAGCACAGTTTATACTTTCATCTAAAAAAAAAACGGTAAAATCGGACCTTTCACATTCACGAAAATATTAAGCAGTATAAAGCAACATGAGTATTGTAGAAAAATCTATAAACGCAAGTTACGAAGAAAGTTCGAAAATTCTTTATGTCGTACGGTTTTTGTTGCTTGGCAGATTATGTATTGGACACAGATGTCTGAAAACCAATTTTTATTGGAAATTTGAAAACGAAAAAATGTTTTTTTTTTATTTCGATCGGAGAAAAAGAAGCCAAAATATTGACTTCACTATAATACCTATTTTTTTGCTGTCTTCCATTGGACGATGGCACATGTTTACCCTTAGGTGGTCAGCTATTTAAAGACCAACCAGATTTGATGATGCTTGACTTTAATATTGGTACATATTTGGATGAAACAAAACAATATTTTAGTTATTGTTTACCTCAAGCAACATATTCATAATCGTTATGTAATAGTGTTTTTTAAGTTAGCGCTAACAATGCATCTGTATAAACTAATAAAGGCATGATAAGCTGTGTAGTTTTGCATCGAAACTTATTTTGCCTATGTATACACCGCCTCAAGCTTGTTTATTTACTCTTAAAAGCTTATCAGGCAAGATTTATATTGGCGCTTAAAGCACTTAGAAGATCTTAACAAGAGATAGAAAATCTTCTTTAGAGTTGTTATGAACACATTTGGGTAAGCAACAGTTATATACAGACATTATTTAACATGTATAGTGTATCTAAAGTAAATTGAGACAACAAAAAAACTAAATATCCGTCAACAGTAGGCGATTTCTTTGCGAAGCATGGACGGCGTGATACAAATTTAAACTTACTTTGGTAAACCGATTAATTGAATAAAAATAAATTTATTTGATATACGTGGTACAGTAAATTGAGCGTAACCCAAATTTTCCGCTGTCTCAATTTACTTTAGATACATTTTATATGAGTTGCTTTTTATGCTTACACCTCTACTTACAAGGGTTAATATGCGTAAACTTCTAATACAAAAATTGCATATTTTTCCCGTATTATTTTTTAGATTTGTCAACAAAAAACATACGCATGTTGCAAAGTTAAGAACACAGACAGGAATAGTTCCCTTACATGGCCGGCTAATAGTCCTAACTTAAAACTGTTAGATACTTTTCTGTGGGGTTTTTTAATTTACTATGAGAGTCCCCAAAATATATTCATGTTAGACAAAGGGTTGAAAAATAGATATTCATGCTTAAAATCCTCAAAAAATTATAGAAAATATTAGGAAAATGTTAAAAATCCTGTAGGTTATATAGAAAAAATATAACAACTTACTTCGCTTTATGTAATAAAATGCCTGTATAATTTTACGTTTCTGATTTTTTTAATGATATGATACTGCGTTTGATTATGTCATTTGGTAGTACCCGTCGCGTCGTAGAGAATTTATTCGTGCTATTACTGTTGAACTGCTGCTCTCGGCTTACTATTTAAAGTTATTCTTTCGTATGACTCATTAACATTAGTAAATATTTTAATTTGAAATAAATTGACACAGCCAAATTTGCGGTTAACATATATAGTTCTGAATTTTTTCTAATTATCATATTAAAAACATCTTGTCAAATTTTAAGTTAAGACAGCACAATCACCCCACCACCTCAGTTTTTCGTGACTATGCAAAAGCCTTTGACCGTGTTAGTCATGAAATTTGGATAAGCAAGCTAAATTTTTATACAATCCGTAGTATTTCTTTAAATTGGTTTAAATCTTATCTCGGGAATTGATTACATCATTCTTTTTTTGTTATACATTAATAATATCACCAACCTAAAAATTAATGGGAAAATTTCTTTCTTTGCTGACGACACAACCATAACATCTTTACATTCTAATATTTCCAACGACCGTGTTATGATTAAGGCTTGGTCCGATTCCAATCTGCATTGCTTCAATGTGGATAAAACGGTGGCCTTATCTTATAAGGGGACTTTACAACCACTTCAGCTACTTAACAGCAATATTAAATACGTTGAGTCGGTTAAATTCCTGGGTTTGAATATAAATAACAACCTAAAAGAGTCTAAACACATTGACACCTTAACTAAAAAACTTTCTACAGCCTGCATTGCCATTCGATCAGTTTTCAAAGAACTGGGCGTGTCTTCTGCCAGATCTACTTATTTCTCTATTCGAATCGCATCTCCGCTATGGCCTTCTCTTTTGGGGCTGCCGTACCACCGAGCAATTTCTTAGTATTTTTAGGCTTCAAAAGAGAGCACTTCGTTATTTGTTTGGTTTAAATAATAGAGCGCACTACCAATATTATTTCAAAAAACATGAAATATTAACACTTCCTGCATTATTTATTTTAGAATCTGTCTGTTTGATGAGAAAACATATAAACACTTTCCTGGAAAGGCCACAATATGTATATCCTACCAGAAACTCTAGGCATGAGATATACCTTCTAATTCCTTCCACAGATTTAATTAAAAAAATCAAATATTTACAACGCCATGAAATTTTACAATAATTTTTCAGAACATTTAAAAACTATCGTTATGTTTGCACTCTTTCGAAAAAACCAAAGCGTACCTCATTGAAAGACCTTTTTACTGCGTTACAGATTTTTATAATAAATAATTCTCATTAAAATGTTTTTTATTTGTTTGTTTACTTAAATCTTTTTGGGTGTCATGTTCCAGCTGCTAGTACAGAATTTGAAAATCATTTTGTACGGGAACCAACTGTTTGACAGTCCGTTAAAATTAATAATTTTTGTTACGTTTTGGAATAAAGTTTTACAATTTTTTCTTTTAAAATACTTTAATCACCATATTAGTTCAGCACACTTTTTGTTTAACTTCACTTATTTTGCTTGTATAACGATAACAAAATATAGTTTAAGGTCGGGTAATGTCATCGAAATTATTCACCTCGCATATGTATTGTTATATATTATGTCCTAACGAATGTTATATTTACAATTTATGTATTCGTATTGACCTATCGAAAAATATGATTTTTTTTCGATTAATAATTCGTTTTTTCATGTTTTTTGTTTTTTAAGGTAAATTTCGTTTTGTTTGTTTGTTTCTCTTTTATTTTATTATAAATGTTATTAGCTGTCCACAATAAAAATATTCTATAACAAATAATTACATAAGTTCTATTTTAAGTTTATAAATAGTAGATATTATCAGAATTATTTACAAGATAAATACGTGTATCTACAGGTTAAACTGACCATTTTTTAGTACAAAACCAGTTTTATTAACCCTTTTTTCCTCAAATATATATCCTAATGTGATTTTTATTTTTTGCATTCATTAATTAGTAAATAAATTATTAATTTTAAAAAATACCTCCCTCAAAATATTAGATCATTTATTCTTTAAAATAATTAGCGGTGTATCCATTCTTCTCTATAACACTGTTATAACGATTGCAAGATATACTGATATGTCAGAAACCATAATTGCTCTCCCGAAATGGTAACTAACAAAATTAACGCTAAAAATGTGCTCTGGGTCTTGGGTTTTTATTTTTTTTTTAATATGTGTAATTGTATAAGTAAATCAAGTGGTTAAATAGTAAATAATTGTTATAATGAAAATATGTATTATACCACAGTTATATCTGTGCGTAAAGAGACAACAAAAACTCTGATTTTCATCCTAAAGTGGCTACAATACATATATAGTAATTGTTGTGGATATGAGATTCTTGGATATTGTTTTGTACTATGTAAATAAACTAATTACCTAATAATAACTGTATTTATAAAAAATCCTATATATTAATAATTTATCAAAAACTAGGAAATCTAAAAAGTACATTTGTATACAAGTTTTAAGGTATACGTTGTCTTTAAATTGATTGTAATTATATGGACTGTAACCCGCACTTTTTTATTTTGTAATTCGATTAATAATTACTAGTAATTACTTTACCATTATTGACAATAAACGGTAGACTATTTTTAGTAATTCTTTGTCTTTATTTGCTGAATTGGAAAATAGGTATAAACTCTAACAATAGTCTATTATAATTTAATTCTAGCGTCATTATAAATTTTTACATCAAAACTAACTTCTTTCTAATTTATCTCCGATCTCTTTTATTCATCGCAAACCCTATTAGAAATTTGGAAGCATATGCGGGGTTAATATTGAGTGTTAGCTTTACCTTTACATTACATTAAATATAAAAAAATTGGCTAAAATATAGTGCACATTTCGAGCTTTCACCTAAAAAACTTTTTACATTCACCAATCTTGGATTGTCCGCCCTTTGTATTAGTTGCAACTTAAAGTTTTTTATTTTATTTTTCTATATAGCGATATAACGCAAGTATAAAAAAACATGTATATTAACAGTAATATGGAAAAATCTGTAGACGCAGGTAAAATTATAAGGAAAATTCGAAATTCTTTATGTCGTGGGCTTCTATTTTTTGAAAACGAAAAAAATGTTTTTTTTTTGTTTCGATGGGACGAAAAGAAGGTGCTACACTTATGCTTTTGATAAACAATAACGCAATTTTTCTACTAAAGTAAACAAAATAAGGCTTATGCCGATTGTGTAAAAATTTAGGACGCCCTTCCCTTGTGATGCTATCAGACCAATATGACTCCTCTATAATACCTATTTTTCGCAGTCATCCATTCGACGATAGCCCATGGTTACCCTTAGACGGTCACCTCTTCAAGGACGAACCATATTTGATGAAGTATGATTTTAGTATTCGTGCATATTTTGTTAAATCAGTACAATATTATAATTATTGTTTAGCTCTTACAACATATGCGCACATACATCTTTCAATTCATAAACATTTTCAATTCATATTCATTATATTGTGTAAGAGTTTTTTTTTTAAGTTAACGCTAACAGTGCATCTGTCTAAACTAATAAGGGCATGGTAAGCTGTATAATTTTGCTTCGAGACTTATAATACCTGTGTGTATAACGCCTCAAGCTTATTTATTTACTCTTAAAAGCTTATCACGCAAGATTTATATTAGCGCTTCAAGCATTTAGAAGATCTAAATCTTCTCTAGAGTTGTTATGAACACATTTAAATAAACAAAAATTGAATAACGAAATTATTTAACATGTACAGAGTTGTTTATACCTCTACTTACAAGCGTTAATAGGTGTTAAAGAAAAACCTTTTACTACAAAAATTCCATATTTTTCCCGTAATCCATTTTAAACTTGCTAAAAAACATAGGCGAATTGCAAAGTTGAAAATACCTCATATATTTTCTGCTAGGACAAAAGACATCTTTCCCTTGATTTGAAAAATTTATAAAATATTAACATTTTATCCAGCTGTTTTTAAACATTTGAGTTTAAAATTTTGAGAAAGTGAAATGATTAATTTCGAGTTGTCCTGGCGTGTCGTATATTTTAACGTGGCTACCAATAAGAAAAATGTGTTATTCGAAGGAAGGAAAGCTATAGCTATAGTGTTAAGACAAAGGGTTGAACAATAAATATTCATTCTTAGAAGAGATAATTCAAACTCATCAAAAAATTATAGAAAATATTAGGAAAATTGTCATAAATCTTGTATGATATTTAGAAAACATATAGCAATTTACTTCATTTTATGTAATAAAACGGTTGTCTAATTATATATATTATTATTTAATAATATGATAAGGCCTTTGATTAGTCATTTTCTTTCTTCGTATGACTTATTTTCATTAGTGAATGTTTTAATTTAAAATAAATTGACACATCAAAATACGCGAAACGCCTGGCCAAATCGATATTTCAATTTTTCAAAAATTTAAATTCATTTATTTCATAAACTGCAGAATCAGCGGTTGTCATATATATTTCTGAACTCAGAGATTTTTTTCTAATTGTCATATTAAAAACATAAGTTAATTTTATGGTAGATATTATTAGATTTATTTATATGATAAACACGTATATCTACAGATTAGATTGATAATTTTTAGTGCAAAACCAGTTTCATTAAACCTTTTCACTTCAAATATATACTGCACAATTTCTTTTCTTAGCATAGTGACTGTTAATATATAAAAATTGCAAAAGATGACAAAGGTGCTAATTGCAAATCTTTTTATATTATATATTCCTAATTAATATAAAAAAACTAGACTATAAAAGAATATTTGCAGCCCCCATTCGGCTTCGCTCGATTTATTCTTATACAAGACAAACTTTCATCCTCATTTTTTACACTCACAAGTGACAAATTTTGATAAAAGTTGAAAATCGTGTTTAATTAATTTTATTGAAGAGAATTTATGCTAAATTTTAACTCAATAGACAAATAATTAGTTTTGGCTCAGTACAAACTTTCATCCCCTAATTTACGCCCTTAGCGGTTGGATTTCCAAAATTTCTTTCATATTGTTTAATTAGGTCAATAAAATATAAAAAAATAAAACCGACTTCAGAAAAAATCGCTAAAAAGTAAAAAATAATGAAGAATTAATTTTATTAATTCCTTAAATATAGATATTTTGAAGTCGACGCCCAAAGCAGTCTCACCCAGCCATTGCGAAATATAGTTGATGTATTTTATATTACATATAAACCAAAATATATAGTTAGCTAGCTATCTTTTAAAACTGATGCCCGAATCACTTGCTCTCAGGGCCCCTTTGTAAAACTACAAGCGCAAACTGCTATTTCTATCCAATCGCTGAGCCCAAAGTCAGTGGGCAATTTTGAGTTCCTATAGGACATTTATAAATGTTCAAACAGACCAATAACTAATTCGCATTTTGAGACATACGCCGAAATATTTTGGTGGCCTTGCGACTTTTGGCTAGATAAGTGCATGAAGATTGTATTGATGGCCATGTTATAGAAGATCCCCTAGGTAAACTAAATGTAAACTATAAAACAACTCTAACTCCAGTAGCGACCAAATTTACTCGGTAGTTCGACGTCAAAATAGTGACGTAACCCTGTGAATGTGTATAACATTAGTAAGTTTAAGATTACTAGTGACTGTCTTAGACTATAAAACAAGGGTTACACTCGAACATTTCATTCATAAAGAGTTTCGAAAGTTGGATCTATTATTGTTTTTCGCGTGCTATGGGTGCGAGAAAAAACATATCTCCCTCTGCGTCGAAGGTCCGAAAAATGACAACCCAGTTGGCTCTCACTATAGACTAAACCAGCGGCGGCTCGTTTCTCTTTAATTTTGATATATGTTTATAGTAAGCAATTTAATGTGTTTTTGCCAATTTTAAGTATCTGTCAGACGCGTAGTCAAAATCAAGTGTGACCTACGAATAAACTGGAAAAATGTTGGTGAGGAGCCTTCATGGGTAAAGAAAATAGCGTCCTAATTAAAAGTTTAAAATATCAGTATCAAAAAACTATTTATCCAATTAAGTTAAAATCTTATGTGTTAATTTATTACAGAATAACTATATAGATATAAAGTATGTTATATGTGTGTGTGTGATGGAATCCGTTACGAGGAAAGTTCAGAGTAAAAGGAAATAAATATACCGATCATTTAAATAATGCTGGAAAATTTTAAAAGGTTTTAATATTCATCCATGAATTTTCAATTAGTTTAGTGTCAAATATTGCAAGCAGTTGTTGATTTGGGCGACAGAATATTAATAATAGTTTTACTAGGAAATGAACAGGTACTACGAGTATATACCATTGACACTGAGGACTGAAAGATATAATGAAATACTTTTAAAGAAGATTTTCTATATATATATATATATATATATTTTTTTTTTTTTTTAAGTATACCTGCCTTCCATAAACCCATGCTACTTATACGCCCGTATTCACTAAAGAGGTTTAAATTTAGACCAGGCCTAACTTGACAGTTGTAGGTTTAAGATGACATTTTTAACAATTGGACAATTTTCATTTCTAAATGTCACAATTACATAATGATCGTAACATAAGAGAAACAACTCGGGTCCTAAAAGTTTTAAGTACCTAGAGCTGGTCTAACTTACCTATTTACAAATAATTACTCTTTTCTAAAAAGGGTAGTTTTTGTACTGATACTCCTAAATCTTTGTGTATTGGTCTAAATCTAAGTCTATTCTAAATCCTTCATGGTTTCGTTATGTATTCTAATCTTGAAACAGTTTTTTGAAAATTAATTTTAACAAATGAATGGGATGTTCGCTTAGGACTTCGTCGTCATACATATGCTCCCGAAATAGATCATACATTGAATATGGCAAGTATTAACAATTAGTAAGATAACTAAATCTTTGATGTTTTTGTTAAAAATACTATTTAGTGGAGTAAAAAACGGGGCAAAAGTCGCTTCCTTCTCAATTTTTTTTTGCGTTAGAACACACCGATATATACCTCATTTTATTAAATGGATCATTGTACATACGAAATCACAAATTATTTAGAAAAAACTGGAAAAATTATTATTTTTTTAAAATCATGTTTTTTTATGTTTTCCCTCGTATAACTTCTTACCTAATTAAGCTATCGAGAGGATTTTTTTTAACTCAAAGCAGACATGTTTTCGCTTCTTCCCGTGTAAAACATAATAGCTTCTCGTGTAAAACATGATAGCTATTATTTTATTTATTATATGGCTAAAACATCGATGAACTTGAAACTTTAGAAATTATGTAAACAAGTTTTGACTAATCGAAAAAAAATTGTGGTGATAATAATTATCACCATAGTAATATACGTGCAAACACAGGTTTAGTCCTACATTTTATAACGCGTCGCTCTGGTACAAAACACCGGCCACTGTCTACATTTTATTTGCTGCATGTTATTAACCAAGAGGCATATTAAAAATTCGTAAAAATACGTTTCTTTTTAAATGAAAGGATTAAGCCATAGAAATATAGAACTTATTCACATCTAAAATAGTATATTTGTATCGAACATAACGCAGTTAAGCATTTGGAAAGCTGGTATGTATTTTAATGTTTAGGTTATATAAAACCCAACCCAAAATTGGCATAATATTGGTTTTTGTTCAATTAGTCCCATTTTTCTCTTGTTTTCATGCCAATTATCATACTCGAATGGCTTCTTAAATATCAAATTACTATGTATAAATTCTAGGGCCTTACGGTTCGAACACCACTGATATCTAACCTTAATTACGTCAAGACTTAGTATGTGATACTTGATATAGTACTTCCGAACTTAAATAGTTTGTATTTCCACAAACAACACACTTCCTCACCATAGTTTTTCATTTATTTAAGCGTTACAGAAAATCATTAAAAAACTAAAAAACGTATATAAATAACAACGATCGAACGCGGTACAAAAAATGACAACAATTAGACTATAAAACAAGAGTGCTATGATGATTGCTATGAATGAATAGTTGTAAAATTACTCGTGAGGGACGTAAACTTGGCATAGCGTCGTTACCAGTTCTATTTGGTGATATTTTTATTATTACATTTTGTGTAAGTCTTTAAAGACCTTAGTTAATTACTTAGACCATAAAACAATATTTTAAAGTCTAAAGTAAATTATTGCGTGTAGTTTTTTTTAAATACATATAACTGTATTGGAGTAATTCTATAAAACTTGGCTTAGAAAATTTGACAATTTTTAAAACGTGACAACTTACACATATCGATGTAGTGGGGAGGGAAATGTAAATAGTTGGGTCTCTCTTGTTTTGTATAGTCTAAGGTATATTTATATATTTGTTTTGATATATATTATTACAGATTGGTCATTATTAGTGCGCCTACTTCAAGATGTCTAAATTTGAGGAATAAATAAAATATTGTTTTTTCCTTTTTAGAGATTCTTTTTGAAGTCGGTTCTATTTTTTTTGACATTTTATTTCTCATTATTTAGTGATTTTTATGTATATAGCATAATACAAAAAGTGATGAATAGAGAAATAAACGACACTATTAAAATTAGATTTTGTAATAAATTCTTAAGAAAAAAAAATAAAAGTAAAATATTTTTGACAGGTACGTTTTTTGAGTTAAACATACTTAATACCTTCGAGATATTTCAGTTTTCATTAACTATTATGATAATGATAATAATATATATGTACCTAAACCTAATTTAACTCATACTCACCATACTAATTTATTCATTTGAAAATTTAAACTCAAGACTTTCAAATAAAATTACATGATGGGGTTGTATGTCTATTACACATCTCAATGCTTTAGTTTGAAAATGTTATTTAAAAAATGTAAATTTAATTATAAAACTCGCAATCTTTATCGCCTTATACCTGTCTTTTTTTAATAATATTATTACAAAAAAATGGGTGAACGGATTTAAAATCAAAATATATGGGACCACCAGAGAAACGTCCCCTACAATTTGGCGTTTGAACAAACATAAAAACCAATCATACAGGTCGAAATGAGAACTTCCTCCTTTTTAGAAGTCGTTTAAAAAGGCTATGTACTATCCAAATTTCCTGGTTCTGGCTTGAATAGTTTCAGCTCTGCTTTGATGAATCAATCATCAATCAGTCAGGACTTATCTTTTTTTAATATTAGTACGGATACAGAATATTGATTATTACAATTATTACAAGAATTAGCGGTTATCGAGTTCGAAACTTTATTGTTAGAAGCGATATTTTATTAAATATTTTACAAATAACTTTTTGTTTATTTCAGATATTGATATCATATATCTCAAATGAGGAAATGTTGTCACACTTACATAATATTTTTAAAGATCTTTTTTACAGACATAATGGCAAAAATTTCCAGACCTTCTACCTGGTAATAACAAAAACAACAAAACAAATAACATTGAATTATTTCTTTCTTTTTATGTCAAAATGGTTTTGTTGTCGGCGTATCTTAGAACCTCTTTTAGAATCGAAATTGGCCCTTCCAATTTAAAACAAGATAATGCTCTGACAATCAATATCCCGCGGCAACACGAAGATGATTTGGCAACATAAGCTTTGTGTTGCTCCCCTTATTAAGGGTTCTTCTTTCGAGCGATTTCAAATCTATGGCGTTAAGCTGATCGTTATAAGACCAGCTGATGTACATAAGTATAAACAAATGAAATATACTTAGTATATGTTTTATTACCCAAAACTGGTAATACTTTGGTATAGTCTGTTTCATAAATGCATAGAATAATAAAACCTCATTAGGTATGCAAAAGGACTACAGGGTGACGCACTAATAATGTATTCCTACTTCCATAGTTTGGCATTTATCTCATTGCAAAATTCTTTCTTTTCGTCAAGTGCACGTAGTACCACCAGGTTTTGGGTTAATTTATACGATTTGCCTATTGTTATCCGTTTATTAACACTGAAAATGGTGCACCAAAGGCGTGCTGCTGGATACATATAGAAATTATTATTTTAACAAATTATATATATTACGTACATAATATATAAAAATAATTAAAATAATTATTTCTATATATTATTATATATATAATAATTAAATTATAACCAATATTCTTCGTCATCTGAGAAACTTTCATTACCTTTTGACATTATAGTGAAAGGGTCGACCGTCTGATCGATCGGGTTGTCAAGATCCCACATTTCCTCCTCCTGTTTAAGCATATGCTGGACTACTTTGCGCCAGTTCTGTGATGTCACTTCCTTAATGACGTGATCAAACAGTAGCTTAACATCTTTCATTTTAAATGTCGTATTTTGTCTTCCTATAAATACTTTTACTTGCGCCCATATAAGATTTATAGGATTTAGTTCGCAATAATATGGCGGTAAGCGCTGCACAGTTACATTATATTTTTCTGCTATATCTTTCACGGCATATTTTATAAAACGATTTTTATATAAATTTGCTATGGCTAGTAGTTCTTTCTTTATCAAATTGGGTTCAAACTCAATACCTTTGGTAGTTAGCCAGTTGATAATTTCTTGTTTTCTCTAAGATGAATTTGGTGCCTTCTCTATATGTTTATGGATAGCTTGCGTTATCCATAACCACTACCAAATCATCCGAAAGATATTTTATCCTTTCACAAAAATAGTTCGAAAGCATCCGAATTTATGTCCTCATGGTAATCTCCCATCCGGCACGACTGCAAAGTTGGTACACCCTCTTTTAAAATCCCTCTCCGCTTCCAATGTGTACAATTATTAGTCTGTTCCCTTTTCACGAAGGCGCTTTAATACCCGTTGACAGGTGTTCAATGAAAAGCTAGGCGTGTACGGGTTATATTTTTGTCTTGCCACATTTTTTGTACTATATAACCTTCATTGATCCACATCTTATCAAGATAAAACATTTTCTTTAGCTCCCTGCGGTACTGCTTTATAGTTCTCCAGTATTTTCGTCGCCAGCAAATAATTTCATCTCATTTCAGTAAAAGTGCTTTTCGTTTATACTTTTCCCAGGCAAAATCCATATTTTTTAAAGGTGTTCATAAGAGTTTTCTAGTTATCGAAGGAATTCTGCCATCATGGCCAAGCTCCATAAAGAAATTTAGATCTGCCAAAGGACATGGCAAAAGGACAGGGATTTAAAAGAATCTTTAATATTATTTCAATAAACAAAGTTTACCTACGTCTATGGACGACCCCCAAATTCAGTCAAACTGGACGGAATTAACCATTTTATTCCTCTATGCATTTCTGAAAAAGACCATAGTGGGAGTGAAGCGTAATAGCGTTAGTAATACACAAAGAATCCTACAAAGTTATCCCTAGTAAATACCAAAATTAAATAATTCCTTACAAAATTTAATATTTAATTCTACGACGAAAATATTCTAATCTTGAAAAAATCACGCTTCGAGATTTTTGTAGACCAAAATCTTAAAATTTTGGTCAAAAATCATATGGAGATGGGATGGAATTTGAATTCCAATTCCTGATATAAATCCCTTTCATGGATGAAAATCAGAAATATATAATAATATTAATAATATTAGTGATAATTATTATTATTATTATTATATTAAAAACCTGCAGAATAGTGAGAAAAGTGCCAAATTACTAATAGTGTACTTACCTCGTCATTTATTTCACTGCTTTTCCACACCCACTACACAGCCCTACAAAGTGACTGGTTTATGTGAAACCCCACTCTGTTTGTACCCTAGAAAAGGAGAATACAAAGAAAATAACAATAATAATAATAATAAAAAATAAGCCGACATTGTTTGTTAACTGCCTTTGCGTCAAAAAAATTAAAAACACAAAAAATTAAATAAATTAAAGTTTATAGGATTTGTAGTTATATCAAATAATTATATGCGTATATGTATGCACTGTATTATATGTACTTGTGCGGAATTTTGTACTAGAGAAATTGTGTGTTTAGCGAGTTTATCCTTTTTTTATTTTTGCTTTTAAAGAAGACACATTTATTTTTATGGTTCAAAGCATATATACTTTTTGTTTTCTTAGAGAATCTCTCATATCTTCGGCATGTTATTCAACAACGTATAGAAGTTTTTCCTTGCGTGGCAAACAAAATCCTCTTAGCTTATCCCACCTCACACGCTTCGAAAATTCGATTGTTTTCCTCACTATCTACGTCGGATCATTTGGAAAACAAATAAAAAGTTCGCTATTATTTTAAACAAATTGAAACCACTAAGCTTAATTTCAAGATATATAAGTGCATTTTTCTAAAGCATATAAAGTAATTTAGAAAAATATATTTGCATATTTTATAGATAAATTAAAACAATGTAAAACGGAGCAATAGATTAAAACATGCGTGCTAAGAAATTAAAAGAGATTTAAACCAAGGTCATTTCGGTTGCTGAAAACCGACATACAATCACATACTTAAAATTTTAGTTTTAGCATCAAATCAGAAATAAGTTATAAATGAATTATTAGTTTTAAGACCCTGTCATCATTAAAGAAATTCATTCCCATCGTAAATCAGAAAAACTGACTGCAGTTTAAAATCAAACTTCTAGACTTTATCCCTTAAGGGACAACCGATCATTAAATAATACAGAACACGTTTTACCATTTATGCAAGAAAACAGATAAAGGTGCAATCTAGAAATATGTAAATGTTTCTCATTATTTTTTCTCTATCCTTAAAGCAGGTATTGACTATCTGTTGGTAACTTTACCAAGATCATGACAATTGCATCTATGAAAAATAATATTATAGTAAAGTTACTAGGAAATGGATAAAATTGGACTTAAAAATGTTTTATAGCTACATAGCCGTTTTTATAGCCAATGGTTTCCATCATCATGTTTAAAAAAAATTCTAGTTGTTTGATTTCAGTGTTCAGATCTCGTGGAGTAAAGATCCCTGAATATGCCTCGTACAATCGAATGCGAAACGTCGGATAGTAGTTCCAATTTGACATGGTCTAATCCCAAGAACCATGATCTTTTAAACATGTTTCCTCAATGCCGTAGGTAATTCTGTATGTCTGCCTGTTCAGCCTGAAGAAACTACTTGAGTATTAGATGAGAATCACTTTGCTATATTTCAGATATCTGTTCCTCAAACCTGAAAATTCTGATTTTTTTTTCACAGATGGAAGGCAGAAAAGCTGATTCGTCATGATTTGGTTTAACATAATCGAGCAAAAAAGTTAGCATTATGGGTTTTGGGTCACTGTAATTCGTCATTTATTATCTTTACAATAACCACATTTTGTTTGATAGTTTCGTTCAAATAATATATTTTTTAAAGTAAATATTTCATGATAACATTTACTTGCACGAAGTTTAGCAAGAGTGTGCTCGAGATTTAATATTAAAGTAAATAATTTTCCCATTACATTATTGGGATATGAGTTAAGTTTTCTCAAGACGTATTTTATAACGTGGCAAACAATATCGTTGAATTTTACTTTTTAATTTCCGGATCCACGACAAAACAGGTCGATAAATTTGGCTGTTCCGAGTTTTAAGAAAGATATATTAGATTTCTCTTGTTTACGAGTTCTCTTGACAAATGTTCCACATTCGTTGCCAGAAAAATCAGGTAAAATTTTCCTCACCCGATGCTACATTGGAAATAACAGTGTTAATTTAATAGAGAAGATTCTACATGAATCGATTTGTAAGTACATATTCAGAAAAATATCTTTATGTAAAAGTTAAAAAATTATTAAATGTTCGAACAAAACTTTTTAAAATGCAATGCTTTTGCGGACACTTTTAGTTTTTCCTAAAATAATAAATAAATATTGGGCCTTTCGAACATAAATTAGCAATACAAGTTAAAGTTTTTTTGGGTGTGTTTTAGGTTGGATGATGGTCTATAAAACGCACATGGAAAATCTATTGTTGTAATTAGTTAACCTTTCGACCTCTATGAGGTCATCTTTAGGTCTCTTTAGTTGAGAACTGTTGTTATTTTTTTTTTATATATTTTAAGGGACAATCTTCTTTAGGCGTCACGTCTATATGCTAAAAGCCTGTAGCGTATCTTACTATATTTTAGCGTTTATGCGAATAATTGTAAATCAATATATTAATCTTTTCTATCGTAAATTTCTTAAAGAACATTGCCCCTTGAAATATTAAAAAAAAAACAATATTTAACAACAGTTCTCAACAGTTTTAGTTCTGAAGATGACCTCATAGAGGTCGAAACCTAGACTAATTACAACAATATATTTTCTATTTGCGTTTTCTTGACCATCATCCTATCAAAATTACTATTGTGGTCACTAATAACAAATGAGAATAAGTTAAAGTGTCTTTAAATATTACAGATTTCTGTTAAATATGGTTTGGAGATATACAGAGTATTTTGTTCTTCTGAAATCTACACCAACTTTGGTGTCTTAAATGTAACAGCTTATAATATATTACATGTTCATCAAATGGATCGGGTCTTGCTGATTAGATTATACATATTCCATAACGTCATATTCAGAAACACACAAGGCAACAAAAAACCTGCGTTGGGAGATAATGTGATAAAGAGAGAGACAGAAATCAATGGGAATACGTAATGTCTATAAAGATAAAGGCATGCAACCTAGTGTGTTCATAAGAGCAAGAAGGGACCCTTTTCGAGGATAACTTGTATTTAACTTTTCTATACTTGTATTTAACTTTTCTGTATCTAAATAAAAATACGAACTGTAGTAAAGGGGTGCATTTTTGTGTAAGAATTAAGTGTGATATAGAGATAAACTGGTAAAATTGTGGTACGAATTCGGTACAAAATAGCGACCAAATGAAACGTTTGTTAACGTGAATTAGGATATTACAGATCTTCATGTTTTAGAGACCCTAGTTGCCAAAAAAAAACATGTTTCGTTAATTCCCAGGGTGGTGACGTTTAATCTGTCATTTCGCGGCATAGATAAAAACCTATTTACTCGAATGACATCAAATTTTGTCCGAAAATTAGGGCTTATATGGGAATCACCTGGTAATATTTTGGAAAAATTTTAGTATGGTAGATCAAAATGGCGGCCTAGTGAAATGTTGAAACAATTATTATTAAAAAACTATTCATCCGATTTATTTCAAATTTTGAACAAAAAATGTTATATAGCAATAAACTGGTATTAAAAAATTAAAAACTCAGCCTGAAAAACTGCATATTAGATCGATTTCAAATAATGTCCAACAATTAATTGTGATATAGAGATGAACTAGTAAAATTGTAGTATGCATTCAAAATGGCGGGGCAAAATAGGGACCAAATAAAATGTTTAAAAAATCAACGTAGAGAAACTGCTATTACTATAAGAAATGAAAAATGATTGTTAAATTTCCAATATGACGGAATAACAGTGTGATAAATAAAAATTTTAATTTAACTATTAATTCGATTAATAGGCCTTAAATTTTCTACTCAAATCTAGTATGATGATATAAAGATGAATTTTTAAAATTGTGTAACCACTATTGCGGAATAAAATCGACGCCTAAAATATTTATGTTAAGAAATCAAGCTTCTTGGGATTAGACTGTGTCAAAATGGAATCACTTTCCTACGTTTCGACTTCCATTGCATTAGACATCTCCAGGAATCTTTACTTCACTAGATCGGATTATTGAATGAGCTCGGAGATCGGTTTCCACGTATGATGTAGACTGAAGCCCGTATCTCTATTAAAGTTGTTAGGATGCTTATACATTTCTATAGATTCTCTAATTTTCCGTTTCTAGAATCCCGAAACCGATACAAGAACTTTGGTTTGTTTTACTTTTATGACATGCCCGGTGGAATGTTAATGTTCAGATACAACAGTTTGTTTCTTTCTGATACAACGTTCATGTTCCTTAAGCAAACAAACAAACAACAAACAAACAAAAGTATGCTTTATTGCCGCTGAAAAATTTTACAATTTTATGGACAAAGCAAAATATACCTAAAATAAGACATATCAAAACATTAATCGAAAAGAATTTCGATAGGTCAATGCTTTTTAAAAATGTAAATTATCAATTTACCAAATCGTAAAACACACGTTAGAATATAACATAACATTGCCGCAAAACAGTTAATGAATCCTAATAACCTTATAAAAGTAAACAAACACACATGTACGAGGTGAATAATTTCGATGACATTGAAATCAAAATTGAAACTATGCGACCTTAAACTCTATGTTATTACGGTTATACAAATAATTGTGATGTTAAACAGAAGGTATAATGAACTAGTGTAGAATGTAGTATAGAAAAAAGAATTAAATTTTGTTTTTAATCCAATACCTAACAAAAATAATTAAGTTTTAAGTGAATGTTCGACAGTTCTTTTCTCTGTATGATGATTTTCAACATTCTATGTTACGAGTTAGGACATGACTCACAAAAGATTTAAGTAAACAAGCGAATTTAGTGACAATTTAAAGAGACTTACTCGCTGTAAAAATCATTAACGCTGTAAAATGGTCTCTCAATGAGGTATGCTTTGGTGTTTTTTCGAAATTGTGCAAGCATAGGGATAGATTTTAAATGTACTGGCAGATTGTTGTAAAGTTTTATGGCGTTGTAAATAATTGATTTTTTTATTAATTCTGAGGAAGGAATGGGAAGATATATATCATGCCTAGAGTTTCTGGTAGGGTATACATGTTGTGGCCTTTCTGGGAGGGTGTTTATATGTTTTCTCAGCAAACATACCGTTTCCAAAATGAATAATGCAGGAAGTGTTAATATTTCATGTTTTTTGAAATAGTATTGGCAATGAGCTCTATTATTTAGACCAAACAAATAACGAATGGCTCTCTTTTGAAGCATAAAAATACTACGAAATTGCTCGGTGGTACAGCAGCCCCAAAAGGGAAGGCCATAGCGGAGGTGGGATTCAAATAAAGAGAAATAAGTAAGTCTGGCAGAAGGAACGTCTAGTTCTTTTGAAACTGATCGAATGGCGAATAAGGTGTCAATATGATTAGACCATTGTAGGTTGTTATTTATATTTAAACCCAGGAATTTAACCGACCCTACGTATTCAATATTGCTGTTATGTACCTGAAGTGGTTGTAAAGTTCCCTTATAAGATAACGCCACCGTTTTATCGACATTAAAACAAAGCATATTGGAATCGGACCAAGCCTTAATTATAACCAAGTCTTTGGAGATACTAGAGTGTAAAGACGTTGTATCAAAATCACTCCAAGTTATGCTTGTGTCGTCAGCAAAAAGGGAACTTCTTCCATTAATTTTAACGTTCGTGATATCATTAATGTATATCAAAAAAAGAATAGGTCCCAAGACTGAACCTTGAGGGACTCCACTTGTAATCAACTTACAATCAGAATCGGAACCATTAGCCCTTACAAGTTGTTGCCTTTTCCCAAAATATGATTTGAACCAATTTAAAGAAGTACCACGAATTCGATAAAAATTTAGTTTGTTTATCAGAATTTCATGACTAACACAATCAAAAGCTTTCGCATAGTCACCAAAAACTGAGGCAGTTGGGTGGTCGTTATTGAGAGATAAGTAGACGCCTCTAAGCAACGTGAACATGGCGTCGCTAGTGCACTTGTTGGGTAGAAATCCGAACTGCTCCGGGGATATTATCTGATGTTTCAGGAGAAATGGCATAAGACGATTCTTCAGTAGCCTTTCGATGATTTTTGATAGCACTGGTAGTAGTGCAATTGGGCGATAATTGCAAGGGTTAGTTTTTTCGCCGCCTTTATGAAGTGGAATAATTATAGCTGTTTTAAGGCAATCAGGGAATACACCTTTTATAAAGGACTCTTTAATTTATTTTATTAATTTTATTAATGTTGTAAGGGCCTCTATGACTGGGAGTGGCAAGTTCAGGAATATTCTAATTGATAGGCCATCAGTGCTACACGAAGATTTACTTTTAATATTATTTATTACCTTCAATAGTTCAGTGTTGCTAACGGGACAAGAAAAAGCTATAAGCTAAATTTTTTGAAGGAGGGAGAAACGAAAGAGGGTCCAAACTTGGCGAGATACTAGAGGTAACATTTTTGCTTACATTAATAAAATAATCATTTAGATCATTAGCCCCTGGCAAGATCTGGGTCACAGGGTTTGATTTGTTTCTGAGGTTATTGATGATGGACCAGGTTTCTTTTGAAACGTTATTTGAGTTTGTTAGACGTTTTCGGTAGTGTAATTTTTTTGCTGACTTAATAAGAGTAGTGTAGATCCTCCTATAGTTAGAGATATAGTCGAGAATAAGAAAGGAGTCGGTGAATTTTTTTATATACGAGAGCGAGCGCATATTTTTAGCAGAATTTCGTATTCCTTTCGTGGTCCACGGTTTATGCCGCTTAGGTTTGATATTCTTAAGCGGGAAGGCCTTGTTAAAAGCACTTAAAGTTTTATTTAAAAAAGTTCTGAAGTTTGTGTTGACATTATCAGATTCAAAATTCCAATCGGTGTTAAAGCAAATATTATTAAATACTGAGAAATTTGCGGCCGAGAAAATTCTGCCCCGATGACGAGATCTTGGTAAGGGCCTAATAGGTAAACTAAACCTGGAAATTACCGCCTCATCACCTCAGAAACAAGGAATTGCATATATTCCTTTCGTTTGGAAAGAAATAATGTGCTTTGGCGATCGCAAACATTGTCCAACTTTCTTGTGTGTGTTGAAGACTGTACGTATGTTGGACCGGCGAAGTAACGATGCAATCTTGTCTCTTTAGTTCCGCGTATAAATGGAAGAAGTAGACTTCCTATAGGAAATTCCTTATTAGTATTATTTCGTGGAGTAGGATTATTATAATTTCTAATTGACCGTCTAATATCCTCAGCGCAATATCCATTCCCTCTTAAAGGTTGAGTCAGTTTCTCTGTTTCCAATTATAAAGAATCTTGGTCGCAAATCGCGAGGGCTCTTAATGATTGAAAATAATTTGAAATACTTATGGCAGAAACTGTCATTTCCGTTATTTATGCTATTTAATCCAGGAGAATAATTGTTATGCGTTGAAACAACCTATTTTCAGCTTCTCTTTTTATTGGTTTAAATATTTCATAAGTATCTGAAATTTTTTATGGTTTTAATGAGTAATCTAAAATAACAAAATCTGATTTTCCACAAAAATGTCACATACAGTTTTTTTCTCCTGAAAGGCAAAAGAGAAAAAATAATAATTACAGGATCATCAAACTTCTTTTATAACAAATATATTATAAACTTTCGGGTAAATCTCGTTAAAACCAGTTTGTAAAATTAAATGAAACATCTGAAAACTTACAAACACTGATTTTCGAAGAAAGAAACTAATTAATTTAACTACGCAATCTTTCTCGACCTTACATTAAAAAAAATCTCGGAGCTTTTCCTTCCTACGCCCTTCGCTTTAAGAGAGTTTGTTTTTGAGCACCGGAAAGGGTATATTTCATAAGCTTAAGAGATTCTCTTGTGCCCATGATATTAAAACCGGTTAACATACTATGCTTTGGGAATAATCTTTGTAAAAGGTTAGTATTTTCAAAATGATATGAGCCATTATAATAACCTAACCAAGTGCATGGCATTTATTTATTTAATTTATTTGAGGAAAAATTGGTTTTATTGCTTAAACTGCTTAATTTTAATTGGAACTAGGCCTGCTGATTTTATAACTATTTAAATAGTTCCTTACGTATGAGAAAAATTAATAAATGTTTACTGCTAGTGAAAAATTCTTGCCTTTAAAAGGACGTTGCAGTATTGAGGATTGGTAGCCAAGGTGTTTTTTTTTTCAAAAAGAAAGTATTGTTCTTTACACTAATTGCTTTTATGAAGTAACCCAGCATTTACAAAATATCAGTGAACTGTATTTACCCAATGAAATTAGGAAAAATTGGAAATATCCACACAAAGGCGAAAAATGTCATTATCATCAACCTATAAAAAAACAATGTCAGTGGCAGAATTTTTGCAGTAGAAAAACGAATATCCACAAAAAGCAGAGAAACTATGTTGCTTACTGGTGTTGGAGTAGTATGGTTCGAAAGATATATTAAAAACTTAGAGTAAATAATGATTTTCTTTGTTACATATACGATCCTTTTAAAGTTTTGAACATTTACAAATTTTTATTTTTAACATTGTTGGTTAAGTAGGGTTCCATGCACGTTCAATTTTCGAAAAAGGTTCCACATAATTAAAACATTAATAACCACTGCTCTACATTATATCCTTCTTTGGTAATGTCGTTTTTGCCATTTATATATGCACGGCTAAACTTTGTATTGCCACTTTTTAGTGTGATATTTTCAATTCAGCAGCGCGGTTTTGCTTCGAGTACTGATTATGTTTTCAAAGATACATTTCATATTTCTAATTGCCTGTATCGTTTTGCTTTTAGTATTTATATTGTCTCATCTCCAAGATTTTTTAATTCTCTCGTAAAATACCTTTTTGTTATCTAAATGTTTTTGTTATATCTTTAAAAATACTTTATCATTACATTTTTGGGTGATTATTTACTTTGTAAACCATCTCCGATTTTGAGTATTTTTGGTTTACAGGCAGACGCTTGATGACAAATGCGAAGTCAAATTTAATCGGTCAATTTTTTGTTCGTTAATATCCTGCACCGGCTACAAAATGAACCTTTCTTTAAGAGAGTATGTGACTATGAAGGAGAGAAGTATGTGACTATAAAGGAGGAGTTATAAACTAATAAATTTCAAAAGCAAAAAAGCCTAACCTGGATTAGGTACCCAAAAACGCATTACCAAATTTAAGCACGATTACATAGAAAGTGTATTTCTGGTAATCCCAGATTAAGCTTTTTTGTGTTGATTTAAAAAAGTGTATCTAATTATTCTAGCTAGGTCAACTGTTGGTTTTAAAAGGTTGTCGCTAATATTTTTTTTTGAAGATTCGAACATAAGGACTAAGAAGGAACTTACTCATCGAAAAAGTATAAGTTATGTTCATTATTAAACTAATTATCTCCAAGATTTTTTCAGATCTTTACGTTTCAGGATCCCTAGAAATCGAAAAACATGTTTTCTCAATTGTGTCGTCTGTGTTTCTGTCTGGTTGTCTGGTCGCCGCATAATTATAAAACTACTAATGAGATTGACTTGCTCCTTTTTAGTGTGATATTTTCAATTCAGCAGCGCGGTTTTGCTTCGAGTACTGATTATGTTTTCAAGGATACATTTCATATTTCTAATTGCCTATATCGTTTTGCTTTTAGTGTTTATATTGTCTCATCTCCAAGATTTTTTAATTCTCTCGTAAAATACCTTTTTGTTATCTAAATGTTTTTGTTATATCTTTAAAAATACTTTATCATTACATTTTTGGGTATTTATTTACTTTGTAAACCATCTCCGATTTTGAGGATTTTTGGTTTACAGGCAGATGCTTGATGACAAATGCTAAGTCAAATTTAATCGGTCAATTTTTGTTCGTTAACATCCTGCACCGGCTACAAAATGAACCTTACTTTAAGAGAGTATGTGACTATAAAGGAGAGAAGTTGTGACTATAAAGGAGGAGTTATAAACTAATAAATTTCAAAAGCAAAAAAGCCTAACCTGGATTAGGTACCCAAAAACGCATTACCAAATTTAAGCACGATTACATAGAAAGTGTATTTCTGGTAATCCCAGATTAAGCTTTTTTGTGTTGATTTAAAAAAGTGTATCTAATTATTCTAGCTAGGTCAACTGTTGGTTTTAAAAGGTTGTCGCTAATATTTTTTTTTTGAAGATTCGAACATAAGGACTAAGAAGGAACTTACTCATCCAAAAAGTATAAGTTATGTTCATTATTAAACTAATTATCTCCAAGATTTTTTCAGATCTTTACGTTTCAGGATCCCTAGAAATCGAAAAACATGTTTTCTCAATTGTGTCGTCTGTGTTTCTGTCTGGTTGTCTGGTCGCCGCATAATTATAAAACTACTAATGAGATTGACTTGCTCCTTTTTAGTGTGATATTTTCAATTCAGCAGCGCGGTTTTGCTTCGAGTACTGATTATGTTTTCAGGGATACATTTCATATTTCTAATTGCCTATATCGTTTTGCTTTTAGTGTTTATATTGTCTCATCTCCAAGATTTTTTAATTCTCTCGTAAAATACCTTTTTGTTATCTAAATGTTTTTGTTATATCTTTAAAAATACTTTATCATTACATTTTTGGGTATTTATTTACTTTGTAAACCATCTCCGATTTTGAGGATTTTTGGTTTACAGGCAGACGCTTGATGACAAATGCTAAGTCAAATTTAATCGGTCAATTTTTGTTCGTTAACATCCTGCACCGGCTACAAAATGAACCTTACTTTAAGAGAGTATGTGACTATAAAGGAGAGAAGTTGTGACTATAAAGGAGGAGTTATAAACTAATAAATTTCAAAAGCAAAAAAACCTAACCTGGATTGGGTACCCAAAAACGCAGTACCAAATTTAAGCACGATTACATAGAAAGTGTATTTCTGGTAATCCCAGATTAAGCTTTTTTGTGTTGATTTAAAAAAGTTTATCTAATTATTCTAGCTAGGTCAACTGTTGGTTTTAAAAGGTTCTAGCTAATTTTTTTTTGAAGATACGAACATAAGGAGTAAGAAGAAACTTACTAATCCAAAAAGTATAAGTTATGTTCATTATTAAATTAATTATCTCCAAGATTTTTTTAGATCTTTACGTTTCAGGATCCCTAGAAATCGAAAAACATGTTTTCTCAATTTTGTCGGTCTGTCTTTCTGTCTGGTTGTCTGGTCGCCGCATAATTATAAAACTACTAATGAGATTGACTTCAAATCTTGGTAAAAAATTAAGAATCGTATAATGATGACCTGGAAAGTTTAAAAAATTATTACGAAAAAACTACTTGTCTATTTTAACTCCCAAAATTTGGGCAAAAATCAAGTATTATGTAGTAATCAACTGGTAAAATTTTGAACCGATTTAAGATGGCGGAACAAAATGGCGGCTTAATAAAATATTTAATCGTGAAAAAATCACCCTTTTAAGTTTGACATTCGTTTTATCAATTCCGTCGGTCGGTCTGTCGGTTTGTCAGTTCGCGGCATCACTGTTCATCAAATAGATTTTATTTTAATAAAAAATTAAGGGTCATATGGGGCTGATCTGGTAATATTTTGATAAAAATCCGGTATGCCCGAACAAGATGGCAACTTAGAAGTGGAACGTTAAACAAATTATTACTAAAAAAATAGTTATCTAATTTGAACAAAAATCAAGTATTATATAGAAATAAATTGTAAACATTTTGGTTGGTAAGATAGCAAAACAAAATGGCGGCTTCATAACATTTAAAAATCGGCCTAAAAACTACTTATTAGATTAATTTTAAATTTTCTGTATGCATTAAGTGTGATATAAAGACAAACTGGTAAAAATCTGATTCAATTTACTTTAAATTTTGCATAAAAATTAAACATGATATAGCGATAAATTGGTACGAATTCAACATGGCGTAACAAAATGGCGGTGTGTGTCCATCAATCAAGTGTGGCGTAGGTAGAAACTGGTAAATTATAGGCACGAATCCAATATGATGGAACAAAATGGCGCTCAATAAAAATGTTTGAAAAGATAGTATATCTATATGTGTTACTAAATTCCATATATTGAACTTAATTGAGTCGCACTTCACTATTCCTAATAAATAGAAAAATTCATAACGAGGGAAGTTCCGGGTAAAGAAAATTTACCGATTTTTTAATATTCTTTTTGAAATAACGCTAGTGTCTATGAACTTTAAGGAAACTTCACTTATTTGAATTTGAATTTTATTCCAAAAAATATCAAAGTCGGCGATGGTGCAAAAACTAAATAACTATCCATTTCTCTTATTCTAAATATATCATTTATAACAGTATTTTAGATAAAATAGAGCACGAGTGAAATCGTTGTTAATTTTATCATTTTTCACATATCAGCGAATCAGAAAATAATTGATAACACTTCACGTAACTGTGGTATAACAGCGTCTAATTAAAAGTTAAGAAGTAGTACAAATGTATGTAATTTGTTATTTTTTTCGTAATCATCATCGCTTTTACCAGTAAAAATCATTGATAATATCTGCTATATGTAACCTATTATAACCTGTGTTAACGGGCATAGCCTGCTTCTGGATTGGACTTTCATTTCTCACAAAATTATTTTGTGTGGTTTTCAAATATTTTCACATCAAAACCTATATTTACTGTCAATAGATCAATAGAATATAATAAGTTCGGTGAAGAAAAAAGCATGTAAAAATTACTTAAACATTGATTTTTTTATTTTAAAAAAACCTAATTTAAAGATATCTCTGATTCCGCTGTTTGTGTATGATTGTGCTATAACAATGCGACAAAAATACGTCTTCAACATTGTGACTAAGTTTAGAGGGAGGATCTGTCGTGCCATAGTTATATTTGTTTATTTGCAACTCTTTCGTCCGACAATTTGTTTGATTAAAAAACGTCTGTGTAGTGTCTAATAAAGCAATGTTGGCTTTATATGACTTTAAAAATTAAATAAAACTTTTAAATTTATGTCAAACATTATATTTAAAATTGCCGCACCACCTCCAAATTTTATATATTTTTTAAATCAATCTGACACAAATTTAATGCTTATTTTTTATTTGGTCAGTATATCTGAAAATGTGCTTGTTTTATTTTGACGTAGTTTTAAGTTTCTATTTTTTATCACAGTTTTAACTGCGCAGGGTTATTAAATTAAGAGGCTATAGTTTTTAAAACAGTCTAAAATATTGTCCAAGTCGTTTTTGAAGTAGCGTTTTTAAAATTGAAATTGGTTCATGCTATACTTTCCACATTTCACAAGTTTAACTGTCGGTGGTACAAACTGCACAGCTCACATATTGGTCGCACTGCCTGGCAAATGTGTAGCTATGCTGTAACACGTTAGGTTGCACTGCCACGGTTAGTGCCTTTACACTCTTGAAATTTTAAAGGCTACTTGTTCTATTTGTTTTTTCACGAGCGCATGATTTCTCATTTTATAAAGCATTTAGGGTTAATGCTCATGGTACTTGCCACAAGTAGATTATTTTTGTTTCGTATAAAATTACGCTCGGTTGGGTCCACCAGGTTGATTTTCATATGAAGGAACCCATATGACGATGATTTATTTTCTATTTATATATATGTTGTATAGAATTCTGTAAATCATGTGAACTATGGGATGTATGGAGAGTTGTCTAATTGCATTGAAAAAATTAGGGAATGTGTAAGAATTATCGCAAGTTTGGAGTTATTCTCTTGAATATAAGCCAGTGTCTGTATTATAGTGTTTCGGCGGTATACACATTGGTAAATTAAGTGATTAAAGACTTAAAATTACCACTAGATGTCACCACCGTAGAACCATCTCCTTCAACTCTCTATTGGAATATCCCTGTAGATTACTCCTTCTGTGGAATCGTATCAGCTTGTATACCTATTTCCTAATTAAACTTGGAGATGTGTCTTGCTTCTTCAGGTTAGTAAAAGAAGTTATGCAATGAGGTCAAAAGTTATCTTGTCGGAATAGTTAAGGATTTTCAATCTGATATTTATGTCTATATATGTGTAATATGAAAGCTTAGATTATAATGTTGAATTGTTTAAAGCAGTGCATCGGAATTAGTGAAAGTTTTGAGTATGAAATTAATAGGATTTTCAACTATCAATACAGCATACAAAAATGATAAATAAGCTCGTCGGAGATTTAGTGCAAATTCAGTTCGTGTTTGACAAAGCAAGCTGTTTGTAGGCGCACTTCCAAATGCACAGCAGAATTTTGTATAGAATTTAAAAGTTGTATTAACCATAGTTTATTCTAGATCAGGACTATACACCTTTATCGGTATTTACGCACCATGTTTCATTGTTAGTTTTAAATGTGGGGTTTTATTTAGGGGTGACGATAATATATTTGAATTTAATTCATGAATCCATCACAATTTTCTCGTGATTTAATAAAATTAATATCATTTCCATCAGATCCAAAAATGCTTTCTAACTAGACGATGTATGAATATACTCAAACTAAAATATTTTTTCAAATAGAAAGAAAGCACATATAGGTAGAAACGACAACTACCAGAGTTTAATTTAAATTTAAATAGTAAACAAATACTAAAACAGAGAAGTATACATTCCTAGGCTTATACTATGACAGTGATCTTTCCTGGTCGTCGCACGTACAGCACATTGCAGGCAAACTGAATTCAGCATTTTGCACGAGAAATTTAAAAAATGTTTTATCTACTAAGGACTGAATAAATGTTTACTATGCTCTTCTTACAGCTATTTAACATATATGCTTCTCTATTGGAGTTAGGCCACGAAAATAAACCGTTTATTTATTTTGCAGAAACGGCTAATTAGAAAATTGTTTTCCCTCACTCTCATACCTTCTTGCCGTCCTGTTTTTAAAAAGCATAACTTACTTCCTTTATCATGCATACTTTTAATGGAAGCCGCTCTTTATGTTAAGAAATTTGAGGCACAATTTCCAGTTGTATCTACACAGCACAATTATGAAACAAAGCAATAATATATCGATTCCTAATTTTCGTTTATCAAAGAGAGAAATTTAAAAAAAAGTTAAGGCGCCACTGCTTTTATTTGGTTATGGAACATTTTAACAATTACTTATTGTGTATTTACCATATTTTAAAACATATATAACATTTTTTCATCAAATGTATTTCAACGTATTCTGTATTTCTAAGCTTTCAGTATCAAATTTTATAAAATGTTGAAATTTTTGTTTTTATCAAATGTATTCTAGGGTTTTGTATTTCTAGGCTCACTAATTCTTGACATTGTTTATACTTTGTAGAAAATCTACTTAACAAGAAATAAATAAATATATTTCTTGATATGTTCAAATTACAAATTAACAGAGATAAGTACAAAATGTTATTATTATTTACTGAAAAAAAAACAGGTAGAAATCCACACCTTGCTATAAAAACATTGTATTAAATGAATAAAATATAAAGCTCATTATTCACAATATAATACTCTATAAGTATGGTTAACAAATTTTCAGCCTGTAACTAATTTCTAGACCTTTCTTATAGCTTTCGGTCTTGTGAAAATTTTTATAGTAATCAAACATTTTCTTTGATTTAGAATATAATTTAGTTTTATCTAAAGCCCATATCTTATTTTTAAAATAAATAAAGTAATTGCATTGTCATGTTGGCCATTATTTCAAGTACTTTTGAGAGACATCTTGGACGTTCAAAAGCTGCCAGGGTGGAAATAGAACGATTATTTTTATAGCTTTTTCAAAATAAGTATCTAATATATTTGCTTATATACAATTATTTTTAACATTAATGGATTTCCTATCAACGCACCTCATGCGAGTGAAACTCACTTCCGTTATTATTATGGTAAAATATAACCTTACCAATAAAAACTTTGTATTCTAAAACAATATTTGTATTTTCCTGGATTTTATTTTTATTTTTTGTATACTTGCCGTATACATAATAAATAATGTTTAATCTTATAATATCTTATCTGAAAAAAAACTGAAAAGGTTTAAACTTAACCTTATATTATCTTATGTGAAGTTTACGTTTTCTCCTATGCAAATATTCAGGGGTGTTAAAATAATAAAAATTTAACAAACTGTTTTCAAAACTTTAAATGCTTAAAATGTTATATTCGTCAAAACATTTGCTATGAGTTTATTGATTTTTAAATTTGCTTTGTAAGGCCATCTTTATTTTAATACACAAATGTAAAACTCCGAACATAGCCATTTTATTTAACAAAATAATATCCACACAGGACAAAGTTGCTTTAGGTCAAGTAGGAGTGTATTTTATTTTTCAATCAAATTACAATGTTTTACAAAAGCAGCAAATTGTAATCTGAAACAAATATATTTAGTCATAAAACCATTTACTCCAAGGCTTGACTCATTCCATATTGCCCGGTGGTAATTAGGTTCGAAATAATATTATGATTAAATTCTTCTAGGAAAATATACGGGCATTTTCGGATTAGACGAAAAGCAATGAAATCACTGTTTAAATTTCCAAGATTTCGATGAAGCAGGTAGCACTATTTATATACGTATATTTTGAGTGTTATTTTTATATGTGTAAACTAAAGTTTAGACTAAGCGCCTAAGTATTATAATATATACACATAGATTGCCTTTATATTATTTCGTTTTATTTTAATTAAACTGGGGAATGTACCTAGATATCTTAAAATCTGGTCCACATATTTGGCAGAGTACAGGAACCATCTCAATTGGTTGAGTCAACCAATAGTTTCTAGACAGACTTTGTGCGCACTTTTTTTTTATTTTGAGCTATGTTTGGAGGGATTTGGAGATGTTTGTATCTAAAGTCCCCGGTCGTAAAGAAATTTGCAGAAAATAAAATTATTTTTAAAATAGCATATTAAAAACAACCAAGCACTGAACACAAAATTTCCTAACTCACTGCATTACTGTCAGAACGGACCAAGATACTAGAGTGGCTCCAGACCATGCGGATATATTGATACTTTCTATACAATATATCAACTTTACACATTAGAAGTTATCCTCTTCAAGTTTGTTTGAAGGAAGATAATGAAAGCGCATACTCATCAAAGGAGCTGCAATCATTAAGTCTTCTACACCTCTCCTTTCTGTGTTGTTTTCACATAATGTGAGACGACGACCGCTGCATCCCAAAAAATCACAATCAAAGTTCTTATGAGGTGCATACCAGTTCCACGTCCTATCTTAGTTATGCTGGAAAAGCTAGTGGCAGGTGTTTCCTTAAATGATGGAGTACAACCAAATGCGGCTTCTGTGCAATCGTTTCAGTACAACTCGTTTATCAAGCCTGTTTTCACTCTGAAATTAGTCACCTCGGCCATTTCGCCTATTAAAAGGACTACGAAACATTATCTATTTCACATTGATCTCCTAAGTTTAACCTTAGTTGGGTAACAAACATTCCCCAAAACTTCGGGTGAAAAGTTATACACCAATGAGATCAGTTCAAGCCTATGCCCACCATAGACTTTAAAGCTTCAAAAGTTGTTTGAAACTGATATGCTGTAAATGAATCCAAAAATTGCGATGTTTCGTAGTATAGTTGTAAGGAGGCTGGAATAAATTATTTTCTTATATGCCACAACTGCAATGGAAAATACCTCAACTTGAGGTTGAATGATATCGTAGAGTTTCTCCATCTTAAGATACAAGATATCTCAAAACATCTTGATAAACCTCTCGTTAGATCATGTAGACCCAAAAGATTTAAAAATGTAAGATAATCACTTTAAATACTGTTAACTTGAGTTTTGTTGCAAGGAATTGTGATATTACGAACATTATTTCTCAACTAATAAAACTTTATTGATACGATCTGTATAACATGCTAGACTATGACTCCTGGAATGGAATTACACCGATATTTTATTAGCGTGTTGTTTACCCTTAAACGATACTCACTGAGCTGAAAAGAACCCCCTTTTCTACAATATTTTGTTAGTATTAGATTTGGTAAGAAAACTATAGAATCGTTGTAAAATTCGTATGAACTCACCTTACTTACTTTTACTAACAAATGTTAGTGACATTGTTTGATAGCCGATAGCCAAGACTCAATATGTGTGATAAAACAACTTTCATTCGACTAGACACCTTTATAAAAGCATTTTGTAACTATCGAATATACGACCCGTGTATTTTGAGAACATTTATATCACAATAAATGAATCATTTTATAGCAGTTTTATAACTCTCTATACACTAATATAAGATTTATGAGTTATCTTAAAGACAGATTTAACAAACCCTTAAAAGAATGTTTTTACCTTTTAACGTGACATACGTATTGTGGTTAATATTATTAAGATATATGGCACTAAGTAAAATACAACTTTTCTTAAAACTTCCACTGTGTTAAAGAAAACTAACTTATGATATGTTTCGCTAACACCACGGCTTCAGCGGATGATACAATCATATTTGTATCAACTGATGAAGCCACAGTGTTGTATTTTCTTTAATATAGTGGAAGTTTTAAGTAAAAATTGTTTTTTACTTAATGCCATATATCTTAGTTACAGATATCCAACAGGTATCGGCCGAATTAATCCAATAGTTAATATTATTATTATTACTATAAAGGAAAGGATTCATAATGGCGCTAGATAATTATTATATATTTATGCTAAAAAAATAAAGCCTTTAATTCTGAATAAAATTGGCACATTTGATAAAAAAATATTTTGAAATGTTTCAAAAATATTTCCGAATATTAATTATAAAAACAATAAAGGAATAATTTATTGTTGGGAAACAAATAAATTAATTTTTGCACCATAAAAGTTGACATTTAAGTAAATATTTTATACAAATAGGAGAAACATAACGGAGAAAGAGACCTTAACAAAAGTATTGCGATTGATAATAAAACAGTTTACTCGCATTTAGAGCATCACACAATTTAACAATTGTATAACGTTCCTTAAACTCTATAAAGTAATTTTTAAAGCAAGGATTCTGACTGCCTATGAATTTTTCCACAGTAGTCGGTGTATATCCATATGTTATTTAAAAAAATAATATCCATAGTATTTGTTTTGATCGAACGGCAAATTGGACTCTTTTAACTTTTTTATCTTCTCTTACAAATGGTACACGAAATCCTTGTTTCACTTATTTATCAATATGTTTATGAAAGGGCCGTAGATAAAATCACAATAATTGGAAAAAGGCATAAACTAGAGTCTCGGACAACATTATTTGATATTACACTACGATTCGCATAGTCAAAAGTATTTTTCAGTAATGAGTGTATGTATCTATTAAAAGTAAGTTGAGCCTTCATAAAAGCAATTTTTAAGCTTAAATTTGTATCCAGTTTTGAGGGATGTTTAAGCATAATCAACGCCGGCGTAAAATAAATATATTTTTACAATTTTGTTCTGGTTTAACCAAATTTATTATACCCTGTATACATCTTTCTGTCATTTCGTTCCCTTCTACAAAAATAAATATAACCAATACAAGTTATTTCAAGTAATATACAAAATATCTCCTTTTTCCCTTTTTTTTCTAACCTGGCAGCACAGTTTCAGTATTTTGATTATTTCCTTTTTTTTTATAATTTTGTTGCTTGCCTATAAAATTTGGATCTTGGAAATAGAAATTTTGACAAATCTCAATCTAGAGTTCAGCTAAAGATAATTATCTAGGTGCAAAATAAATTTTTTATTATTAATAATAGTAATAATAATTCTACATGTATTTTAAAAAGGAATTGTTTTACAATTATAAAAATATATTTAATGTTAAATTAGTAATTTTGTTTGCTAGCTGTAGTTGTGGTTACTCTTAGTAAAATCCCTCAGGTAATCCCCTAAATAATGTTTAATTACTTCAACGAGTAAGAAAGTTGGTTGTCGTCAGCATAAGTTTGTACTTTGAAGGAGGATTTATTATATCTATGTTCTATAAAAGTTGTTGAGACAAAATGGAACCTCGAGGGATACATGATTGAATACTAATACGCTCTCTATTATTGGAAGAGATTTTCTAAAAACGTTTATTTCAAAAATATTTTATTACATTTTCTGAGTCAATATCGAACACATAATATTTCAGCTTAGCACACAAAAGGCATTAGTCAAAGTATTATATGCATTTTAAAACTGTAATAGGAGGAGCATACTTGTTCATACCTGCATCGTAAGCTTTAATTATATCGCCAAGTATTATGATTAATGCCGTGGTAGTGTTCTCATTGTTTTGAATAATTTATTTTATAGAAAGAAACTGATCATTTGCACATAAATAATTTAGTAAAAATAGATACATCAATCCTAAAATATGTATATGTGTCATAAATTAATATTAATTTGATATCTTATTGTGGTATTAATATACATTATGGCTTTTTAGCTTAAAAAGATGCAATTAAGCATCGAAACGTAGCTTATGCAATAAAATTGTTTGAATGCATTAGTTTATTTTTGCCGCTAAACTATATTATAGGAGGCAATATCTTATTTCCATTTAATATCCCTATTTTTTATTATTTGTCATTTTTGTATATTTTCTTATTACGCGAAGAAGCCTTTACCGAGTTTTTAAACATTTTTGTCGCCACCTTAGATTTGTATTGAAACTGCACCAGTTCTTATCAATATAATACTTGATTTTTGTTTAAAGCTTGAAACAAAAACTATAAACTTTTCACATAATATAGGAAAGAAAAACTTATTACTCGAAAGACCTTTACCGATTTTGTAAACATTTGATTGGGCCATTATTTTGTTTTGGATTAATGGTGAAAATGTACCATTTGATACGATATTTTATTTCTGAAACTTAAAGCAAATTGGTTTCGTAGGTTTTTATCTTTTCCGTGAAAAAAGACAGATTGACAACAAGAAGATTTCACGTGAAATATGCGGAAACATGTTTTTAGTCATAGAGGGAGACTAAGAATGGTTTCTTCAAAACTGTAATAATTTAATTCTTTTCATTTACCAGGGATGTAAACACAAATTGAAAACAGAAACTACAATTTTTTTTACGCAATAAATTTGACACACAAAATTTTGAGTATTCGCTTTAAATGCCCGTTTTTTAGTATTTAAATGAATATAACAGCTCTTTATGTAACTAGTTACGAAAAGTGATATTTTGTGTAACGTGTAAATTTTTTTCGGGACGAGCGTAAGCGAATTACACAAAATATCTTTTCGTAACGTGTTTCATGCAAGATTTTTTCTAATTTGGCCACTTAAAAATATAAAAAGAAATTAAACAAAAGACCCATCAGAAGTATATAATTTAATGCTGTAACGAACTTTTCATCACCAGTTACGGAAAACTGTAGGTTTCGTAACTAGTTACTGAAAGTAAGACGTTTTAAAATGTGAAGCAGTTTTGAAAGGTCACACATGTCAAAATTAGGAAAATTAATTTCCAAAATAGAAAGACAGTGAGCACAGATATGTTTAGTTCCTTCGTAAAATTAAGTATTGTAATCGTGAAAAAATTACCCTCCGAGATCTTTACGTTTCAGGGACCCTAGATGCCGAAAAACTTTCTCAATTCCGTTGGTCTGTCTGTCTGTCGATCTATCTGTTCGCGGCATAGCTAAAAAACTACCCATCCGATTGCTTTCAAATTCTGGTCAAAAATTAAGGGTCGTATGAGCTGGTAACAATTTGGTAAATTATGATGAAATAAAACCGCGTCCTAAGAACTGCTTATTCAATTTACTTCAAATTTTGCACAAAAATCAAATGCTTTGTAGGAAGTAACTGGTAAAATTTTGGTACGAATCCAAAATGACGGCTTAATAAAATATTAAAACATTCTGCCTGAAAAATCTACTTAATGGATTGATTTCAAATTTTGTGCAATAATTGTGGTATGAATTTAAGATGGCGGAACGAAATGGCGGCCAAATAAAATGTTTGTAATAGTGAACAAAATCACCCTTTTACATATCTTCAAGTTTTAGCACTTCTAAATGCCAAATATTATGTTTTATCAATTCCGTCGGTTTTTTTGTGTGTCTGTTCGCGCCATAGCTTAAAAAGTACTTACCCGATCGATTTCGAATTTTGGTCAAAAATTAATGGTCATATGGGGATGACTTGGTAATATTTTGGTAAAAACGCACGAAAATGGGGACGTGAAACGTTTAAAAATTATTACTGAAAAACTAATCATCCAAATTACCTCAAATATTGCATAAAAATCAAGTATTATGTAGTAATGAACTGGTAACATTTTGGTATGAGTCCAAGAGAGCAAAACAAAATGGCGGCCTAATAAAATATTTAAAAAATCAGCCTGAAAAAACGATTTACTAGATTAGTTTCAAAATGTGTGCAAGCATTGAGTGTCGTATAGAGATAAACTAATAAATTTGTGGTACGCATTCAATATGGCGGAAAAATATGGCGGACACATTGATAATATGAGCAAGAACATCTAAGCAATCACTTAAACCAAAAGATAACATGCCTGATATAATGCCATCAGAACCACATGATTTTGTTTTAATATTAGATATAATTTTTTAAAATTTCATAATTTGATACAGGACTTAAAGTAAAATAAAAGGTTTTTTATTTTTAATTTGAGTTAATTTTTGCTGAGTAAAATATAATTAAGTCCTTTTCAAGTAATAAATTACCTGAAGAATATATATAGTTATTTAAATTTTGAGCTAAAGGAAACTCATTTACTTTTTATTTCTGTAAATGGTTTGGTATTAGCATAAGTAAAACATAACCGTTAAAATAATAAAATTTATTTCTGAAAGCTTATTATTTAATGTTATTTTATCTTGGTCCCGTGCACGAAAAACTCTACTATTTTATCAATATTGTGCAACCAAGCAAAAAATTATCCGCACCATTTAACAAAGATCCTAAATCTAGGCCAGCTATATTTCTTTGTTTTGGGTTTAAGTTCAACTGATAAGTGAAACTGGTGTTCATAAAAGTGCCTCAAAGGAGAAAAGTAGTGGTTATAGAATAAATAATTTTTTGAAAGTTAATATTGAAGGATTGTAATATCATAATATATAATAATTATTAAAACGTTTATCACCTCAATGAATATTCAGTAGGACTCTTTACTTCCCTCGGAAAAGGCAAGTATTAAGGGTCCCTAGATGCCGAAAAACGTATTTCTCAATTTCGTCGGTCTGTCTGTCTGTCGGTCTGTCTATTCGCGGCATAGCTAAAAAACTACTTACTCGATTGACTTCAAATTTTGATAAAAAATTAAGGGTCATTATGGAGATGACCTGGTAGCATTTTGGTAAATCTCGAAAATGGCAAAACAAAATGGCGGCTTCGAGAAATTTAAAAAAAATGAGTACTACAAAACTACTTAGCCAATTTATGTCACACCTTGCGCAAAAATCAAGTATTATATAGAAATCAATAGGTAAAATTTTGATACGAATCCAAGATGGCCGAACAAAATGGCGGCCTAATAAAATATTTAAAAATTCAGCCTAAAAAACTACTTAATGAGTGATTTCTAATTGTTTGCTATAAATAATTGTGGTATAGAGATGGACTATTAAACCTGTGGTACTAATTCAAAATAACGGTAGGCCAAATAAAATATTTGTAATCGTGAAAAAAAAATCAATCTCTCAGGTTTTACGTATGTTTAGGTTTTAGTGTCCCCAGATACCAAAAATTACGTTTTATCAATTCCGTCGGTCCGTCCGTCGATTTGTCTGTCAGTTTGTAGCATAGCTTAAAAACTACTCATCAGATTGACTTAAAATGTTAGTCAAAATTAGAGATCATATGGGGATGACCTGGTAATATTTTATTAAAAATCCAATATGACGAAACAAAATGGTGATCTAGTG
This sequence comes from Kuschelorhynchus macadamiae, assembly GCA_030620095.1. NCBI lineage: Eukaryota > Metazoa > Arthropoda > Insecta > Coleoptera > Curculionidae > Kuschelorhynchus > Kuschelorhynchus macadamiae. Next base: position 1,640,310 of record JAUTXW010001917.1, on the reverse strand, counting down.
AAATGTTAAATAAATTATTACTAGAAAACCACTTGTCCAATGTATCTCAAATTTTGCACAACAATCAAATATTATGTAGAAATCATCTGGTAAAAGTTTGGTACGAATCCAAGGTGGCGGAACAAAATGGGGGCTTAATAAAATATTTAAAAATTCAGCCTGAAAAACTACTTAATAGACCGATTTCAAATTGTGTGCCATAACTAATTATGGTATAGAAATCAACTAGTAATATTGTGGTACTAATTTATGATGTGTGGTGAGAAGGTGATAGGGTCATATCTCTCAGGTTTTACATATTTTTAGGTTTTAGCTTCCATAGATGGCAAAAAATATTCTTATCAATTCCGTCGGCGTCGGCGTCGGTTTGTCTGCTCATCAAATCGCGGCGTAGCTTAAAAACTGCTCATCAGAGTAACTTCAAATTTTAGTCAAGAATTAAGAATCATATAGGGATGATCTGGTTATATTTTGGTAAAAATCGAATATGCCGGAACAAGATAGCGGCCTAGTCAAACGTAAAAAAAAATGTTACTAAAAAAATTAATTACTCCAGCTATAAAGTAATGATCCTGATTTTCAGATAATATAATACTTTGGATAGGCATTTCGTGTCCCTAATGAATAAGTGTAACTTGAATTCGTGGGTTATGGGACTGCAATAAGGTCTAAAGTGAAAACACTATTTTCAATTGCAACGTTTCGTGTTACATTAACACTTTTTCAAGCTCTGGGGACAAATTATATAAATTAGATTAAAAGCCGAAAAACAATCTAAAAGGCTTACCTTGAGTTAGTGTGAAAACCTTAATAATAATATTGTGTAAATGTCCATTATTAAGGTTTTCACACTAACTCAAGGTAAGCCTATTAGATTGTTTTTTGGCTTTTCATTTAATTTATATAATTTGTCCCCAGAGCTTGAAAAAGTGTTAATGTAACACGAAACGTTGCAATTGAAAATAGTGGTTTGACTTTAGACCTTATTGCAGTCCCATAACCCACGAATTCGAGTTACACATATAATATAATACGTTACAAAACTTGTGTAATAAAATTCATAGCCAGTCGAATGTTAGTTATGTACAAAAACTTTCGTTACAATTATTGAATTTTCATTTGATTTTGATAAACATATCCAAAATTCATCAAAACCTAACTGTTTCTTTGAGTGCAATAGAACTTTTAATAAAAATTGGAATTTTAGTGTTGAGGTGCAGCCGATATGAACAAAAATATCCGAATTCTTAAATACGGCAACTATTCTATTTAAATGGATATTAATTAATTAAAATAAAAAAATTTTCATGATATATGGAAAATGCAAAATTCCAACTTTGATTGCAAAAATAGAGGCAAGATTAAGTTGTAGGCATGAGAGCTTTTGACCAGGAGGTCGAGAACTATAACATTAAATTTTCAGAGAAATTGACTGAAAGCCATTTTCTATAAGAAATGTGCGGGGTTCTTTGTCAGGTCATACGATAATTCTGGGAATAAAATTTTCTAGGAATGTGATGACGAAAACTGACTGAATAAATTCTAAAATATTTTTTGACTTTTCGGTATGATAGTTAGGATTTTGTTTATATCATATTCATATTCTTTTCTTTTGCCTAAACGTTTTAAAAATATTTTTACTTAAACCTATTAGACAAAACACAACATTTTTAATTTTATTTTTCACATTATTTATGTTAAGGTCTCTCTCGGATTTCACACAAGTCTTGCTTGGATAACAAGGGTAATTTTAGCATACAACTGTTTGATTTTTTACACAGTGTTTTAGTCTACATTATGTCCATTATGTGATTGGTATTACCCCTAAATAGAGTGTACTTAATTGTATTGTGGTTGCTCGTTTGCTGAAATACATATTATAAGTGCCCAGTTTCTACTTTTAAACAGATTTGCTAAAAATGTATAATCTTATATTTCTAAAACTAAATGAGCACTTCTATGTAGGCTGAAAAGTAAACTATGTTAAAATTAATTTAAATGTTAGAATGAAAATACACGATGTGCTTCATCCATCCACTTCCGCCTTCTAAAAAAAAGTAGTTGACGTTTTGCGTTAATCGAATTTATAATTTTTTAATATTTCCTTTTCTCTTTCCAATTAGAAATAATATGTAATTTATACATGGTTATTATAGATACATATATACAGTCGAAGATTAATATTACATCATTAGAAACATTTAGGCAACTAGCTTGTAACTAACAGCAAAAAAAAACAAAAAAAATATACCCTAACAGTCTAGGCAAATGACCTCTGTTAAAAAAGGGTAAAATGTAGGCATGATTAAAATATCGAAACTCTTAACGTAACCTGATTCAAATATTTTATAAGTTCTTTTACCGAACATCGTTTCGATATCGCCCACTCGGTTACTTTCATCGTAAAATTTCCAGGCCCAATGTAAATATTTCAAGACGACGAGCCGCCCCTGGGCTGAGTGCTCTGAAGTATAAGGCATTTCGCCTAGCCGAGGGCCCCAACAGCATGCCAAATATTGTTTTAACGAATTAGGGCGGTCCGCTTAAAACATTCGGGATCCAGGCCCGCGTACGGTATAACGAATTTAGGTTTTGTAAACACACCCCGTCCTATTAAATTTGTTTTTTAATTTGCAGTTTAGATGAAAACGGCTTAATGTACTATTGTTGGTCGAAATAAGGGCAACTGTTTTTACTTAAACCCTTAAGGATTTGCAAGGCGAATTTAATGATCCTTCTTAGCCATTGACAAAATCAACTTTTCAATGAAATAGTTTAATATATAAAAATTAAACCCAAAATATGTTATTTTAAATATAACTCTTTATATGTTATATGTACATCAAATTGGCCTCTTTTCTCTAATTATAAACATTTGTTGGGTTTGATTTCTTTATTTTCAAAAATGACGAGAAATTTGACAAAATTTCCTCCATAAGAGGGAATGTGTAAGAGAAAGGATGTTCTACTACATAGTTGAGTGAATGGGAATACATTTCTCCTCATGGGACGGTTTTTCTCTAATTCCAAAAATTAGGAGGGAGTAACGAAAAAAGATTGAAACTATCAAAAATGTGCAAAGGATAAATACATCAGAAAATGTAGCCACAAAAGGAAGGCAGTGTGGAATATCATAAAAAATAACAATTCGTCCACTAAAAATCTCCAGTCATCAAAACTAAATGCTATTGATTTTAACAATTTCTGCTGTATTATTGCTGAATACATCATCAAGGATTTTCCTAGAGTAGCAAAAAACCCAATGGATTAGGTATCTCCAAACACAACCACCGTTGATGAATATTTTAAATTTATCCATGTATCCATTAATAAGATGACGGATATCGTCATAGGTTTTAAGAATATCCATACCAAAGATTACTTGAACTTAAATGTAAGAATTTTAAAAACGATCAAGGAAATAATAATTTACTCATTAACTAAAATAATAAACTCTTGTATAAGCGAAAATATATTTCCTGATAGTCTTAAAATTGCTTATGTTGTGCATGTTTTCAAAATGGTTGTTGCGATGAAATTTCAAATTACAGCCTAATCTCAATTGGGCCCTTATTTGGTAAGGTCTTCAAAAAATACCTTAAAAACAGATTTATGTATATTTGGAAAGCCATCATTTATTGAATTCCAGACAGTTGGTTGTAGAAACAACATGTCTACTACTTTAGCGATTGGCAAACTTGTAGACTTTGATCAAGAATGCTTCGAGGGCAACTCAGACTTTCTTATTTGACTTGACCAAAGCTTTCGATTGTGTTACTCATGACTTGCGAATTCAGAAACTTTTTCTATATAAGTTTGCCATTAGTGGGTTGAACCTGATTAATCATATTTGTCTAATCGTTTTTAATATGTGTCGTACTATGGTGACTTGTCAAATAGACAGTCTATTAGCCATGGGGTTCCACAGGACTCATTGTTGGGGCCGTTACTATTTTGACAAATGAAGCTGGAGAAATATTGTTGTTTGCTGATGATACTACAACAATAAATACCAACAAAAATCTCGAACGCCTGGCCAAATAGTGGTGACGACACATAGTAATGTAGAGACTGGCTTATATCCAGAAAACTAGGTATTAACGCAGCAAAAACAAAAACATTGCATTTCTCGCGAGCACAGACCCCGTTAGGTTTTTAGGTATTTATCTCGCTACAAAATTAACATCGGAAGAATATAAGAAGGTGGCAAGAAAGTAAAGTAGTAATCTCTACATGTTACGTAATCTTAAAGGTATCGTATCATGGCCACATTAATGCCCATATATGTTATGCTATTGGGGGGACACTCCCTACATGGGGTTATGGTGTTTGCTTTATAGAGGCGCCAGTGGTTGCGGGTTTGAAGTTTGATAAATGTTGTAGAAATTGTTTTGTCACCTTAGATATTCTCACTCTACCCTGTATGTATATTTTAAATTGTCTTCTGAGCGTTAAGGAAAATGTTAATACTTACACTCACAACTGCGACTATCGGGAGTACAACAACAGGATGTAAAATAATAATATTGCTATAAATTACAGTAGAACTGCAAGAGCCAGTGACGGAAGGAATCACTATTGCACAAAATTCTATAACGTTCTCCCTGAGAAAATTAACAATCTAATAATAATAAAATTAAATTACATACAAAACAATACCTCAAATAAAAAAAGATTTTTATACGAGTGATGAGTATCGTCACAATAATTTTCACGATTTTTATTAACTCAGTTTTACTCAGACTGACATTTTCTTGTTGATATATTGTATTTTACATTTTAGTTTTTATTAAATTAACTGTTTTTATTTTTTTTACGTTTTAACTTTATTATATTTTTATATCGTGTTCTTGAGATTTTGACATGTAAAAATACTTATGTATGTACATTTATCAATAAATATTTATTGGTTGATTGAATAAAGGTATTAAAGCAAAAACAGACTTTAAGACATAATATACATTTAAAAAATGTAATTTGGTTTAATTTTTTGATCTATTTATAAAATATTTTTAACTTTGATTTTCCGAAAATATAATAGAGAAAAATCCTACAACTTCTGTAGACCGTAGGTGGAAGTCAAAATACAATGAACCACTCTGTACAATTTTGCTATAATATTTCCTGTCTTCCGTAAATAAATTGGACCACAATTTTTCATATAGTTTTTTAAAACGCGTTTGTTTAGAATTTATAGTATGTCTTAAAAATGTATAAACCGATATATTCAGTTCCATTCATAGTAATTAATTATGTAATAATCTGCCACAATGATTAATCCGAAAAAAAACTAAAATAAATTTCTTTTATTTCAGGGTGACAGTCTGGTGAAATCTGAACCTCCGTCAAAGGATATGACAGCACTTAATGCGGTAAGGGAATTACATGTCTTTAAATTTTTGCCATGCCGTATATCCTAATAAATAGTTCTACTGTCATCTTTCATGAAACATTTTTTGCCAAGGTAAAAAGTACAAGTCAATTTTCCTACTGCTCTCGAATATTTGAATATTGGTATTTCAAATCCTAATAAATTATGACAAAATTATATTCAAATGTAACCTGGAAGGTTTTAATTAAATTTGATTGTTACTCTGCCGTAATAAACAAACTTTAGAGTAAAATTTTAATAAATGTGTTAGAAAGAATTTAAACTTGACTGAAGATATATAACGCTTAGATTTACCCTTAAGATAAATACGCCTAAATCTGGATTACCATGTACATTTTGATATTTTACTGGCTAAATTATTCTTGAATTTCCCGCAACATTAGGTACCCTAGCAAAATATTTGTGTTTAATTAATCCATAAAAAAATATTTTTTAGCCTTAAAAAATATTCTTGATTACTCAGTATATAAGTAACAAAAAAAATGGTACTGTTTTGGATAACTTCAATATTCTACATCACATTATTGACTTTTATAAAAAAAACGACCATTTTGACGAGCTTGGCATAAATTCCTTGGCTTGCTAAATAAATTATTCTTCATATTTGGAGAAAACAACTTACAAAATTATTTTATTGGTATAGATAAATCAAAATATATATTTTTAAGAGGGTGTTTAAAATTGATTAATATTAAAAACTGTTAAGATAAGCTACTATTATTATTTTTGCTAATGCTATGTGTAGCCTACATTTTAATGCATAACTTGAAATAATTGAATAAAAATATGTTTTTAAGTTTCATTTAAAAAAGAGATTGCTTGTTCTTCAAAGAAAATATTTGCTGACCTTTCGAAGCCTTCTGTTTCGTGTCCGAATGAACTCTTTATAAAAAACTGTACCAGTCAGTCACCCTATAGCGATACTTTTTTATACATATGCGAATTTGCTGACGTCTTTAATTATGTTACTATAATGCTTTATAATTATTTACTCGGAGGTTTGTAAATGATGTATTTATCTGCAACAAAACCTAACAAAGTGCTAAAAGGTTCAGTAACAGATGTCTAGTTACTAGTTTGCTCAATTTTTTATAACACATTTATGATATAATTAAGGTTAGCCAAATCTATCTTTATGACTTCATTAAACTGAAAGCAGAATTTTGGCAGCGTGAACTAAATAAAATGCATTTATCTTTCTAGGATCTAAATCCCCACAAAACTGCACTGGGTTAAAGAGTAGTCTCATAAATTTTTATGCACTTGGTTGTGTCGTGAGCGGCTTCTAGAAACAAGGGCATAAATTCCTTTGGTCGAGAGTTGTTTTATCGAAATAAAGGCAGTTTTTAAAACTCATTTATTTTAGCGATTTTTAGTCCTGGTTATTAAATACTCTCAGTGCAGCAAAGTATATATAATCGTTTAACAGAAAATTACTAACTCGATGGAAAAAAGTTGAAAAGCAACACAAAATAGCTTTTTATAAACCAAAAAAATCTAGAATTAAAAAAAGTTAGCGGTGTGTTTAATAGGTTATAAACGTATTTTGGGCTGTATTGTTTATATTTTTCGTCAGTATTTGAGCCCAGATATTTCAACTTTTCAAAAAAAAACTTTACTCCGCCATGTAAAAAAATACTATCAAATTTGACAAGATTCTTGAATATCTTCAGAACCGACAAACCATTAATTATTAGTTTTTCTAGCAAAACCTTCTATTTTTTCGTTCACAAAGCCTTATTGATTGTTACCAAAAGTACATTTGTCACATTTTTATATTTTTTCTCATAAGACAATAAACTAAACTAAACAGTGCTAGATATTTTTTGTTAGATAATTAAACACACCTTGATGCACATTTTTTAAAACGGAAGTTGGCAGTATAAAAAAAATTTAAAAGTAACTTTTAACCCGACCTTCTTCTTCTTCTCCTTCTCGAATTGTCGTAACTGAATTCGGGAAATAGCGGTGACTAGTGAGTGCTTGAAATGTATCTTATATCAAGAAATATCCGGTTTTTTGAATGCACTACACTAGACTATATACTACAACATAGTATATAATGATACTCTAGCCTATACCATTGTCTTACGTAGAGGTTTTCCGGTGTCTTCTACGCAGTTGTATTGTGTAGTGTATGTGTTGAGTAAGAAGCCTTGTTACTGTTCGCAATCGATTCAAAGTCTACGAACAAGGTCGTTTTTTTTTTAAAGTGCGCGCTCAGCCAAGTCCAAACCCACGCCTTAACCGGAAGGCAAGCTCTCTTAGCAGTGACTGACGTAACCTAACCTAATCTAATCAATTTTTAAGTGAGCTTAAAGGAATATAAATTTCCATTATGCTTTTATCATACCAAGTTGCTTCCTAAAAAGAATATTAGCAAATAGAAAATGTCACTTTATTGAATTTTTGAATAATGTCCGTCAACTTGACAATAATTGGCAACTTGTCACATGTCATTGAAAATGTATCTTACTGTGAAAAAAAAACATAGTTAGGTTAACTGTAGTTCGTATTTAAAATCGGGGAAAATTTACTTTTACTTAATCTAGCCTAATTAATTAGGTTAGCAAGGAAAACGAAAAACATTATTATATTTTTGTCTTATCAAGTTCATTCTCTGAAAATTGAACATTCGTTATTGAATGGTATTTAAAAATTAAGGATTTGTTAGTAAAAATTTACAACAATAATTTCTTAAGGTGAAATATAAGAACACCGCCCGACGAGTAGTATGCAAACTATAAACATACTAATGGTTTCAAATGTGTCAAATTACCAGGCATCTAGCAGCAAATTGTGCAGTGCATTTTAAGTGATTTTTATGTCGTTATAATTAATATAGGCTTCATTTTTTTGTGACTAATATTGTTTATAATTGCCAGGTGTACGAAAAACTTGAATACAATTTTCCAAACCTATCAGCACAAGCAAACAACGAGTGGTGTTTGGCCAATTCAACGATTGGTTTGAGAACCTAAAATTATTGAGATATTTTTTAAGAGTAGTTATTATTTTATTCTATTTATAGAGAAACCTGAAATACGGCAAATATTAAATATTTCTCCGCGTCTTTGTACCGAATAAGTTTTTTTGATTACCTGCACTAAATCAATAAAATAAAATATATGCAGGATGTACTGTATTATTTGCAGAATATTTTAAATACAGGCAGATATCACATTAATTTTAGGTACATATATTAAGTGCCAATATTAGTATTTGTTTATTCATGTTAGCTTTAACTCTGGAATGTAGATTAAGAAGACTGTAGTCAATTTTTTTAGATATCTCGCCACGCTGTTGTCCAAAAATTTGATTGGAGCAAAGAAAAAATACTGACAAAATACACTCAGAAACCACATCGAAGCTGCGTGCAAAAATCGCAATGTAGACGTCAAACAAATGTATATATATATATATATATATATATATATATATATATATATATATATATATATATATATATATATATATATATATATATATATAAAATCGGCGATCGAGATGTTTGCAAATCATAACAATTTAGGTTCCGCACCTAGATACCGATCATATTTTCCCATCTCTGTCGATCTGCCTGTACACATCGTATATCAAAATTATTTATTCGATTGACTCTTAATTTTGATGAAAAATCAATGATCGTATTATGAGGATGTGTAGCATTTTGGTAAAAATCCAATATGTAAAAAAAAACTGTTAAGAGTTAACTTACACAATGGATGTTAAATTTTGCACAAAAATTAAGCGTGATATTAGTGATTACCTGGTAAAATGTTGTTGCGATGCCATTTGGCAAAATGGTAGCCCAATGAATTGTTAAAAAAATCAGACAAGAAAGGCTACTCATTTACATATTAATCAAGTGTGATTATTTACAAAAAAATAAAAAGGAAAACTGGTAAAATTTTAGTGCGAATTCCATATGGCATAACAATACCATTTTCTGAAATAAAACCTTTTTATAGAGGAAAACAATAAATTACATAACCAATTTTTTTATACACTGTGTAAACACAATTATGAAACATAAATGTTAATAATAATATTATTAACAATAGAAAAATAAGTTAAATAAAATAATATATAAAAAATTAGGAGTAGGTAAATTAGCTTTACCCGGAACTCATCTCGTCATGTATTTTTTCATTTATAAAGGAAAATAAAGAATACCGCAGTTTAATTCAGCATATATACAAGTTATGTTACATTTCATTCCCTTAATAAATGGAGGGATTCATTATGAAGGATATTCCGAGTAATAGCTTTACCCATTTTTGTTATTCGATTACTATTTTGTTGGTGATAGTTCTATAAAATAAATATCTTTTTTATTACACGAGCATATCAAAAATATGGAGGGACACTATGTTTTTTCAGACACATTTTCAATATTTATAATACTTCTGTACAGTGACGGCTCGTGGTGAATTATATTGAGAGGTCAATAACAAATTTAAAAATAGGCATACTTAAAATAAAAATAAATATCTTATCTTTAAATTGAGCTTTAAATTCTCTTTAAGTTCAGGTCTACTCTCGTTCTTTAGAATTGGAAAAATGCTGAATGGCACGTTCGTTAAAATTGCATGCACATTCCTTTTATAAACGATTTCTCGATACTTAACATTGCTAAAGCGGATAGTATCTTGGCCCAGCTCCTCAACAAAATGTATAAGCCCTCGAAAAACCCCTGGATTTTCATACAAAGCCGTTCCATTATGGCCACGTAGTGCCAGCTCGAATGCCCCACAAAATTTTACACAATCTATAATTTTGTTTAAAAATTAACGATTTTTGGATACATTTTTTAAATAGCCTGGTAAGTTTGCTAGACAGCCTACCGATTAAAGGTAAAAAAATTCTATGCGGAGACTTTAATATTGACTATGCTACTGTTTGTGCCATCCAGAAATATCTAATTTCTATATTCGACTCTTTCGGTCTTTCAATGCATGTATCCTCGCCAACTAGAATTTCAAAAAACTCTTCTTCTATCATCGATTACATGGCGTCTGATTTTTCTCCATCAGAGGTGCAATCACAGGTCTATAACTCAGGTCTTTCCGATCACGAGGCGGTAATTTCCAGGTTTAGTTTACCTATTAGGCCCTTACCAAGATCTCGCCATCGGGGCAGAATTTTCTCGGCCGCAAATTTCTCAGTATTTCATAATATTTGCTTTAACACCAATTGGAATTTTGAATCTGATAATGTCAACACAAACTTCAGAACTTTTTTAAATAACTTTAAGTGCTTTTAACAAGGCCTTCCCGCTTAAGAATATCAAACCTAAGCGGCATAAACCGTGGACCACGAAAGGAATACGAATTTCTGCTAAAAATATGCGCTCGCTCTCATATATAAAAAAATTCACCGACTCCTTTCTTATTCTCGACTATATCTCTAATTATAGGAGGATCTACACTACTCTTATTAAGTCAGCAAAAAAATTACACTACCGAAAACGTCTAACAAACTCTAATAACGTTTCAAAAGAAACCTGGTCCATCATCAATAACCTCAGAAACAAATCAAACCCTGTGACTCAGAACTTGCCAGGGGCTAATGATCTAAATGATTATTTTATTAATGTAAGCAAAAATGTCACCTCTAGTATCTCGCCAAGTTTGGACCCTCTTTCGTTTCTCCCTCCTTCAAAAAATTTAGCTGATAGCTTTTTCTTAAGTCCCGTTAGCAACACTGAACTATTGAAGGTAATACATAATATTAAAAGTAAATCTTCGTGTAGCACTGATGGCCTATCAATTAGAATATTCCTGAACTTGCCACTCCCAGTCATAGAGGCCCTTACAACATTAATAAATGAGTCCTTTATAAAAGGTGTATTCCCTGATTGCCTTAAAACAGCTATAATTATTCCACTTCATAAAGGCGGCGAAAAAACTAACTCTTGCAATTATCGCCCAATTGCACTACTACCAGTGCTATCAAAAATCATCGAAAGGCTACTGAAGAACCGTCTTATGCCATTTCTCCTGAAACATCAGATAATATCCCCGGAGCAGTTCGGATTTCTACCCAACAAGTGCACCAGTGACGCCATGTTCACGTTGCTTAGAGGCGTCTACTCATCTCTCAATAACAACCACCCAACTGCCTCAGTTTTTTGTGACTATGCGAAAGCCTTTGATTGTGTTAGTCATGAAATTCTGATAAACAAACTACATTTTTATGGAATTCGTGGTACTTCTTTAAATTGGTTCAAATCTTATCTTGGGAAAAGGCAACAACTTGTAAGGGCTAATGGTTCCGATTCTGATTGTAAGTTGATTACAAGTGGAGTTCCTCAAGGTTCAGTCTTGGGACCTATTCTTTTTTTGTTATACATTAATGATATCACGAACCTTAAAATTAATGGAAGAATCTCCCTTTTTGCTGATGACACAAGCATAACATGGAGTGATTTTGATACAACGTCTTTACACTCTAGTATCTCCAAAGACTTGGTTATAATTAAGGCTTGGTCCGATTCCAATATGCTTTGTTTTAACGTCGATAAAACGGTGGCGTTATCTTATAAGGGAACTTTACAACCACTTCAGGTACATAACAGCAATATTGAATACGTAGAGTCGGTTAAATTCCTGGGTTTAAATATAAATAGCAACCTAAAATGGTCTAATCATATTGACACCTTAACTAAAAAACTTTCTACCGCCTGCTTCGCCATTCGATCAGTTTCAAAAGAACTAGACGTTCCTTCTGCCAGACTTACTTATTTCTCTTTATTTGAATCCCACCTCCGCTATGGCCTTCCCTTTTGGGGCTGCTGTACCACCGAGCAATTTCGTAGTATTTTTATGCTTCAAAAGAGAGCCATTCGTTATTTGTTTGGTCTAAATAATAGAGCTCACTGCCAATACTATTTCAAAAAACATGAAATATTAACACTTCCTGCATTATTTATTTTGGAAACGGTATGTTTGCTGAGAAAACATATAAACACCCTCCCAGAAAGGCCACAACATGTATACCCTACCAGAAACTCTAGGCATGATATTTATCTTCCCATTCCTTCCACAGAATTAATAAAAAAATCAATTATTTACAACGCCATAAAACTTTACAACAATCTGCCAGTACATTTAAAATCTATCCCTATGCTTGCACAATTTCGAAAAAACACCAAAGCATACCTCATTGAGAGACCACTTTACAGCGTTAATGATTTTTTTTTCAGTGAGTAAGTCTCTTTAAATTGTCACTAAACTCGCTTGTTTACTTAAATCTTTTGTGAGTCATGTCCTAACTCATAGCATAGAATTTTGTAAATCATTATATAGGGAAAAGAACTGTCGAACATTCACTTAAAACTTAATTATTTTTGTTAGGTATTGGATTAAAAACAATTTAATTCTTTTTGTATACTACATTCTGCACTAGTTCAATATACCTTCTGTTTAACATCACAATTATTTGTATAACTATAATAACATAGAGTTTAAGGTCGCATAGTTGCAATTTTGATTTCAATGTCATCGAAATTATTCACCTCGTACATGTGTGTTTGTTTACTTTTATAAGGTTATCATGATTCATTTACTGTTTGCAATGTTATGCTATATTCTAACGTGTGTTTTACGATTTGGTAAATTGATAATTTACATTTTAAAAATAAAAGCACTGACTTGTCGAAATTATTTTCGATTAATGTTTTGATATGTCTTATTTTTAGGTATATTTTGCTTTGTCCATAAAATTGTAGAATTTTTCTGCGGCAATAAAGCATACTTTTGTTTTGTTTTGTTTTGTTTTGTTTTGTGACAGGGTCGCGCGCATCTGACAATAGTATAATAAACAAAACTAATGCTTGTCAAATTTCCATGTCTTTTAATTTTGACAAGCTCCTGTCGATATACTTTCAAGTTTTGTGATACGCTAATACATTTTTATTTTATTTTGGGGTAAGTACTATACATTTTTTCTATTGGTTTATTAATTGTTCTTTACACTAATTGCAATTTAACATTTTTAAAAAGTAATTAATTTTAATTTTTTATTTTTGCTACTGGTTCAAAAAACATGTTGGCAGTTCTAAGATTTCCATAGATTTTAAACGTAATATAAATAAATCAAAAAACAAAACTTAATTGTTTTTTAAACTTGTCAAATGGTGCGCAGAAGCTTGCAGATAATAACAAAAAACACTTTTTTAGGTAAAATGTCCTTTATGAAAAGAGAATTGTTTAATGTTTGGCGTCAGGAAAGTACTTTAAAAAACAAGAATTCAGCTGTATTTTCATATGTAATAAATAAGTTGGAATTGGAAATTGATGAAAATGATAAAAACTATAGTAAAGTTAAATATATTATTAAAAATTTCAACAGCTTCTTGGCTAAAAACTGGTTAAAATGCCAAAGAATGTTAAAAACATTTGAAAAAAAGCATCATCATTGGCTTAATGAAAATCTTGTGATATTTAAAGACGAGGGTAATAACAATTCCACATTACGTAAAAAAGGCCGTCCTAAAAAACAGTTTAGCGAGCTTAGCAATCAAAGTAAAAGAAAAGAGATACTACCTCTACTTCAAAATTATTCAAAAGATGAGTTGACTTTTGCTACCCGTAAAAGCTTTGAAATTGCTGGACAACGAAATGCTTCAAAAGTGCTTAAAAGCATTTCTGATGAATCCCTCAACTGCGCAAAGCAAACAAAAAATTTACTTCAACCATCAGGTCAAATTCAACAACCAATAAAGTATACTGCCGAGGAAGCACTCTCACTTTTTGTAGATGGCCGATTTACAAAAAAACATATACACTAATACAGCAAGGAGCGAACGCTAAATTCGCAAATATTTATCCGAACTATAATATTATCCTAGATGCAAAAAAAAAGTGTTACCCCTCTGAGGATCAAATTACTATTACAGACATTAGTGCCGAGGTGAAGTTACAAGGACTTTCAGACCACACTGCTAAAAGAATAGTGGAAGCACAATTTCAAGTTTTTGAACAGTTTTCAACGAGCGATTTAACAAACATCATGCTTTCGTACAAATGGGGTTGTGATGGGGGTGGAGGGCATTCAACCTACAAACAGGCATTCACTCCAGGAGAGGAAGGCATTTTAAAAACAGACTCCAATTTGTTTTCGATATGTCTCGTTCCATTACAAATGAGTTGTAACAACCTAATATTATGGCAAAATGCACGCCCCTCATCAACCAGGTTCTGTAGGCCAATTAAACTTATATTTGCAAAGGAAACGACCGAATTGACACGGAGTGAAATAAATAATATTAAAAACCAAATAGAAAATATTCAGCCAACTATATGCCAATTAAAGAATTTTCAAATAACTGTTTATCATAGTTTTAAATTAACAATGCTCGATGGAAAGACGTTTGGAGTAATCAGCAATTCATCGAGCCAAACTTGTGGAATTTGTAAAGCAACTCCAAAAATTATGAATGACCTTAAAAAAATTTCATTGCTTACACTAAATACGGATATGTTCGATTACGGTATGTCAAATCTCCACGCGTGGATTAGATGTCTGGAATGCTGTTTACATATATCCTACAGACTTGACCTAAAAAAGTGGCAAATAAAAACTGAATCTGATAAACTGCAAGTAAAGCAAAGAAAAGAATATATTATTAAGAGATTAAAAGATGAGTTATCTCTATTAGTTGATGTTCCCAAACAAGGGTATGGAAGAACTAACGATGGGAACTCAGCACGTAGATTTTTTCGTCATTATTCTTCTTCTGCTTCCATAACTGGCCTGGACGAAAACTTTGTAAAAAATCTATTTATATACTAACAACAATATCATGCGGATATAATATTAACATAGATTCATTTACCAAATTTTGTAATGCTACTGCCAACATGTATGTAAATCTATACCATTGGTATTACATGCCTGAAAGCCTCCATCGTTTATTAATTCACGGACCTGATATAGTCAAAAATACTTCACTTCCAATAGGAATGTTTTCTGAGGAAGCCTTGGAGTCCCGTAATAAAGACTTCAGAAATTATCGGGAGTTTCACTCAAGAAAATTTTCGCGGGAAGCAACTATGAGAGACATATTTAATGGCCTATTAATATCATCAGATCCCTTAATATCGTCATTATCAAAATGTATAGGAAACCGTTCAAATAAACAACCTTTATGCCAAGATGTTCTTAATTTGTTGATTGAACCACATACTATAGATAATAATATTGTTGATACTGTTGATAGTGAGGATATTATGGATTCTGATGAGGAATAATAATTATTGTCTTTATAAGATATTTTTCCCAAGTGGTTAGGTTTAGTTTGTTATTAGGTGACATTAACAATATTATTTCTTTGGTTGTTAATTTGTTGTTGTTTAATGTCTTAAATTTTAATGTTTTAAAATTTATAAAATTTCTTTTGTTTCTGTTAAGTTTGATGGTTTTTTATAAAATAAAATATATTTAAGCCTAACTTATAAAATATATTGGTTAATTTATATTTTTCTTTTTGTTTTGTTATCGTTATATAATTTAGATAAGGAACAACATTTTTTTAAAACATCAGGATGTTTTAAAACAAATTCTACTCAGAAAAGATTGTGTTTGTGTCAAAGTTGTAATTTTATTTTTTTTAGTCTTAATAATAATACGTAAAAATAGTGAAAACATAATATATTTTTAAATAAAAAATGCGATAAAAATACATAATAATTAAAAAAAAAATAAAATTAAAATTTTGACAAATTATATCACAAATATTTTTGTCACCCTTATAAATAGGTAGAATATTTACAAATAAGTTAGGACATATTAAAAATAAAAAAAAATGTCGCATATCTTGTTTCGATTTTTTATTCCCTAGAAGTAATAAAATGACCTCTGTGCGCCGCGCGCCACGTGCGGCTAATAGTGTAGCGTATTTAACTTCTTCCAAGATTCGCGTTTTAAAACAACTATTGGGAGGGACGGTCAAACGAATAATTTATTTTCTGAAATATTTTTGGGGGATCATTGACCAAATGACCCTATGGAGGAGCCGCCACTGCTTCTGTGTTAAGATACAGTGTTTAAAGATGTGTACGAAAGTTTTCAGAAAACAATTTATGTTTGCGTTAATACCTTGGATCGTTTTTAATTTTCAAGAAAAAGAAAAATACATATTTTTCAGTTCGTAATTATAAAACTTTTTAACCCAAATAAACTTAATCTGTTTATATTTTAATGTTAGTGATATCTAAAAATATTTATTGTTTCAGGGAAAATCGAAGGCACCTTTAAATTTAGTTTGAATAGCAAATTTCTTTCTTTTAGCTTTTTAAAGAATTTTAATTTTCCGCAAAGTGTGAAAATTAGAAAAAAATTATTGCACAACGATCTTTTTGGTGTAACTTTATGTTATTGTCATCGAATACCTATTTACGTACCCAATTTTGAACACTTTGAACATCTTCTTAATTAAATTTTTTACATTTTCTGAAGTGATTTTAGTAATTTTTTGGCATTAAACATTTTTTAATTAAAAAATATAACTATTATGGAGAAATTTATTGAGTTTAAAATATTGATTAAAGTTATATTTCTTAACAGACTATCCTGTAGATTCCTGTTTTTTTAATTAAAGAGAATTAATCCATTTTTAGCTCTAGACACGGTAGTTTAAAGGTCATGTATAGCGAAAATAAGATTTAGGTTAACATGTTTTATTACTAAGGAAAGACAAAAAATAGCTATCTCAGGAAAGTCCTTAGTACGTAGAAAAATGTACATTATAAATTTTGCCCTTTGCTCCACGTGACTTGTTTTTTTAAACGGAACATGTGCATCCCGGATACGCCTGAAGTGCAAAAGAAAAATTTGTATCACATCAGCAAACATTTTTTTAATGTGTTACTTATATTTTCAGGCTGATAAGTGATGTTTACGCTTTAAGGCCGTTATTTTACGTCTTGTGGTGTTAAGAAAAAGGAATTTATTTACTTCGACTTAGGAGAAATAATGTTTCTGTGTATTTAAAGGTCCCTCTGATGTGTAAACTCAGTTTATATGTTTTGATAAGTTTTAAATAAGTGTATTTCGTTATGCCCTAGTTTCAGGTTACCTATGTTTTATTTAACCAGATTCTGTTTAACTAATATTACATAAAAATAAGTAAATAGAACCAGACTGAATCACCCACTGCCTTTTTCATTTACAAATACTATTGTGGCGATACCAGGCGTTTAGGAACTATATTTCTTTACTATTCATGCATGGTAGCTTGGTATATGTTTTATTTAGTCTAAAGATGATTGCCTCTCTGCCATACTGTAAAAATAAAAAAAGAAATATATCCTTTCCAGAATGGTAATTAATTCAATCTTCAATAATGTAAGTATAAAAATAACCAATTCGGAACCAGTCATTATTGAAAATTTTTAACTAGAATCTTAAACTGTAACTGATATGATTGAAACGTTAAAGTTGCCAATTGATCTATAACCTAGGCGAAAAAATTAGATGTGAATACAGAATAAATAGAAAATAATTTAGGAAATTGTGTATATGAACGGGTAGGCTAATCTTCCTACGATTGTTTTAGGTACACATCAACATAAAATTATTGCCAACAAAAAAATAGCTGTTTTTTTTTTAATATCTACAGATGCGTAATAGTGAATTCAGAATATTTTTGACCATACCCCAAAAGGTGAGAACTACTTTTCTTCAGGGTTATTAAAATTTTGTAATTTTAGTCCCCAAAGATATTACTATGATCAGTAGCAGTATACGTTTATGGAGTTTACTACTTTTTTCTTATTTAATAACGGAAAGTGTTCTCTAAAAGCGTCCATGAGACATAATGTACGTTGCCTGCTTTACGTCATAAATTATTCCTAAGATCCTTAGTCAACTTTTAAGAGCAATTTGTGATTAGGGGACGTGTAATATGCTTAATTGTCGATGTATGTGATTTACCTCTCATCTACTCTTACCACCCAGCTAAAATTTACATTAATATTTCACGAGGCGTAATGAGCATTACGCGTCGTTGGGAAATTGGGGTTCTTTATTATCATACAAGTTTAAACATGTCCGGATTAGGATTAGCCAAATTTCCAAGCGATTTCACAATTGCATTCATTGACTGGAAATTTTTATTTCAAAATTTGCATGTTTATAATAAAATATGCTACAGACCAGCGTATTTACTTGGCTTAATTAAAAAGTGTAGATGTATAAGTGAGTCTACAGATATTAGGGAAACATCCTTATTTTGATACATGCTTGGTTTTCCGAGACAGTTTGTCTTTTTAGAATATAGGGTGTTATTTTAAGCTACCTAGGTAGACTTCTGCGTAGCACATCAACATCGCCTAATAAAGTTACAAACATGCTTGTTGCAGCACAAAAAGATCTAGGAAATTGAACATCACCTTAGTGTAAGGTCACACAGGCACAGTGTCGTCCAAGTTTTCAGTTTTTATCAAGCAACAGCTTTAGATATTGGGCTCCAACACGTATAGATTGATTTATAATTACGTTAACGTTATTTTATACATTAGAAATATATAGTTAAAAACAAGTGGCTTTATAGGTCCACTTCAATAAATAAAAATTTAAAATAAATAATAATTAAACAGACTTCAAAAAAAAATCGGTAAATTCGCCTTTACCTACAACTTCTCTCGTATAGAATTCTGTATCATTGGAGTGTCATTCTATAAAAGGACGTTTTAAATGTTTCTTTAATAAATTTGCCATGGAATAATTGAGGCACTATCTTGAATATTTCTTGAAAAACTCATCCAAGTTGATCAAATCTTCCTCAAGTATTCGGTGTACATATCGAATCACGGTAACTAATATTAGGTTTATATAACCGACATCTATACATTCGCATAGAAAATCAGCAATACAGATTGTCAAATATTAAAATAATACGTAAAATTAAAGCTCGTGACCCCAAAAGTACCGAAACCAGCATGAAACTCGATATATTGAAATTGATTCCCCTTTACCTCTACTCACGCTCCCCTCTCGACGAATATTCCACTCTCACAGATTCTCAAAGGCGCCATTCCGCTATTTTCTATTTTTTTTCAATACAGTTACTATGGGATTACTCCATCATTATCCTGAACGGTTTCTGACAAATTCATCCAAATTGGTTGAACCATTACGAAGTAATCAGTGTACTTACATAACAAAAATAGATAGGGTCGTTATTTTTTTGAACTCTGTTAAAAAACGTTCATGAATTGAGAGGCTTAATGTTTTTTTGTTAGATTGACGCTGTCTTCATGGAGTCAAGTTCCGAAAAATTGTTTTTTAAAGTAGATTTTTTTATTTAACAATAATAATAGTAATAATATTTATTTGTCTAGGGAAAATATACATTTTCATATATATGTCATACAATCAAATTTTAGCCTACTGTAAATGATAAAACTAAGCAAAATATAAATTGTATAACATGTATGCATATGACTATCAATATTAGCAAAAGGGAAACATACACATTCTCATAAAGTTGTTATAAATAACGTACAATCAGATCCTAGTTTAGTCAAAGGTTAATAAAAATAAATGTATAAAAATTTATACGCAAATGGTATAAATATATGTACATCACAATAAAAGTAAATAATTAGCTCATATATATTATATAATTACACAAATAATCAATCCCCAGATTGTGGCAATAAAATATGCAATTCCCGGCTCTCTCTCAAAGCATCCTCGAATTCACTAATAGAGTATGGGGCCAATGTTATGAAATATTTTTTAAGGTGCTTTTTAAATGTATTGAATTGAAGTGACCTAAACATCAATGGAAACAAATTGAAGGTATCTATACCCGTGAAATCAGATCTTTTTAGCCTGTAGTTTGGTTTGGCAATATTATATCTGTATTGTGTGTCATGTGGGTCTGGTATTTATTATAGTGTTTTTTATGTGACATATGTTTTCATAGATAATAGAGTGATAACTCTAAGTGTTCTAAAATATGGTTTACAGCTTTCAGTGAATTGTATATTTGCCAGTATTCGGATCACTTTTTTGTGTCACAAATACTTTCTGTAGGTGAACATTTGCAGCAGTTCCACAAGCGAGGATACTATATATCATTACAGAGTGGAACAGAGCATGATAAGTTGTAAGTGCGGCTTGCTGACCAGCTGTAAAGCGAATTTTTCGAATAGCATATATGGCAGAAGACAGCCTACCACATAAGCTATTAATGTGTCCCTGCCAACTTAAACAAGAATTAAGATAAATCTCCAAAAATTTGGGGTAATTACGACTAACATTACCCCTTAAGGAAAATGTCAGATCGGTTGTTCTCGCTTGGTTCAAAAAAAGCTGATTGGCAGTTCTTGCATCATCCAGAACCAACTGCGAAGTGATTGGTCTTCACAGCCCCGGACAAGAAAAGAAGTATCATCGGCGAACAAAATTGTAAGAGAGTGATCCACCGATATTGCTGAGGGAAGATCATTAACATATATTAAAAAGAGTATGGGTCCCAGGATAGATCCCTGAGGAACTCCACGTTTAACTGACTGAAAAGAACCACATTTACTTGACAAATACACCTTTTGGGATCGATCCACAAGATATGACTCAAAGAACCGCAGACAATCTCCTCGAACTCCATAATATTGTAATTTACTTAGAAGCAATGAATGATCAACAGAATCAAAGGCTGTCAACAGACACATACAAGGGTCTCCTTCCTCAAAACACTCATATACAAATTCACTCAACTTGAGCATTGATAGTCCCTGTCGGAAGCCAAATTGACTGGGTGTGAAAATTGAATTTAGATTAAAAAAAGAAATTAAGCTTTCACATAAAATAATTTCGAATATTTTTGAAAAGGTAGGTAGTATTGAGATGGGACGGTAGTTTTAAATATCATTGACATCTCCCTTTTTAAAAACAGGTACGATTTTAGCGATCTTTAATTTTGTTGGAAAATGTCCTTCGAGAACGCAAGTATTAATAATATCACAAAAGGGCTTTTCAACTGCCTTTTACCACATGTAGTGATATCAATATTTCAATTGATCGGAGACAATGGGCCGGAAAAAATGTATGCCCCTGCATGGTATTATTTATTAAGTTTTATTTACTTCTACGCATTAATTTCAACAGGCTGTATATAATGTATCTAAATATTGAAAAATGGAGCATTCCAGTACCTTAGAAGATTAATATTCTCCATAAGTGAATAAGAAATATATCTTAAGTTGCATTTGCATAATATTAAGATGCGCTATTTATTCGCTTGCATAGTATCAGCCAACATCCATATCTGCGGTATAGCGAGGTTATACCCGCATTGAAAATGGCTAAGAAAATGCCGTGTTATTTCTGGCATATCCCGGTGCATTTCAACGCACAAGTGCAGTCTACATCGTTGCGAACTCCTAATACGGATTTTTACTTTAAGGTAGGCATTGCGTATTAGATAGTGAAATAAATATAAATGAAATATGAATAAATGAAAATTTCATGCAAAAATAAAATAAGGAGTTCAAAATTAGATATCGAAGTCAGATACAGTGTTTCCAAACAGTCCGAAATTTTCTTTTTTTTTGTAGAAACCAGAGCTTTTTGCAAAAACGTTCGGACGCGTTGATGTTATTTTCTGATTGCCCGTGTTTTGACATAAGGTTTTTTTTTTTAAACCTAGAGCTTCAACAGGAAAAGCATTGTTCCAAAAGTTTTTAGACACACTGTATAAAAAAATGTTCACTCCTTAATAAATTTCTGCATTTGGTTTATTTTCCAAAATATTCTTAGATAAATTATGAATTCCTTTTGTTGGTCGCACCTGATTGAATTCTAATGTTACTTTTTGATAAACCTCTATCCTCTATGGTTTGGTTGGACTCGAATTTCCCTAGGCCGAGAAAATGCATTCGCTGCAAAATTTATCGCCTGAGTTAGAGTGTGAACACCTTTTAACAATGAATATAATTTGATTAAATCAGCAGTGGCTTCTTGTGAACAATTTTCAAAAATTTTACCAATCCTGTTTAATTTTTCGCGAAATTCCTCGACAGATCTATCAAATTATGAACAGGAATAGTTTCTTTTCTATAATACATGGCAGTTTCTTCTCAAAATCTGTAGGAGTATCTGCTCCCACTGCTATTTTAGTTAATTTTTCTACGTCTTCATAAAATAAAGCTAAAAAATTTCTAAAAAGAAATCCACATTGCTGCTCTAAAGCGCATAGCTGCTTACAAAATGATCCACTTTTACTCTGACGGCAATTACAAAAAGCGATATTTGTCTGTTGCCAATACTACGTGATATACATTATCTTCGATATTTTAATTTTTTTTTCAATGTCTTGCTTTTGTACAAACATTATTCTATTTGATGTTTGGTTCGTCGTGAGTTTGCACATTCTAGTAATCTTCTTTTATAGTAGTGTTCAACTGTAGTTACAATGAAATCGGCTAGTGCACTACATTAACATCTTTAAAGATAGACACTTGAGTAAAATTATTCGGATTATTCCCTCTTGTAAGTAAATGTTTCACTTGAAATCAAAACACAGAAATTTTCTTCAGCTTTTTCCGGTGTATTACTGAACTTCTGCATGATAATGCGTCTATTTTCTTTTGGAACATTGTGATTACTTTGTCATAGCCACCTCCATTGAGCCTGACACATATGAAAGGTACAAAAGGAAATACATTATTCAAAGCATTTCACATCATTACACTATCTTCTGTCATGATAACTTGAGAAGAAAAGACTTTTTTTGCCAAATTCCAATGTTTCTTTAGCTGCAGAAAATGCCAGGGCGTGGTTTGATTCTGCCTGAGCGGTGTTCAGTATACAGGCTACAGGCAATGCCCCAATTTTACTAGCTGTGAAAATAAATGTGACACATGTGTTTGTTTAGTCACATGACCCGCTGGAGTCTATGAAATCAATTTCGTTAGAAAATTCTTCAGCCACTCTTCGTTGCATAATGGGAGTTATAATAATTATTAAAAGAAGATATTCTCGTAAAACTACTTTAACGCCAGCTTTCTCGAATTCTCCAATTTTTGAACGCAGTATCTGTAGAACGCTAGTTTCTTTGCGACCTCCATATTCTAATTTCCGCCACTTGTCGTAGAGATTGGCTAGCAAAAAATGTTTTGTTTTTCGCTTGCAAGTATTTTTATCTTATGTTATGCTTTAGATGCTAAAAGGGTCATTCCTAATTTAAAGTATAAATTAAATGTCTCTATGGTGTTATTGTTCGTTGGTAAATACTTATAAACCTGCTCAACTTGGCTTTATGAGAATGGGAGAAATTAAAATGTGTAACTACTCTTTTAACAAGCAATCGTTCCTAACTGTGTGAAATTTAAAATCAAAGGTCGCACCACATCTCTTGTTTCTGTTTCTGGAATCTTCCCTTCGCCGCTTAACTACCTTGTTAAGATTTGCACGGTGCTGGCATGAAAATATTTTCCAAAAGATGTAACGTGTAGGAATTGGAAAACGTCTTTTAGTAATCCAGTTAGTATCAAATCAAAATGTTTATACCTAGTTGTTAGACTGTTCCTGAGAATATTCCCCATCTACTAGTTTACATTGCAAAACGACTGTAAATTGTTCATTTTTTACTTTTATAACTTCTCCATATCATTTACGGATTTTTCAGCCGATTTGTGTCATATCTATATAGAAATAACGAAAATATAACATCCGCAAAATCTCTTTGGTTACAATTTACTTACTAAGTTTACTTTTAAATACATTTAGGTTTATTCTACATATTTTATTTATATTTTTTATGGTAGATTAGGTATATGTACTGAGTATGCTTGGTATTCAGATATATGTAATACTATTTATTATAGAACGAATAATAATATTAATATTGAGAACGGAAACAAATACTACAGTGTATATCCACAGGGTAGACATTTTCTAGTCTAGTTATATTTAAATTGATTTATTTTAAATTTGGCCAACATTAAAGGCTTCAGTTTACAATGATTTATTTCCATAGGCGTGCGAATTTAAGCGGAGATATAGGACCAATTCTGAGATAAACTGTATTATGAATACTTTTTGTCAAGCATTTTTTAAAATACCCGCTTGCACCAAGTTTTATCAAAGTATATTATAAATAAATTTAAAGTTAAAACTTAAATATTGTGTTTTGTGTTTCAATTAGTGGCCTTTCTTTTTAATATATTTTAGAAATTATAGAAAGTAGTTTATATAATATACTACGTAGATAATAAAGAAAAACTAATGGCTTAACTAAAAAATTGGGAGCAGAGATTTACAACGCAAAAAATAAGCTATTTAAGTTTTCATATAACTATCTTTGTAATTCAAGTTCGGATTACGTGAAGAGAGAAAGAAAACGGCATGACATAAATATATGCATTTAAGTTGAACATATTATATATTTTACAAAATGAAAACAATTTTAATGAAAACAAAATTAAGTAGCCAGATTCGATTTTAATTTTTAAAACGCTAGTATACAGGGTGACTATTTTTATATGAAATATAACAAATTAGGAGAAAAAAAATTGAGAAAAAACGTCGAATTTTCCATAAAAATGAGATTTTGTTTTAGATTTTTTAAATGTTTTAAAATTAATTAATAAGTCGTTGTTTAATTACGTACTATTTTAAATGTAAAAACAATAAAATTAATTTTAAATTAGCACTAAGAAAACAATTTTTTTTTACGTTACTAGGTTTCGAAAAGGTGCCTTTAGCTCTAACTATGTTACCGGCATCGGAAAATGATTTCTCCGGCGGGGCAGAAGTTGCTGGTACAAACGTGATGTCTTGCTCATTTGAATAGCTTGTGTAGTACTCCTTTACCAGCTGATCCCCTAAACGAAATGATATATTGAAATTTATTTCAGACAAGAAGAAATAGGTATATAGCGTTTAAAAAAAATCCCTATTCAAATACATATTTAGGACCAAAAACTTTGTTTTTATAATTTATATTATCACTATCAACTAATTAATATGAGGTAATTATTATACCAATCTGTAAGTTTGTGTTCCATAAAATGCACAAGCAAATACTTTTGTTCCAAATTTGTAGACGTTACAAGTCACTTTTATTTTGTAATCATCTCAATGGGCCATAATAATGAAACTATCTTTAATAGTAAAATGTCCTATTTACTATAAATACTAATTCTCTACGTTTTATCTGATATTTCAAATATAACATTTAAAACTTTACTTTTTAAATCGATCTAAGAGAAGCCATATGCTATTTTGAAAAGCGCGGTTCCCAAATGGCGCACTTTTCCCTTGCCTCTTAGCCCATTTATACATCTTCATTGGTTGTGTTGAACAAATCCATATAAACTGCAGCATTCTTGTGACTTGTGTAATTGGCTGTCAAGGTCTTGTTGATCGGAAATTACAAGGCAACCGATTTATTTATATTATTATATATTTATTTATGCATAACAGAACCCATTTTATCGTGGTAGAAAAGCATTTAAAAGTTTTTTTTTTCACTCAAAACTGCACAAGAGAGTGTGAACTTTAGTTAGTACCAGTATGGGGTACTGTAATATCCCAAAGATTTGCCACACTTCTTTACCTAATTTCATCATAACGAACGTCAATTATATTAATAAAGACCTGGAATCAATTGAAGGGTTTTTTGCAAAAACTACCAATGTCATTTTTTTTTAATTTGGTGCTGTTCGCAACATTCCTTGTAAAAATCACGTGGTCATATCCTGGTAAAGTATTGCAGCAAGAACTGCCATAGTCAGCTAAATAATACGATTTAAATATCGCCTAGTTTTGCAAAAACAACCAATGTCCAAGCGAGTTTTATCAAAAACAGCCAATGTCAACAAAATCGCATCGTAAGATTGTACTAGAATAAAATTTTATATAGGTACGAATACGTCGCGGCATGTGTGTTTGTTTTACATTTTGTGTTGTTTACGATTCCTGTGTCAATTTTTTGGCCTAAAAAGTCATTAAGGATTAAAAATAAAGATACCACTACGTGACAGAATGTCGTCGAATACTCAGAGAGATCCTGATTCTACTGTTGAATGGCCTGCAAAAAGAAAAAGAAAAACGAGAAAATGTGAGGTTATAAAGAAGTTGAAAGTAGCTGGAGCGGCTCATACAAACTATAAGGGTATTCCTGTGCCTGCTAGGTGTACAGGGACGAACTGTGGGTAAGTTTTTATAATAAAATTTTGCTCATATCATAGTAACTTTGTTTACATGTAAATTTGTTGGTTTGGTTGCAATATCTAGGAGGGACAATAAAACCAACGCGAACGTTACATGACGACAATATATTTCTGATTATATTCAGTTTCATTATTTATTATCACAAATAGATTTTATAGTAAAAGCTAGAGGGTAGCTGGTTAGTTCAAACAGGTGAGTATTCGCGTGCGGGATACTACTTTAAAGTAACTTTAGTTTACATGTAAATTTGTTGATTCTGGTTGTTACTCTCAGAGATACCAGAAAAGGGGTTTTTTCCTAGTTCTAGGGACTTTTTAACCAACTAGGGTAAAAGTGAATATTGCGTCGAATTTATTTTTACAGGCTAATTTTATTTAATCCCGTATAGAGACATGCAAAATTACACTCTTTCCATTTTGATATTTTTAAAAGTCAAGTTCAAAAAAATATTGAACCGTACAGAACGAGTAACGTCAATAGCTGTTAACGCTACGATAAACTGTCAAAGCATTTCCTAATTTAAAAAAAAAGCCAAAGCAAAATCACTTTGTCTATTTTTTTTTGTTCTAAAAAAATATATTTGCTGTTCTGGAACTGTGGTGTTTTTGTTTCAGATGTAAACGCTATAAGTGCTTTGAGAAGATTGGTTTTAGAGAACGCCTTTAACTCACTCTTTTCCAAAGATGAACAAGATAGTTATCTGGGGGGTCTCATTTCATTTAAAAACGTAATCAAAGGAGACCAAGACAGGTGCGTAACGACGAAAATGACGGCGATGGACCTTCATTTGATCATTCTGTGGCTTTTTACTACAAAGTTAGAACAGCTGGTAAGGAAGAGGCGATATGTCACTCTGCATTTTTGAGCTTGCATGGGATTTCAAGAGGTCGGCTTAAAAGAATTCAAGACTATATTAGGGTATCCGGTTTACCTCCTTGTGATGCACGTGGAAAACATGGTAATAGACCATCTAAAACACCCAATGAAATTTTAAATTTAATAAGGCTACATATCAAGTCTTTTAGAGGAAGGCAATCTCATTATTCACGGAGAGATAATCCGGGAAAGATTTATTTGCCTGAAGAACTGACTGTAAGCAAAATGCATAAATTATTTTTGAACGAAGTTAGAGTTAACGTCTCCTGCCATGTTTACTACCAAGTTTTTAAAAACGAATTCAATATTTCGTTTGGTGTTCCTAGAACGGACACTTGCGCTAAATGCGATGAGCTAACATTAAAAATAAATTCTGCCATTGACATTGACACAAAACAACAACTTATTCAAGAAAAAGATCTTCATTTGCGAAAAGCCGAAAAGTTCAGACAAATAAAAAATCATTACAAATTAGAGGCTAGGGCCGGTAAATGTATGGCAATATCTTTTGATTTCCAACAAAATCTACCTTTACCACACATTAGAACTAGTGACGTCTTTTATAAGAGTCAGCTTTGGTATTATGTGTTTGGAATACATGACCTGGCAGATGATTCAGCTGCTATGTATGTATATACAGAGGATGTGGCAAGAAAAGGCGCTAACGATGTCACATCCATGATTTTACACTACCTAAATAATAAAGATTTGACGAATAGTCATTTAGTCATTTTTAGCGATGGTTGTTCCGGGCAGAACAAAAACCATGTTATGGTTTATTTTCAGTACATGTTAGTACATTCGTTGAAATTATTTAAGAAAGTCACCCATGTTTTCCCAATCCGAGGTCATTCTTTTCTTCCCAATGATCAGGATTTCGCTCTTATTGAAAAGAAGAAAAGAAAAAATAGCCCGGAAGTTCCCGAAGACTGGGATACTTTAATAAAGGAAGCAGGAATAAACCCTTATCCTTTTGCTGTAGTTAATATGACTCAAGACATGTTTTTCGACATTCAAAACGCATGCTTTCCATATTTTCTTAAAACTCCCCGACCAACGCTAGGCCTGCGGGAAGCACGCATTATAGAAATATCTTTCGATTCTGAATACGTTAAAACTAAAAATACTTATTCCGGATTATGGACACACTGTGCTATTCGAAATAAAAAAGTTTTGCAAAACTACATAGAGCTAAAGGCGTTGTACGAAAAACCACTAGCACTAAACAGTGTCAAAATAAAAAATATAATATCTCTGTCAGCCTTTCTGAAGAAGCCAGCTAGTGTTGCATTTTATGAAAAATTTAATGTCAACGAATCTGCCAGTAATGTCGATATTGACGAGGATGATAATAGTGACGGGTGTGACTAATATTAAATAAATATATACATTTATCTTTGGCCGGATTTTCGAATTTATTTGTAAATTTAAATAAAGTGTATATTAAGAATTTAGTACATTTAATTTTAAATTTGTCAAAAACTGCCAATGTCAGATTTTTTTTCCTAATTTACAAAAAAACTGTTTCTCATGTAACATTCTAATATATCTTCAAATCTATAAAATACAAGTGTATTTACTTGACGGGGTCCAAAAAAGTTATAAAGTTAACCATATCGGTTTGACGAGGTTTTTTTCATATCCTGAAAATGTTGAAATATTGACATTGGCTGTTTTTGAAAAAAACCCTTCAATTATTCAATTTCGACTTAAAAGTATATTCTGCGAAATATCAAGATTATACATATTCTAAAATACCAAAATTGCAAAAGTTGAATATCTGAAAATTCAAGTAGTCGTAGTAGTAGTCGAATTTCGGATATTCCGCGATTCAACTATTTGGATATTCAAATACTTGGATAGTCAAATGTTGGGATATTTAAATATTCGAATATTCGATTTATGAAGATGCAGAATTATTCGAATATTAAATATTTGAATATTTAAATATCGAATTATTTGAATACGATTCAGAGCCTTATTCTAAACCACCTAGCCAGGTGACTGTTTTTGACGCATGACTGTTTTGGTCAATCCCGAATAAAAAAATGTTCATATATAGTATATTATTGCATTCGATGTAACTACACGCATCATTTTCAAAAGTTTTCTCTGCCTTTTTATATTATTTTTGAAGGATATACCCCGGCATGATATAATTAATACAACATATGTTCTTTTCCATTCTATTAGTTTTAACAAAAATTATCTGTCAAAATTACAAGCCACAATTAAAACAAATATTTTTTAATAACATCCATTAATGTTTTCTATAAATTTTTTTGACTAAGGACGTAATAGGCCAATTTACGTTAGGAAAAGTTGTATAATTCGTTTTTCGGTTAATTTGTTTTTGGAACAATTTGTGTTTCAGCCAATTTGTTTTTCGTCCAACTTGTTTTTCGGACAATTAGTTTTTTGACCTATTGTTTTCGGTCCGTTGACTTTCAGCCAACAGACGAATGTCCTTGATATGAACAACAATTTTTTATTTTTAAAAAACCTTATCGCATTTCCCTGCAACTTCAGTAATTTCCTTTCTCAAAATGTTAATGCGAAAATATTTTTTAATACTATTTATCATACTGAAAAAGAATGTTTATTGAAGCATGCAGCACATAACAGAATGTATTTACTCTAGCTTAAAGGATCCCAAAAACAAAATTATTTTTTATAGCAATGCTTGTATTTGACGAAAATATTTCCATTGTCCATGCCAGATGCGACGTGCGTACGGTCAAATGAATTAAATGGTTTATAACATTATTCAGTTCGTTGGTCTATAATAATAACAAAATATTAATTTTGTGGTTCGTTTATATTTCGTATTTATATAAACAGCTAGTTAAATTTAATAATAATTATTATTTCATGATGGTATTCAATCAATTCTGTAGATTTAGAGAATGTTAATGGTTTTCAGCCTTATGCCAATTTTGAAACATATTATACCGGGCTAAGGTACATTAATCTATTAAAACCAAAGTCATTGTAAAAAAATGAAAAATTTCATGTACTCTGAATTTTCCTAGTTAACTAAGACAATTTAAATGAAATAACGGATACAAAATCATTAACCTAACCAAATTCTAACTGACATAATAGCTTTAACATAATTAACTAGTTTTTTTTGGGCCGTCAGATATACACCAGGGCGCTAGAGTTTTATGATTACTCTATTTAAAAGAATACTATACTTCCGGTTCCGGTATTCATACCAATCCTGGCTATATTATCATGTTATTTTACCCAAGATTTACATGAATACCGGTTTCCTATTTAGTGCTGGACAAATTACGTCATAGATATGAATCTCGGTTTTATAACCCCAACTTGACAAATTATATTAAAACGCAGCCGGAATTTATTATAATGTTGGGCAGCATTTCTATGATATTGGAATTGGGAATTTAGTACCGTTCTTTCAAGATATA
The DNA here is from genome assembly GCA_030620095.1 of Kuschelorhynchus macadamiae. Classification (NCBI taxonomy): domain Eukaryota; kingdom Metazoa; phylum Arthropoda; class Insecta; order Coleoptera; family Curculionidae; genus Kuschelorhynchus; species Kuschelorhynchus macadamiae. The sequence continues at coordinate 1,609,416 of JAUTXW010001917.1, read as the reverse complement.
TTTAATAATGCAACTTTTCAAATTCTTAGCTTATTATTTTCTGAATTTAGTGATATATTACACTAAGATTAATATTCAAAAATGTAATTTGAATTGTTTATTTTCTTGGTTGTTTGCTTTGCTTTGTAGGTAAATTTGTGAATCTTACATATAATAGATAAATCATATAACCTAACCTAACACAATAAAACTAAAACTCCTAAAAATTAATCAAATTAAAATAATAATGGACCTTCTAATAAACTTCTTCCAACTGGGGTCTTAATTCGAAAATGTATAGGAATGACTGATGTCAAATCCAAACAACGAATAATAAATTATTTAAAATTTTGGGAGCAGTCAGCAGCAGCAGCAGCAGCAGTAGCGGTCGTTTACATGCTGCCTATCCACGCCAATGGAATAACATCCAATCTGTGTAGATAAAATACGGTTATTGCATATAAATGTTCTATATGCTCACGTCTTATCTGTTAAAGTTCGCTTTAATAATTAACATTTAAATGCTGATTAAGATTTATGCGGAACTTTATCTTTTAATATTTTCATTTAAGCCGAAGCTTATCATACGTAATTATGCTTATTAAGTTTAACATCGTGTATTATCTCTTATACCGAAACTTATCAGTTACACAGCATTTTTAGTCATTTTATCAATTTTTGAATTATATAAATTAGCTAGGGATTATACACTAATCATTCAGTATATTGTAAGACATCGCGTAATATTAGTTTTGTCTGAGGGAATGGTGTGTTTCATTTGCAAGCTTATAGAAAATCATCTTCAAGTTGGAGTTTCTACGAACCGAAATCTGCATAGAAGCTTAACGTAAGTCGTAACCGAGACCTGTCGGTGTTCGTCGACCGTCACAGCATTCCCATGGGTATTTCATGATATACTTTTTAAGGTACTTTGAGAACAAATAAACATCCATATCCAGCTCATATTATTGAGTGTTGTAAAAATTTAATAGAAAAACAAACCTAATTTTACCATGTTTTTCTTAAATCAGAACTCATAGCGAGTCATAATTTAAATTTGATTCTGTCAATATCAAAAATGTATAAAATTCTTCATATGGTAGTGTCTTAAAATTATGTTTAATATTTATCCAAGAATCATCAGGATCGGATAAAAAAAAAAAGGTCCAGTAAACCCCACAGGGTTGAACCCAAATTTTGCCAGTAGTAAATCTCGCAAGGCTATATCAGCAGGGTTGTCAGAACAGCGCACCTAGTGCCTAAAAGGAAGCGAAAAACGTTCCTTAACATAGGTGACACGACTAGATACTAACACTATCCAACCGTGCGGATGAGACCTGATTCAATTCAAAACTATCTCCGAATCGGTAAGAGTCGAAAAGCTACTAATAAAAATATAATTTCCATAATTATTTACAACCAAAGATTTGACAGCGACACATAATTCGAGCCGCGAAATTGTTACGTTGAATAGCGGAGAAATATTGGTTTTAAAACAAAGAAATTTGGTAAGAATAGTATTATTATCTAGTCCTCGTATATAAATAACCCTGCGGTAACCTGTCTTGGAGAGATCACAAAAGCCGAGGAGCTCATACATAATCAAAACTTTCAGAAAATGGCTTCAGAACATTTAAACTGGTTAAAATTGGCAACTCATTTTGATATTGTTTCCAAATACAAAAAATTTCAGAGAAAGACTCCTTGTCCCGATACAACCCGCGTGATTACAACCCTTGTATTAAAGGTTTGGTATAGAAGATGACTAGAGCCAACATACCTAGCGGATCAAAAAATCGTGCTAGCGCTGAGAAGAGGTTGCGTTTTAAACAGCGGTCAGTAAAACTGACAGAAAATAACAAAAAAATCCTAGCGGGATTCCACTGTAACCCTAAAATTTTACAGCGGTGATTACGGATTCGAAATTAAATGGGCGAGAATTAGAATTACTTCAAAATTTGCATATAGGCGTGTGACTGAATAATGGTGCGATTGCGAATAGGGGTGCGAGTAAAAGTGAGAATGCGGAAGGAAGGACGAGTACGAGTAGGAAGTGCAAGCTAGGATGTGTGACACACTTTCGCCTGTTACGCCTGCAGCAGATAAAGTTTTGCTAAAATTAGTTAGAGCTTTGGGTTCACTGCGTGCGACTTCTGCGTATTTTCATTGCAATGATTATTTGTACCAGAAATTTCTGACTTGGGCTGATGTAATAACGTGTGGTTACGTTTGTTACAAGTTCACAAAGATTGACAAGACCTGAATTCGTGTATATTGCGCAGGCAATAAAAAATAATGTTAAATTTAATTAAACCATACGAGAGGCGTTTTCCTCAAAAAAATGGCGCACGAATATAAATAGTGATTTTCTCTTGCACAAGTGACACGTTAAGAAAAGCTTTTATTAATTAACTCTACAGTGTTCCTCTGAGAAAATGTATGCGGTTTTTAATTCTATCGAAACTAGAAGTAATATTAACAGAGCTAGATGAAAAACAAATTTTTCCAGAAAGTCTGTCAGGTCTTTTTCGTTGGAACTTCTGAAGAACCCTGTTTTAATTGAAATTGTGTAATAGAAGACTTATCCAATTTTTTATACATCATTACTATGACGAAATCCCATTCTTGAGTGGGAAATTGTAATGTTTTAAGAGTTGACAAATTTTTCGAAAAATTGAATTTTTGAATTGAATTGAAGAAAAAGGAACCTTCTCTGGAATCCCAATGCGTTCCAATGTTCCCGAGGATGTAATCGCTTGCTTGAATACCGCTGAGCAAGATTATCATACGCTATTATATAATATCGTTGGTTAAAGGTAGCGTCTGATTTAACGAAATGTGTTAAGTGAACCAAGGTCATTAAATTTGGGTAATTCTAATTTAGGCAAAAGAATTGCAGAAAAAATATTCACCGAAAAAGATCGGATTAAATTAGGATTTGAAACATTCAAATTACAACTATTTAAATAAATCGAAATAAGTTGCTCTGACAGCATAAAAATTACTTTAAAACTCTGCTTTATATTCGTATTTCTTCTAATTCAATATTAGCTTCATCGCTCATTAAAAGTGATATAATGCCTTGATGATGATGAGACAACTGAGCGCTTACGTCATCCATTACAACATAACGAGTTTCAAATATTTTTTTATGAAGTTATCGGTTTGCCACGGTCCACCAAATTACGTAAATGATATAGAACATATGACATTAAAGGGCTATTTTTTGATAATTTTTATTTTTCCAATTTAGCAGTTAGCTATTTTTCCAAAAATTATTTCAATAGACTACAATGGAAATGAAAGAAAAACCGATTCTGAAAATATTACAAAAGAACTTAAATGTCAAAAAAACTTTGCGAAATAACTAAAGGTATTAAAAATAATACTCGCCAGCCAGCTTTACTATAAAAAACACAGTTCGAACCAGCTAAAGAATGTAAGAAATTTTTAGGTAATTGGTAAGTTTCGAGGACAAAATCAATCGTGTAGTTTTATAAATCATGTGTATTTAAACGTAAAACAATAAGTAATTACCAAATATATTATTAGTACTATTATCTTAATAATGTATCGGAGAGATTTATACGTAGACCTAATAACTTAATTTAGTGAACAATCTAATATTGAATTTATATTTCTAAAAAGTAACATATTCAAAATTAAATTAAATAAAAATTTTAACAAAATAAAATGCAGGTATTGATATATCAGTCAAAGTTATTAATGATTTACTAATCCCTGATTACATTAATGTATTCACCACTTCAATCAGTCGATGCGATGATCGCGCTAAAATGAAACAATGCAATGAAACAAATTTCCACTGGACTTCAAATAACTCGCGGACGTGGCAGTGGCGCCGCGTGTCTCCCATGCTGACAGAGCCGGCGTTTTTAGAGCAACTAATAGGGACCAGCGACGCGCGATGCCGCTTCTCCGAACGGGGGCAATAAATAATTAAATAAACAGGTCCAATTTATCCTGTTATAAAATAAATAAATTTATAATATATTTATTATATGGAAAATTTTCTATGTAGATCAACATTTTTTGCTAAAATTAATAATTAAAAAAGTTTTTATATGTTACCTAAATCCTTACACACACTGTATGATGAAAAAATGAAGTATTTTCGCCAATGATTTCCATAATATTTCAACATATTATATCATATCAACATATATCATCATTTACCAAAAACAGCACACATATCCCTTATTGAATTCATCTTTGTCTATTACAAGTATTAAACACCTGTAATTCTAAGGGAATGTTTACCACAATAAAAGCATTTGCTTGACTAGTGCGATTGTCAATATTGATGTGTCAGTGGATTTGAATTTGTATTTTTTTGCTATCGAATTTTTTTCAGTTTTCTGCCCTATATTTATAATTAAACCAGTTTTTTTAAAGCTACTGTTTTGAAATTTCGAAACATCGGTAAGTATTCTTTTTATTATTATCGGTTTTTATTTAACCAATCTAACCTACAAGCAATCTCATATAATGATACCTTAGCATATCATGTATTTTCATTTACTTTATTAAGATAATTTTATAGAAAATGGCTGGAAAAATTCTGCATAGGCAAGCCCAGCAATTGGTGTTTTACCTCTGTAAATATTTTGAGTTGGAGAAGAGCAATGGAGAACCGCTAGAACCTGTAACATCTGTTCAAGAAGTAAATAACTTTTTTCGAGATACAAAAGACAAAATATTTTTGTTAATAAATTACTGAATTTTAGAGGGTCGAAGTTGCTTTAAAAATTTCTCGCAAGACAGTTTATTCTATTCGAAAAAGGAAAGAAAACAATCTAGTTATTTCCTCACCTCGAAAGTCCAAAGGCAAACGTTACCTAAGAGCCAAGACAACTGATTTACCCGAAAACACCAAAATGGATGTTCGAAATACGTTATATGACATGTACAGCTACAGTAAGTTTCTTTTACGCAGTGACTAAAATATCTCCCAACCAACCCAATTTAAATGATGGTGCTAATAACGAATTTCTTAGCAAATATGATTTTTCATTTAACGATATTCGTAACACATTCTTTTCTTTTTTGGAAAACATGTAACTATTAAGGGCCTAAATAAAGAGCTAAAAATTAAAGAAATTGTACACATTAATTGATAAAACCCATATTTCTTCTCCTAGAGCTTATTTTTTACTTAAATATATGAATAATATTTCTAGTTTATATCAGCGACAATTTTATTTTCCTAGAAGAAACATATATTTATGCCAAAGGAAATAAAACAATGTCATGGCAATATCAAAATATAAAAAGTATACGAAAGCCAGAAGGATGTAATGGTAAGCGTTTTATCATTCTTCATGCTGGATCTTCAAAAGGTTTTGTTCAGAATGCCAGCTTATTGTTATGTTCAAAATCAATGACAATGGATTACCATGGTGAAATGAATAATAATATATTTACTAAATGGGTCTCGACTCAGTTAATTCCAAATTTAGAAGAGCTATACTAATGGACAATGCTCCATATCATAGTGTTCTGTTAAACAACCAACCTTCATGAGCCACTATAAAAGTAAACGCAATAAATTGGTTAAAAAAGAACAACATAACATTTGATACGAATCGTTTGAAACCCGAGTTGTAACGATTATCAAAAATAAATAGAAATGAGAATGTTTATGCAATTAACTAATTACTAAAACAACATGGTTATGAAGTTTTAAGACTTCCACCGCACCATTGTGACTTTAATGCCATTAAACTAATCTGGGCCCATGCTAAGTCGTATTACAATAAACATATTGGTAGAGATGGTTATGGCGATGAAAAAGTTCCTGGTATGTGGAACGAGGTATTGGTACAATGTACTGCAGAAGTTTGCGAAAACTGTGAAAAGCTAAACTTATTAACTGGTATGAAAGAGAACATTGAAGTTGAACCACTTATAATATATACTATACTATATAAATATATACACTTATAATAAATACTAGTGAAGCTTCAGATTCAAATTCTAAAGATTAATAATCTTTTTTATTTTATTAATTTGTTTTGACTTAATAGATTTTTGTTTAGTCAATTTTTTTCATGTAGTGAACTTATTTTGAAGTAGATATTAAATAAAAATTTATTATTTTGTGTTGTATTAAAAAATACAGTTAATAAAACGTAATACGAAAAATGTGGACGATTTTTTAATAAACAGAAACAAAAGTACCGAAATACAATTGATTTGGTAAATTTTTAGCTTACTATTACGTTATTTAAAAAGATATACTTGGTGTTGGCAAAATATTCAGTATAATGTAAACACTAATTGGGTTAAGCTTTTTCTATTGAGATGAAATTTCAAGCAGAACACGTAGTTTTAAATTACGGACTGAAAATTCCAAGCTGATAAAACTGAAGAGGGCACGCGTTTCACAAGACAGTTTGGGGTACTTTTATTAAAATCTCATCTTCGCGTGTTTTTTTTAACAGTACATGCACCTTAACGCCGTATCTCATAGCATTAGTATTTTACTGTCCTAACAATTTGTGCCAACTTATTAAATTTTCCTGAACTGCAGTAAACATTTACATCTAACAGTTAAAATTAATTTTAATAATCTTTATTGTATCTTTTAACACGCTAACGTATATTGGCATTAAACTGATTATTGAAGACTAGCTGCTGGGAAATTTAGTCCTCTTAATTTGAATCATATTTCATAAGAATGTCTAAACATCTTGCATTCGAACATAGAGAATTTAATTATCAAAATAATATGCAGTATATGCAGACAAAATTTGTCATCGTACACAAGCTACAATGCACGTTTTAGGCATTAATAGAAACTGGAAATGAAAGTCAACCGAGCTGAAAATAAATGTCCTGCATTGTTTCTCTTTCATATGACAGGACGGGATAATTTAATTGAAAAAGTTTTTAGTATGATTTCAGTTTTGCATTGCCGCAGCTACACATTGTTTGGTTTTGGAATGGTTGGAATTGTTGCTTATTGTATCTCATCAAGAGCAAACAAAAATATGTGTGTTAGTTAGCAAGAATTACGGTAAATATAATTTCAGGTTTGAAAATGTCAGTCAGAATCAAAACCTAAGCTAATATTTTCGTTTGTTTGCAATATACAGCGAAAATGTTGTCATATTCATACAAGTGAAGAGTTAGCTTAATAACCTGTATACAAAACAAAAATGTATCACCTATTTTATGATCAGTACTTATACCGTTATAGTTAATATTGAAAAGTTTGGATACAGGATGTTACAAAAGTTAGCTAGAATTTACCAAACACTAACTTAATGTATTCTATAGATTTTACTATATTCGCGTTATGTCAAACGTAAGATAATCACAATATACCAGCAGTGATAAAACTTTTACGAAGTATGAACTTTTCGCCGAAATGGTTTTTTTCATTTTTACTCTATCCGTTTTGTTAGTGTTCATATGGGGTATCCATTTTTAATTCCAAAATAGTTATACAGGGTGTAATTTAATTGGTGGCTAAGTTCATATAAACATGTGTCCACAAAGCCTTCGGTTTTGAGATGGAGGGGTTAAAGTTTTTGTTTTTGTTTAGTTGGACGTCGTATATTTCTCGAAATAAATGCCTAAGCCATTAGTAAGTTTTTTATTAGTAAAAAAACGGTAATATTGATAAAATTCTAAAACAAGTCAAAACAAACTCTTCTATCGCACTATGTCGTAACATATAAGAAAACTAGAAAATACATACATTGTTTACCCTATTTTCAATCAACGTCTATAACAAATGACTTAAGCCTTTGCTTACTATAAAAACTGTTATATAAAAACTTAGTAAATGTAGAAATAATACAAAAACAGAAAAAAATACGAATACAATATTATACAGAGCGAAAGTTATAATATACTCAAAAATATCTTAACGTTGTTACCCTACAGTAAGAAACTGGAGGGTACATGCTGCATTAGATAGTGATATTGGCGACGCTGTCAAGTTAATGGTTTTCATAAAAAGTCGGCCTACTATTTAAAGGGCATAGTGCAACTATTTCAACCAATACCAAAGGACCACGCACACACCTTATGGAAAATCGGTTTCGGTGAAGTTGGGTTAATTTTTTATATGTTGCAGTTCTTGACCTCCTGAGCAAAATATGCCATGGGCACAATCTAATCCTCCGAATAGTTTTTAATATGCAGGTTGTTAAAGTTTGTCTAAACCTCATATAAAATACACCACTTAGTTTTTCTGCATGTTTAACGTATAATAGTACGTCCCAAAATGAGAAAAAAGTTTTATATGAATATAGGACCAGAAACCCGTCAGTTCCGAGATATAGGGCGAACACCCTTTACAATAAAACACCATGTATCTCGAAAATAAAGAATTTGCAGACCTATTTTCATATAAAACTTTTTTCTTATTTTGAGAAGAACTGTACGTTAAATATGTTGAAAATACTAATTTGATGTCATACTGTCTTTCTCTTGATCAATCAGAGCGCTGTAAGTATTCCAGAATATACTAGATCGTATTCTTACCATTTAGCATGCAGTAAGAACCGGTTTTATTTAAAACGTTCAGTAAAATGCCGATATTTAATATTTTGTCGGTATTTTACTAAATGCATTAGACACTTCGTGATGTTACTAGTAAAAGCCCGATATTACTAACACTCTTATAAATTTCGCATTTTGACTTACGGTGACAGCTATAATACGTTTTAGAAAAATCTACAGGATGCAACCTCTTCCCAGGTCGCAACCACTATTACCCCCTGCCCGAAATTTTTATTGAGATGCCACTGGTCATTTTTACAGTAAATATAAATTCTTTATTTTGTTCTGTAACTTTTTGATCTTCTAGATTGTTTCGATTATTATTATTAGCTACCATTTAGAACTTATTTAGCAAAATTACTTTACAATAAAACACCACGTATCTCGAAAATAAAGCATTTGCAGACCTATTTTCATATAAAACTTTTTTCTTATTTTGAGAAGAACTGTACGTTAAATATGTTGAAAATACTAATTTGATGTCATACTGTCTTTCTCTTGATCAATCAGAGCGCTGTAAGTATTCCAGAATATACTAGATCGTATTCTTACCATTTAGCATGCAGTAAGAACCGGTTTTATTTAAAACGTTCAGTAAAATGCCGATATTTAATATTTTGTCGGTATTTTACTAAATGCATTAGACACTTCGTGATGTTACTAGTAAAAGCCCGATATTACTAACACTCTTATAAATTTCGCATTTTGACTTACGGTGACAGCTATAATACGTTTTAGAAAAATCTACAGGATGCAACCTCTTCCCAGGTCGCAACCACTATTACCCCCTGCCCGAAATTTTTATTGAGATGCCACTGGTCATTTTTACAGTAAATATAAATTCTTTATTTTGTTCTGTAACTTTTTGATCTTCTAGATTGTTTCGATTATTATTATTAGCTACCATTTAGAACTTATTTAGCAAAATTACTTTACAATAAAACACCACGTATCTCGAAAATAAAGCATTTGCAGACCTATTTTCATATAAAACTTTTTTCTTATTTTGAGAAGAACTGTACGTTAAATATGTTGAAAATACTAATTTGATGTCATACTGTCTTTCTCTTGATCAATCAGAGCGCTGTAAGTATTCCAGAATATACTAGATCGTATTCTTACCATTTAGCATGCAGTAAGAACCGGTTTTATTTAAAACGTTCAGTAAAATGCCGATATTTAATATTTTGTCGGTATTTTACTAAATGCATTAGACACTTCGTGATGTTACTAGTAAAAGCCCGATATTACTAACACTCTTATAAATTTCGCATTTTGACTTACGGTGACAGCTATAATACGTTTTAGAAAAATCTACAGGATGCAACCTCTTCCCAGGTCGCAACCACTATTACCCCCTGCCCGAAATTTTTATTGAGATGCCACTGGTCATTTTTACAGTAAATATAAATTCTTTATTTTGTTCTGTAACTTTTTGATCTTCTAGATTGTTTCGATTATTATTATTAGCTACCATTTAGAACTTATTTAGCAAAATTACCATTCACGCATGGTCATAGAATATGGATCATGGAAAAAATTGATTGATTAGGTAGGCATAAATCGACACTTTGCTAAATAATTTCTAAATGGTACAAAATGTCACAAATATCTAAAAGACAAGAAAGTTATAGAACAGAATAAGGATTTTTTTTGTAAAAATGGCCAGTGACGTCACAGTAAAAATTTGAAAGTGGTAAATGGGGAAGAGATCAAAGAAAAAGTAACACCCTGTAGATTTTTCCAAAAAGTAATATAGCCATTTCGAAGATAATGCCTACAGCATAAAGTGTATCAAATTTGAATGATTTATGTCTAAAAATGTACTCCATGAAAAAAACTAAAAAAAATTAAAACTTTGCACTCTATATCTCTTAAACGAAGACTTTGCGGACACATGTTCATATCAAATTTTAGCCCGAAAGTAATATAAAAAATTACGTCCCGCAATTTTAGCCATGATTAAATACCACCCTGTAGAACTCTTTTGGAATCAAAAACGTATATCCCATATATAATAAAACGGTTAGAGTAAAAAATTAAAAAGCAGTTTTGGCAGAAAAGTCCCTAGCTTACGAAAGCTTGATCACAGTTAGTATATCGTAATAACCTTACGTCTGACATAATTTCAAAAGCAAATTATTAGTAAAATCTATAAAATACTTTAAGTTACTGTTTCGTAATTTTTCGATAACTTTTGTCGCACCCTGTATCCATACTTCTTAATACTAATGATTACATGATAAAGATTTGTTTTATTTACAGATTGATACAAAATACAGATACAAAATTTTCATAGAAATGCTGTATTTTGCAAACAAACAAAAATATCAAAAATTGCTACAATTTTTTTTTATTTTGTCAAAGATCATTGAAAGCAAAAAAATAACAAAAATGTTTTAAGAATTTTGGCATTTACAAACTTTTGCAAAAATGTATTAGTTATGTATTAGTTTTATTTCACGCTTTGTACGTAAGTAAAAACACGTGCTCAACAGATCGGTCAAACGAACACCAAAAACCGCATCTCGATATCGGATTTCGCAATAGAAATATCCATCTTAAAACCTTGATACAAAAATTCTTGATGTAGTATTTACGGCCAGCAGTTTATTTGCTGGCTTTAAATATATTTTCATATGTTTAGCGTAATGTTTAAAATACTAAATAGTCCTTTGATGTTCATCTTTGCCTATTAAAAATGGTGAATTCCTCTGACATTCTGAAATAGTAAACATTTGCTAAAAATTCTAACTCGATCTTCTTCCACCTTTAGAGATTTTGTTTTATCCTGCTTGGATTAAAGTTTTTTCTTATATGCTATGCAGATATTAGCCATTCAAGCTGAGAATTAAAAATTAAGTAATATTAGCAGGAGTTTAGAATCTGAACTCTGTGATGGAAAACGTATGCAACATTTTGGAGTACATTAACTACTCTGACACCCATGTATTATGGAATATTTTTTTATCTATAAGTTTATTAACTGCAACTATAATAAAATATTAATTACACCATGCATGCACACTAATGAAACTATTTGATAGCGCTCAATTTGCATTTCAGTTAAACTAACATTGACATTACTTGTTTATTTTCAGATAACATGATATATGAACTAGCACAAAAACGTGAACTCTATTTGGCGCATACAAGAAAAAAGTATTTCTGCTGAACAAAAGTCACCTTTTATTCAAATTCACTTCTGAAGATTGATATATTAACTGTTCTAGTCCTGATGAAAGTACTAATCAGGGTCGAAACCTAGACATTTAATTCAAATATAAAAAAATGACCTGTTATAAAAGTTTTCATTACATTGTGTATGGGAACCAGCAAGATTATTTACATTTCGTCAGTTTATTAACAGTATACTACAGAGAAATAGAGTACTTTTGCTAAAGTAGATCTCACAATATAAGATCCTGACCATCTGTTTATGAAAGGTTCTAGGGATGGACTTGAGCATCAATGAGTCATTAATGAACATAAAATAAAATTTCCTTTACCTGGAACTTCCCTTGTTATGAATTTTCTTTTTATTAGGAAAAGTGAAATGTAACCCAGTTTAGTACAGTACATAGTTATTTAGTAACATATATGTACTTGTTTTAAAACATTTTTATTCATCGCCATATTGGATTCCTACTAATATTTTATCAGTTTCTACATATGCCACACTTGATTTTTGGCCGCTGGTTTGTTCCGCTGTCTTCAATTCGTACCACAAGTTTACCAGTTAATGCTGGCACAAAATTTAAAATTAATCTAATAGGTACCGCTTTCAGGCTGATTTGAAATACTTTCTTAGGCCACCATTTTTTCTGCCATCTTGGATGTGTACCAGCATTTTACCAGTTAATTCCTACATAATAAGGAGTGAAATAAAACCCCTACACTTTTGTGCAAAATTTGAGATAAATTGGATAAGTAGTTCTTTAGTAATAATTTTTTTTAACAATTCACTAGGTCTCCATTTTGTTTTGCCATATTGGATTTTTGCGAAAATGTTACCAAGTCACCGCCATATGAACCTTAATATTTGACTAAAATTTGAGTCGATCAGGTAAGTAGTTTTTTAGCTATGCAGCGATAAGACCGACGAAATTGAGAAAATATGTTTTTCGGCATCTGGAGACCTTGAAACGTAAAAATTGGATAATTGGTAATTTAAATGGATAAAGAATGACTAGTAAAAGACTTAAGCCAACATAAAAGTATAAATAAATATATAGTATGTCACCGAATTGAGTTTCCAAGAGAAAAAATGGAGATGTAGTATGAATAAAAATGTATTTTAAGTTAACCCTAATTCACTTTGACTAGCACTGTCATGCTAAGGTAATTATTAGTGGTTCTATATGCATGCAAGCTGAATAAAATTCTTCCTTCCAACTTTCTCAAGGGATAACATTTATAACTTTTTGCTTTAATTCAATCACTAGCACGTCCATAATAGGAGAAACGTTGTGTTCTACGCTTTATATCTTGATGTCAAATATGTTAAATAGCATTAAACCCACAGTGGAGAAATGCCCCATTTTCTCAGCCATCGGCCAAAAGGGGGTAATTTACCATTTTGACGACTTATTGTATTTATTTTTTAATACAATGAATTTATTTCTTAATTATATGTTAAATAACATATTTTGAGCACTGTGACACATTAAGGTTTTTAGAGGTTTTTCTTATATGTTTCGTCATTGTATTGATTTTAACATGTGCAAAACTTGACGAATTTACATACAAATACCTTTACAAAAAATGCTTTTTCTCTTTTGAGTTTAAAAAACTTAATTCTAAAGTTTATTAAAAATCTGCTTACCAAAATGCAGCTTCTACAGTAGTATATCAAGAAAAAAATCTAAAATTTCTTAATGAATTTTAAAAATTAAAAAACTAGAAAATTAATTTGCATTCCAATCTCTGAATTGAAAAATGTTCACACAACTTTTGTTTCCTAAAGATGGCGAAAGCCGAAAGCGCTTGGCCATGAATTTAAGTTTTAGTCAATTTTTCAATGCACCTCTATGTGCACAGAGCCTATTGGCTAGGAATTCCCCCCTTTTTTACTAAATATCTATGTAAAAATAGGTCTAATCTGATTGCATTATACAAATTAGGGCGTAACAAAACAGGTAAACTAAAAATATAATTACCGAAACACCTGGCAACTATGTAAAAAATGTTAATAATGTATTTATTGCGCTATTAAAAATGCAAAAGGTAGGATTTTATATTCTGGTACGTACTTTGCGTAATTTTTTAATGTGTTACTTAAGACTCTTCAAAAATCCTGGACATACAATTAAGAGCAATTTCCTAAAAAGCTCAGCCCCGAAAGCCTAAGGAATTGACTTTATGACGCGAGCGACGTAAAATAGGGAACTTTTATTTTCCGCATAAAATAGAAATGTTCAAATAACGTGGAATTGCCGCTAAGGCTGAAAGTTGGCAATGGAGCTACGCCTGGAGCACGGGAATGCGCCATAATAAAGAATGGCTATAGCATTAAGCCCCTTCATAGCTTCTCGCACCCCGTACATTTGTCTGAACGATTTTTCTATGCAAGATTGTCTGTATACAATAGCCAGCCTTTCGCAGAATAGAAATACCGTATTGCTGAAACTGATTTTAAAGCAGTTATTGAAAATTGCTTGCTAAAAAGAAAATTTAGACAAATTATTATTTTTAAAGTACATTTTTGTGTTGAAAATTTTATTGAAAGAATAATTGTAAAGGAACTTCTTTGAAGAAGGATTTTTAGATAGTATAATTTTATATTTATTGTATGGTTAAAATAGAAGACTGCCTTTTTGAAAAGCTTTTATTTAACGTCACTTGTACAAGCCATAACAACTGTATCGTCCAAACGATATACAACATGTTAAATCAAGCATAAATCTTGATTTAAACTGTTATTACTTCCCTCGTAAAATGGAAGTATTGTAATCGTGAAAAAATCACTCTCCGAGATTTTTTCACATCTTCACGTTTCAGGGTCCCTAGATGACGAAAAACATATTTTCTCAATTCTGGCGGTCTGTCTGTTCGCGGCGCGCGTAGCTAAAAAGCTACTTACCCGATTGACTTGAAATTTTGGTCAAAAATTAAAGGACATAGGGGGATGACCTGTTATCATTTTGGTAAAAATCCAATATGACGAAAAAAAATGGCGGCTTAGTGAAATGTTAAAAAATTATTATTAAAAAACTACTCATCCAATTTATCTCAAATTTTGCAAAAATATCATGTAATATGTTGGAATCCACTGATAACATTTTGATACGAATCCAAGATGGCGGAACAAAATGGCGGCTTAATAAAATATTTGAAAATTCAGTCTTCACAACTAATTGTGGTATAGGGATCAACTAGTAAAATAGGGCTTCTAATTAAAGATGGCCGAACAAAATGGAATCCAAATAAAATGTTTGTAATCGTGAAAAAGCCACCCATTCACTTTTACACATCTTGACCTGGTAAGATTTCGGTAAAAATCCAATATGGCGAAACAAAATGGCGGCCTAGTGAAATGTTAAAAAAGATATTATTAAAAAACTACTCATCCGATTTATCTGAAATTTTGCGGATTTATGGATTATGGAATTATGGAAGGATTATGTTGGAATCAACTGATATCATTTTGGTACGAATCCAGGATGGCGACTTTATAAAATATTTAAAAATTCAGCCTGAAAAACTGTTTACAGAATTGATTTCAAATTGTGTGCCATTGCTAATGGTATAGGGGTCAACTAGTAAAACTGTGGTACTAATTCAAGATGGGGAAACAAAATGGCGGCCAAATAAATTGATTTTAATTATGAAAAAAATCACCCCCAGGTTTTAAATATCTTCACGTTTTAGCGTTCGTAGATGCTAAAAAATATGTTTCATTAATTCCGTCGGCCCGTCTGTCGGTCTGTCTGTCAGTTCGCGGCATAGCTTAAATACTACTTACCCGATTAACTTTAAATTTTGACGAAAAATTAAGGGTCATATGGAGATGATGATGAATATTTTGGTAAAAGCCCAATCCTGAACATTATTAAAAAATTTTTGGTAAGGTGGTGTATTATGTGGGGTTAAGATCCAGTAAAACAAAACAGATCTTTTGTCTTTTTTAAATTGCCGACATGTCGGAACCTAATTTGTGCATCTTCAGAACACGTATATAGATCCTATATCCTGAATGAAACCCATATTATCAGTCTTTACCTACTATCTTGGTCCGCAGATATTTCCTGGATATTAAGTTTCTAAGTGGTTTTCGTTAACAAACCTCTTATTGTCATATTACAGTGGTGTATATTTGGGGTTAGGGTTTAGTAAAAGGACAAAAGTCTATTATAGGCACATATAGTTTCTCTATCCTGCATGAACCCCATATTATCAGTCTTTACCTACTCCGTTGGCCCGCAGATATTTCCCAGATTATATGTTTTTATGGTTTTCGTTAACAATCATCTTGTTTTTATGTTAGAGTGGTGTATTATTTGGGGTTAGGATCCAGTAATAAAAAAACAAAACATTTTATATCCGTTGGTTCGCAGATATTTCCCAGATATGAAGTTTCTAAATGGTTTTCGTTAACGATCTTCTTGTTGTTAGAGTGGTGTATTATTTGGGGATAGGAGACATCTGCAGACCAACAGAGTAGGTAAAGACTGATAATATGGGTTTCATGTAGGATATAAAATCTATCACCCCAGATAATACACCACTTTAACATAACAACAAGCGGATCGTTAACGAAAACGAGTTAGAAACTTAATATCTGGGCAATATCTGTGGACCAACGGAGTAAGTAAAGACTGATAATATGGGTATTAATTTTAGATGGCAAAACAAAATGGCGGCCAAAAAAAATTTTTAAAAAATCAACGTAAAAAAATCTTGTTTAATTAATCTTGCAGAAGAATTAGATGTAAAAATGGGATTAACTGGTACGAATTCAATACGACGTAGCAAAATGGCGGTATGTGTCAATGTAAAAACTACTTTGTGAATTTATTTTAATATTGCCAAAAGTCAAGTGTGGCATAGGTAGAAAGAAAAGTAAAATATAGGTAGGAATCCAGTATGATAGAACAAATAAAAATGAAAAGACAGAATACGTAATATATATATACATATATATATACTGTGACTATGTACTGAACTAAATTGGGTCACACTTTACTATTCCGAACAAATGGAAAAAAATAGTAACGAGGAAACTTCTTCTTCAACTTTCATTTTTCTTATGACCGCCATATTGAATTTTTCGATTTTTGGAAAGAGCCTAAAATTTCCAGTCTAGTGATATTTCACAAGTGCATTAAAGATTTTAGTGTCATCAAAATGTCACACTTCGTAAATTAGGTTTCAATGTTTTTAAAGGAGGCCATGATTTATTTGTCACAAGATTACATTAATAAGTAAGTAATGTATTGAACGCATTGAATTTTCAATACAACATGAACGTAAATAACGACTTAAAAAATGTAAATGAGCTTTAAAAACTTTGTAAGTGGGTAACATTAATTTACAAATCTGCAAAATGACGTCCATTTGCATCGAGACATTTGTGACAATTGGTGACTGTTTTTGGTACAATCCTGGTAAGTGTATTTCGGTTAATATTTCTAAATGTGTCCAGAACTCTTTGTCTCAGGATTTCTATGGTAACGGGGGGATCAAATTCATAGATTTCATTCTTCGTGTGACCCCATAGGTAGAAATCCAAGGGCGAGAGGTCAGAGGATCTAGGAGGCCAAGATATTGGACCATTTAAAGAAATTATTCTTTCGTCAAACTGCTCTCCTAAGAAGTTCCTAACTTGAATGGTGTGGTGAGCAGGACATCCGTCTTGTTGAAACCAAGTTCTTCTTAATTCATCTTCCGTTAGAATAGCTCATAAGGCTGGTTCAACCCGGTTTCGCAAAAGCTCTAGGTACCTCTGCCCGTTTAGGTTGTAGTCAAACAAAAATGGTCCAATAAGTCGATTTCCTGAAATGATTACTAATTTATAAATAGGTGCCCAACAGTCAAGGGCGGCAGGGTTGGCCGGGTGGTACCAGAAACTATAAATTATAAAGGAAAAATTATCTTTATTAAAAAGTAGATATTTTCTTTCCAAAAATAATTATCGAAACATCCCGTAATGAATGAGCTTGTATACAGTTGAAACCTATTCAGCTTTATTATAAAAAAGAAAAACATATTTGGTTATCAATTTATTTCAGTGATATAATAATCTTAAAGAAGTGCATCGTGCCTTAATAAAACATAAAATATCAAAAGAACAAACCCCTTGCGCTTTAAAATTTAAATTATTCGGAAATACAGCTGAACGCATTTCTATAAATCGTAATGAAAATCGAAAAATAATTCGACATTTGATTAATATGGTATTTTTGTCAAGAACTAGGCTTCTCGGGTAATAATAAATCATTAAATTCAGACAATCAAAATAATTTTAGAGAATTAGCTAAATCTGCAGAAAATTTAGGTAAAGTGTTAATAAATTTATATAACCCAATTCTATTTTTATAGGTTCTTTAAAACTACAATACAAAATGATTGAATAAAAATGTAATACAATATCAAAAAAGTAAGTTGACTGACTAGAGTAGAACGCTTTACTTTTTTTTTATTAGATTATAATCTTTTAGTATCATTAAAGAACTAAACAAAAAAAAAGATTATTATTTGACCATCATTTGGTGCCTATTTAAAAAATATTGGTTAGATTAACTTACCAATGATCCCACACCAAACGTTACTTCCAAATCTGATCTGTAGACGTCTCTCTGCCACTTCGTGAGGATTTTGCACAGCCCAATGATGACAGTTGTGCCTATTAAAGACTCCACAATTCGTGAACCTGCTCTCATCGGACCACAAGACATGATTTACAAAATCAGGATTTTCATTACATCTCTTAGTATATACCACTCACAGAACTGTAGTCGTCTTGGAAAATCAGTTTCCTTAAGTCCATGTACTATTATGGGTTTGTATGGATGGTACTTATTCTTTTTTAAAACTCTTTGTACTGTTGATTTTGGCACATTAGTTTCCTGTTCTACAGTTCTTAACGATGCACTAGGGTTTTCGTTGATAGCTTGTAAAATGTTTCTGTCTCGATTTTCATTGTTTTTATTGTATCCGCTTCTAGGTTGTTCGAAGGCACCATGGTTAATTAAATTAACTACGATTTTCCCAAATTGGGTTTTATGAGGCTGCCGTCGTTCGGGGACATCTCCAAATCCCTTGCTGAGGTAACGTCGGCGTTTCTGTATGATTGAAAGTACAGAGCTAACATGTCAACCTTTTCTTCATTTGAATACGGAATTCCGGCCATTTTCTATAGGTTTTCACAACTTATGTGTCAGATTTATGATTTTATTGGGATAAAAGCGTACCTACTACTTATTAAAACACAGCTTTAATACTTTCAACTATTTAACTTAACGTTAAAGTCAAAATCCAATTTTGTTACAGATAAATCATGGCCTCCTTAGAAAAGCATTGAGAGCTAACATTACTTTAAATCATGGCCTCTTTAGAAGAAACTGAAATCTAACTTTACGAAGTATAATATTTCGATGATACTAAAATCTTTAATGCACTTGTGAGATATCACTAGACTGGAAATTTTAGGCTCTTTCCAAAAATCGAAAAATCCAATATGGCGGCCATAAGAAAAATGAAAGTTGAGGAAGGTTGCGGGTTAACAAAACACAATGAAGGCGTGTCGTATACGCCATCTTATTTATCTTAAGAATGTGTCCGAACAATGTCATATTTTGGCAGCTGCCAAATTTACCATTCTGGATATACTGGCCAAAAACGAAATTTGCCATTTTCTGTTTTTCCCCGATATTTCCAAAAACAATGATCGATCGTAAATCTGAAGCCGGATATCGAATACAATAAGTTTTCTCTAAAACTTTCCCCATTTAACCTTTGCTGTAGGTATAATAGGAGCCGAGATCCCTGTATAGAGAAGCGAATCTACGACACACTGTATAATTTAATATATAGGCCTATACTGACGTATCCACATTATGGGTAGAAAGATCATGGCGAAGAAAAAAACAAAGAAAAACCCTTTCAGCCAATCTTTTCTGTACGGAAAACTATGCCCCAAAAACATTGTCTTTCGGTAATGTTCCTATTATAAAGTATTTTATTGTATTTTTAACATAGTAAATTGGCCATTCGTTATCACTGCATCGAACCAAATAAAATGTTTCATATCATATAAATGTATATATATATATATATATATATATATATATATATATATATATATATATATATATATATATATATATATATATATATATATATATATATATATATATATATATATATATATATATATATATATATATATATATATATATATATATATATATATATATATATATATATATATATATATACCAATCCTGTCCTCAAAAAAGAATGTCCAATACAAAGATTGGGATATAAGTAGATTTTCTTGTTATTTATTTCTAGAGTGCATTAAGAAATACAGGTGTAAATTTTTAATATATTTATAGAATTTGGTCTTGAACTTTACCGTAAGGATTATTAGGGAGGGTTTTGATTTTTTTTCTCTTTATATATATTATCTTAATTCAATTAAAAGCTTTTTTTTTGTTTTTAAGATGTTCTGTTTCTGAATCTGTTTTCGATGAGGAGTTTTACACAATTTAATTAGAATACAATAAGTTTTCTCTAAAACTTTCCCCATTTAACCTTTGCTGTAGGTATAATAGGAGCCGAGATCCCTGTATAGAGAAGCGAATCTACGACACACTGTATAATTTAATATATAGGCCTATACTGACGTATCCACATTATGGGTACGAAAGATCATGGCGAAGAAAAAAACAAAGAAAAACCCTTTCAGCCAATCTTTTCTGTACGGAAAACTATGCCCCAATAACATTGTCTTTCGGTAATGTTCCTATTATAAATTATTTTATTGTATTTTTAACATAGTAAATTGGCCATTCGTTATCACTGCATCGAACCAAATAAAATGTTTCATATCATATAAATGTATATATATATATATATATATATATATATATATATATATATATATATATATATATATATATATATATATATATATATATATATATATATATATATATATATATATATATATATATATATATACTCCAATCCTGTCCTCAAAAAAGAATGTCCAATACAAAGATTGGGATATAAGTAGATTTTCTTGTTATTTATTTCTAGAGTACATTAAGAAATACAGGTGTAAATTTTTAATATATTTATAGAATTTGTTCTTGAACTTTACCGTAAGGATTATTAGGGAGGGTTTTGATTTTTTTTCTCTTTATATATATTATCTTAATTCAATTAAAAGCTTTTTTTTTGTTTTTAAGATGTTCTGTTTCTGAATCTGTTTTCGATGAGGAGTTTTACACAATTTAAGAATTAAATGAAGCTTTTAAATAGAAAATGGGAAAGCATTCATTATATTTATAATTTAGAAATATCAAAACGTATCATTTGCTTACTCGTCAAGTTTCGCACAGGTTAGAGTCAATAACGTGACCACTTAACGGCGATACAAGTAATAAGAACATTTAAAAATTTGTGTTACCTTTCACAACATATGCTAATTAATTTTTTAAAAACCTAAAAGCGTGTAGTTTTTACCTTTTTAGCAATTTATTCACATATTTCGTAGATAATACAGTTTTTAAAACCCTTTCATTGATGTTTGCATTCAGTTTTGCCAGAAATTACCCTCAGATTTAATACTACCCCTTGTCTGATAATATTTCCATACAAATCTTAAAGAATTACTTCAACAACAACAATTTTTTAAAAATTTTATTTCCTAATCATCTATTTTTGGTACCTCAGCTTAATTTTAAAAAAAAATTTTCTCCATAATATATAATATCAATCCAGTAATTCATGTCTATAATCTGTTTGCGTCAAACTCTGTTCTACACATTATGCCAATCCTCATTAATTTAACCTCCAATAGTTTGTCACTAAATCAAAAATTCAACTTTTCATAACCAAATTTAAAAATAATTAGGTAATGAAAATTTAAATTATTTCTTGTTTAGGTCAATTTTATTAAATTCTTGGCTGTAAGGTTTCCGAACTAAGTAGTCTCACTTTTATTTCATACATATTTTTAAAATTTTTCTTAATACCAACTTTACAAAACTAATTTTTCCTATGTCATTAGAGAAATGTCAGTTTAATAGTGCACGTTATCGGAACTCAAACGAAATATGTGAATAGATTATCAAAAGAACATAACCTACCCTTTTAGGTTTTTAAATTTAATTGACATGAATTGTGAAATGTCGCACACGTTTTTCCATTTTCGTAATTTAGAAAATTCACCTAATTCTTTAATTTAGCAAAACCTCTTCAACAAAAACAGATTCACTAAATGGAATATCCCAAAAACAAAAATACAAATTTTTCTTATTCAAAATCTTCACCGATTCGTATATACAGGGTGATTCAGAAATAAGTACCGAAAATGTACAGGCATGTAAACCTTGACGAAATATGAAAAAAAGTTTTATATAATTTTTTTCTAAGCCTCACCCTTTAGAATATACAGCGCATTAAACATGTGTGAGAAAAGGTACATTTTATTATGTAATATCTATTGGGAGCGACATATTAATTTCAATTTTGGAACATGTTATCACTACATAAAGACCCATTATCGCAACAAACGACAATCGTATGGGTTACTTCAGAGGCGTAGAAGAGGGGTATATGCCCTGAATTTATAGTCATATTTTTTACCATTCTGTATATTGCCTATTTTTATTAAAAATATTCTCTAGCTTTGCATCTTTACTAAAAATAACGACTCTTAGAATTTTTTCATACTAGCTATCGTTTCGGAATTTTATTCGAGTTAATGCGTCAAAACCCTTTATAGGCCAAGCAATAGAGCAGACATTTATTGATTTTGTGACAAAAATACTACCTGAAAACCAACTGTGCTATCACTTAAAATACACTCTACTGGTTTATGCTAATGTTGCTAATGGCACAGTTGGATAAAGGGTTTTGACGCAACTCGAATAATTCTCCGAAATGATAGCTCTTATGAAAAAATTCTAAGAGCCAAGCTATAAATATTTTTCATAAAAATAGGCAATATACCGAGTGATAAAAAATATGACCATAAATGCAGGTCGTATACCCTTGTTCTAGGGCTCTGAAGTGACCTATGTGGTTATCGTTTGTTGTGTTAATGGATCTTTATGTAGTGATAACTTGTTCCAAAATTGAAATTGATATCTCGCTCCTAACAGATATTGTATAATAATATTTATCACACATGTTTAATGCCCCGTATATTCTAAACGGTAAGGCTTAGAAAAAAATTATATAATACTTTTTTTCATATTTCATCATTTTTCGGTACTTTCTTCTGAAATCACTCCGTATTTTATGCTAAACTTTGGCAACAAATTCTGTATGCTATATTAACACCTATATTTCTTAATGAACATCAATTTAGAATCAAATAACCATAAATCAACTTATATCCCAATCTCTGTAACTGAAAAGATATTGTTTCGGCACTTACAGGTATCACTGAAGATCGCGAATGCCGAGAGCGCCCGGATTTTAATTTAATAAATGATTAGCACGAAATACAAAGTCTCTTCATTTTCCATTTTACCTCTACGTCCCCACAGCCACTACCCCCATTTTTCAAATATTTAACTGTTTATATTTCTACATTATCCTACAAATTCTATTAACGATTTAAGTATGCTGGAAATAGATATCTATGTCAATCTGTCCTGTGCAAAAAGAACCCGCTAGTTTTTGCCTGTTTGTAATCTTATTTATTGTATTTCCTGAAAGTATGTCTGAAATAAATGAAATGACAATGATTAATACCCGCTTCTTGCAGTCTGAAAAGGAGTTGAATAGTATATTCAAGAACGTATGCAGAGAACGATACATTGATGAGTAATGAATTGCTGCTATTTAACTTCAAATTTTTCATAACATTTTAGTAGTCCATTAAAGATTTCTTAAAGTCATAATATATTATAACTGGCATATTAGGTAAAATATTAAAGAGATTTGTTGAACAGAGCTAAGCTAAATACTGCATTTTTATATTTACGTAAGCCATGTATAATAAAAAATATCACATAGAAATAAAATAATAAGATAATGTTTACACATAATAATAATATTAATAATAATCATGCTGAGTTTAACGGCCTAGATCCATCTCAAAGACCTAAGTTTCCGAAACTTAGAACTAGTCGGGAGACTCACATCAACCACAGTGCATGGAGCATACATTCATCTACTGCTCTGCCGTTCGGTCCTTAGATGCCATAAACAATAAGTGCAGTCTCAAAAGAAAACAGGCAAAGTTACACGCCAATAAAAACCCATATGACTGAAAAGACTGGAGAAGATTGACGATTTGAGACAGGAACTAGGAAGACTCACATAATTTCGGAAGAATGAACATCCCTCCAGCAGAGTTAAGACGCGCATTGAAAAGATATTTAAGAAGATAGGTACAAGACCCACCGATCTTACCATCAAATAAAATTAGTATCAAGACAGCATTTGACCGAGTATTGGTCAAACATCTGGGAAAAGAGCATAACGGAAATGCTACATGGATACAATTTCAACGTAATCAGATACTAACACCACAAATGGAATGTGACTCTATCACCAAGGAGGAAGTTAGCAGCTTTACTATGGGAATTAGCACCTGGAAGTCGCCAGGAGTTAACCATATTCCCAATTTCTGGAATAAGAAATTTGAGGCCCGTCATTTTACTAAAATAATGCATCATCCGGAGACAACCCCCGTATTTCTAATTATAGGCACTGCAACTATGCTACCCAAAAGCGATAGGACAAAAGATACGTTCCAGTACAGGCCCATCACCTGTTCGCCCACCATGTACAAGATCCTAACAGGATGCATTGCAAATCGTATCTATCATCATATTGACAGCCATAATCTATTAGCCGAGGAACAGAAAGGATGCATTCGAGGCCATCAGAAATGCAAAGAACAATTGATGATAGACTCTATGCTACTTAAGCAGGCACTGAAAAAAACAACGCATTTTATACACTGCTTTTATAGACTATAAAAAGGCGTTTGACAGTGTACCACGTTCCTGGCTCATAGACATACTGCTAGGAATACACAAAATTCAACCTATAATCATCAATTTCCTGGCAACTATCAAGCACCAGTGGAGAGCGAACCTGAGGATCTATAATGGCGATCAATCTCTTACCACCGATGAGATACACATCAATAGGTGAATTTACCAAGGAGACTCGTTAAGTCCACTTTGGTTCTGCTTAGCGATAAACTCCCTCTCTACTTTGCTCAACAATACAGGACATGGCTTCACCATCAGAGCCAACATAGACGACTCCCGAACGATATCCAACCTTCTGTATATGGATGATATTAAGCTCCATGATGGCCATAATCAACTAAAAAAGCTTATTGACGTGACGTACACCTTCTCGAAAAACATCCATATGGAATTTGAAGTGGAAAAATGTAAAGCCTTACACGAAAAAGGCAAAGTCATTAATGGTGATGTAGCCCTACGCAATGGAGAATGTTCGTATAGACTTCAAGCGATGAAGCAAGGAGAAACCTACAAATACCTAGGAGTCCAACAAGCTAAATTGCTCCAGGATAAGCAACAAAAAGACCAAGATGAAACATCCGTATGTTCAAAGAGTGCTAGTTTTTCTGAAGACAGAACGCAGAAAATCTCATTACAGCAATTAACACCTATGCTGTGCCCGTGCTGACCTACAGTTTCGGAATCTTGAAATAAACTAACACGGAGCTAGAATGACTACAACGAACTACTCGCGTAATGATGACCAAGTACAAAAGTCACACCACTCAAGGTCATCAACACTCCGAATGACCTTACCACGAAGAGAAGGTGGAAGATCCCTTGTTGACTTGACCAATTCGCACTCCCGACAGCTGTAAAAATTGAGAGATTTCTTCGCCAACAAGGATCAAACATCAAGCCTCCATCGCATAGTGACCCTATGTGACAACT
This sequence comes from Kuschelorhynchus macadamiae, assembly GCA_030620095.1. Taxonomy (NCBI): domain Eukaryota; kingdom Metazoa; phylum Arthropoda; class Insecta; order Coleoptera; family Curculionidae; genus Kuschelorhynchus; species Kuschelorhynchus macadamiae. The sequence goes on along the minus strand of JAUTXW010001917.1, from coordinate 1,583,785 downwards.
CGTACTTTCCACTTAATCTCGCAAGTGACTTCATCCTAAAGTTACTTTCAGACCCCGACAAACAAGATCAGTGGGCTCAAACGGCACTGCACGGCCGACATCACAATGATTTGAATAAGTCACACATAGGTAAGGAAGCATCCAACAGCTGGTTGAATGATGGAAAACTGAAGGATTTGTGATGGCAATACAGGACCAAGTTATTAACACTCGAAATTACATGAAATTTTTCATCAAAGACCGGTCCGTTAAATCCGATACGTGTCGAAAATGTAGCCAGGGATCAGAGACTATACAGCATGTAACATCTGGCTGCACTTACCTAGCAAACACGGACTACCTCCAGCGACATAACCAGGTATGTAACATCGTACACTAGGAGCTTGCCTGTAAATACAGGCTCCTGAACACATTTGTGCCCTGTTATAAATACCAACCAAGTTTGATGCTTGAAAATAATGCCTTCAAACTGTACTACGACCGGGCAATTATCACCGACAGACGGGTAACGAATAATAGGCCTGATGTGGTCCTGTTAAATAAGGAAACAAAGACAGCTTATTTGGTAGATGTCGCTGTACCTAACAATAACATCGTGTTGGATAAATATCAAGAGAAAACGAATAAATATGTGGAGCTGGCCATCGAGATTTAGCAGACGTGGCGACTGAATAGGTTCATGTGATACCGATCATCGTATCATCAACTGGACTAGTTCGAAAAACACTAGAACAGAACCTGAAAATCATAGAACTGTATACTAACTCCTTCATCGACATCCAGAAGGCAATCCTGCTTAGTACTTGCCATATAGTAAGACAATTCTCACAGGACAAGACAGAATTAATAGAAACCAGCCCACTCCTTTTGATGCATGCTCCGGGATGGGCTTGGAACCCAATATTTGTTTAGAAATTAATTGTCAATTTCTATGGTAATAATAATAAATGCCTTTTTATTTCCATAAAAGATACATGCATAAAGTAACAATAATGCGTGTTAAGAAAGGGGAAGTATACATAAGTCGCAGTCTGGTAATTATCAAAAAAAAAATTAATTACAACCTAATAAAAAAGCAGAAAAAATGGTTTGTTTTTAATTTAAGTAAATAAATCAATAGAGAAAATAAAAACAATTATAAACAAATAAGAAAAAAACATACAAAAATTTATATAAAAAAATCATGAGAACTTTTATGCAAAAAAAAATAAAAATTAATAAAAATATAGACCTGCCCATAACTAACCCTTAAATAAACTGTAATAAAATAACTGCCTACTTGGAAAAAACACCATTATTTTGTAAACTTAAATAATACATTTCTTAATACTTTTTTAGATGACTAAATAAATTTGTGTTTAAAACTTTTAACTCTGTAGGAAGAGCATTATAACATTTAACAAAATTATAACTAAACGGCGCTGAAATATGGCACTCTGAAATCGTGAGACTGTAAGTATATGCAAAATCTTCACGTTTACATTATGAGCGCAGGTGAATCAAAATGAAGAATTATCCGATAATCCATCTTTAACCAATTTAAGTACCTACCAATGCATGGTATAAATATGATCGAATTTCTGCATGCCAAATATAAGCCGAACACAACTATTTTACACTTTTTGTGTGCGATATTTACAATTACCATCCAAATAATTCGTATTAGTATCGTTTTTCGAAACTTATATCTTGAGAACTACCAGAATTTGACAGTCAGACATGCCACCTTAATACAACAAACCATTAATTCTTTATTGCTTTTACCTTTTTTTATCGTTTTCTTAACAAAAACTAGAATATTGCAGCATACAGACAAAAGAAAAAGTGCGAAAGGAAAACCGAGTATTCACGCTAAGTCATTAATATCTCTTTTAACGAAAAAATTGTATAAAAGCTGCTCTTTCTCTGTCAGATCTAATTACATATCAAACAGTATGCTTTATTAATGGGAAAAAGACACGAAATGCTGTGGGCAAAAGAAAACAAACAGATCCGTCAGCTGTTGGTTACGAGTGGACGGTGAATGATTTTCGCTTACTGAGGTTTTCTTTTATACCTACAAGATCCAACCGTAATGTGTTTTCTCCACTTTTTGCTCGATGTAGAAATAAAAAAATATATCGGTAAATTTCCTTTACTCGGAACTTCTCTTGTTACGAATATTTCCATGTATTAGGAACAGAATTGTGAATTATGACCCTACTTAGATTTGCACATAGTCAGTAATACAAAGGGAGTTTCAAAAGTACTTTGACAAACTTCGGGAGATAATTCCTGACAATATTTTAGTATAGGAAGTAGTAAATTATGCTCCCAGGTCGAGATACCGGGTGTTGAAATTTAATTAAAAGAATCATCTATATATTTAAAACACTACGCGAGATTTTTCAGCAAGTTTGTGATACAGTTGTATTGCCCTATTTACATGATTTTTTTTTAAATGTTTGTCCGGTTACTGAGATCTGTCAACACTATTTTTTTATATTGTTTTATTGCGTTTTTTTTTTATAAAAATCAATGTTCCTTTTCAATAACATTTCTGGACGATGTGGCGAATGCGCCACATATTCTCATTATAATTACACTGGAAATTCGTCGTTGCTATCTAGCGGAAAAGGCAGAACAAGCTCTGCCGGGCCAGCTAGTAATTTTTAAATAACTCCTGAACGCGTTTAGATTCTTTCATGAAATTTGGTACCTGAAATAAGCATCCAAAGGCATTTACTTTTAAAATATAATAAGTCCGTCCGGTTATGTCGATACCATATTTTGCTTTTTTTTTTGTAAAAACTATACTACGCGACTCACATATTCTAGTTTACCTTTTTTATTAATCCTTGTTTTATTTAGAACAAAAAACGTCTTTTGCGTTTTTTTGATAGGAGAAACGGTTTAGAAGTAAATAATTATTTTATTCGAAACATACAAACTATTTTAAATTGATAAAATTTTAAATGATTAAAACAGTCATAACATCTAATATAAGAAAATGAACCAGTAACTGCAGGCATGAAATAATGAAATAAATAACTAAATTTAGAAAATCAATCTCAAGCCGTTAAATGTGTTCCAATTACGTTTTAAAATGATGTGAAATTGTATTGTATTTAAACGAATACACCTTGAATGATTTTTGAAAATACTAATTTTGTTCCAAAACTCTTGTGTGCATATAATACAAAAAGGACAAGTGAATTTCTTCTAAATAATATGCATTTTGTTAAGATGTGCATTATTCGTTCCGCCCTAGTGTCTTATTTTCTACCCACAAAAGATAAAAAATAAAAACGCTATGTAAAATCAGTATAAAAAAACAACTTTTTGTAGAACAAACTTTCAGTATTGTTTATCGAAACCTATTCAGAGCTATTTCAACTAAATTCAAACTTTTTCTAATTTAAACGCAAGCGATTTTCTATTTTATATGTAAGGAAACCTTACATTGTAATGATATTATTATCAATAATAATATTATTATATTATAGTAGGATATTTTATAATTAATAATAATACATTTATTGTTACCCCAACAAAAATATTTAACACAACTTACCTTAATAGTGTATTAATAAATTTAATAAACAAAACGACATCCAGGAGTATGTATGGAGATTAAAATTTAATTTTAAAGCTAAAAACATTATATAATAGAATTTTTTTTTGTACGTGTATTTTTCGATCTTTTTCTTAAAAGGTAAACCATATAAAATATCATAAAAAATTCAGAATTGAACACATTAGAGGTCATAATCGCAGGAAGGTCATTGATTGACATAAACAAAAACACTGTCTTGAACTGCACTATAAATGTTTAATAAACAATAAAAATCGAGATTAAAACAATTCACTATTACTGTAAAATTTTTAAGAAATTATACTGTCTTTCATTTGAATTCCGGCGAATGCATAATTACCCCCTGGAAATTATCGACCCGAATAGGGCGGTTAGTCGAAGCTTTTCTAATGTTTTTAGACCGACTGGCGGACTTTTTTGAGTACGCATGCGATAAAGTGCGGTTCGGTTCTTTGAGTAGACAAGTCGTAACTAGTTACAATAGAGCTAGCATGTTTTGCATCATTGCGCCAATGGTGGCGTCACATAATTTAGGAGGTATTGAAATAAGAAGAGGGTAAATAGGTGTATGAACGATTACATTAATAACAATTTTTCGGCTACATATCGTTATGTCTGGTACATTATATAATATTAATATTACGTCAGAATGAGTACTGTTGGTTTCCTTTATCTCTTTAATCTTATTTCAGGTTTTAGCAACCGACACATTTGAATAACAGGTTTATGTTTGTATTATTTTTAGGAATTTTAGTTTTAATCTTTATTATCTGTAATTAATATTTGTCTTAATATTACAAAGATTCTAAAGACTAAATTCTTTACAATAAAATAATATGAATAAATCCTTTGAAATGACAATTTGTTATAAAATAGCAGCACGGAAAATAGAAAAAATGCCCCGACGTCTTATTTTGTAAGATGCAAATACCAAATTTGGGTATAATTATATTACTGCGTGAATAAAATATAAAATATAAGATTAAATAAGTCGTATGCAGTAAAAAAGCTTAGACGATCGTAGACCATCATTATGCATTTAAATTATTTATGTATTTATCTTTGAGCTGCTTGATTAGCGGCAAGAATAATAATAGGATAATATACTCTTAATAAATCCCTTCCTAAATCACAGGGCAAGGAGGAGTTGATTCTTTCAACTTTTTCCATGACCGAAACGTACACTTTGCAGCAGCTTTGTAGGAAGGGCGTTAGTATTGCCCCATTTACATCGCTAGAGCAACTACTTTCTATTTTTACCACCCTAACGGCAACAGTTCGATGTCTTTCTAGCTAGACACCTACATGATTACGTATATGATTGGACCAACGCAAGCCAATGCCGTCCCGACGCCTGTTGGAAGTTAGGAAAAAGAATAGCAAATTTTTAAAGTGGAATGTGAGTATTTTGAAAACGTAGGAGTACATTTCTATTTAAGTAAATGTTATCTGACCTGTTAAATACAATATTTGTCAAATTCTTAAGACAAAGTAAAATTTGGTTAATGTAATCAATTGTTTCGTCCTTCCTCGACTCGCAGCCTCACAGTTATTACAGTTTTTATTAGAAGACACCTTTCTGTGGCAGAACTTTTTTTTACATCAAACCAAAAACTGAACTTTAAGTTAAAAACGCAGTTCTTAAAATGGTTAAAACACTTTTTAATAACAGACACCTTCCGGTAGCAGAACTGCTTTTCTACATTAAAAAGGCCTAACCTGGCCTAACGAAAAACGCATTTCTAAAAATAGTTGATACATTTTTTATTATCAGACACCTTTATGTAACAGAAATCTTTTTTTACATTAATGCAAACAAGGGCTCAATGTAAACCATATAATAACGAATGAATAGATTACCTCTTTTTCAGTGGTTTCAGATTCAATTTTTAATTTGAATAGATTCAAAAGTACAACAACATCAAATTTAGAGAAATTGATCCCAATCAGGTTTTTTTTACCATACGATGTATAGTAAGGAGGAAGATATATTTGAGAAAACTACTTATACACCTTTCATTAAATCCCATACTATTAACTATCACTTTAATATTTTCTTAACGTAAAATGTACACATAAAAACCTTTCTAGGTGGTTTCGGACCAAATTTTTAATCGATTTTGAACGTACGTTTAATAGAGTTTTTAAAGTTTTAAATAAAAAAAGTTTGCCTTCAGCTATTACAAAAAAGTACGTAGGAGAAAGGTTTTCGAATAAAGGGAATTCTAATATTTTGGTGCATTCTCGCGGTATGACGAAAAAAGTTGACTTTTAATTTTTGGGAAACTTAATGACATTCAAAAAATAATAAAATTTGAGATTATGAAAAAAATCGAAAGAAAAATGTTCAAGAAACAAAACTAGTAAAGGTGAAATTTTTAAAATAGATTTTTTTTGCTTATTTTTTCTGTAATTAGCGTTTTCAAATTCAAAGAAATTATTACTCGGTGGCTTCGATTATGGACGTGGTACATATTTTTTTACAAAAAAGTACGGACTTGAGGTAAAGATTCAAGCATCCATTTCTCTCTAGCTTGTTCTGATAAGGATCTGTTGTCAAATTGACAGCTGTCAAATTTTGACAGCACAAAAAAAATTTCTAGTGACGTTCTTCATTCGGTTTTCAAAGGCAATCAAGAAAACGACACAAACGTGACAAAAATAGTAACCGGAAGCTGGGGGCGCCATTATACTCAAGATTGTACATAGTAATATTCTATTATGTTTTCCACTCACAACTGTCATTTATTTATACTTGTTCAGAACAATTTTATGCAAAAAAATCGCGTTTTATTTATTTTTTTTGGCTTATAATATCGAAACTAATGAAGCAATCTTGATGGTGTGAAGAGATAAATTGTAGAGAATAAAATTAAAAACAGTAGGATATGGTTACACGATTTAATCGAATGATTAGAATAGAAGAAATACTAAAGTTGTAGCGAAGGCCTTCTGTAAAATAATAGATTTTGATATGTACCTTACGAGTACGAAAACTACGCGCTGTAGGGTTATTAGTTTTTGCACAATTGTAAAATGCACTATTTTTCAGCGCGTCTCGATGCATCGTGCATCATCCGATTATCATACTACTAATTTGATAGTCTTATATGTATATATATTTCGCGCTAAAATTGTACGAAATACACAAAAATTATTTCAAACAAGACCAGAAACGGCCGGACGCGGGAAAGTAGCCAAATAGCGGGGGAACGCACGGCAGTATAATAGATACGCTCAGCGTGATGCTAATAATCTTTCCGCATTGTATTGACAAATTGTAAATTTTTATTATTTCATAAATATTCATAGAGAAAATCCATTTATTCAAGACGTTGAAATTCAAAACAAACTAGCAGAGATATATTAATTAAAAAAATCTTTTTTCAATATCTAATAATAACAAAAATTTAACTAACTTCTTATGTTTGATACCAGTTTACTAATAACACTTATACAAACATATTTTTTCTTCTCTATCGCTTAGACGATAAGGAATGAGCAGTATAAACCCACTCCGTCTAATGAATGCTTAGACATCTCCAAAAAGTTTCTCTATATCGAATACTGAATAAATCAACGATGAAAGTAGTTAAGTTATTGCACTAACTAAATCAATAGTTAACTAAATAATATTGAATCAATTCGTGAAGCCATGTATAGCTATAACACTCGTAAGCAGCAACAGCGTTCACGCATAACAAGCTGAATGCTCTCTGTATGATGGCAAAGCCGCTTAGTACGCATGTACTACTACTAAAAAAACTGGCCGCAATACATAGTAATCGGCATAGATCAAACGACGCGACGCACTATTTATACTTGGCCAAAAATGTATCTAGTAGCAACGAAAAAAAAACAACTGAACTTGGATTGTTCAGTCTACAGCTCTGTCCGACCCTGATAGTTGTCAAAGTTAATTTGAAAAATAAGAGTTTATTCAGTACTTTTGTCATAACAGAATGTAATTTGCAATAGTATTGGCAGTATTGAGGCATAAAATAGAACTTGCCTGCAGTAATAAAATATAAAAAAAACAGAACCGACTTAAAAAAAAACGTTTTTGTTTAAATATTTTATTTCTCACTTTTTAGTGATTTTTTACAAGTTATATTTTTAAGAATATTAAAATTTATAGTATATGTATATCCAATTGTATATAACATAATACAAAAAGTGACGAATAGAGAAGTAAATGACAGTACTATAATTAGATTTTATAATAAATACTTAAGGAAAATATACATACATAAAAATTATAATAAAGGTAGTCGGTTAGTAACGTTTTAGTCATACTGAATGTTCATTTGTCGAAAATATCAAGTAAAATAATAAATAAGGTTGAACAATTTCAGGTCACCCTGTATACATAAAATTACATAACGAAATAGCAAAAGAAATACCTTTTAGCAAAGGGGGATGTATGTCATTTACACACCTCAATGCTCTAGTTTAAAAAAATTAATTTAATTATAAAACTCGCTACCTTTATCTCCCTGATACCTGTGTTTTTTTAAATATTATTATTACAAAAAAAAAACGGGTGAACGAATTTCCAATCAAAATATATGGGACCACTATCAAAATGTCCTCTACAATTTGGTGTTTGACCCATCAAAATTAGCCAACCCGTTAAGACAATATGCGCCAACAAACATAAAAAAAATACATACAGATCGAATTGAGAACCTCCTCCTTGTTTGTAGTCGGTTAAAAAGCAGCGTTCCCTTTGATTCTTCATGAAAAAGAATCGGTTTTCTCGGGTTCAGTTACCCCAATATAATTCAAATAGCTTCTGCAGTTGCTAAGATAATTAAAATCAAAGATTAATACTTTGCGTGTGGAGCGTCTCTATTACTCCTCGGCTGCCTCGGTTGCTTCCCTACTACTCGGCTACTTTCACGCGTTCGGCCAATATTGATCATGTTTGAGAGCATTTTTTGCGTATTTCGCATAATTTTAGCGCGAAGTGAGAATATACGTTTTGTAGTATGATACTTCTACTATCTATGTAACTTTGTAGAATTCAAATGGGACCATCCACGACTCACCGAGGCCCGCTGAAAGACAGTGCATTAAAACATTCAAATCGCAACTGTGCAAAAACTAGCAATCCCACAGCGCTTAGTTTTAGTATGCATCAAACATATCTCAATGGCCATTATTTCGCAAAAGCCTTTGCTACAGCTTGAGAAATAACGGAGATATCAGTTTTCGAAAAAAGACCTAATTTTTTTGATCTTTCGGTTTTTTTCCAATCATCTAATGATCCGATCAAGTCGTGTAACCATATCATATTGTTTTAATTTTATTCTCGACAATTGTCTACTTTTACACCATTAACAAACGACACTTACGAGTCGAAAACATAATGGAATATTGCTATGGACTAGCTTGAGTGTGATGGAGCTCTCGGTTTCCTGTTACTATTTTCGGCAACAAATCACTGTTTTTTGCTCTATTATTGGGATACTATTAAATGCATGTTTATGCGTTAGAAACAAAAATGTTCTCTTTCTCTGCCTTTAACGCTTTTCCTTTCTAAGGAAGATTTTTTGTCAGTTTTACCGCTTGTCTTGCAAACAAATGTATCAAACTTGGTATATTAAATGCCGCATAACTGAAAATCCGACAGCATTGCCAGTGCTTCACTTCGCACCACCAGTTAAATTCAAACTATAACCGATTTTTGGAGATATTTGCCGGACCGAGTATAAATGCTATGTAGCATTTCAAGAAAGGCTAGATACTATTACCTTTTAAAGATCTTATGAACCAATATGAACTAGTGATAGATGAGTCTCTTGTGTGCCACTATTTTGTATTTTTTATTACGATTTAATGCGATTTCTGGTTGTTTCGCTTTGCTGTCTGCGAATTGCTACTCTGCAGTCAAACTACGTTTCGTCGTTTTTTGTCTAGGGACAATATTTCATCACGCTCTCATAAATTTCTGTTATTATATAATCCACGACGAGAAACGAAGGTTTCTTTGCTCAAAACAAACAAGGGAAATTTGTCACAGTCGACCCATTTATGTCAACAGGAGCCTGGAAGAATACACTAAATGTTATAAACAGACAAAAACGGGGTGCTTTTTGTACGTGATCTTTTTTCGTCGAACCATGTGCACGCGATTAGAGTGTTATTGAAGTTTAATTTCTGTAAAAGAAATAAAATATGGCAACTTTGTGTTGGAGTCTAAAAATAAAGTAATGGAAGCGTTTCAGTTTGCCCTATGCGATTCCGATATATGCATACGCTAATCATCCGTACTTATTTTAGTAGGACAATAATTAATTTTAGAATGTGCCTTGCTATCCAGTGGCGCAACTACAAATTTTGACCGCCTGCAGATACCAGTAAAAATAAACTAATAAATAAAGAAAAGTTATCTATCTACTTATAATCCCCCTTGGGCTCCATTGCACATTCTCGTCGAGCCCCCTAACAGAAGGGGGGATGTTAGACGACTACTTTACTATCCTCAGCACGTACTCCGAATTATAGGACTCAAGCATAATTATAGGAGGCAACCACTTACCTTCTGGGCGCGGAATCCTAATTAATTTAATACTTGGTTTCTAATAGATAACAGCGTGTAGTATATTTACGGTTGTACAAGTGTCCACATCGTTGGAAGAAATTTATTTCCTCTTCCAATATCTATATATGTCCAGCATCCTTCTGTCTTCGATTCCATCATTATAAATATGCAACAACTTTAAGGATGAGAGGGAGGTTATACATTGGAAACGAAAAAATTTACATATAATTTGGATTCAACTTCCTTTCATTTCTCTTAATAATATATCAGACTGTAAATGTTTAAAGATTATTGGCGAGCTAAGAGGTTTTTTCCAAGAAGGTGTTGCACCTCTCTTAAAATAATTTCTAAGTTATAGGGTGGAATATATTTTCGGTGTTGCACCACCCTCATCTGATTATATATTTGGTATTGTATTGTTTACGTGTATTTTCGCTTAAATACAAAATTAAAATGCTCATTCCGGGGCGTTTTATCAGTTGAAATATTTGCCGCAGGCTTTCCCAATAGCTAGAGTAAGAATTGCTCTCATGGTAAGAAGTTTCCTGTGAGGAGATAACTAAAGTTTGTTTGATGGTTCAAAAAAAGGTATATTCGAAACTTGTGGTGTCAAAAGAGTAGATAACATGCTTGTAATGCCCAAAACGGCACGACCACTAATTGTGTCTAACGTGCTCATGATCAAGTTTAACGTTTTTAAATTCAGTAAGAATTAATTTCTTTTGGCCGACTAGATTTCGACTTTTAATAAGCTTCAACATTCCCTTATTTATTTATATTAGAAGCAAACAATCTCTTTCCAAATTTTGGACGTGGTAGAAGTTAAATGTTTCATACCTCTACCTTTAAAGACAACCGTACATATTTCTAATAGATTGCCCCTATATAACAAAATTTTTGTCAAATTTATCGTTTGTCTTTAAAGATAAAAGTATTAAACCTGGTTTTTTATTGTCAGCAAGAGGGTGCCGATACAGTGAAATAATAGTAAAATATTAACATTTAAAATAACAAAGTTGATGCTTTTTTTATTTTCCAATTACCATTTGTTTATTTTTTTAATAAATCCTGTCGATTCAGAGAAAATCATAACATATTTTTTGATATCCTAGAAAGTTATGCTTGTGGGCTCCATTTAAAAAATAACCAGACACCCTCTACCTTTTCGTCTGTTCAATATATATCCTATTGTATTCTTTACAAACTATTTTATAAACAACGTTGGTTTGTTGTGAGAAGGGTATTTCAACTTTTTATTTAGAATAAAAATGTTTAGCAAGTATCTTTTTGGCTTTAAGAGCTATCTTTGGATGTTTATTTAATAGTAGTATTTTACCTTTTAGATAGAATATTTTAAAATATCTTATTTTCTGGTGCAGTATTTAAGGAATTATATTCAGTTTATTGAAAATTTTGTTTTTTAGGGCAGTTATTTTTTAATAAATAAATTCAATTTCTGATTAAAAATAGTTTCTTGTTTAAAGTTTAGGTGCATAATTAAATCGGACCTAGCAGGGGACATACAGTTGCCCAAACCTAATCCATATTTCTGTATGTAGTAAGTTTCATTATAAACAAAATAGTTGTTGTCTACAATAAGATGGTATGTCATTTAATAGTTAGAAATCTTTTTTTTATGATTTCTATTATATGAACACTACATCCAACGACGCCAAAGGATAACCTTGTGTTAAAATTATGTCTCTTAATAACTCTACCAACAAAAAACAATTTCCACATAATTTTCGAGTTTCACAATATTACATTACATTATTACTTGGTTAATATAAAAGCGAAGCTATAAAAGAAACTGCAGGACGTAATGGGACATTTTGCTTATGAAATTTTGGCAGAAAATTCATTTTCATTGAAATATTCTAAAATTTTTGTTTATGCTTGATTTTGATTCCATTTTTAGCAAGATAGTTTATAAGCTTATTATTTTATTTAAAACTAGGATAGAAGGATGCCAGGTTACCATTTTATAAATCAAAGTTTCATATAGAAATTTAAGTGCTTTTTGATTATAATTACTTTTGTTTTGTATAACATTGATATTTCTCCTATTTGCTTTGGTTATCAATAGATCATTCTATTCTATATGCTATTTTTTTTAACTTTATAAGTCGAAATGATAATTTAAACAACGTTAGCATAATTGACAGACATAGACGGCTTAGGCGAATCATATTATAATAGTAATTATAATGTAAAAACATAAATATAGACATCCTACTAAGAGTTTGAATTTTAAGTTTCAGTGATGGTGTCGCCAAGACAGTTCCATAGAACTGTGTGAAATAATTATAGTTGTGTGTATTCTTACCCACTTTAACTTTAGATTCTTGTATTTTTTTGCGTTTTTAAATTTATTTTATAATGAATTTTTAGCTTAATTTAACAAAAAACAAATTAATAATATATATGATATACTTTAACCAACTTTACATTATATTGAGTCTCTAATTAAACTTATGATTCCATATACATGGCCATGCCTTTAAACTTACGTGTTTTCGATTTGTATATAAAAAAATAAAAACTATTTTAAAAAGTGTGTTCACCTTTTGAAGGGCGTTGAAAAAGAATATATATTTTTCGAAACGTTGGCAACTTAGGATTGAGTTCCAAAACTAGTCCTGATCCGTATAATTCATCAAAAGTGCATAATTAATAATAACTGGGTCATTAACAAACTTTTCACAAAAAATTCCCAGCGAAAAAATAAATGTTAGAAATACTTTAGTAGCAAAACTTGCATTATATAGTTTCACAGGAGCTAGGGTCAAATGTGGAATTTTATAGAAGTGTGTACGTTCCGTTAACGATTTTATTTGGATATCATACTAAATCAAACTGATTGAAGGTCAGCTGCATAATTAATTTAATATCGACCCTACATTTTCTCTACGTTCCATAACGACCTTTATTATTGTTTTATTCACATCAAATTGTCTATAGATAAGCTGCCTAAAAACACTAACCCCTGTATTCACTAAAAGGGTTTAAGAGTAAGACTAGATTTAGCAGGCGCGTATACAACTTGAACTTATAGGAGGGACAATTTACAAGTTCGTGTTCCATGGGTTAAACAAAACTGACGACCCAAAAAAAACATACGCACTTTGACACATGAAAGTTAAAACTCTTAGTTCGCCATTTATATTTTGCTTATGTGATTGTCAAATTTTGTAACGTTGACACTTAAAAAACATATTTGTTTTATTGTTGCATATATCATCTCAAAATCAATAACTGTCAAGTTAGAACCTGGTCTAAATTTAAACCCTTAGTGAATATGGATGTAAAAAAATTAATCGTTTTAACTTTAAGGTATTTAAATACTTTACCGTCCTAGGTATATTAATATAATTTATATGCGTGTTTTTTATTAACTTTCTACTAATTAAAACTATTTTTGGGTTAATTTTATTTTAATAATACATTTTATGTAGTTTGTTTCGGTGTAAAATTTACTAATTTTACTTTAAATTAATATAAAAATATATTTATAAAATTAATATTTTTATAATATATATTTTAATATAAGTTACACGTATTTATTAACATTATAAACTACTTTATTTCTACATTTTAAACATCATTATATACTGTTTTTTTATTCGACGCCCTGTAGAATTTATAGAATATCACAATTTGTAAACATCTGTACTCCATTGCCTTATTTATATCATGTCATAAACTGGTAGTTATGAAAAACATTGTTTTCTTTATATGTTATAAAATCTCAGCTAAAACGTTTTATTTTATTTACTTTATATTACATCATAAAATAACACCTAAAAAGATTTATTTTCTCTTTCGAGCTCCTTTAGCTCTGATGGCCAGTGCCAATTACTGAAATAAATTAACAGCTTTTGCATTCGCTAGTTTTAGATAAAAACAGAATATATTGCTTTAAAATATATGTGAATACAGCTGTAATTAAAATCAACTAGCTGACTGGATCCTAAAAATGTATAGTCGATTTTTGGTGTTCTTCCAAAAAACCATTTAATAAAACTACCAAATAACTATTATATTCTGTAGATCTGACTTAAGATTTGACACTACTGTCAAAACTATTTTTATTTTTACATTCACTTTTATGAGAAATATATTTTTCTGAACTATCCATCTTTAAAAATGCAATACAGATATGTAGTGATGCTTCCAAAACTCCAGAAGGCAATAGTGTTGGTTTTTATGTTCCTCATTTGCATAGGAGTCATAAATTTAAAGTAATTAAAGTTGTAGCATTAAACATCAGAAAGTACTAAAATTTGGGAAGCCCTTACATTTTTACTGGAAGATAGTAATAAAAGCTCGGTCATTTTGTCTAACCTTATGTCTGTTATCAAAGCTTCGAACGGTGTCAAAATTTGGTCTTTTCATAACATAACTTTTCTTTACATAAATAACAACGACATTTCTTAACATCTCAGGTGTTATTTTTCTAAAAGCGGCTTGAACTCCGGCTTGAAGTTCGCTAATATTTTTAAATATTTTCCAGTAGACCTCATTATCAAGGGAGCCCCACAAGAAAAAATCCATTGGCGTAATATCGGGAGGTCGCGGGGGCCATCTTATGAGGCTACGAGTAGCAATTAACTTTTTGGAAAACGCTAGATTAAATATTCCATATTACCTGGAGAATTATGAGAAAGCGTCCCACAGTGGTTCAGGGTATATGGTAATACGGAAATAATTTAATAATTTCCAAATGATAAATGATATTTGAATGATATTTGGTGCACATAATAAGAGGTGTAAGTACTTTATTTTGGATGTATTGAAAAACTTTTAATTTGTTTGTAACTGTCAAATTTTGATAGATGGACTATTTTGCTTTATATGGTAGGCTGAATATGAGATTATATCTGAAAAGATCAAAATGGTATTTGAAATATATGTATAGTTTTACAGCTGATCAGTATTTATTAAGCCCTGTTAAAAATAAAGAGTATAAATACCACTGGAAAATCAACATTGAAATGAACTAAAGTCGCCATGAACATAACATTAAATTTATTGATAATCGCTTTCGTAAAAAACAACAGTAGCATATAGGAACATCTAATTTGCCATTTACCTAAAGAAGCTATAGATACAAAACTAAAAAGTAAAAAAAAAATTATATTGCCTATGTATGTTAGAACAAATTAAATATAATTTTTTAAGAGAACATCATCAACAATAAATTAGGATCTTATAATCTAATGCATAATAACATCACTGTAAAACAATTTTTTAAAGACTATTAAAACGAAACAAAATAATACTTTTGTTTAATAATAATTGAAAAGTAACTTATTACCAAATTTAAAAAAAATTAAATGAATATAAAGTAATTAAATATTTCCATAAAATAAAGATTTCACCTCGTCCCACAGTTCATGGTTTAGTTTCTTATTAGTTTCTTCTTTTGTTATAGGTTCTGCCCTTAGTCCTGACAAATACGGATCAGAAGAAGCTAAGAGAAAGTTCATGACATCTGTATTTGTTTGGACACGTGAACATTTTCTAGAATGATTTTGGCGATAAGCGCGATAATCTTTATTTCGCGCTTCTTGTGCTTCCTCTGTTAGCATCCCTATGGGGAGTACTGCAGCTGCTATAATTTCTTCTCCGTGTGTTAATATTTTATGGACCGTGACTGGCATGTAATACCACCCATACAGTTCCACATACAAATTCGCTATCTCCTGGCAATATTTACCAAATTTGTCTGGATCAATATGCACACCAGAGTTAATGGCTTGCAAAATCACTGTAAATCGACGAATCAAATGTTCATTTACTCCTGTTATATCTGCAGTAAGACTAGGATCACTAAAAAACCTTCTTGACGTATTTCCGTCGTTAGTCGTACCCATGCCCTGTTTCACTACATCGATTTTTAAACCGATCCTTCGCCAAAATTCATCTTGAATCCCCTTTTTTGTTTCTTCTCTTTGTTTTTTCGTATCCGCGTTTGTCCTCCATTGTTGAAATGATTTATTATAGGCTATATGAAGAAGACACTCCATAAACTTTATTCGAGCATGTAAAGGTGACATTCCCCAGTTTAAAACCTGAATATTTTTAGGTTTAGTTTTTAGTAACAATAATTTGTTCATTTCAGATGGCTTCGCTTGGCATATATTACAAACCATAGATGAAGTGTTACTTACTGTGTTTGAAATTTTGCCATCAATCATGGTAAACAAAAGTTCGTGGTGTATTTTGTATGATTTTTCTTTTATGTGAGTTAGAGTATCTGTTAGAGTTTCTATTTCCGTGTTCATTCTTGATATTTCCCTTGTAGTACTTTCAGGCGTTTCCTTTATAAATTCAAACCGAATAGGCCGACAATATCTTGTTGAAGAAGGTCTTGGATTTTTCCAATAAACTAATGACCTGTCTCCTTTCTCATGTAAGCAAAGAGGAACCAAAGATGTTAAAAATATGCTAGCGTCGGAAGCATTTTCTTCCTCAAATGTTTGCTTATACTCACTGTGGCCACTTTGATATTAAAGTTAATTCTGATCCCATTGCACATACATCTTCCTCACTTTTACTTTGCATAATTCTAGTGGCTGTATGATTTAAAAGTGTTTGTAATTTAACTGTTGCGCAGCTTTGAGTTATCTCGACTTCAGAAGGGTAACATTCTTTTTTCGCTTCTAATACCTTATGATATGATGGGAAAATATCAAAGCCTATTTCTAATGTTGCTTTTCTAATGATTTGATATTGGTGCTTCGATAAAGAAGCATCTAGCAGCAAACTAAGTGCTTTCTCGGGTGTAAAGCTTGGAGATTTTGAAGTTCCTGTAGCTTCGTTAGCTGCTGCCACAATTAACTCCTTAGAACAGTTTTCAAGCAACTTTTTAACTTTATAACGTTTAGTACGCTGGCAGCATTCGTCAAATGGTTTTTCTTTGCGCCCAACAGGACGTGATGAAGGTCCGGGTTCATCAACATCCATAGGAATTAACGATGAATCCACATTAACTGAGAAAGACCCTCTTAGCCACTCTTCATTCTGCTTTAAAAATCTGTCTTTATTGCGTGAGGCTGCTTGCCATCTTCGTGAAAAATTAGGTAAAAAATTTCGAATTAATTTATTTTTTAATTCTTCTAAAAGCTGGTCAGACATCTCGTGATAATTGCGTGTAATATTTTCAAAGCATTTAACTCCATCCCGGTCACTTGAAAGTACAACTTCCACTAATTCCAAGTAGGGTATTAATATACTCTCCATCACACCAAATAAAAATTATTTTTAAAACACCGACTCTACTTTGTCAAGAGGTACACTAAACTAATTTACCATTAATACTTTCTGTAAACCGATAAATCTGTACCTATACAAATAAACACAAAAACATTTTTTGTGCTAACAGTCGCAGATAAGAGCAGCAAAATATTATTTAGGAATTTAGTTTAAGAGATAAGGTACACGTATACGTATTTTTTGGCCTGACGCATGTTGACGCAAAGACGAAATATCTTAATATTATTTTTTATATATATATATATATTTCATTAAGCCGCAGTAGTTTCTACAAGTATACTAATGGGGTATAAATATTCTAAATAAACCTTGAGATATAATTCATACAAATTTTTAATCGAATGGCTACTATTTTTTTAATTAAAACAAAATTTCGAAACACTACATTTCGTTCCTTTCAACATATGGTCGCTTAGTTGACAGCAACTAAAAGCAAATTTTGAAAAATTCTTTTACATTTTTTTACTAGGGATATTCAGGTATCTATTAGCGATAAAAATGTTAATTTCTTTCACACTTCCTACAGAGTATTTTTTCCACTCCTTGAACCACTGTGCGTCCCATCTTGTTGAAACCACATATTTTTGATTACGGTCAAAGGAATGTCATCAAGAAAATCTTCCATATGATTGTTTAGGAATTCTAAATATCTATCCTCTAAATACCACACCACACATTAAAACCAAAGCAATTTTGATGTCTGGTTATTCATACATGATGTTCATTTTGTGTTGCCCAATAATGTTGATGTGCCGATTAAAAATGCCTTTGTTGCAAAAGTAACTCTCGTCCGATCAAAAAATAGTATGCAGAAAATTATGGTTGCCTAGGTAATATCTGTGAAAAATTCGAAATCAAAGTGGACGGTACCCTTGTTCTTTAAGTATCTTTTGAGCATTTGACTTAGAGACACTACGCTCTTTTTCTATCATTCTTAATTATACAGCATCATTTTCTTCGGCAAACAAAACGTTCAATAATATTTCTGTTTTTTTTTTTCGCGATACATACAGATTTCTGAAAGGCTTAATATTCCTTAAGATTTGTAACAAGCTTTTTTAATTCAAGTCAATTTTTTCTTCATTTAAATAATGTTCCATGCTTTTAATACACTACACAACTATAAAACAATTTTAATTAGCGTTTCAGTTCTAGACTATTCATTTTAACCTACCAGGTGTGTATAATTTGTCAAACACCTTTACGTCAAAGCTTACTATTTAATAGGTATTTACCTAATGGCGGATTCATCGCTCAGAGTCTTTTGTCACAGCCAAAACGATCATGGACAACTCAGTAAATTACCTTTACGTAAATAATCACGTTTAATTAGGATGACTTTTAATACTAATTAATATTGTTCAAGCCATAATTTAGATCTTTAATCGGAATTAATTTCCAAAAAATTACATATTTAAAATTTTTATTATTACCTAAGAAAATTGAAATTGTGCAAAATTTATATTAAACAAAAAAAATATATATATACATATATACATATATATATATATATATGTATATTTATATATATATATATATATATACATATTTATATATATATATATATATATATATATATATATATATATATATATATATATATATATATATATATATATATATATATATATATATATATATATATGGATATATATATATGGATATATATATATATATATATATATATATATATATATATATATATATATATATATATATATATATATATATATATATATATATATATATATATATATATATATATATATATATATATATATATATATATATATATATATATATACATATATATATATATACATATATATATATATATATATATATATATATATATATATATATATATATATATATATAGGTCAACACTAAACGAATTAAACGACTACACTAACATTTTAAATAAAAAAAGAGAAAGCATTCCACAAATACTATTAGAGGTAGTATGGAAAAAGTTATTACCACATACGTACATATCCAGCGTCACCACAGTCAGCATACTATCAGCAGGAATGTTAATATGGCGAATATGGTGGATTAGTCAATGTCGATATAACAAAAGAAACCGACGACCACAACCAGCGAATTAATCAACCATGATAAAACTTCAAACTTCGCAAGTGGGAACGGGGGGAGAATTTTCAAGCCATAATTTAGATTTTAAATCAAGAATTAGTTCCTTAAAACTACATATTTAATATGTTTATTATTACCTAGGATAATTGTACAAAGTTTTCATTAAACAAATCTTGACATAATTTTTAATATCATGTTTATAAGTTAAGTATAGTAACATGACATTGACTACATCACGTTCAACTTCAATCGTTAGCGTAACTGTCTGTACTTATTTTGTATATGCAGTTGTTCAGAATAGGAAAGAAACCAGTATCGAATAGCATAGCATTTTATACTCATTTAAATGTAATACTAGTACACAAACCTACTAAAGCCTTCTTGGCTCATCAAAACCATAGGAATAAATAATACACTATATCACGAAAGGCAGGGTCCTTTTCTTTCTTTTGTCCAAGTATAAATCTTTTCAGTGGCCATAAGTTTAAATCTTAAGGACCAGGGATTTCATTTTAGATCTTAGTTATTTGTTTTAAATGTTGTATTTTCAAAGCTAACTAAGATTTACCTAGTGATTTTGAAAAAATTTCAATAACAAATACAGGTTTGTTGTATGTACGTTATTTGTATTGATAATGAGTCTTGTAGTTTGAAACGTTCTATAAATACTATGTGTGATATCTCGTTAAATTCAAACGAAATTAATAAGCATAAAATAAAATGATCCGCCTACTTAAAAAAATAAAGTTAATGAAGACCACGAAAAACTGAAACCTGAAATCAAAAGTTTAATGATGCCATCATGCAGAGGGGTAAAAGTGGCAACGAAATAACATTTATTTTCAAATAACTCTTCAAAAAATTAAATAAAAATTATTTCCCAAAAATATCCAAAACAGTTAAATATCTCACAACTTTTTGGACAGTATTTGATACGATTCTCAATTACGAAATTTGTATTTAATTTAACCCAAATCGTATCTCTCCTGGTTAACGAGATCTCTGTAGAGTGCAGTCTTAAACGGGACACCGTGTACTTAAATTTAGTAAACATTGACCCTGAGCCCCAAAGTAAAAAAAGAATCCAGTCTTTCTTCCATAGGGTGAAAATCTGGCTAAAATAGATTTTCATCTGAACGCCCATTCTATATTTATTGATCGGTTTGGGGGCTTTATATACGAAACCTCGCTCCAGGCAATATACAATTTTCATAAAATTTATGTAAAACGTAACTCTGGGGTAATTTCTCTCCTTTGAATGTACGATAATGCGGAAATTTAATTTATTTTCTCAGTATTAGTGAAATAATTTTGAGGAGCCTTATATGTATAGAATAATATCAAATAGAAAGGGATATTTAATGAATGTTTGCGTATACCTTATGTCAAAAAGGTAATAATGACTTGCAAGAGCACGTTGGATGAAAGCAATGGTGATTTATGCACGGGAAAAAAATAGGTTCATCTTGATCTAGGCTCTTATTATTCAAGAACGCTTTATATATTTATTTTTTACTCCCTTCGTAATATTGTAACCGTGAAAAATTCACCCTCTCAGATTTTTACATGTCTTCACGTTTTATGGATACTAGATTCTAAAAAACATGTTCTTACATTTGCGTCGGCCTGTCGGTAGGTCTGTCGGTTACTCGGTCTGTCTGTTTCTGTCAAAATTAGGGATCATAGGAGGATGACATGGTAGTATTTTGATAAAAATCCATTATGACGGAACAAAATAGCGGCCTAGTTAAATGCTTAAAAAATACTGCTTAAAATTGTTTATCCAATTTACTTCTAATTTTGTCTAAAAATCAAGATTTTTTTAAAAAAGAATTGTTAAACTTTTGGTACAAATCCAAAATGGCGAAACTAAATGGCAGCTTAATAATTTATTTAAAAAAGCAATCTAAAAAAACTACTTATTAGAATGATTCGAAATTTCGTGCAAGGATTAAGTGTCATAAAGGTGCAACGGTTCACGCTGACGATCCGTTAACCAGTACCATCTCTCTAAACCGTCACCTATCCGGGAAGTGCTAAAGTTTAATAGAGATAGAATCCGGCAAGTAGGTTGAAAGCGAGATCAATATCGATAGCCACAAGGCGTTGGCCAATCAGAACTTTCCATGTTATAAACCACAAAAAAATTAACGTCAGGAAATGAAACTGGCTGGCAAAGGACAACCGGGACATTTTGAGTCTAGCCACACGCAGCCAAAGTAAAAGTTATCATAATCTTAAAGAAAAGAGCATTAAAATAAAAGTGAAGAAAAGAAAATAAAGGTAACTATTCATACTGTTATTTAAAGTACATATTTTTGAGAAGACGGATTGTTGTATACTGAAAATGTTCACTTCATAACAGGATATCCCGACATCGAAAAAAACATCGAGCAAGATGTCCGAAGATACAAATAAGAATATACAAATTTGTAATTAGAGATTATATTCTTAGCTCTTGAAGCCAGCTAGGGGTTTCAGTTCCAATTTCAGTTCTAGCTTTTTTATTGTTCAAGTTTCGTGCAAATTAAAGTCTAAAGCACGTGTTGAAGTTGGAGGTTATTTAACCCTTGCCGTTGATCTAGTCCGAAGGTCCTTGACAAATATTAATAACAGAATCATCTGTCTGAGGAATTTGGTGGCTGAACCTTTAAGATAAGTACCCCATTTAAAAACTGAGCAATACTGTACAACACTTAATTTGTTTTATTTAGAAAATATTAAATTTACAATATCAAACTTTCTTTGTATCTGTGAATTTCTTCTTAAAATTTATCATTTTTAAATTAATAAAGGATCATATATATATAATTCAACATTTCATTGGTTTAGGATACAATTAGTAAATATAAGTAAGGTCAGCGTTTGGCCAAACATTTAAGGTAGTAATAAATTTAATATGTACCAAGATATTTACAGTAATTTGTGACTGTTTCTTTTATATCACACATATCTTATACCTATTTGTTTTTTTCTTTGTGTTTTTTTTTATAGCTATAGACTTGCAAAAATTCACACAGTTGTTTTTTTTCATATAGTTAAATTTATCCCCTCAATATAACAGCCATCGAACTGTTACAAAGGGATAAACTCGTAAAATTATGGTACGAATTCAAGATGACGGAACAATATGGCGGGCAAACAAAACGTCAAATATTTTCTCAGTTCCATCAGCCTGTTTGGTCACTCTGACTCGATTGAATTCACTGTTGACTCTAGTCTAAAATTAACTTATTAAAACTAAAATTAAGAGTATGGGTATGACCTGGTATGTTTTGGAAAAATCTAGTATGACGGAATAAAATGGCGGCTTAGTGAAATGTTAAAGAGTTGTTTCAAAAAACCGATTTATCCAATTTAGTTCAAATTTTGCAGAAATATCAATTGTGATAAAGAAATAATTTGTTAATATTTTAGTAAGCATGGTCAATTTTTTGACATGCAAAGCAATCATTGGTATGGCAGAACAAAACGGCTGCCTAATAGAATATTTAAAAATCAGCCCGAAAAACTACTAAGTAGATTGATTCCAAATTGGAAAAATGGCGTTCTATTGAAATTTTTAAAAAAATCAGTGTTAAAAAGTAGTTATTCTATTTATTTTAAATTATGCCTAAACATCAAGTGTGGCATAGGTAGAAACTAGTTAAATATTGGTACGAATCCTACACAGTGGAGCAAAATGGCGCAAAATAGGCAAGTCTGAAAAAAAATATATGTATTCCTAAATCGCTATGTGGGAAACGAAATTGGATCACACTTCATTGTTCCTAATAAAAGGAAAGATTCTTCCTGTAAGAGGTTCATTTAACTGAACCACCTTTATATCCTTCCCCATTTATTATTATATCTAGTACTACTATAAAAGTAGCTTAATGTAGTCAAAAATTAAGAAAAATATCCTTACAACAACAAAAATTAAGAAAAATATCCTTACAACGCAGCAATTAGTAGCAAGTGGTTTCCCCAAAAATGGTCAGACAATTTGTTATAAACAATCTAATTGTTTAAATGAGCAAATAAACTATGACGCATACAAAAATTTACAATAAATACTTTTTTATTCCTTGTGGATATACAAAGAAAGTTTTTTTTTTCAATTAAGATCCGAGTTATTGCGAATTTAGTGAAAAAAAATTGCAAAATAGGGACTTTTCCGAGATTCTCCAAGCTTTTCCGCTTATATCTGGGTTCTTACTTAATATGAGAAGCTCTATAGCTTCCTATTTGAAAGCTTAGCCTATAAACTTCAAAATGAGATTATTAAGGTCTCCAACTATTTGAAAAAAGTTAACTAGGTTAGTCATAAATTTTTATCAAAAAATCAATGTCTTTTGTTTATAAGCATTTTAACGAAAGGTACATTATCAATATCACTCAATAAATATTCTAGGATTATTCTACTTCTCAAACCAGACATTTCGACACCTGACTACATTCTTACTTTCTCTAAGCAAGCAAGGGGTCTGTCCACCCCGCATGCCACTGCTAAGGGGTGCTAATTATCTGAGGGGTGCGCAGATGCAAACATTTTGTACGCTATAATTATATATTTAGTTATTAAAAGTATTAAATAGTATTTAAAATAATAAAAAAGTTTTTAAAGAGAATTAAAAGTATTCAAAGTTAATCAAAATTATTAAATTGTATTTAATAGATTTTTAAAATTACAAAACCTGATAAACACTAACAGACATTTAAAATACTGATATTAATATAAAGTATATTGGAATAAAAAGGTAATCAGAAAAAGAACAGCTACTTTTCTTTCATATTTGGTTACAGTATTAATAATGACTTCCCCAAGACTTCTAGAAAAACTAACATTGGGTTATTAATCGACAAATAACCTGCCAAACAGTAGTTTTATAATAACTAAGAGAGCATCTAATTTTATATTTTGAGTTCAAACATATGAAAACAACCTTATTACTTTTTCACAGGTAAAATAGCTATGGAAATTTAGTATTATCCATAAACAAGTTCTGTTTTTTGAGTTTTAGAAAGACCAATATTGTAAATTATATTATAAAAATGGTCCTTAAATTTGATACCTTTGTCTATTTTTACAAAAACATTACATTTTTTATTCTCAACTTATCCAAGCTGCCTCGGCAAGGGATAAGAGAATTGGAAATTAATAGATACAATTTTAAATTATTCTGAAATAGATTTTTCCCTAACTATTAAAAAAATGTTTAGGACAAAAAACCCCCTAGTAGTGGCATTTCGAAATATCCAGAGAATCAAGGAAATATTCACCATTCTTTATTAAGACATATTTCTTACAATACGACTCAACCAATATGAATGAATTTTTCACCATCGTGTACTCTTATTATTTGGCTATTCTTTACCCTACCTGATTTTTACATTTTTATTGTTTACATTTTACAGGGTGGAATAAATATTAGGATTTTTCGGCGCAAAGTTTAATTGATGACGTAGGCTGTGTGAGGAACTCACATTATGACATAAAACGTTATTTTACTTACATTTTTTAATTATGGAGTAAATTGTTTGAAAGAATCCCTTTGTTTTCCTTTTAAAATTCATTTACCTCGAAATTTACTTAATTAGGAAAAAATATACCATTTACAAAACCTAATGATATCTACAGGGTATAACAGGAAGTTAATCGCAAAAATACAACAAAAAACGAAATTTTTACTTAAAAAAAAATGAGCAATGTAAAATAAATTGCATTATTAAATTGAACATTTAATACCGAGGCACTAACTTTCTAATTCTTAGTATTCCCTCACTTCCTGGGATGCCCCGAAGAGAAAATATTGTGGGGGAGTGAGTAAGAAAAAACTAACAGAAAACTAAAAAAAAAGGTCCGCTCACAATTTGTTATTTTCAACTTACAGAGGCGACTAAACGAAGCTCACCTCATTTCAAGGCCACCAGCCACTATTCCTCCTGTAAATGCAGAAGGAACCGATTATATTTTGCTCAATAACACCCAAAATGAAACTTCAAATATAACCCTGTTTATTGAGCACTGGATCAATGTTTAAACTTAGGAATGCTCGTAAAAGAGTCAGGGTTTGGAGACAGCCAGGCCAACGTTACCAAGAAGATGTTATGGTTCCAACGGAATCATATGGTGGGGGTTCGATTGTTCGACAGTATGGGCGTGTATTCATTGGCGGTAAATCGAATCGGAGAGAATGTAAATGCTCACAATTATATTGAAAGAATTTTATAGCCTATTGTTTTACCCATATCAAATGCAACTGGAGAAAATTTCCTTTATATTGACGATAACGCCACCACCCCTTATCGTACATGTTTTGTAAATAATATGAATAATATTACAGCAATAGTTTGGCCGGTTAATTCTCCAGATTTAAATCCAATACAGCACGTCTAGGTTATGTTGATGCCGTGAAGGTGGGCCCTGAACTAGAAAACCTAGATGCTTTAGCCAAATTGCTTTGTTATTTACGAAACCTCGAAGTAAACAAACCTAAAGAACGAAAACATTGGAATTATTTCAAGCAATTTACTCCAGAATTTTAAAAAACTAAAATGCAAGTACAAGACGTTCTATGCTAGCATGAAAGTTTGGTTACATGTGACTTTCTCAAACAACCTAAATCCAAGAAATTTTGCTATGCGGACGACATAGCACTGACCACCAAGCACAAGACATTAAGTGTCACCGAAGCGACACTTATCAACGACCTTTCTAGGTTGAACGAATACTTTAAGAAATGAAGACTCCAACCGAAGTGCAAACTTTTCATCTAAATAGCAAGCAAGCTAACTCAGAAGTTAATGTCAAGCTCGGTACTACCACTCTGCAAAATAATAAATACCCAAGGTATCTCGGTGTCACGCTCCATCTCACACTCTCTTTCCGAAAACATCTGGACAACGTAGCTGGAAACATTCGAACCCGAAACAATATTGTCCAAAAGTTGCAAGTGCGGATCGTCCTGGGGTGCTACTGCATCGACTCTGCGTATATCTCCACTTAGTCTGATATTCTCTGTAGCATAATATTGCTAATCTGTATGGCTAAACAGTTGCCATACCAAATTTGTCAATATCCAACTTAACAACATTCTCCGGCTTATCATTGGAACAATCAGATCTACACCAACCCAGTGGCTCACCGTGCTAAGCAACGTTCTGCCCCCAGATATACGCAGAAAGATCTCACTTGTCAGAGAGTGTGACAAAATTTTAGCCGACCTAACGTAACCAAACTATGTAGACTTACCAATCCTAAAGCTCAAACATTTAAAGTCAAGAACACCCCAACTACAAACAGCTGTCCAACTAAAAAACAACAACTTCGATCCCCTTGACGAATTGACACAAACCTTTAGTTCACTAAATGCAATCACTCTTCAACGTTGGCTAGAAATAAACTGCCCGGCACCGATCTAAATCGTAAAACCTGAACAGAATCCGAACTGGACATGGGCTTTGTGCAAACTTCATGTACAAATGGGGGAAAATATCCTCTCCAGCATTCGATTGTGGTGCCCCACGCCAAAGAGAGCGGCATACCCACCTGCACTTGACTGGATAGGACATCCAGTTGTCAGACTGTAACCCAAAATTGTATGAATTATTATTTAATCTACTTTGCATGTAGCCATACGAAAATATAATGAGTAAATAAATTAAACTTTGTCGAAAAATCCACCCTCTGTTGTTTATTGTTTGTTTACTTAATGGCGCTGGATAAACCAAATGGCCAGCATCTAAATGTCGAAAAATCCACCCTCTATAACTTAAAAAAGAAAAATGTATTCATATATATATATATATATATATATATATATATATATATATATATATATATATATATATATATATATATATGTATATATATATATTTATATATATATATATGTATATATATATATATATATATATATATATATATATATATATATATATATATATATATATATATATATATATATATGTATATATATATATATATATATATATATATATATATATATATATATATATATATATATATATATATATATATATATATATATATATATATATATATATATATATATATATATATATATATATATATATATATATATATATATATATATATATATATATATATATATATATATATATATATATATATATATATATATATATATATATATATATATATATATATATATATATATATATATATATATATATATATATATATATATATATATATATATATATATATATATATATATATATATATATATATATATATATATATATATATATATATATATATATATATATATATATATATATATATATATATATATATATATATATATATATATATATATATATATATATATATATATATATATATATATATATATATATATATATATATACATATATATTGTATAACATTTTATTCTTATTTTAAGTAGTACTGTATGTTTAATATTTTAAAAAAACTTATTTAATGTCATCCTGTTTCTCCATGGAGTTTTTGTAGGATTTGGGCAACGTTTAATAGTCATAGTATTAGATTGTGCCTGTTATATCTTTTCTTCAGAACTACGACATATCAAAAATTCAGCCGATTTCACCAAAACCGACTTTGCATAGAACTTGTCCAATGTCCTTTGAGATCAATTCGAGTAAGCAGATTTTTCACACTGATTTTTTAAACATTCTGTTTTACCATTTTGTTCCGTCATATTGGATTCAAACCAAAACTTTTACAACTTCATTCTCGAATCAAACTTAATTTTTGTACAAAATTTTACATCAATCAAAAAGGTAGCATTGTTTGACTGATTTTTAAATCGTTTTAATAAGCCCTCATTTTCTGCCGCCATTTTGAATTCGTATCAAAGTATTACCATATCACTTGATGTTTGTGTTAATTTCGGGTCAAATGATAGTAGATATTATAAATTGATTTTTAAATGTTTTATTAGGTCGCCATTTTGGTTCGATATGATGAATTTTTACCAAAATGTTACAGTTCCAGTTCTACATGGCCCTTAGTTTTTTATCAAAATTTAAAGTTAAACATATAACTATTTTTTGGCTATGCCAAGAACAGCGGTACAGCCTTATGGACAAACCGATGGGAATGGAAAAACATGTTTTTTGTATCTAGAGCGAGAAATTATGTAAAAACCTGGAAGGGTCATTTTATAAGAATAGGAGGGAGAAATACTTACAATTACTTATATGCCATTTTCATATGTGTCTCAGTAAATTCAGGATGGTACCTATTTGTCCATCTACTAAAATGAATGAACGTGTTTTTATTGAATTTCTACATTCCATTAGTTTCACTGATCCATATGACATGTTAGTTATCCGCTTTAGCATTTAAAGTACTAAATATAAAATAAAGAGGGATCTGCTTAATACTTTCAAATAACCCAACACAAAATATTTTCTATCAGACGCTGACAGAGACGACTGCTGTGCTCCATATAAACATTTTCTTGGCGTTGTGACTACGAAAGTTTCTTCATACCATTTACATAATGTCGAAATGGAGTTCAATAATTGTTTTCGTCAGTGCTTCAAAAGCTGCGCTCCTGAACTTTCGAATTTTTATTAATTCTTCCGACCGGCAGGAGGGAAATTAAGCTGTTAAATTATCATAAAGGTGGAAAAGCGAGATTTCGAAATTGCCTCTACTTCGGAAATTTATGAAAATTGGTTCCTTATTTACAACGAAAAATCTATATGTAGTCAAAGCGTTTAGTTTTACATAACTGATTATGAAA
Source organism: Kuschelorhynchus macadamiae (assembly GCA_030620095.1). Classification (NCBI taxonomy): domain Eukaryota; kingdom Metazoa; phylum Arthropoda; class Insecta; order Coleoptera; family Curculionidae; genus Kuschelorhynchus; species Kuschelorhynchus macadamiae. The sequence goes on along the minus strand of JAUTXW010001917.1, from coordinate 1,554,531 downwards.
ACAAATGTAAAAGTATACTAAAACATGGATGAAACTAATATATATTGGCGAGAAATCTTATTTTACTACCCACAATTTCAGTAAGCCATTTGAAATCGATAAAAGGGTGGTTTTTAAATTTAATACTATTATTTTTATACGACTTATAATATATATTTACAAATTAAAAAAGAAAAGCATACACTAAACGAAACAAGACAAAAAATACATCTTTCTCAAGGTTATGTACTGTACCATTTTTAACTAATTGTTTTTATTTTTTTAACTTGTGTTTGACCTTTTGTACTTTAATTTTTTTAGATATACAGAAATAAACATTTTGAAAAAGCTTGAAAAGAACAGGCGAAACGCCAATTAAAATTTTTTTCTAATTTAATCCACGAACCTAATACCAAAAAAGTACGTGATATTTATAAATTGTAGTTTAAGAAGAAATTGTATATATATATATAGTTTCTTTTTCTGAAAACTGTTAATTTTAGGCAAACATGATAAAATTTACATATTTATAATTTAATATCGCCCCATGTCCATTTTAATGGATGTACAGAATTTTTCAACTTATAAGGAGTGTCTCAAAATACGGTCCAATGTAAGTAAGGTCATATATTAGTGTAAAACTAGTGTAAAACTATCAAACATTTGATTCATATCATGGTAAATGTTCACTTCGCCTACCATCGCTGGATATAGCGATATTGGCTAGACAGGTAGAATTTGTAGCGCAGATCATAATTCACCAAAATTTACAAACTTTTTCATATAATTTTTCTTTCAGTGATTTTTATTAGAAAATGATACAATTAAAATATCAAAATTACACATATTTTCCCAATTCATATTGTTTTATTGCTCAAAAATCACATCAATAAAATTGTATCTGTCAGTTGCTATATTTAATAGGGTATTTTTCTTAATTTTGTGTTTTATGTTGGCAACCATTGTCATTCAAAGAAGAAAAAGCAGTGAATATTTAATTTTAAAATCCGATAAAATGTATCATAGTAGCAGTTTTCAAAACAATTTATTATGGATATATTGTTCAATAGAGGATCGGTACCTGGTTCGCAGACGTCGGGCACCGGAATGCGGTTGTGCAGAGTCAATGGGAAAGAGCAATGGAACTATCTGTACCTTTTCGAGCTTCGTTAGGAAAAGTGACTCACCAGGTGTATCTTGGTTCTAACCCGGAGCAGCAAGTTAGGCACCGGAGCGCGACAGCGCAGAGGCATCATTTATAACATTATATTACTAATGTATTACAGCTCTAATGATGATGCCTTTGCACTAACGCATTCCGTCGCTTAACCTGGTGCAAACCAAGTATAGTATTAGTATAAGAGTATTATTTTCCTTAAAACCTCAAGTCTGCATTAAACCGTGGCTTTTGGGACGAGGTTTTTTCAAACTGTAACAATCCATCGAACGAGTAGACGATGAAAAAAATCGACATTCAAAGAAAACCAAAAAAAAAGTCGTCGATTTCTGTTTTCTATATTTGTGGACATTCTAAACTTTTTTTAAACGTACATAATATGGACGGCCATAAAAAGTCATTACTTTATTTAGCTTATAAGTAAAATGGCTCTGGGTGGGGAGATTTAACCGTCAATCATCAAAAAAGTTCCTTACTTTATATATTTGTACCATTTTATTAAATAAAATTGGCATTGGTGGGCGGGCCAAAATTCCCATCCTTAAATACGCCAATGGCACTATATACATAAAATTCTAAAGTCCGACTCCTTACCACATTGCCTACACAATAGAGCCGACCGACATGTCTCGACAGCTTAATTGCAATCATTCAGTCATAATCATTTATCATGAAATTTACTAGACCATATATTTTATTGTCGACTTTAAAGGGGAGAGTTTAATCTCCTGCCACACGTAAAGCGAGTAATCAGTTTCATTTAGGCAGTATTCATTCGTTTAGGGTTCTGCTACGTAGCCGTTCATTTAAGCCCTATTAAAACACTTTCTTGTAGTTAAATCCTTAAAAAAGCATTCCAAAGTAGTCTGTATCTTTGGTAAAGTGCAGGCGTAGCAAGCGATTCGTGTTCATACGTGACTATATTTTCATAAAAGACTCGTCGTTTTGCATTTCACATTTTAGTATAGTCGGCTCCCCCGTATGATATAAGAAAATGTGAAAAAGGCGTAGAGTATCCCATGTGCCTTGTCATCCAGCATGGGTGTTAGGAGTTTGAATACAAATATTTTAACAAGTGATAGTCTGAACAATTTTGAACAAAAATTTCCTACTGATAGTACAGTGAATAGTATAGTGAATTCTATATTTCGAGATATTACAGTTTAAAATGCTTAATTTCACAACAAAAACACGGCAACGTTGCTATGTTGTATATGATTTCGAATTTTGTTAACAAAACAAAAAGGTTTACAATTACAAAGAAATTTCAGAAAAGTTATATAAAAAGTTAAATCAAATGCTTTCTGTAAACATGCATGAAGCACAAAGTCAATTTTTTAACCAATTTTATTGAACTTATTTAATAATATATTATCTTCACGTCGTATCATTCATTTGTAAACATTTTAAAGAGCACGGTACATATTTAAATTTGAATAAACATAAAACGCTATGTAACTGCCTACAAAAACAAACACACTTTTTGTCTGTCGTTCACTGAACATTAAACCGTGTTTGATTCCTTTTAAGATAAACGGTGTTGCCGATTTTTGTAAAAAAATATTAAAGTACAAATTGCGTTTTCAGTGCGTTTCTTTTTCTTCAAATTTAGATTGTACTAAATCAAATCTTATGAATTGTGTGAAAATAATATAAATAACCGTTTTATACAATAATAGAAATAACAGTATTAATGTTATAATCAAAACACAATAATATTTATGGCCATTTTTCTCAAACTGAAAACAGTCTGACATGGTTTGTCGACTAACAATTTTCTCAACAGCTAATGTTCCTTTTTCTTAACTTTTAAACTTTGTTTAGAGAGATAAGTATCCTAACGCATCAATAAATAAGTTTTAGTCATATTTATTAAGTAAATAAATCTGCAGATTTACATAATAAGCTGGTTTTATTATAGAAGTAATATTTCAGGAAATATTTTGGGCTTAAATGGGAAAAGTCATGACGTAAAAATCACATCCCATGCCGACAATTTATCATTTGCCATTCCGTCTACAAATACGATTCGCTTGCATTTTACCTCTCATGTCTGTGGCATGTCATCCATCAACCGCCTGTACAGGTGTCTAACATTATTCATACAAGAAATTTGAAACTCTTTAGAGGGGTTTTAGCCGAATGAGACGATTAGGAAAAACATATTATTATGGATAATCAAAAACATATGATAAAAGCAAGTTTTATTTGATGATTTTTGATTTCTTGGTATTATTTATTTCTCCAGTTTGCTATATCGCCAACTTGCTATGAAAAAAATTGGAAAGAAGAGATGCTATGTGTACGTAGAAGTAATACTAAGAGAATGGGACGATTTTGTATTTCCTGCTATCTTTTTTATTAAAAGGTCATAGCAGCTTTTAGCATTCGCCAATCTCAGTGCTATTTGTCGGTAGAGCAGAACCCAAAATCTACAAAATGGACATGCGACAAATAACGCAAAACATTAAATACAAGTCATAATATACATCCACATATTTAAAACTATACAACTTATCGCTTTAATTCCTTTATTTCCCTTAACCTTAAAAACTATCAGTATGTACTGATAAGAAAATATTTACCGATTCTCAGTTGCTGTTACTCCATATATATATATATATATATATATATATATATATATATATATATATATATATATATATATATATATATATATATATATATATATATACCGGGTGTCCCAGGGAAAAGTTCCAACTCGAATATCTAAATGTTTTGTAAGAAAACGGCAAAACTCCTCAACTTTGGTACGAAAGAGGACATCATTTCATGTACAAGTCGTTGTCAAAATGTCACCCCTTACCCCTGCGAGGCAGCCCATTTTTTTTAAATGGGGAGAGGGGTTGTATTACACCTTGTTTGAAAGGTAGTTTTATTATCTACCTAGTCATCTTTTTAATTTTCTTACTCTAGTCTTTTACAATTTAAAAATAATAAAATTAACTACAGTGTTTTATTAATTTAATTTTCGTACTGATTATTTTAATAAATGTTGAAATTGAAAACTGTTGACTTCCATATACATGTACAACTGGTCCTCAAAATGTTGTCGTACATTATTCAACATCTGTGGTGTTATTAGCCGCCATTCTTCAATGATTCGGGCACGTAACTTCACGAGAGAAGCGGGTTGTGTAGTAGAGTGAGGTGAAATGACCTGGCGGGCCACTCCACTGCACTTCTGCCAATCCATTGGCAGGAAATTGATCATCTAGAAATTGTCGAACGGCGACAACGTAGGGTGGAGGTGTTCCTGTTTAAAGACTAATTCTAATTGTAAGAGGCGAGAACCTTATTGAACTATTTCGGTTATTTTTTGAGATACGGTCTCATAGAAGTTGTATATATATATATATATATATATATATATATATATATATATATATATATATATATATATATATATTGGAGTAGAATTTTCTTTTCGCCTATCATAGCAGGCTTTTTCCAAAATTGCTCATTCCTTTAATTTTTTTTAGTAGTCAAATTATAAAAAGACATATACAACTTTCTAAAACTAATTTAGATTTTTTTACTATTTACAATAAATTATTACAAGATTAATAAAATAAGTAGCAAGTTAGGGGTTTGCCAGGTAATAGTTGTATTTACAAAAGTGTTCTTATACTTCGCTTGTGAGGAATTTAAAGTTGATTTTTTTCCTTTATTTTTTAATTTAAACCTTAGAATAGAATCAAATATATTCACGACGAAATACCACATTTTAAAAATGATGGCTTAGATGGAGTTAAAACTATACTATGTTTTTTTTATATTAAATTGTGGTATTCTTAATTTTTTATGTCTTGTTTGTCAATTACTGGATTTTTTCTTTTTTTATATGAATCACTTCTTTGATAATAATTAACTTCTGGTACTATGATTTTGGTTTCAGAAAAATTAAATTCGTGTTTTGTGATTTTTTCACGTTTATATAATGCAGTGGATGCATTCTTTGTATACTTATGCCCTTTTTTTCTAAGATTTGGGTTGTCATACCTATATATTTCACAGGGCAGTTTAAACAGGGAATTTCATATCAGGTTTTAGGCTTTATGACATACAATTATGTTTTATTTTTCCAGGATTTGTTTTAATTTCTCAGATAATTGAGATGTGTATGGTATATGATATGTATTTTTTGCGTATCATCGTAACTTACGGTTTTGTTGTGATTGTTATAATAGATATAAGTTCTTTGTTTGATAATTTTTTTATCAGTTTTTTTCAAAAAATTATTAGCATTCATGGTCTCTTTAACTTTATTTAGGATTTCAGGACGGTATTCTGGTGACGTTAAAGATATGGCACGGTCAGTTAGACCAATTACAACACTTCTTTTTGGTTTGTGTGGATAGTGAGAATTAAAATTAAGATATAGTCCAGACAAAACCATTAGTTTTTCAATTATCTTATTTTTGTTTAATTATACCTAGTAAGGCCAATAAATTAATTTTGTTATCTGTTACAACTTCAAGAGTAAACTGAAGTTTCAGGTGGAAATTATTGAATGCCAAAAGCAGATCTTCTGTTTTATTTTCTGGAACCGATGCTAGACAATCATCTAGATATCTCTTAAAAAAAAGTAATTTCAATATCCAATTTTTCGAGAACTTCTTCTAGGTATTCCATTACTATTTGTGCGATTAACTTGATACCTATCGTTAAACAAACCTCATACATTTTTTGAGGTAGGAAAGGAAAGATTTACATATATATATATATATATATATATATATATATATATATATATATATATATATATATATATATATATAATATGAACCTTATGTTAGTGGGGATGCAGTTTATGTATATAAAAGGCCAAATAAAGGTGAGGAACCCTTTATTGTTTTGTCAAGCTTCCGGGATCAATTTGTCCCTTCCTCAGGACTTTTCTAAAATAATTGAAAAAACTAAACAAGTTAGAAACTAACTAGTAAGTATAACACATTTAAACTCCCCAATGTGGGTTTGCTATTGAAACAAAAACATACTCTGAAGACGACACACATTTAGTTGCACCAAATCATCATTCTGTTTATTTAAAAATTTTAAAAGTTGTTAATGTTATATAGTTGTTATGTTAATAGCGAAAGAAGAAGAATTTAAAAACTTTTAAAACATGTCTGCTGACTGACTTGTTTTTTTGTTAACTGAAAACAGTTTTTTTAGAGGAATTTTAAAAGCGAAAGTAGAGGGGACATAAGTGAGAGAGATGCAATATTATTTATTATTAATAAGAAGAAAGAAATAGAGAGAGTATACTAAATTGGTTGTTGCAAAGGCACAGCACAGAAGAATGACGGGTTGCCTATCTTACAGTAATGTGTATACAATGCTCAACTAAATTCGATCTAATTAGCGAAAATGTGTACATAGTAATATAATTATTTTACAATGGTAATTAATTAAGAGGAAAAATGTGAAAGGTCGCGAGAGACCTTAAAAGTATGATAGTGGTCCTTTAATAGTTGTAAAAACAATAAATCGTTCCAACAATAGCAATTTAAAAATAAAATAGTAATAAGTAATATAATATAAGTAATAATTTATGTAATATTATTAGTTACAATGGTATATAAAATATGTATAATATGGACATTTATAAATTACTCATCGGGGGCGGGAGCGTCCAGACACTGAAATTTGTTTTTTTTTTGTAATGTTAAGATATAACTGTATATAGAGCTGAGGTTCTGGGTCTCACTCTTCTTATTTATGACTGGGTGTTGGAGATTTATATGTATCATTTCAAGAAAAATGCGTTTGTTATAAGAGGATGCTTTATCCAAAATCTCAGCGCCACCCCAGTTTAGGGAGTGGTTTTCCTTAATGAAATGTTAACTCAGTGCGCAGGACGGAACCCCTCTCCGACAGTCGCTCTTATGTGATGTAATTCTACCTTTAAGGCTTCTAGAAATCTGTTTTATATATATTAGCTAGCATTCATTAGATGGAATTTTATAAACTATGTTGTAATTCTCTAGCAGTGACAGGGGTGTTTTAGTTTTAGTGAACAAGAGAGCTAGAGTTTTTTGCTGTTTTCTCGCTATCTTAATCTCAGTATTTTTGAAAATATTAGTGAGGTTCTCAATATGTGAAAGAGAACAAAAGAACAACCTATTTAGAGGAGGGTCCTCTATGACTGATAATTCCCTGGACAAGTCCAAGGGCGTATTAGTAATAGATTAAGAAAGTATTGAATTTGGAGGATCAATCTCTCTAAAGTTTATGATATTATGTTCGGTTTGAAACAAAATCTTTAGTAATAGTTTTAAGGGGTGAGAATTTTCTAGAAAAATGTTTTTTAGTTGTTGTCAAATCAACTTTCTTTTAGTTGGATGAGTGAGTCTAATAGCTCCAGTCTTCATGCCCATAATGAGATTGGTTTTAATGCGTACAGGATGGTAGGAGTGGTAGCTAATGAATCTATTAGAACAGTAAGGCTTTCTGTACCATTGTGCTTGTAAAATGTTTTCATCGGTACGAATAACTAACATGTCGAGGAAGGGGATAGTGTTGTTAGTCTCCTCCTCCTCACATGTAAATTGAATATGTTCATTAAAAGAGTTAAAGATCTCAAGAGCCACCTCAATTCTACCCCCAGGAAGTGCAAGTAAAAGATCGTCCACGTACCGTTTGACGAACGATACGTGAAAGGGCATAAGGTCAAGGCAATAATTTATTAAATCATCCAGTACAAAGTTTACTAAAACTGGAGAGGTAGTAGACCCCATATTAGTACCAAAAATTTGTTTATAGTAAGAGTTATTTAATACTAAAATATTTCAGTCAAAAATAAATTTCATTAAGTTTTCAAAATTTTTAAAGTCGAGACCACAAATATATATACATTTTATTACTCGCGGTAGTAGAGTAGCAAGCCTAGCAAAGATTTTAGATGTTCTCTTGGTAACTCCAAATGTCGGTTTTGCTCCTGTTGATGGCTTTGGTGTGGTTTTGTGTATTAATTTTGGCGCTAAATTTCCTTTAAAATAAGTCAACATTTTTAACCTACTTTCATAAAGGACGAGATATTTAATTCGTATTTATATATGTTTATTAAGCATGTACAGGGATTATACCTTACAAATTCAAATAATCAGAAGTGCTCAACTCTACATCAACAAAATTAGCTAACTAAACACTAATAACAGAACTTATACAAATTTTGAAGCACTGCTTATTATAAACTCCAAAGTTCTGAAGAATAATATAATTCCTTAGTTGGCCAAAAAAGATAAAACTCAATTAGTTTAATGCCTCTCAAATTCAAGATAAGTTGAAAATTAACTTTATAAGCTCTTCAAAGTATCTGTGTACAGAAAAGAATTATACATTGCTCCTTGATTTGTTTTCTTCGCCAAGAGAGATTTTTCTTAATTAGTTTCGCTAATTGGTATAAGCTAAAAAGCGGGCAATATAACTGTTTTTGATTTATTAAATGATGAGGAGAAAAATCTTACAATTTTTTAAAATAATCTCTTTCTCGTAATTAGATATTTATCATACAAGGGGGTCCATTAGTTCGTTTAAGTCCAATGCCTTCTTTGATATTAGGCTTAGCGTAAAATTTTTAACCTGAAGGTTTTAGAATAGAAAGGTAATAAAATATTTCCTTTGTTTTCAATATAATCCAGTGACATTTTTGTTAGTTCTTCTCGGCGACATGCACCCGCCAAACCAAATGTAGTAGCTACTTTAATATGGAGATAAATTTCGTAAGGCGCTTCATTTACAAATTTAGAAATTTCCTCTTTTGAAAAAATTTTCGCCTTCTTTGGTACAAATCCAACATTTTGTTTTTTTAAATAGACCGTGAATTTCAAAATCTTGCTTAAATCCATGTTTTCATTGAGTTTGATCATACTTTTTAATATTAAGTGGACCAAAACGTGTTTGGCTTACATATTTTGGAAAGTTCGGCCAAATATGCCAAAAAAAGGGTTCTTTCAAAATTTTGATGCCTTTAGTTTGACACCAAGCATCTCATACCTATGACGGGATTTTGATGGTAGCAGATTAAAGTCTGCAGTTCTAGCTGCTTCCAACACTGACTCTAGCCAATCTTCGTCTGAAGAATCCATTAAAAACACTTTTACTCAGGTTTTACTAAATTGTTTTGATTGACAATGAATGACACGCGTATTTTTATGGTGATTCAAACTGTCAAATAAAAAAAGCAGGTGTTTGTTATTGCTTATCATTGATTTTATAAGGCATAATACGAGAACCATGAAACATTTTTTTAAAACACGTTTTACATATTTTTTACTATTTTGTTGAAAATTATAGCACGATTCTAGCAAATTTATGTTCTTAAATTATTAACTATCTGCGTATCAATATATTTTTAAATATTTAAAATGATTTAGTATATTTCAAAAAAGTGGAGTTTAATTTTCCGCACTAGTGTTATTAGTTAAATTTATTTTGGCAAAGAATGTATTATTGGTAGCATTAAATAACTGATTAACAAGACGTATACGTAGATTTGTAATACAAAGTATTTTTAAATATATCACTAATTATTATTTTAAAAATTCCCATTATTTTGTTGTAGTGGGTACTTGTAATATAACTTTTTTGCTTTTCATTCCTCTAAGTGGCAGGTTTGTAATAATTAAAGTACTTATCTTTTTTGCCAATAAAATACTATATTTTCTGACAGTTTTGTCATCGTTGAGCCTGGAACTACATCTGTTAACTTTTCAGGAAACTGTGCAGAAAGCAGTTCTCTTTTTATGAATAGGAGTCTTGCGGTTTGTTTATGAATATTCTTTAATGCAAAACTAAATTGCTTCTAGCTAGACACATTTTGTATTTAATTTATTTGATTTTTTCACAACTCAAGGTACAAAAACCGTTACGAATGAACTTATTTCAAATTTAGGATAAAACGACACATTGAAATAGTAATTATACACAACCATACAATTAGCATTCAATCAGGATATCAATCTATTTCCTATATCTATAGCCGCTTCACGTTACCTTGATTCCCTAACCTGTAATGAATTTCGTTACCTATAAACTAAAATTATCGAGCGATATGCTATTAATGCTCATTCATTGCGAGTGTTAGTTCAAATCTTTGGGAATAGAAGATATAGATTTTTGACCCTACAATATAAATTGCAAGTCTTGGCGTCATATAAACGCCAAATTTTTATACCTTGGATATTATATGATGGCATTTCTGCTGAGGTTATTAAGAAAAGCCATATTTATCTGAATAAAACTTCAAAACAATTACTAAAGGCCCTGTTCAGTACTGCTGTTTTACTGTTTTGTGGCGAAATACCCACACACAGGACATTATATAAGGTGAAAAAAATTGACTACAGGCCTATTACTCTTACAAGTTACTTAGCAAAATTACTGAAAATTGTAAAAAAAAGTTGATTATATGAGTCTTAAACATATAAAAATTAATATTTCCAACGTAATTTGGTTTCCGAGAAGAGCATGTATTACAAAAGATGTTGTTGCTGAGAAAGAAAGCTTATAGTAAGTCGTTTTAATGAAGGATGTAAGTCCTTTTACACTTATCTAATGCATTCGGCACTATGGATTACCCCATTCTAGTGGAAAAACTTAAAAAAAAAACTGGTAATAGAAGCAATATACTAATTTTTTTTAAACGATATCTTCCTGACCGTACTCAGGAAGTCAAGATTCAAAAAAGTATCAGTGAATCTATATAAGGACTATCTGGATATCTTAATAGATTCCCGACTGACCTGGAGGGATCATATTGAAAGGATGACAGACGCAGACGGTCCTTCGGATCAACTTGGGGTCTAAAACCTCGTATTGTGCATTGGATTTACACGTCAGTGATAAGGCCAATGATCACTTATGGCGCTCTTGTGCGGTGGCCCGCCACTCGCAGGACGACGTACAGGAGGATGCTTGACAAGCTCCAGAGACTTGCCTGTCTGGGCATAACTGGAGCCATAAGAACCACACCGACCCGATCTATGCAGGCCATTCTGGGACTAAGTCCTCTGCACTTGCTTGCACAGGAAGAGGCTCGGAAGGCTTCTGTTCGTTTAAACAACTGGGGTCGTTGGATACACAGAGACTGGAATTTTGGGCATACGCGAGTTTGCACTGAACTGATCAGATCAGACCCTCTCTTAGCCAGGAGAGATGCCATTATTCCGGTCTCAATTGCCTCTTATAAAGGTTTTGTGTAATGGTTCCTGAGAGAGAACAATGGAGGGATTCCTCCCCGTCCTTCCCCTAACCGGAGGGCCTTGTCTGGTTTACAGCCGGCTCTCTAATGAAGGGGATCTGGGGCGGAAATCTATGAGGAGAATCTCAGGGCAAGAATTAGTCTTGCTCTTAGACGGTATGCGACTGTATATCAGGCTGAGATTACAGCAATTTTGGACTGCGTACAGGAAATCACGACAAGCATATTTATATATGCTGTGATAGTCAAGCCGCGATTAAAGCTCTGTCCTCGAACAGTGTCAATTCGCTGCTAACACTTGAATGCAGGAGAGCCCTAGAGAGGCTGTGTGGGTCCAATAGGGTTAGCCGCATTTGAGTGCCTGGCCATCAGCTGGCTCGGGAAGGTAGCAACACTGCTTTCACTGGGCCGGAACCTGCTCTTGGAATTGCTTCTTAAGCTGTCAAGGCTATGATTAAGAATCGCACTGTCGAGGAATTCCGTGCTGAATGGCACGAGCTAGCAAAACTCAAGACAGACATAGGTCTTCATATCAGGCCCTTATAGCCGTTCTGAGTCTAATAGACTTCTAAATTTAAACAGGGGCCAACTTAGAACCATTACCAGGGTCCTAACTGGATACTGGATGGTGAAATATTACCTGGATAAGATTGGACTCGACAACGATCCATACATATGCCTTAGTCAACGTGCACGACTTGAAAGGGTCCTTTTCTTTCTAAAAAGGAGTGTCTCTTGGCCTGACATGCCTACTTGGGGGGATAGCACAATGGGCCCCAGTGAGCCTAAGTGCTGCCCTTGTCGGACTCCCCATCTATGTCTATGTAAGGACTGATTCTCCTTTTAATTTATGTCATTTTACTAACGGAAGTAATTGGGTAAAATTGTTTGCTTTGCCGATGACACGGTTTTGTTGGGATCAGTATTGGTGGGGGTCATTTCACATAAGTGGCGGGGATCATGGCATAAATTAAACTCGGGCTTGATTCACATATTTGACCTTAAATACAAATAAAATCTATTTTCTTAGTTTTGCCATGACTCCGCAGATACCTACCAGGCAAAGACTAAAGTTGCATGAGTGATTGCCAAGTGTACCAATTTTTTAATTGCATATAATGAATGGGCTGAAAGAATAGCATATTTAGGGGTAATTTTTTACCAATTCGTGAAGTCTAAAAGTCATTTTGAATATATTAATAAAAAACGAAGCAGTCTAATTTATAAACCGTATGAATTAAAGCAGGTAGTATCTGTATTCTGTACGTAGTGTACGTACATTAAAAGTATTCTTTCAGGCTCTTGTTGAGTCCGTATTGTGTTACGACATTAAGTTCTGAAGTTCTCATGCAGCAATGTATTAACTCCACTTTTTGTCCCTACTTTTTGTAACACAAAATATATAATAAAAATATATTATTTAAAAAAGAATTTTTCATACAGAAACTTAATTAAAAGAAAGATAACTGTTGAATTAATAATAAGCTTAAGTTATAGGTATAGTTCGAATTCTTGATAATCATCATAGCATAGGAACAAGATTAAGCAAAGCCACCAAATTTATACTTCCTAGTACATTGTTCAGGTCTACATAAAGGCATATTTCTTATATTTTACACAAAATATTTAGGGTATTACTAAGTCATTTAAAAAAGAAGTGCGGCTTTAAAAAATAAAAAATAAGCACCAACGGTTGTATGTTTGCTCTTGGCACTCAAATTCCCATGCTCGACCCCACGCGGAGGTCGACTTTCTTAAAAATACATTTAATATGCTCACTACCTAATAGGTGGGCGATTGCGCGTTCCAATCAACAAAAAGTATCAACACAAGTTTCTATATTTACGAATAACCTACATACTCTATAATGGCAACGAAATCCTGGCAATCTATACATTTACAGAAAATCACCATTTAATATTCGAGAGGGCACAATAAGGAAGTTTCAGGCTTGCGGTCTCATTTTTCATTTTTGGAAGAAGGTCTCACAGCTCATCGGTATCTAGAATTCCTTGAGTGAAGTTATTCCACAACTGATGGAAAATGTTTTATTGGCACTTTAACAAGACCATGCCTCAAGCCAAAACTCTGCGCTTTTAAGGGCATTTTTAGACGATAACTTTCCTCAAAGATGGATTGGTACTCACGGGTCTGTAACATGGCCTCCTCGATCTGCGGATCTTTTGATGTTAGATTTTTTCTTATGGAGTTTCATGCACAGCGGAGCTCCGTGTGGCTAGTGATTTAACTTTTCGAAATTTGCAAAGAGGGCCTATGATTCTTAAGATTGCTCTTAAAAAAATAATGAAATTGTGCCAATTTTGCATAAGGGAAAATAACCGTCATTTTGAAAACCACCTTTCAAAATTCTTTGCTATTTCAAAATTTTGTCCCTCTTTTGTTTTTCCTAATTTAAGTTTTAAGTAAGATAGGTAATTATTGTCTTGTTTTGAGAAAAATTCAATAATAATTTTATCATAATTAACTTAAAATGCTGTAATAAATAATTAAGAGTTGAGAATTTTAAAATATCTTTTAAATTAAATTTGAAAGTACTATATCTCTAGTATAATAATTGTTTACATGAATTTTGTTTTTAATAGATTTTAGCCATAGCCTACTACCTGCAAATTGGACACAAGAAAATTTTAGAAAATCTCGAATTTTGAGCTCGCTTTTCAAAATAACTGTGTACATGAAAGGCCCACATTATTCCTAGTAAATATAAAAAATAATATAGGGGTGATCTATTTAAAAAAATAAAGCGGTACTGAAGTCATATTAGGAACAGTTTTCGCCTTTTTCATAAGTTATCACGGATAAGAGTGGTGCCTGAAAATGCAATATTTTCAAAACCATCCTGTATTTTAAAAACCAGAAGGGCTATGGAAATTCTACTGACGCCATCTTTAAAAAGTGGCGCAGTTGTCACAACTGCAATATTATATACTTTAAAAATAAGGAAGATACGCCGCTAAAGTGCCGAAAACGTAATACCCTGGACAAAAAATATACTTTTTAATAAAAATAAGTTAGTTCGCGTATTCTAAAAGGCAAAGTAAAAACGTTATATGAGAAAACACGGAAATAGTGCATATTTCCATGCAACCAGTGTTCTCCGTAGTCACACCTTATTCATTGATCTCTACTCTGTTTGGAACTACAAACTTGTAGTTTTTCATTTAAATATTTTGTTATGCAGTGGCGGATCGCGGGTGAAAAAGTAAGTGAAGTGCAAATAAAGAAAGAAAATATCGAAATATTTTTTTTCCAGAATTTTTTTATGTGGAGGGGTAGAATATTATTTTACGACTTACCTAAATTTTGTATACTAAATCAATTCTCCTATCCTTCATAGCAGCAAATTTATTTATAACATCCTCATAAAATGGATGAGTTACCCTAATCTCCTCCAGAAATTCCTTTTGAATTGAAATCTTGCCAAGAGAAGTAAGTCTTTCCTGAGATATTGTATTTCTTAAATAAGTTTTTATACATTTGAAGCAAGACAAACTTCTTTCCACTGAAGCCCTTGTCGATGGTATTGTTAAAATAAAGGAAAGCAATTTATATGCTTCGGTAAAAATATATTTATTTTTATTATTTTTTTTCACTTGCTCTTGCAGCGATATATTCCAATTACTCTTATTGGCAAAAATAAGACCTCGGCTCATTTTAAGTCGTTAACTGTTTGAAAATATTTCCCCATATAACTATAGCAAATTTTCAAACAGGCTAGTCGGAAAATTTAAACTATATTCGGAAAATTTAACAGAACCTGCCAAACACGAAAATGTAAGTTTTTCACAGTCTTGAAATCTTAGTGTCATTTCCATTAAAATATGGTCCATATTTCATAAAAAAAAGGTTCTATTTCTTCAGGTGATCAATGATTTATTTCTGTAATAGAATTTGCTTTATCAAACATGGTATTAAAAAAATGTTCATTTCTTTTTTTACAGAGGGCCTCACGACAGTGTTTTATATTGGATATACAAAAATGAATGTCAAGCGATTTTTTTTTTGAAGAACGTCAAATAGTATGTCCGTGATTGAGAAAATGTCATTAAAGACTAATACCAGAAACGTGAATTCAAAATCGTTCATCTCACCTAAAAATCCTTTCGCAAGGCGGATTGATTTTTCGTCAGATTTGTCACAGTTTGTAATAAACTCAAAGACGTCTTTTAATTGATTCAAGTCTTGAACAATCACGTTTACTAACTTCGAATTTGAAGCTGTAATAACACCATAAATAAATATAACTCAAAACAGTCAAGTTAACTGCAAAGGAACTCACCGGTACAGCGAAATCCGCAAAAATAAAAGTAAACAACCACCGCAAACTGAACGATAAGTGGGTGTAGCGTACTGCGCCTACAATTCACCGAGAGCGTTGTATGGCGTTGAGCTCGACGTCATCGGATTCGCGTTGTCATATCAACATAACACCTCCAGCAAAGTCAAAGTGGTTTGCGCCACTGTTATAGTTGTTATAATAAAGTTCGATTGAAAGTTTTTAAAAGACATGCCGCCAATGGTACAGTTTATTTTTTACCAATTAGGTGAATAAATGAATGTAAAAACTAAAATTTTGAGATATATAATAAATATAGTTAGATGTTTGCTTGTTTATTTTTCCTGGTGAAGTAGCACTTCACCTACTTTACCTGATTAGCTGCCACTGTGTTATGTTATCAATACGATGCAAAAAAGTGTGCTCCAGCTGTCAAAAATAATCATTCCACTCCGGTAATTATTTTAAAATTGTGTACCGCGTTTATATTTGCATCTCCTCTACGTCCGGTCTAACACGTGCTAAAATTATTAAAACAACGTAATCAGAGTGCTGATAAATTTGAGAGTATTTCAGTTGTATTTTACCATTATTTTAAAATGTTAACGAATAGTCGATAGATATTTGATCGTATTTTTAACAGAGATTTAACGATTATTTTTGGTCATTAAGAAAAAAGAAGGTTTATACTCTTTTGTTTATGTTTCACTGCACCAAGCGGCAAGCAACGAATTGCTTTTATTGCCGGTTAGGATTTATGAAATTCGATTGTGTTAAACTTATCTAAATAATGTAACTAAAGAATAAACAGCATTACATAACTTAAATTAACTTCACATTATTGTTTGCTTCATATATAATTTATCTTCGGAAAAATTTCGACATTTTGAAAATAATTTTTTTTACTGCAAAATTAAAAATCTTGAGCTCCAAGAGGCCTATTAAATAATGTTCTTGTGTTTTCCTAATTTTACTTTTCATAAAATACGTTT
Organism: Kuschelorhynchus macadamiae; assembly: GCA_030620095.1. Classification (NCBI taxonomy): domain Eukaryota; kingdom Metazoa; phylum Arthropoda; class Insecta; order Coleoptera; family Curculionidae; genus Kuschelorhynchus; species Kuschelorhynchus macadamiae. The sequence continues at coordinate 1,537,858 of JAUTXW010001917.1, read as the reverse complement.
TGAAATGGAGATCATCCATTTTGCCTCACTGTGGACTACTTTCCACTACATAGGATATACTTTTTAAAAATACTAAGTTACTTCATATATTCTAAAATGTAACATGAGAAAATACGGAAATAATGCTTCATTTACGTTTTGGATGAAAACGGTGCACATTATGCAAGGAGTATTCTCCCTAGTCACACCCTATCCATTTTAGTTTGGTCTCTACACTGTTTCGGATTACAAACATATAGTTTTTCATTTAAATATTGTTTTGTTATGTTATGAATACGACGTAAAAATGTGTCCTCCAGCTGTCAGAAATAATCATTCCACCCCGGTAATTATTTTAAAACTGTGCACAGCGTTTATATTTGCATCGCCTATACGACCAGTGTAGCACGTGCTAAAATTATTAAAACAACATAATCGAAGTGCTGATAAATTTCAAAATATTCCAGTTATATTTTACCATTATTTTAAAATGTTACTATAACTATTTTGGGTTGCACACGGAGTATGTGAACCAATATATAAGAGTCGAACGAATAGGCAATTGATCGCATTTTTAACAGAGATATATAATGATGATTTTTATTTTATATATATTTAGTTTATATTCTTTTAGGTCCTAACTAGTTTAAGTTGTTACTAGGTATGGTATAGATACGTAGACGATATATTTGCTAATTTTGATACTAAAACAGAAAATTTGGACACTTTCTTAGAAACATTAAACAATAAATATCCTTCCATTAATTTTACGTACGAAAAGGAAAACAATGGGCAATTACCTTTTCTCGTCACGTTAGTTATTAGAAATAAGGATAAATTAGATTTTAATATTTATAGGAAATTTACTAATACTGTTAGGTATATAACATCCGACTCATTTCATTGCCGTCAACACAAAATGGCAGCATTTCATTTCTTAACTCACAGATTAGACAATTTTCTTATTAAGTAAAGAACAATCAAATGAATCGGATTAAAAATATAGCTAAAAGTAATGGATATAATGGTAATTTTGTACATAAATTAGTAAACAGACACAAGCATAAGAAAATGTTAAAAGATGCCACTACTCTTCAAGCACCTGAGGCTCCCAATAAGTTCATAGTAATCCCATATGATCCCAGATATACGAGAGGTCTAGAAAAAGTATTTAAAAACGTAGGTTTTAAAGTAGCCTACAAAACGAAGAACAGTTTGAAAAATCTCCTTGGAAACCGAAAAGACAAAGTCGACTTGAAGGAGAGGAGTGGCATCTATGAAATTAGCTGTAATGACTGCGGTCTAAAATATGTTGGGTAAACTAAACGCTCCATAAACATTCGTTTTAAAGAATACATGGCACATTTAAGATACGGAAGAACAATCAAGTCAAGCGTTGCCCAACATGCTTTAGAAAACAATCACCAAATAGGAATAAATAATCTTAAGTTGATTAAAAATGTATCTAATAATGGATTATTGAATGCATTTGAGAGTATAGAAATAGTTAAATGTGGTAAGAGCACTAAATAAAGACAGAGAGCCTATTCTCTATAGTCCCCTCTATTGTTTACTTGACAACGGTGCAGTCGGGCGCAACCAAGTGTGACCACATTTACTTGTAAATCGTCTCGGTTAGGATAAGTTCTTTAGTTTATATCATCTGCTGATGATGCTAACTTGGTTAGTGAAACGCGCGTCCAGAACGTAATAAGTTGTGGTGTAGTATGGTTAGAACTCTTGTATTTTGATCTATATTCTTTTATTTATATTTCGGTGCTCCAAGTGGAACTATAATCTTTTAATTTCTAGAACATCTGTCAAGCAAGGAAGTGAATAGAAGCATTTTATCAGTTTGTTTTTAAAGTGTGAAATATATTTTATTTTGAAATATTTAATCAACAGTAAAAGTTATGGTATGAGCGTGGATCGAACCCGCACCTCTGGATCTCCAGCCCATTGCTCTAACCAATTGCGCTATCGTACCACTGCTGCAATTCATTAGAACTTGTACATTTCAAACCCACCAGTAACATAACCATTGTTAATCCTGCCAAATATTCTAACCTTATGGCGCGGCATTCCTGATGTACGTCAAATCTGACATCGCTATTAGGAGCCGTCCATATTAGTAAATTTATAATTTTTACGTTATGCCCGCCCAAGGAGCACTTTTAGTCATGAGTACGTTTTTGTTATCACAAGTATTTTCGTTGAAGTAAACAGAACTTGGTGTCACCACATTCTGTTTAAGCTGAGACTACGTCGTCATTACCAAAATTGGGAACAATTTTGGGGTAACTATTTTGTGCATAACATGTAACTGTGACTTTGACTATTACGTAGATAGTACGGAATTGTGTAGTTCCATTTAAGTAACCGAATAGTAATAATTTACCCTATTCGTCAATTCCTTATTTCTGTCTTTATTTAATCCGTTTTAAAAATATGTATGGTTCGTTTTAATACAAGCAAAACAGTTATGGCGACTACAAACACTCAAATTGGGAATATGGGGTAGAGCGTATAGAATACGTTATTGGTATTTGAGGTAGGTTACATGCGTTTCACTTAAATTTCTGGCTTTGCTAAAGACGTAAAATTAAAACGCAGGCAATTTCTCTGGTGAATATGCTGATAACAGTTGTAAAAAAACTACGCGCCTTTAAAATTCCTTAATTTTCAATACATTTTGGTCAAATATATTGGCCAATTAAATCTCAAAAATGTAATTTTGGACTTTGTTTAGATAGTAATTATCATTAAATATCTTATTATAAAGAGTGATTCTTTTTGTAACGTAATGTTTAATTTGTATGCATTTTTAATCTTTATACTCACAAAAACAAACATCATAGCTAAATATTTATAGGGGAGATGAAAGTAAACAATGGCGTTCTGTTGGACTTTTACTTTTAGATTGGCTGCACTTCTTTACTGAGAAAATTACTTAACATCAAGTGTCTACGACTGCTCTCATACGCTTTTATAATTTTGAATTCTGTAAATACGCAACTGTCACTTATACCCAGTTACTTTGAAGTCTACTAGTTATCTACAAAGTTCCCATTCATCCCATACTATATATTATTATTAAGCGGTTACGATTTGCGAACATTCCGCCGGTTCTTTAAAATTTAATGCGTTGTATCGAAGCATGCGGAGAGTTGCGGTACTTGAGTCACTACTATAATTATATACTTATAATATATTAATATAATACCATAATCATTTGTTTCGTTTTTATTTTTTGTTTCCTTAAATTACCGCTTTAGGTTGTTTTGTTCAGGTATCACATAACTAATTTGTGATATATTTTAACTTACACATACACAACTAATTAATAGCTGTACACCGAATTACAATGACTTTATAAGCACAGTGGCGACAATAGAAGCCCACCCACCAAATAGATGCAAAATTTCTAAATGATTAAATGGGGCACCCATATTATCGTCAGTTTTTCGCAAAATATGACTAAATTAATCTACTTTTATATTGACAACCTCTGTCGGCGTCAGTTGTAAATGTAGGGTTTGGTTAATGTTTTACTTTAATAATCTATTCGAACTATCTAGCACAAACTTACTTTTTTATTTACATTTTTAACAAATAACAATGTTTGTGCAAAAATTATTCTCACAAAAACAAACAACAATCGATTAATGAGAATTGTCTGGCAAGTGAACTTAATAATGTAATATGTACTGAAGAAGGCCTACAAAATAAAGTTTCTTCTATGCTGATCGTAGAGAGCTTCTAACCCAAATTGAAGTGCTGAATGAAGTAAAATATACACTATGACATGACACAATATTATCTTTTACAGCAAAATAAAACCGAAATATAATAATGTGCGATATTTAATAACTTTTCTTGGAGTAAACTTAAACTTAAGACATTTACGGTCATAGTCATTTACACATTCATCACAAACAGTTTATAATTACAAGCAGAAAACAAGGTAAACCTGGCTTAAATACATTTCTGTATATGGCTAATGGCTGAGAACTTCTTGTTTGAATGAATATTCATGTTAATAATTACAAAAACTAATAAAATGAGACACAAACAAAGCGATTTTAGCAGAAATATGGCCGAACCAATCAAAAACTGGTTACTCTATTATTGCCACTGTCCTTAAAATCACCAACCGAATCTCGTACCAGCGCCCCCTATCACCGGAACCTTAAGTAGAAGAGGTAATAGTTTATTTGTAGTAAATAATTACTCTAATTCATACTTCTAAGTTGCAACAGAAGAATAACGACTGATAATAGCTAGTTTAAAGTAGCAGTAGACGATAACTTTTTCTACTCTGCAACGACTCGTTTTACTTTATAGTAATACGTTAGAGGAGTACATATGAACGTAATGGAGTAGTCTCTGCAAAGTTCAAGAAGGTACTGATACTTAAAAGTTGTAATTTAGTAAATAGATTAGAAACAGTAACTTTGAGTAATTACTATTATGTCACGGAAAAGAAATGACGACCTTGGAGTCAATTCCTTAAGTAGTGCTTGGCAGTAGTTATTATGTAATTACTTTACATGAAAAATTACTATAAAGTATTATTCGCAATAACAAGTACATATATAATACTTAAAAACGTGTAACCCAAAGTGTTTGTTGATATATAGTAGGATTATTAGTAATAAATACGTAAAAACTCTTAAAGAGTAGTAGTGGAAACCGTTGTAGCTACTTTAGTGCTAGATGGGCGTATAATCCAGATTTTAAATAGAAGTATTTTATCAGTTTGTTTTTAAACTGTGAAATATTTTTTTTTATTTAACCAACAGTAAAAGTTATGGTATGAGCACGGATCGAACTCGCACCTCCGGATCTCTAGTCCATTGCTCTAACCGATTGTGCTATCGTACCACTGATAAGCAATTCGTTAGAATGTGTACATATATTTACTAATATGGACGGTACCTAATAGCGATGTCAGATTTGACGTTCAGTCAGGAACGCCGCGCCATAATGTTAGAATATTTTGCAGGATCAACAATGATTATGATATTGGTGGGTTTGAAGATATGCAAGTTCGAACGAATTGCTTATCAGTGGTATGATTGGACAATTGATTAGAGCAAAGGGCTAGAGATCCAGAGGTACCGGTTCGATCTCCGCTCTCACCATAAATTTTACTGTTGATTAAATATTAAAAAAAATAATTCGGTTATATTTAACTTATCTAAATAGTTTAAAGAATAAACAACATAGCATAACCTGAATTAACATCACAATATTGTTCGCTTCACATATAATTAATCTGGAGAAAAATTGACATTTTCAAAATTTTTTTTTTACTGCAAAAATAAAAAAACTTAAACTCCAAGAGGCCTCTTAAAGATGTTCTTGTTTTTTCTTAATTATTGAAATGGAAATCGTCCATTTTGTCTCACTGTGGACTACTTTCCCCTATATAAAATTTACTTTTTGAAAATACTGAGTTACTTCATATATTCTAAAATGTAGAGTAAAAACGTGACATGAGAAAACACGGAAATAATACTTCAATTACGTTTTGGGTAAAAACGGTGAACACATTCTCACGCAAGGAGTATTATCCGTAGTCACTCCCTATCAATTTTAATTTGGTCTCTACACTGTTTCGGACCATAAACATATTGTTTTTCATTTAAATAATATTTTATTATGTTACGAATACAATGCAAAAAAGTGTGCTCCAGCTGTCAAAAATAATCATTCCACTCCAGTAATTATTTTAAAATTGTGCGTTTATATTTGCATCTCCTCTACGATCGGTGTAGCACGTGCTAAAATTATTAAAACAACATAATCGGAGTGCTTATAAATTTGAGAATATTCCAGTTATATTTTACCATTAGTTTAAAATGTTACTATAAATATTTTGGAAGGCACACCGAGTACATAAAACATTATTTGATAGCCGTTTTTAATGAATAGTCGATTGATCGCATTTTTAACATAGAAATATAATAATTATTTTTCGTCGTTAAATAAAAGAGTGTTTATACTTTTTCACTTATGTTTCACTGCACCAAGTGAAACTATAATCTTTTAATTTCTAGTACAACTGGCAAGCAAAGAATTGCTTTTATTATCGGTTAGGGGAGCTGGATTGCATAAAGTGTGTATACACTTGTTTGGTGTGCTCCGCAATTTCCTTTTTTTTTGAGCAGTACATCAACAAATTTAGTTATCAAAGTTGTTCATAATACCACGTAATTATCGTTCTTAACAGTGACAGTAAAAAAATAGCGAAACATGGGCACAAAAGTCCAACAATTGGATAAAGAATTAAATTTCTACTGGACAACGATGAATTCGTAAACAAGATAATAAAAAAATCACTGGTAAAATAGACCGGTTCCAAATAAGTTTAAATAAACAAGACGAGTGTATTGCTTCTTTGGAACAAAAAATTGAACAACTTGAATAAAATCAGAAAAGTAATAATATTAAAATTTGTATTTATGGAATTCCGGAAATCGCTGATTCCTTCGAGACACAAGTCTTCGAAATATTAAATAACAACGTCAACGTGCAAACCGACACCATGGATATAGTGAAATATATAAATGAAATGGCCTGTAATTGTGAAAATAGATTCATTGAAAAAACGATATCTTATGGAACTCTTTTTGTAAAAATGGACAACAAACATAAAATAAGTAATGAAACCGGCATTTTAAAAATAAAAGTATAAAATAAGTTTGTATTTAATTGTTTTAAAATAATATACAGTTTGGCTCATTTACCATATATATATATATATATATATATATATATATATATATATATATATATATATATATATATATATATATATATATATATATATATATATATATATATATATATATATATATATATATATATATATATATATATATATATATATATATATATATATATATATATATATATATATATATATATATATATATATATATATATATATATATATATATATATATATATATATATATATATATATATATATATATATATATATATATATATATATATATATATATATATATATATATATATATATATATATATATATATATATATATATATATATATATATGTATATGGTAAATGAGCCAAACTGTATATTATTTTAAAACAATTAAATACAAACTTATTTTATACTTTTATTTTTAAAATGCCGGTTTCATTACTTATTTTATGTTTGTTGTCCATTTTTACAAAAAGAGTTCCATAAGATATCGTTTTTTCAATGAATCTATTTTCACAATTACAGGCCATATATGTATATATATATATAAATATATATATATATATATATATATATATATATATATATATATATACAGGGTGAGTCGGGAGGATCGCCCCAAACTCCAGGAGTGTGTTCTATGAAAGATACTGATTTAAAAAAACTCATATGTTCTTATTCCATTCTCATTTGTTTTCAACTTACAGCATAAATTAGAATATAAACAAGATCTAACAAATTAACGTTTCAATCATTAGATTTCATCATATTAAATGTTCAAAAATGCCCCCATTGAGCTCTAAACATTTTCGGCTTCGTCTATTGCCTCAAACCTTTCTTTAATTTCATCTGCAATATTTCTGATACGCTGAATAAGTGCTTCTCGAGTATCCACTCTCACTTTGTACACTTCATTTTTTAACCAGCCCCATAAACAGAAATCGAGTGGAGTGAGGTCAGGAGATCTTGGAGGCCAAATAATAGGACCACCGCGACCAATCCAACGCCTTGGAAACCTCCCGTCTAAGTGTTGCCTGACTTGATGTGCGAAATGTGCTGGAGCTCCATCATGCTGGAAGTACATTTGCCTTCTGATGTTTAGGGGAACATCCTCCAGTAGTCCTTGTAATTCATTTTCGAGAAATTCACAATAGTAGTCCCCTGTGAGGCGATTTTCCAAAATAAAAGGGCCAGTGACATAACTATCACCATACGTTTACCGAGAACCTATGTTGAAAGTTGCTCTCGACTGTTGCATGCGGATTTTCCTCTGACCAGACATGGCAATTGCGACTATTATTAATACCGTCACGAGTAAATGTTGCTTCGTCCGTGAAAAGTATGCGCGATATAAGATGACAATTATTGTCTATCCACCGACAAAACTCCATACGTTTGGCAAAATCTTCTGGCTGTAGTTGTTGGATTTTTTGTAAGTGGTAAGGATACAAACCTTGCTCGTGGAGCGTATTTATCACTCTTTTTTGTGGAATGTCCAACTGAGCAGCCATTCTGCGTGAACTGATGGTTGCATCTTCTTCTACTAGGTCCAGAATATTTTCTACTTCTTCTAAAGTTTGTTGAGTAGCACTTTCAGAAGTTGTGTTGGCACTGGGAAGTGTTCCGCTTTCGCATAGTTTGTTGAAAACTCTCATAAATACTTTCTTATCAGGATGACGTTGAAATGGGAATCGTTGACGGTATTCTTCGGCAGCAGCTGTAGCATTCCCATTGCAAAAACCATAAACAAATATCATATTCGCATACTCTAAGTGTGAGTAAAAATTCGGCATTTTGGAATATGTTCAACAGCTCGAATTCAAAAATGACACTGACAGGTACGAATTCAAAAATGACACTGACAGGTATAGTACCAGTAAATGGAACATTAACTTATTTTGATTTCTAAGCACCCTATAATTATTATGTTGTATGTATGGAATTATGCTTGAAATCTTATTTTTGTTGTAAGTTGAAAACAAATGAAAATCGAATAAGAACATATGAGTTTTTTAAATCAGTATCTTTCATAGAACACACTCCTGGAGTTTGGGGCGATCCTCCCGACTCACCCTGTATATATATACATACATATATATATATATATATATATATATATATATATATATAAAGGAAAAAATAAAAAAAATTACATCACGTTAGAAATACAATATAATTAGTTTAATATATATTGGTAAATTTGCTTAATAAGAATAGTAGAAACATATTTTTATTAGGTAGCAGCATACAGACTATGCGTCTCAGAATTATTTGTTTTTTTTTACATATAAAATTTCTCTTTTCCAGGAATAGATACTATTTTTTATTTATTTGATTTTTTTAAGTATGAATATTGCAGATAACAATAAAGAGCTCAATGCATTTGCCAAGATAGAAACAAGGACAATTCAAAATTATGATGTCTATTGCTCAAAAAATTATTACTTTAACATAATACATCTTAATATTAGAAGTGCTAGGAAAAATTTTGAAGAATTTCTAGTTTTATTGCAAAGCCTAAAACATTCATTTGAAATGTTAATTTTAATAGAAACTTGGTAAAAAGAATGCTTAGATCATTTTAATATACCAAACTACAGCATTTTTTATTCACACTGTACTTTTAATCAAAACGACGGGATATTAGTGTTTGTTAGGAGCTCTATACAGATCAAATCAGTTGATAACGTAAAATTCAAAGAAAATACGTTTTTTGTTATATACCTTCAGCACTCAAATACTACTTTACAAATATTTACGGCATATAGGTTACCTTCGACAAATGCACAAAAATGTATAAGTGATCTTCAGCAATTACTTAATCAAAAAAACAATAACTATATTTTAATTTTTACGGGCGGTATTAACTTGGACTTATTAAACAACAAAGGCTAATGAATATTTGAATACATTAACAATAAATGGTTACCTAAGTTATATAAATATCCACACGAGAGTTACCTCAGCTTCAAATAGCTGTTTAGATCTTTTTTCTCTTTCTTGCCCGATAGGTATGAAAAATATTTCCTTCCTACCGTTGGTTTATGCAAGTGATGTCACAGATCATAATTCTAAAAATACAGCAAACTAGCTGTACCTTCTTACTAACGGATAAAAATACTAAGAGAAAATGTAGTTAAATAAGGTAATAAAAATCATAAAATATTATTAAATGAGAGAAATTGGGATGATGTAAATAGTGCAAATGAATCAGATTTAGATTATAACATATTTTTTAATACATTTAATGAATGCATAAGAAGTTCTAGTTCATTAACTCGAAAAAATTCTATACATAGAAACATAAAACCACAATTTCATTACATTCGCAAAAGATATAATTTAAAAATTAAATACTTAAAGGATGAAAATAATATAACCCTATTTAATGATTATAAATAATATTGTAATCTACTTAATAATTTAATACGAAAGACAAAATAAAATTATTTTTCTAAAACATTATTCCATAATAAAAATAATCCTAAGAAAATTTGGTAAATACCGAGCTAAGTTAGACAAAAAACAAAGAGAATATTGTTTTACATAACAATTTCAGTAACAAGATTGTTAATCAAATAGATGTAGCTGATCATATTAACAATTATTTTCTTAATATAGGAAATCGAACGGCAAAAAAATAAACTGCTCTAAAATTTTACTTTCAAGAAATAACTAAATTGTAATTCACTATTTTTGACACCTATAACAATGGTAGAAATTATTAATAATATAAATAGACTAAAAAGTATCTCAGATCCAGGAGTGGATCTCGTTTCTGCACGAATTATAATGCACGTACGAAATGAAATTTTCAAACCCTTGCGTTATATTTTTTATCTCGTTTTTTCTCAAGGTAAATTTCCTAATGAACTTAAAAAATTCTACATTTCTATCATAAAAAAATAACGATAAACACCTATCATGTAACTACAGGCCTATATATGTTATAAATCAAAACAAAAACAAAATTATCTTAAAAACTCGATTTGGCTTTCAGCAAAGTTTTTCGACTGAAGACGCCCTATATGAGGTTAGTAAAACAATATGATTCTTTAGAAAATAACAAAAAGCAACTGATAAAAGCGTTTGACACTATTTCGCATGACATTCTTAAAAAATGACTTTATCAGTATGGTATAAGAGGGTTACCAAAGAGATTACTTAAAGATTACCTTTCGCGTAGGGAACAATCTGTGAAAATCGGTGATGAAATGGGAGGTTTTGGTACCGTCACCTGTGGAGTACTACAGGAGAAGAGTATTAGGGCAACTTTCATTTACTATTTATATAAACGAATTATTGTTTTTAGATTACACTGACGACTCTGTTCTTTTGGTAGCTGGGAACAGCTGGAATGAATATTGCAACTACAGAATTTTCGAAAACTTCCCAGTGGCTCGTAGAAAATTTGCTAACATTAAATACAGATAAAATCAAATATATGTGTTTCAGTTTTTGTAATATGCATTAGCCACCTATCCAAAATTTAAAAATACATTCTTATAAGCGTATTAAAAATAATAAATCCAACTGTCAATGTAATACCTTTATACAGAAAGTAGACAAAATAAAGTATCTAGGAATATTGATTGCTAAAAACCTAAAATGGGATGAAGATATTAATGACAATAATTTGAAAATACGTAAATTAATTTATAAATTTTATAGTCTCCGTCATATTATGACTACACGTATCATAAAGATGTTATATACGTCTCTAGCCGAAAGCATTATAAGATATTGGATATCTATTTGAGGAGGTACTTTCCCAACTGCTAAAATTAATTCAAAAATACATACTTAAAGTCGTCTTTAAAAAAGGAAAAAGATTTCCAACGTAATAACTTTTCCTGGAAACGAACGTTTCCAATATCCATCAATTATATATAAAAGCAGTCCCAATGTTAACATATAAAACACCCACCTTAAAACAAACTTTTTACTATGCTAAAACGAGAAATAAATCATTGGGAAATCTACCAATGCCGCTTTTGACAAAAACTACAACCCAACGATTTATAACATATTTTGCTCCCAAATTTTACAATGTATTACCAACTGATGTAAGGAAAATAAATAACAAACACTTATTTATTAAAAAAGTATATATTTTTATTAAATCAAACTATTTTACTTCTCTATAAATTTCCAAGGCATGCGTTAAGATCCGGTTGTTCTCGTTTTTTTTTTCCTCCTTTACTAATCTTGGGATTTTAATTAATCACGAGTACCGCTATTACCTGTTTGTATCTATAATTTAAAAACGAATATGTATATTTAGCGTGTAAAAATTTTTTATATATTATAATAGTAAAAACAAATTGTGTGTACACATATATTGTATCTAGGTGTAAATATATTAAAATGAGATAAATAAATTTGAATGTAATTCGATTGTGTTAAACTTATCTAAATAATTTAACTAACATAACATAACATAACCTACATTAACATCAAATTGTTGTTCGCTTCACATATAATTAAACTCCGGAAAAATTTTGACATTTTGAAAATAAGTTTTTTACTGCAAAAATAAAAATTTTGAAATGGAAATAATCCATTTTGTCTCATGTTGGACTATTTTTCCCTACATAGGTTATTATTTCTTTAAAAATACTTAGTTACTTCAATGCAGAGTAAAAACGTAACATGAGAAAATACGGAAATAATGCTCCAATTACGTTTTGGGTAAAAACGGTGCACATTCTCATGCAAGGACTATTCTCCGTGGTAACACCCTATCCATTTTAATTTGGTCTCTACACTCTTTCGGACCAAAAGGATATAATTTTTCATTCAAATAATATTTTGTTTTGTTATGAATACGATGCAAAAATGTATGCTCCAGCTGTCAAAAATAATAATTCCACTCCGGTAATTATTTTAAAATTGTGCACCACTTTTATATTTGCATCTCCTCTACGACCGATGTAGCACGTGCTAAAATTATTAAAACAACATAATCGGAGTGCTGATAAATTTGAGAATATTCCAGTTATATTTTACCATTATTTTAAAATGTTACTATAAATATTTTGGGAAGCTCACCGAATACTAAAATATTATTTAATAGCCGTTTTTAATCAATAGTCGATTGATTGCATTTTTAACAAAGAAATTTGATGATTTGGAACTGGAACTATAATCTTTTGATTTCTAGTACATTTGGCAAGCAACGATTTGCTTTTATTGCTGGTTAGGATTTATGTAATTCGATTGTGTTTAACTTATCTAAATAATTTAACTAATAAATTAACACCACATTGGCTTCACATAGTTAATTTCCGGAAAAATTTTGACATTTTGAAATAATGTTTTTACTGAAAAATAAAAAATTGAGTTCTAAGATGCCTCTTAAATGATGTTCTTGTTTTTTCTTAATTCCACTGTTCGTAAAATACGTTTTGAAATGGAAATCATCCATTTTGTCTCACTGTGGACTATTCTCCCCTACGTAGGACATAGGATACACCTTTTAAAAATACTGTGTTAGTTCATATATTCTAAAATGTAGAGTAAAAACGTAACATGAGAAAATACGCAAATAATGCTTCAATAACCTTTTGGGTAAAAACGCTGCACATTCTCATGCAAGGAGTATTCTCCGTAGTCACACCCTAACCATATTAATTTAGTCTCTACGCTGTTTCGGACTACAAACTTATAGTTTTTCATTTAAATATTTTGTTATGTTATGAATACGATGCAAAAATGTGTGCTCCAGCTGTCAAAAATAATATTTCCACTCCGGTAATTGTTTTAACATTGTGCACCGAGTTTATATTTGCATCTTCTCTACGTCCGGTGTAACACGTGCTAAAATTATTAAAATAACGTAATCGGAGTTCTGATAAATTTGAGAATATTTTAGTTGTTTTTATGATTATTTTAAAATGTTACGTTGTTGTTAAGCAATATTTAATAGCCGGTTCTTAATAAATTGTCGATTGATCGCATTTTTAACAGAGATATAATATAATGATAATTTTTCACCAAGTGGAGCTATAGTATTTTAATATCTAGTATATCTGGCAAGCAACGAATTGCTTTTATTGCCGGTTAGGATTTATTTAATCCGATTGTGTTTAACTAAAAAATAAACATCATAACATAACCTGAATTAACATCACATTCTTCTTCGCTTCACATATAATTATTCTCCGGAAAAATTTTGACGTTTTGAAAATATGTTTTTACTGCAAAAATAAAAAACCTGAGCTCCAAGAGGCCTCTTAAAAGATGTTCTTGTGTTTCTTAATTTTACTATTCATAAAACACGTTTTAACATGGAAATCAACAATTTTGACTAACTGGACTACTTTCCACTACATAGGATATACTTTTTAAAAATACTGAGTTACTTCATGTATTCTAAAATGTAGAGTATAAACGTAACATAAGAAAATGCGGAAATAGTGCTTCAATTACCTTTTGGGTGAAAACGGTGCACATTCTTATGCAAGTAGTATTCTCCGTAGTCACACTCTATCCATTTTAATTTTGTCTCCATGCTGTTTTGGAATACAAAATGTAGTTTGTTTTTCATTTAAATAATATTTTGTTTTATTATGATTACGATGCAAAAATTTGTGCTCCAGCTGTCAAAAGTAATCATTCCACTCCGGTAATTATTTTAAAATTGTGTACCGCGTTTAAATTTGCATCTCCTGTACGACGTATATCTTAAAAGTTATTTTATTTTGTGATTCATTTCAATAAAAATTTTTGACAAGTTCCATTTTACTTTCCAACTCCTTTCAACATGTTAATGTTTAAAAATCTTAGTCATGTATAACAAATGATTTTTAACAGCTACCATGTAAAAGTTTTATTTTCTTGGTATAAGGCAAAATACACGATTCTCCGTTTCTGTACAATATAGATTTTTTTTTGTGTTTGCTAATAAGGAGCGTGTGTACTGGTATATTAATTTTTTGATAAAATATCAAGAACTGAACATTTTTACTCCACGTTTTCATAAAAATGGCTGGTATTTATCGCAGAATCTGAAAATTAAAAAGTATACATTATTCGTTTAACCTAAAGTCGAATTAGAGTTGTACGTGAGATTACATAATACCCATAAACGTAACAGCGACCCAACATCTTGTGCTGTCTCAGTCAAAAAATCCTGTATATTTTGTTGCAATGATTCTTTTTCTTCTTCAAGTGCCGTACCCGTATTCGGGTGTTGGCGATGGTCAGTGAGTGGCTTGAAACCCATCTTATATCAAGATGTATCTGGTTTCTTGAGTCCACTACACTAGGGAATGTGTTCTACGTAGTGGTTTCCCGTTGACTTTTACGCAGTTGTGTCGTGTAGTGTACGTGTTGAGTGAGAGGCCTCGTTACTATTCGTAGTCGACCCCAAGACTACAAACAGAGTCGTTATTTTATTATATCAAGGACTAAAGCCACCTCGGGAAGGTACCGGACCAGGCACATTGAGCACTGAACTACCGAGATGCAATAATTAAATGATGTAATTAAACATGTACTGCAAGTAAGTGTGAAAAAGACAAACATTGTATCCTCGCAATTCTAGGCAACGCTGTACAGTTATAATGACATTTTTCTTTTCTTCTTGCCGTTGAGATATAATATGTCAATGTCCATATGCGTAATATTTAGTAATAGTAATATTTTAAAACCTAGTTGTATGACAATCGTATAACTGCCAATCAAAATTAAGAACTATTATCAGAGCTGGCATCTTTAATAACATACCTAATCTATTATTTTATGTATAAAGAGTTATGTTTACCTGTGTTTTTTGAATTTACATACGTCGGTTTTGCCTCGGAATTTAAAAATATATAGCTTAGGACAAAAAGGGCAGATATGTAATTTTGCTTTTTAAAGAACGATAAAATAGCAATTACAAATAATATTCACTCTTAAAGTAATTAATCGTGCTTAAAAATTGATAAAATATTAGGCGGAATCAAGGTATCGTGTCCGCCAGTTAATACAGGAAAACAACAACATTTTGACTTACCCGAGAAAAAGAGACATAAGGTTATATATTATAATAGTCCAAATTTTTGCACAATTCGCAATTACTATAATTCCCAAGAACTTTCACAAAAATTATCAAAAATAAGCCAAAATCGCACAAAAACAATACTTAGAATCAACGCAACACCGCTTTGTTCCATTTCCGATTTTACTACAGATCAGGTTATTTAAATAATTATTTGTTAGTAATAATTATATATAGTTAATGAAATATTACAGAGATTATTACTACAATATTAGAACCACCTTAAAATTTAATTTTAATATTATTACCAACTATAAATATTGTTCATAGACATTTATTATGCCTATGATTTTGTTATATCTGAGATAGTTGACAACACTGTTTCGGATTAACCAAATCGACAACATGACATAAGACCAAGCAAGTTATAATTTTCACAATGTATGATTGTTATATTTATGAGACTACTACTCGGAACTTCCCTCAAAATGAATCTTTCCTTTTATTTGGAATAGTGAAATGTAACCCAATTTAATTCAGTATATAGACATTTAGTAACAAATATCTATATGTTCTAAATATCTAATAATAATCTATCCTTTCAAATATTTTTGTTCCATCATGTTGGAATCCTACCAATATTTTACTAGTTTCTACCTATGCCACACTTTGACTTTTGGGCACAAATTAAAATTAATTCAATAAGTAGTTTTTACATGAGCCCAAACCCCAGTTTGTTACGTTTAGTTGAATTAGTATATCAGTTTTAATTTTTCTGGAAAATTTAAAGTCAATTGAATAAGATTTTTTTACGTTGATTTTTACAAAAATATATTATTTTGTTTCGACATCTTGAATTAGTACCACAACTTTACCAGTTTGTACAAAATTTGAAAGTAATGTAATGTTTTTTTCAGGCCGATTTTTAAATATTTAACACTTGATTTTTTTGCGAAATTTGAGGAATTTGGATAATGAGTTTTTTTAGTCACAATTTTTTTAACATTTCGCTAGGCCGCCATCCTGTTCCGCCATATTGAATTTTTATTAAAATATTACCAGTTCATCCCCTTATGACACTTAGCTTTTGCCTCAAATTGGAAGTTACTCTAAAGAGTGGTTTTGACGAACTGATAAACGGACCGATTGAATTGATAAAAATATTTTTGTCATCTAGTGACGCTAAATCTGAACATATGTAAAACCTGTGATAGCAATTTTTCTCACGATTACAAAATATTTTATTTTAATTAGTACCACAGTTTTATTACTTGATCTCTGTACCACAATTAGTTATGACACATAATTTGGAATCAGTCGATTAAGTAGTTTGTTCAGGCTGAATTTTTAAATTTATTATTAAGCCGCCATTTTGTTCCGCCAACTTCGATTCGTACCAAAATTTCACCAGTTAATTTCTACATGATACTTGATATTTGTGCAAAATTTGAGATAAATTGGATAAGTAGTTTTTTAGTAATACTTTTTTTTAATATTTTACTAGGCCGCCATTTTGTTTTGCCAGAATGGATTTTTACCAAAATATTACCAGATCATCCACATACGACGCTTAATTTTTGAATAAAATTTGAAGCCGATCTGATGTGTAGTTTTTAAGCAATGCCGCGATCTATGGGACAGTCAGACAAACCGACAGACCGACCGACGGAATCGATAAAAGGTATTTTTTTGCATTTAGGGATGCTAAAACTTGAAAATATGTAAAATCAGAGAAGGTGATTTTTTCAGGTTTACATATATTTATTTAGTCGGCATCTTGGACTCGTACCAAAATTATGTCATATTGGATTTTTATCAAAATGTTACCAGGTCATCCCCATATAACCCTTTATTTTTAAGCAAAATTTGAAATCAATTGGGTAAGTAAGTGTTTTTCAGCCTTGCCGTGAACAGACAGACCGACACACAGACTATATGCGCAGACCTCTTAAAGCAGCTTATCAATCCAAATGTGTATATGTTCTAAATATCTTAAATTTCAGACCAGAAGTTGAAGCTTGACAATATTGTATATTGCCTCTCAGGATATCAGCAGGATTCTAAACACCTTAAAAGCTTGAATAGATCCTTGGCATAAGGACCAGTCGAAATTCTGAATAAGGCGTTTGGAGCGAAATTGCTTGAATCTCAACGGCAATTTACAAAACCTTTTGTGAATCCTAATGTTTTTGCTAACCCATTAGATTATACAAATGCGATCTTGATGTAAAATTAACGATTATTCTAAATAGCGCCAAAAAGTCGTTATTACTAATTATCTTTTGCAGTACAACTCTAAATGCTCGTTTCAGTATTTAGCCAGATTAGGTTAATTTCCTTTTTTGCAGCTGCAGTCCAGTAAAAGTAGTTTTCGTTTGAGATAATATATGAGACTATGCATTTTCTTTAATATCATCCTGTTTTTTAAATATCGTCCTATAAAATTTAATTAGGTCTAGAGAGGTCTGAGAGACTGTATTAGATAAATCACTGCTTCAACTTATATAGTAAATATTTACTGTATTTTAATAAAATTATTTGCAAAAACGTGAATCCTTCTATAATAAATAATGGTTAAATTTGTTAGTAGCAGATTCACCTACAAAAGTTGAAATTTCCTTCTGCTCATTCTCTATGTCGAGACCTTTACATCCAGATTTACTTAAAAGATTTAAAGTCGACCACAGAACTCGGTGATCGTATAAGGTTTTATTTCTGGTATTTGTTATAATTTATTGTTATTTAATGACTCTTCAGTTCACCAAAAATAACCATTTTAAATTTGTGAGTTCGACTCGGC
The DNA here is from genome assembly GCA_030620095.1 of Kuschelorhynchus macadamiae. Lineage (NCBI taxonomy): Eukaryota > Metazoa > Arthropoda > Insecta > Coleoptera > Curculionidae > Kuschelorhynchus > Kuschelorhynchus macadamiae. Next base: position 1,519,354 of record JAUTXW010001917.1, on the reverse strand, counting down.
TTTAAATTAGAGCATTCGGATAGGTTTTAATTTTAATTTTAATAATTCTCCGGCTAATTGAAATTTGCAAAAGTTTTGAGAAAGTAAAGGAAAAATAAATTATGTAAGATAAAACAAATAGACCAATTTAAGTATTAAAATACCCCAATCCTTAGAAAATAACTAGCTTGAGGCAATATGCTGTAAATATATCCAAAATTCAACATATCGAAATGACATATTTCATTCATTCAATTTATTTATCCCTCGGATGTTGCATTCAAAATATGAAATTCAGACAGAATATTATTATTTACTGTTATTTAAAAATATTATTGATAAATAAGTTATATCTAAAAATTTTAACAAATCAATGAAATTTTCAAAATTTAATACTTTTCGTATGCATAATCATCAACCATCTAATGAAGTAAGATTGGAAAATACTTTTCTACAGAAAAAATTACGTATGCAAAATAATCAATTGATTTAAGCTAGAAGAGTAGAAACAATATTAGAAGAGTTAATCAGTTAATTGGTAGCTGAATCTTTAATTAGTTAAATGTCTAATACTAAACTTGCAGATGATTATATATCCCTATTTAAGGTTACGTAAGTAAAAAAAAAGTAAACGAAAAATTCTATCCCAGAATTCCAATAAATATTTCATATTAAACTGGAATTAAAATTTTTATTTTTTCTAATATTTAATTTACTAAAATACCAATGATCGTATTCAACTGGAATGATATGTTAGTTAAATGTATTTATATAATTTTGGTCGATCAAACACATTAATATTAAGGGGAAAACAGAAATAATCTAATATACAATATGTTGACAAGCTATTATTAGTAATAAAGTTACAATTAATATATCATTGCCAAACAATCTGTATCATGTAAATTCAGTACATCTTATACATGAATTTTAATGTTCTAATCTATCAAAAAAAAAAATATAAGTTTGATTTACAAAAATACTAATATAACCAATATAGTCTATACCGAATAGACTATATTGGAAAATACACAGTTTACAGAAATTTGGAAAATAATTAATAAGTTGATATATAGAGAAGAAAGGTTTTGGTAACTACAGGATTTATTATTCTAATTCCTAATGAATTATTGCATGGCCACTACACCAATTCATATAAGCGAAAATATTTAAAAAAAATACAGATTACTTATCTTTTCACAACTCAAATCTGGAATTTCTCTTTGCTACGGGTCACATACAGTAGACTACCCAAGCCCAAATCATAACACCCTGGAACCGGCCACACAGCACTTGTCCAGAAAAATTGACCACACGGTACTAGGCACGGAACTTTCTTACTCCAGGAGCTGACAACATTCGTCAATAAGTAACAGCACACATTTAATTTTTTTTTCGCACAGGAACTACTTTCAATTTCTTAGCATACATGGATTTATTTAAAATTTAGACAAGAAACTTCCATAATAATTTTTAACTAGGAAGAAAAAGGAAAAAAGGAAAAACCCTAAAACAAAATGACGATTATAAGTCCACATTTTTACACCCAAGAATGCAATTTTTGCAAATATAAGTCGAATCAAGAAATTACTAGATGTTATAGCTTATGAAAACATTTATCCATCACTGAGTAGAGATTTTTAATGGCAAGAAAAGCAATAAATAAATAGTATTTAATCACTTAAACAATCTAAATTGTTCCCAATACCAAAATCCATGTAATATGCCTCAAAGGTAGTCAATTAGAAACCATATCATAGTAAATTACTCAAATTATAAAGATTATATATGAAATAATTTTGGAATGCAGCGGTTATTATCCAAACTAAAATATTCTTTCGGGTATTTCCAGCCATGCGAGAATTTACGAATCAGTTGATATCGGATCGATAAAAATACTTTGGTACCTTGAACATTCAAGCGGTTCCTGGTAATCTGATCCAATTGTTAACCCAAGCAAATTGGGGTTCAATGCTGTTAATTTAGAAAGCCTAGAATATTTTTAATTTAAATTGGGTTTTCTGCTTAATCTGAACCAAACATTGTAACGAACGAAAAAGTTTGTTACAATCGTCATAAAATTAGCAGTTTTATAAAAAATACATACAAAAACTTTTGGCAGTGCTACAGTCCGCTAAGAAAGATTAACATATGTAAAAAAGCAACAAACTTTGTTTGTTTCAATGTTTTGATAATTAGATTTTAATTCTGATACTCCCCAATGACACTGCCTGATGAGCCTTGCCGGGTTAGATACCACGATCGCAGAATTGTCTCCTTTGTTCTAAAACAAAGAGAACGTCATGTTTTGGTGAAGGAGTAGTCCCTCAGCATCAGTTCTTTCTCATAACCTTTACTACCAAGAATCGCACAAGAATTCATATTTTTGTTCTCTTCTATAGTTTTAAAATTACAGCTAAACTATAAGTTGAAAAAGGTTTTGCCGGAGACTCCTCAAGCGGCAACAATTTCGAGCCTACAGAGCGAAAACTCTTTAAATATTTTATTCATTCTTGTTTTTTATGTAAAAACTCTAATAAGAATCAAAATTAAGTAGTGATGACATATCTGTGGGTAGACAGCTTTAATTAAAAAAATATTATCCAATTTGGTCAAGTGCGTATTGTATTTTAAATGCATAACTGCGGAAGAGGAGAGCCTTTTTCGCAACTTTTGTAACATAAAAAGCATGTAGGTATATCGAAAACATTTTTACGTAAAATTGGATATTTTTTATTAAACCGATTTGTACATGCTTTGTCAGGTACACGACGTCCCTTTTATCGCATATGGGCCTATCTAAATTGAGTTTTATATTTTTCTGCTTTTGGGCCTAGTCATGAGAATGTAAATAAAGGATTTAACAAAAATACCTTTAATGTGGTTATTTGTGAAAAAAGCTATTACAAATATGGTTAAAAGCCGGAAGAAAGAAGAAAAGAAAACCCAAATCTGGCCTTACTCTGTTTTCAATATTTTGCAGATACGCTCATTCGTAGACGTTGTGTATCTGACAAAGCATAAATCAATCGGTTTAATAAAAAATACCACATTTTACCAAAAAAATGTTTTCTAAATGCTTAGATGCTTTTTATGATACAAAAGTTGTGGAAGAAGTGAGTGAGTTATGCATTTAAACACAAAAACAATTCGACTTGACCAAATTGGATAATATTTTTGAATTCAGGCTCTCTACCCACAGATATGTTATCGCTACTTAATTTTGATGTATATTAGAATTTTTACATGAAAACAAAAATAAATAAAATTTTTAACTAATATTCCCGCTGCTGGTTCGGAATTGCGAAAGTCGGCGCAGAGTTGCCGCTTCAGAAGACTCCGGCAAATCTTTTTTCATCTTAGTTTAGGAGTAATTTTAAAACTATAGTCGCTATCGAATTTTTATAGGGTTTCACCGTTTTATATAATTTCAGTTTTCTGAGTAAATGAACTACAAATAGCAGTTTGACAACTACAAAGGGTCCTTCAATCTTGGTTTAATGGCTATTAAAAATGTCAAATTCAGATGTCATGGAGTTTACATATTTTCATTCAAAAATTTCGTATGGTTACTAACTAAACGCACCTTACAGGGGCGTGCGGTGAAATTTTAAGAAAGGGAAGCATTAAACTAAGTAAATCTTGAAAATTTCCTCTTTTGAAGAAACCCTTGTTTCGTCATGACCTCTAAACCCCAATTCGTGCTGTCCGAGAAAACAAACAACATCGATAACTCTTCTTAATATTTGCCTATTTTTATCGACTAGTTCATTGTGTTGGCGGTGACTAATTTCCAACTGTTTATTAAGGGTGTGTTCAATTTTGGTTTTGGCGAAGACCTTTTCTTTTATGACGGCCTGCAAATGCGCTTTGGACATAATGTGTCTTTTTACAGCTTTATAGAAATTGTTTAAATCGGAAAAACCAGTTTTATTCCAGAGACCTTTTTCATTTTCAAAACGTAAACATTGCCAACAAAATAATTTTCTTATATTTTCACACCCTGTCAGCCATTTAAATTGTTCGTATTGTTTTTCCGGCTAAAAATGTCTAATACAGTTTTTCATTTTTGTGATTAAATGTTTCATAGGCGGTTTTGCCCTTCCTTTGGAAATTATTTAAAGCTTATCAGCGAAGTTTAATGTTGAAAATCTCTTTTTTATTAAGACACACACCACACATTCACACACACTCTTCTTACTAAATTCTCCAACATTTTCTTCTTCCATATCGCACCATGCACCACCGCGACGTGACGCGACGTACGTATCACACAACACACGGACAGCCGTTCAAACAAAGAACCTACTCCAATGATAGCGTCCGCCCCCACTTAAAGCACGCGACTAAAATGCAAAAATTGCAAACAGCCGGTGAAAAGTTCAATAACCTCTGGCTCGATTCACAGGAAATCAAGCATACAGGACTTGGCTGCATAGAAGCTAGCGGCCCGCACAGGTTCTATTCGATTTCTATTGTGGCTCGGTCTCAGTGGGCTTGATAATTAAGATAATATTTTAGCATTTTTAATATAAACTAAATTAATGGTTTCCTATTTCAAAAATTACGCTTTAGAAGATGTTTTGTATTTTTTTTGGGGAAGCATTGCTTTCCTTGCTTCCATGGACTGCACGCCCCTGGCACCCTATCATATGTTATGTCGAATTTTCTATAATCAGCAGTGCTACCTATATTCTGTGTTTCTTTAACTAATTCTTTATAAGATCGATTTTTTTTATTTCTGTCCTTGTATTAATTCGACTTAATACGGTGCAACCAAGGAAAATTTCTGTACCAATAAATTTCATAAGAAACCCGCTCTAAATATTTTATTGTTTTTATATAAATGTTTAAATTTTGAAAAATGAAAAGACAGATAGCGATCGTGACACTTTTGGCCTCACACAGTTTGGATTTCTCACGGTCATATGCAACAAATTACAGACGATTGATGAAATATCACGAAATTTGTGATCAGTTTGAGAGGTAGACCAGTTCTAGTTGCCAAATTTTTGTTCAATTCTTTTGTTTATGTCACCGTCATATTTTTAAGATGTGACATTAGAAATATTATTTGTTCCGATTTTTTATATGCCACCTTAAACCTCTGCCTACCAAGTATCTCTCTGTCATAGTTATATGTCAGTTCTTATATTTACAAGTGGTGGGATCAAATAATTCTGAAGTTGACCGATATCTAGTTCCTCTTTACTACATAGCTGCATTTCTTTGAGATTGATGACGTTTTATATGAAATTCGTGAAACAAATATTGTACTATGAAATTTGCGCTTGTGCATGATAATATTTTCTCTCTAACACTATTTTAGACACAACATATTACACAAATAAAAATAATGTCGGAATGTTATGTTTCAATATATAATTCTACAGGGTCGTAAAAAGATCTATCTGTATAAAATACTATCACAAATTCCTGAAGCTAGAATATGACTATCTATCCCAATTTACTTTAGTACCAAAGTTGATATTAACTCAAAGTCAAAATAAATTATTTTAAAATAAATTTGTAAATTTCAATTATCTCGCATAAGTTGGCTACTTTTCGAGGTTTACAAAAGTGGGAATTTGGGGATTTTTTTGGAACAAGAAATGCCTGCAATTTTAACTCAGCTCCTAAATGCTGCTACGTGCTGTAACTTATACAGGTTAAGAACGTCATAACTTCTTTGTGCCTACGTGTACATATTTTTTAACTGAAAAAAAGATATTTCCTCTTTTTTCTTAATATAAAATACGTACCTTGTAAAAGTCGCTAAAGTTACCCGTTTTCCAGATATTTGCTATCTATGCTATTTAGTAATCCTTATATTTGTTTCTTAATAACATTATTCGTTTTTTTAAGTATTGTCGGAGAAATTATAGTCTACAACACGTTTGGGATGCCCTATAATCTAAAATCGTAAATCGTACTAACTTTTCATTCGTGTGGAATTTAGGCCATTCCCTAACTTGTTACAGAATATAATATTCCATACAATGACATTGTTGTTATGTACGACATTGGTTTTAACTTACAGCTTAAATTTAAGTAAAGGAGGTTTATTATATAGGATTGCATAATCATTCTTATTTCATGGCTTCTTTTTTGTTTTTCGGATGATTTCTTAGTATCTCGTTTAATGTCATTTTTAAGGTTCTCATTTTGAACGTTCTTATTATTTGCACGTTTCCTGTCGTATCTGCCCTGGTTTTAAATTACTGTTTTGCTTTCTATGCTCATGAATTTTGGGTTTTTTTCCGAGCTCGAAAAAATTTTTCATCTGCCAATTTGTATACCCTTTACACTATGCAAATCAAAACCAGCCTTCAGTACTGCTTGCACATATGGTGAGCAATATCTTGTTCAGTCCTTAATATCCTTGATTCTATCCAAAGAAAAGCTATTCAAATAATTGATGATCCAAACATCACAAGGGAGGCTTGCATCACTAAAGCATCGTCAAATTGTGGGGTTTGTTTCTGTTTTACAGATACTACCACGGATTGTGTTTTGATGAATTATCATCCATTATGCCCTCCTTAGTCATTCCTACCAGAGAGATACGGGCATCGTCCTACATTAATACCTTCACCGCCCAACTGCATAGACCAAGAACCTCCCACTTTGTTCCCAGAGTGTTCCGATTATAAAATATATAACCAGCATGTGTCTTTCCTTCTTCTTCTAATATGCAAGCCTTTAAATCTTGCATCAAAAAACTTTCTCAGTATTCTTTTATCTAGTATATTTTAAATTAGGAATCCAAAGATTAAAGCAAATAAAAATTAATAAAAATACTTACAATTTCTAATTTTACACCACTCACTACACAGTAAGGAAAACTCCAAGTACGGCAGCAAGGTATTAAGTTTTTTACAAACCCCACGTATACTATTGTCTTTCATGGTAGCAAAAAGAAAAATTTAAGAAAATAATTTCGCGGGAATTTTGTTCTCTATTTCTCGTACGCGTTGATACTGACACAAATAATATTTAATTTCATTTTAGAAATCTATCGCTATATTATTACTGCAGCTATCTACACAGGAAATAATTGTATAACAGCATCTCTCTGTCCGAATAAATAGGTACAAATTAAATAGTTTGTTTTTGCTTAAAAATGTAAAGTTTTATCTGTTTTGCACCAGCAATAAAAAAAAAACAACTTGTGCGGTAAGTAAAATGGATTCTGTGTTACTGGATTGTATGTTCTGATGTAAAAGTCATTCAGGTCACAGGTTAAATATTTTTTTATCTTTTGCGAATATTTTAAATTAGAACCTTAACTATTGAATTATTAATTATGTAGCTAATAGTTTCAAATAATATACTGAAAAAAAAATTAATAATTTGCTTAAATTCTAACAAAATTAGTTTAATATCCAATTTATTTATCTCAGTAATGGTTAAGTTTTGAACCAAGTTATTTCATCTTTTTGTCCTTAAATGACCTGTATTTTCCAGTGTTAAAATATATTTTGTCAATTCCTTTGCAATATTTTTTACTTTTCTTGACAAAGAATATTTTACTCCAGTACCCGAAACTTACCGTGTAATAAATCGTTTTATAAAGAAAAGAGAAAGATGTTTTATTCTACGTAAAGTTATTGCCATATAACAGTATGCATATATAAACTGGTTCTATCTATGTGGAGGAATTTGTTAAGAGGAAACTTCTGGGTAAAAGCTAATTATTTTGCGTATATTTTTACCGTTCTTGCTAACTTTGTATGTTGTTTGTCAAGCAAAAAGTCTCCGTTTTCTTAGATAATCTTGTTGATCATGCTCAAATAAGAATTATAATAAGAGATATTAGATTCATATTTCTAAAACTCATTTAGATTGGGACGAATAAACATCTTTCATATGCGCACCTTAATTCTGTGAAGATTTTTAAATCCAGATCAAATATACATACATTCACGCATTAATTTGCTTAGAATACTTATGTATGTATATCGCTTCATAACGTTCTTCAGCGTCTTCGGATTTCGAATTTTCAGTTTTCTTTTTCCTGCAATTGATTTTCCTCAAGGCCCTCACTCTTGTTTCGCTGTCTATACCTCCTCTCCTACTTATTTTTTGTTCTTGTTCTCCTTCTTCTTCCTTTTGGTGTCCATGTCAGTATTTGTTTTGGTAATCTCTCTTCCCCCTTCTTTTCACGTATCGATACCAAATTATTGGTTTTATTCTTATTTCATCCGTGATTGTATTTGTGATGCCCATTATCTCATATAGATCCAGTGCTTCGATAGTCCAGTTTTTACCGTTTTCTATTTTATCAAATATTTGTCATATGAAGGGTAGAAGACAGTATTTGACAATTTGTTAAACTTAAAAACTACATCCTGTATGCAATGTTACTTATAAGGCATGTAACTGTTACATTAAAAAAGATCAATACATTTCATAAATTTCCAGAAGCGTAAAAGAAATTCTGCGTTTCTCCAAACCGTCAAGAGAGTGGCAGTTCATGTATTTATTTAGTAGATTTCTTAATTAAAATCATGTTTAAAAAATTGACAGTATTTTTGAAATTTCTACATAAAAATATATATACCACTGACAGTTCAAGTATACATTATACTTAATATGTTTTTTAGCATCTAACCGGAATTAACCCTTTCAGTACTGTTGACGGAATATTACGTCATTTGCATATGTCCCACCGGCCGGCTGTGGGAAAATTTCGTCACCGACTAATTGCATCCATTGGCCTATTGCCTTATAATTGCGACACATTCTGAAAGTAACATTTTACCAGGTCCGAGCGTCGCAATATTTCGACAACTTTGGGATCACCGCATGGCCGGGCGACGAAGTATTTCGCCACTGTCGAAAAATTACGACGTTAGGCGATGCCGGTTCTATAGTTCGTTTATTATAAGAATGTAGTAAAATCAGTGAAAAAAATGCAAGAATGGCTAATACATGAAAAAGAAAGAGAGAGATTAATAAATTTTTTTACTGAACATAGTATATTGTTTATTCGTAGGTCTCAACCGGTTTTGAGTTCGTTACTTCGCTAGTGCTGTTTAAAATGTCTCTGGAAGAGGGTGCCGGTCCTTCTCAAAGGCCAACACGCGGCTAAAAGCGTAAACAAGATTTCGGGCATTGTGGCTTAAACGAACATGATATTAGGCAAATTTCGAGATCTGTAGATGAGGATAGTTTCTACCTTAGTAGTGAGGAAGAGCCATTTCCAGACAGTGAAAGCGAATACTCACCTGATTTAGACAGTGAAAGTATTAGTTCTGAAATATCTTCGATTGACGAAGATAATGAGCCTGACCAAGTTACCGTAAATGAGGAACCAGAAGACTTAGAAGCAATTTTGCAGCAAAGTGAACAGGAAATTCGTTGGACCAATAATGAATTTGTTCCTCAACTACACGAGTTTGACCAAAACATAAGTGGTTTGAAAAATGGTAACTTCGCTCCGGATTCAAAAGAACTGGATTACTTTCTTAGTATGTTCTCGGAAGAAATAGTAATCATTATTGTTATAGAAACAAACAGGTGTGCCGCCCAGGAGAAGGCTAAAAACTGGACAGATGTTACTCTTTCAGAAATATATGTTTTTTTTGCATTAACCATGTTGATGTCACGGGTCAAAAAACTTGAAATGAAGGAGTACTGGTCACAGGATAACTTGCTTTATACATCGATTTTTGGGCAAAACATGTCAAGAGACAGATATTTCACAATTCGACGTTATTTACACTTTTGCAAGAACGAGGAGGTGCCCCTGTATAAAATTGACCAGGTATTGCAAAAATTAAAAACAAACTTTCAGGACCACTTCTATCCCTTCCAAAACTTAGTAATAGATGAGAGTATGATCTTATTTAAAGGCAGATTGTCGTTTAAGCAATATATTAAAACTAAAAGGCACCGATTTGGGATAAAATTATATGTTCTTTGTGATTGTGAAACGGGCATCGTTTTGGATTTTATCATATATGCGGGTAAATAAACAAATGTACAGGCTGAAGAGACTCATGATTTGGGTATAACGGGAGAAATTGTTGCTAAACTATTAAGCCCATATTTAAACAAAGGGCATTCGTTGTTTACCGACAACTTTTATACTAGCCCTTCTCTGTCAAAGTATCTTTTCGAAAACAAAACGAACTCTTGCGGCACGGTACGACAAAACAGAAAACTAATGCCATTGTTTGAGAGGAAGCTGAAAACTGGGGAAATCGAATGGAGAAGCAACGAAACTATGTTAGCGCTAAAATGGAAGGACCGTCGCGATGTCCTAATGCTAACAACAATGCATGAAAATCAAATTGTCACCCTTCCAAAAATAAACCGGACTACAAGGGAAAATATAAAAAAGCCTTTATGTGTTGTAGAATATAATAACAGTATGGGTGCAGTGGACAGGTCAGACATGATGATCAGCAGCATCGACTGCACCCGTAAATCAATAAAGTGGTATGTAAAGGTATTTTTGCACTCATTAGATATTACTTTATTATTATATAGTTTTTTTAGATATTCATCCAAGAAGGTGCGAAATACAAGACTGACAGGACGGCATTTTCCGGAAATGGTTCCAAGGAAAGAGGGAAAGAAAAGTGGAACTAGGAGATGCAGAGTGTGTTCTCAAACAAAGACAGGCCCAAAGAAAAGAAAGGAGAGCAGCTTTATGTGTAGCGAATGCAACGTTGCGCTATGTGTAGTGCCCTGTTTTGGAATTTATCACAATGTGGCGGATTTTTAACGCTTACTTAAAATATTTTTTATTCGAATTTGAGTTTTGTTTTTGAGTTTAAAGATTTATTTTGAAGTTATAGTTTTATTTTTGAGTTTAGAGTTTTGTTTTTGAGTTTAGAGTTTTGTTTTTAAGTTGTATTTTTGAATTGTATGTTACAAATTTTGCTTGTACCTGTTTGATTTTTGTGATTTAATAAAGTATTTTTGTTGTGTTGTCTCCTATATTTAACTTTATCCGAATAAAACAAAGATTTGACAGCTGTTTCATGGTAAATTAACTTAAATTTAAATAAAACATCAGGAGAAAAGTGTCAAATCACTGTTTTATTAAAATAAATGGGCATATATTATGCTATTTATCAACTTTTTTATAGTGACGTATATTTCCGTCATCAGGCGCTGAGCCACTGCAAAATGTGCCGGCGGGAGAGCTAGTACAGTTTAAAAAGTGCCGTCCTGAAAGGGTTAACAAAACAATATCCAAGTAATAGACCTTTTACGACGGCTTTGAGATTAATTTACTATTGTGATGTACTTACGAAATTCCTCCACGAAATTCAAAATTCTAGCTTTACAACTCACTAAACCGAATAACGAATACTGTCGACTCAAAGCCAATGCGGATATTAAATTTTGGCATACACGCTATTAATACAGGAGTATTAGGAGACAAGCCCTCTATTCTCGGTTAATATTCCAATAAACCTCGACATGCAATACACAATAATACACTATCGTATTTCAATTTATGCAGATTATCTTAAGAAGGGGTATTGTTAAACTAACATGGTTATAGGCAATAAATATACTGCAATTCTATTACGTACTAACTCATATTAGTAAAATCTGATTAATGGCAATAAAACTAGTTCAGAGAGAATAATTATTTCCTCTGAACAAACAAAGTTGAATTTAAAACAGCGTAATATTATTTTGTAAAAATCTATTTTTTAGTGCAGGCGCTAAAGAAAATTGAATGCGCAAAATGTGAGGACTTGGCAATTATGCTCAGATTCTTATATCTGACGCTCCAAATAACTACACCAGTTGGCTAAAAATAACTTCATATAAATGTGTTTTATCTTAGGTTAAAGTTGTACCTTTCTTAAGGAGGGCTATTTAGAAATATAGGCCATGAAAGCCCTTTTGTATCCAAGTGTACTAAGAACAATCAAGGAATCTGCTAATGAAGGTAGAAGACCATAAAACGTCTGGATTGTACTGATGTATCATAAAATGCAGGAGATATCGAAAAATTTTTCTCTCTACTCTTGTCCAACCTGTTTTTTTTTTATTATTTTTATATCATACTATCATATCCTATAAAAAAATCAAAGGAAGGTCATCAGATACACGATGACCTTCCTTTTATATTTAATTTTTTTTTGTCTTTTAACCCAGTCAACTTTCCAAGAATCTCGATTTTCGGCTTTTATTAAATCGAAAATTTTCTGAAAAGGTATACAATTATCTTCCTTTTCATAACGCATACATTATCTTCTGTTAATGTTGTCCTTCTTGTTATGTAAATATCACATATGCAAACTCATAACAGGAAAAAAAATCGATCAAAAAGTTACATTTAAGCAACAAAAGAAGTTTGAACCACTCCTGAACAGAAAATATCTAGTGAAACCTCCGCAGATTACAGTTACCAATTTGTCTTTTCCAAAGGCCAACATTTCGCAATAACACCGAGCCGCATTCGCTAAAGACGTTAAATCCGCAATTAGAAGATTCTCAGTGGATCAAGCCAATGAATTCAGGTATGAGACAGCGAAGATCATTAAGAATTCAAAACCACCAAAATCGAACATCTCCGCAGCCGGAGAAAAAGCAGTGTTATGCAGGCAGACCCTACAAGTAGAATAGAAAGACGCATAATCATTCTTATTAACGCATCCAGTCACCACCAGTGGAGAAGAAATCATTAAAGCCAAGCAGCTTCAAAATCCCCAGGTTCTACGGTCTTCCCAAGATAAATAGGAACAACATACCACTTCGACCCATCGTCAGTGCAATATACTCGCTCACGTACAAACTGGGTAAGTATCTTTAAAATTTGCTTAATCCATTTACTGGAAAAACAGATTTTTTTTATAAAAGACTCTGCACATTTTCTGGACAGCTTAAGACAATGCAGTTGGATCCCAAAGATATTTTGGTTAGTTTCGATGTGGAAATATTATACACAAATGTTCCTATTTACGACTCAGTTGCCGATATATCAGACATATTGAATCATAATAATCTTGATAATAACTTAATAGACCTAGTATAAGCTTGCCTTACATCTACTTATTTCATTTTTCTAGGAACCATTTATGAACAAACCTTAGGGGTTGCTATGAAATTTCTTCTATAACCTGTGATAGCTAATATTTTTATGGCGGCCTTTGAAAATATTGCTTTGACATCCGATCCACTAAAAACTAAAGCACTGGTTCAGATATGTAGGTGATACTTTTGTTTTTTGGCCTCACAGATAGGATAATATCCTCATATTTACATGCAACAAAATCAATCAGGATCTGTCATCTCTTTGTTACATCTCTCGAAAATATTGCTTGACTTTGAATGCCTCTAAGTCATGCATGATGCTGTTTGGAGGGTCTGCAGCCCGCTTAAGATCCCTACCCAGCCTCGAAGTTTCGATGAATGGAGTACATCTTTCTTTGAAGTAGAGTTCAAAAAATCTGGGTTTGGTTTTGGACTGCAGAATGAGATTTTCGGAACACGTCTCTGCTGTTATCAGAAGAGCGTTTATGAACCTTAAAATGATCAACCTTAACAGACACTTACTAAATAAGAAATGCCGCCTAATTCCACCTAATGCCGCCATTTGAACTATGACGATGTTGTTTATGGGCCTAACATAATTCAGGCAGACGCCCGGCGACTGCAACTTATTCAGAACGCTTGTGTCCGGCTTATTTGTGGTCTTAGAGGCAGAGATCACGTATCATTGTCCCTCAGGAGCTTGGGATGGCTTAATATGGTGGATCGCAGAACATTACACTGTTCAGTCTTTTATTATAAAATTATTTCAAAGAAAAAACCTATATACCTTTACGACAAATTAAAATTTCGCAGTTCAGTCCATATGATAAATATTCGGCATAAAGACCAACTGACTATTCCAACATATAGAACTGCTCAATTCTGTGGATCATTTTGCTATAACATTGCTAAAGTATATAACGAAATTCCCGCGAATATCAAAAACCTTTCGCTAATTGTTTTTAAAAAACGTCTCAAGGACTGGTTAAATAATCGTTTGTAGATTTTTATTATGCTTTTCTCGCTATTTGCTGGTATCTGCTATTGTATTTTTCTACTGATCTCTTTTACATTCGTTGCTTTTTACTGTATAAATTGTGCATTATTATATTTACATTAGGTTTACACGTAGTTTTATATGCTATATATGTAGGTAAAGAGCTTCTAGATTTTGTTTCGTACATTTCAGTTTTTATCTTATCACGAATAAAGATCTTTGCGTAGTCCATCATATTCCATTTACTTTCCACATTTGTCATCTACTCTGTAACAATAAAGCAATAAATAAATAAATAAATAAATAAATATTTCTAAGCCACCATAATCAACATCATAATATTAAATTTACAATGGAAATTGAATCTAATGGAAGAATTCTCTTTCTAGATGTATTTTTTCAAAGAAAGAAAGATGGCACATTAGGACATTTTGTGAATGAAAAACCGACGCATACAAATATCGACCTAAATGCAAATTTCCACCACCATCCAGCACAATGGAAATCTGTTAACTCACTTTTTGATCAAGATTCTCTAACATCGGAAACAATGAAACTGGCCGAACCTCTGAGAGAGAATGCCTATTGAAGTGAATATATTATGCGTTCAAATAAAAGATATAGTATCCGAATCCCCGAAAGGAGAATGATAAGGAGCCACCGATAGGTACCGTTCTTCTTCCCTACATACATAGCACTATAGACAAAATAGGACGATTAATTTGGCGTACATACGTACAATCTTCAATACACATAAGAAGATTGGACAATGCTTGCGATCCCTGAAAACTGTTGTACCTTTTCAAACAGAAGGAGTATATAAAATTCCTTGTTTTTGTGGGGAAGTGTATGTGGTAGAAACAGGACGCTGAATATGTACTTTAAGAACATGAACGACGTATTAAAAAGAAACAAATAGTTAAATCTGCTGTGGCTGATCACCAGCATACCACTGGCCATATTACAAATGTAAATGAAATTAAGATTCTAGCATCAGTTCCAGGATTTTATAAACGAAAATTTAGAGTTTCTAGAAATTTTCAAACATACAAAAAATTTCAGTAGAGATACGGGATATGGTCTACATCACACGTGTAAACCCATCTTAACGCAGGGTCACGGTTCGGCGAGCACAGGTCGAGTAGAAAGTCCTGCCTGAACTTCTTCGAGCGCATTTAGTTTTATATACATATTATAGAATAGAAATACTGATGAAAGCAAAAACTTGCCGAAACGTTTGAATGCTATATACAAACTAAGTCTTCGTTTTGTATATAAAAAATTAGAATCAAAATACCCAAAAAAACTTAAACAAAAAAACTGTCTTGTTTTCCAAAGCAAGAGCAGAGCTAGATTCAAAGCAAAAGTCGAATTTGACGAAGGCAAAATCCTTCTCAGAGCAAAAGCTTTCTTTGCATAAAAGCATTGGATATAACCGAGAATTTGAGATTTCTTGCGATCAGAATTTTGATCTTTGCAAGAGAATTACCGCTTTCGGAATTTTCTTTTGAAAATTTTTAACAAAAGAACTGTCTTGTGGTATTTTCCACAACTGAAGAGTCGAATTTAAGACGATACAGCAACCAAAACGTAATCCTTCCCAAATAAACTGGGTCTACAAATGAATGTATATGAAAACGAACTGTCGTAAAGACCGAATATTTTTATTTGAAACGAGGGTTTTTTGGATACTGCTTTCAACTTTATTGATTCATCAGTAGGACAAAGCATATATATCCAGATTTACCAATATTTCAATAAAAATATTTATAAGCAAAATTATAAATTATAAAAATCTTGAATTTTTTCTCGTATAATCAAGTTTTTTGCAATATCTGCGTTTAAGTCTAGAAAATAGATTTTTACTTCCCTCGTAAAAGGGAGTAATCCTTATATGAGTAATAAGGTAGTGTAATCGTGGAAAAATCACCTTACATAATTTTTGCAGATCTGCACATTTCAGGGACCCTAGATGCCGAAAAACATGTTTTCTGAGTTCCGTCTATCTGTCGGTCTGTCTGTCGTTATGTCTATCTGTCTTTTCGCGACATATCTAATATATAATATATATATATATATATATATATATATATATATATATATATATTAGGTAATGGTGATTAATTCGACGCCAAATTAATGAGTAAGACTATTAAATTAATTTAAGATGGTAATTTTTATTTAGTTCTTTTTTGAAGTAGGTTATATTATTTTCAATAATTTATATGAGCACCTTCGAGTCAACAGTGATTGTCTACTTTCTAGTGCAAACAATGCGTCGACTACGTAAAATATAAAATATATGTAGACGACGTGTAAATTATGTAGGCAACGCGTCAATTCCCGTCAGTTGGTGGAGTATTTTGAGTTATGTGACGCAAGCTGGGGGTGTAATAATAATTTATTGTTTAAGTTATGAGTTATTAAAATGTTATAAATAAATCAAGAAATATAAAAAATCAAAGGCAGGCAGATACTTTTTTGAAACAGTTACTTCCGCTTCTTAGTTTTTATTTTTTATTGAGTTCCTGTGAAATTAATATTTAGAAAAGTTAACAAAATTTTGTTTATTATTAAACTTTTGAATATCTTCGTTTTCTTTTTTCTTTCCGGATGTTGGTGGCCATCATGGCAAATTAAAATTTGCTTGCTACGTCGTGAAATAGACCTTAAATGTATTCCTAGATATTTTGTTAACCTTCTCCTTTCCTTTTGGTTGTAGCTCGAGTTGAATTATCCTGTACATTGACATTTATTTCGCATTATATAAATAACATACTTTTTATTGATTTTTTCAAGGACAGTTTGATTAGTTACATGGTTCATCTACGATCTCATGTCTCAGAATGCGGCTGTGTAAAAGTATCTGTGAAACTTCGTTTGCTGGCAGTTTCTGTTAGAATCTAGGACTCACACAGAAGGATAAAAAACATCTAGCATATATAATATATATAGGATATATATATATTTGGATCTCGGACTCACATAGAAGGATAAAAAACATCTAGCAAATAATATATATATATATATATATATATATATATATATATATATATATATATATATATAGATACTGTAGATACTGATAGATATGTATTTTTGTGGACTTTCTTAAGCAGTTTTTGCCCCATATAAAGTTGTCCTTATGATTTTGGTGTCTTTTCCGAAATAATTATGAATATCTGATTACCATATTTAACAAAGTTTATTTTTATGCCTATTTGTTTATTTCTGTTATGTTAAAATTTTAAATTATTAGCTATGCAAATATTCGTCCAAAATGCCAAAGAAACATTTAGAGATGAAGAATAATAAATAACTGCTTTAAAAATTATTGTTGTTTATATAGTCTACAAAGTCTTCATGAAATAAAAACCTTGTAAACATCATGCAGAAAACGAGTAGATAATTGGCGTAGAATATATTTTATAGTCTACGGTTAAACCCTAATATCAACAGCACTTAAATATCTTTAAATAATGCGATTTTTTTTAAATTGGTTAATACTTTTAAATTTTAAATAGGGCACTACGAAAACTTGCCTTTTTGTTAGCATGTACTTTATTATTTACTGTTTAAAATATTTACTAACAAACTATATTAAATATTATATTGTACAATATAATATTTGAAGGTGATGTGGGTAGCGAGTTTTGAAATACTGCATTGCAGATCAAAAAGCTAGTGCGGTAAATCAAATTAAAAAACTAAACCGCGCGTTGAATATCTACTGCATAAGCGATAATTATTAATTCCGAAATTACTGTTAATGGGAGTATAGAGTAAATTTTAAAACCAATTATACTGGTTAAGCAATTTGAATTGCGGGGTTGTGGAATACCGATTAAAAAATCAGAAAAATAGAACATTAAAAACAAATTAAATCGTTTTAATTAAATACACTTTAATAATCAGTAACTGATAACAATTTTACTTATGTGTAAAAGAAATTCAAAAAGATTCAAATATTTTAAAAGTGAGACCATGAATTCAAGAAATATTTTTTTAATGTTTGAACAGGCCACGAAGGCCTGAGATCTAACAGTAATCTTCCGATACAATTAAACCGTGGTTGCTTTAGTAACTTCACTCCACTGCATTAAAGAGTGCGATTTCGGAGTTTTTGTGATGTTTCTAACATTGCATAGCCTTTATTGTCTCGCTCGTATCGTCGGCCAAAACAGAAATTAGTGTTACTAATTAAAAATTAAAATTACTACTATATCTAAAATGGATGAATTGGAAAGATCTTGGTATGAGTAATATTAAAACTAGTTTATTCATTGATTTTAAATTTTGTGGAAAAATCAATATCAATATGCCTTGACAAAATGACTTACCAAATGTGACATAGAAATTCCACTGGTAAAATTTTGATACGAATCAAATATGACGACCTAATAAAATATTTCAAAAATCTGTGTAGAAAGACTAGTAAATAATAGTGGAATCAGTTAGATTTTAATGCGGATCTAATGCGGTGAAACAAAATGGCGGCCTAATAAAGCGTTTAAAAAATAGAATCAGCATAATAATACCTATCTTTTAATAAAAAAAAAAGATTTTTTTTAATTAACAAATATTATTAGAATAAAAAATATGAAAGAATCTTATTTCACTATCCCTAAGAAAAAGAAAGATTCACAACTAGGCAAGTTCCGGGAAATTAGTAAAGGTCCGAAAACCCTGGAATTAGATAATTTTCCTGTAAATCAATATTTACTTAAAAAACTGTCTACAAGATTGTTTATCATAAAACTATTTAACTCATAAGTGCTTCTATGTTTAATCTATTTGTATGAGCTTCTAACCACCTTAAACCTTTCCTTTATTGAAAATTCGATTAAACCTAGTAGGTTTTAACATTACTTATACCGAGATACTTGGGTTTTATCTTGTATTTATGCGTATACTAGAGAGAATTCATAAATATTCTCGTATTTAATTATTTTAAGTTCACGCGGTCTAGGTTTCCACCCCACTACGCATTATTTTTTTTCCTGTAAAATGTCGTGAAATTTATTATTAATCAAATAAATTTCAAAAGAAAATTCAAAAGTACTTACATAAACGGTTTAAATAATATATTTGTTTATCCAAACGTTTAGCCGAATCCATTCCTTAAAATTTATATCACGCTTTGCAATTGCGACCTCTTACATTGACTTAGCAAAGTAAAATATAAGTGACCCGTCCTTCGGCAAAATTTTACTTCTCAAATGAGAGTAAAAGGTTTTAACGCGGGTTTATTGTGTGATAGATATATAGTAGAAAAAGGAATTCTTTTTGGGACGGCCGCTAAAGCGCTTTGAAATTTGGCTTTAGCAGTCGTCCCAAAATATTCGTTTTTCCACTATATAATAGTTCTTACCGCGTTAATCTCCTTCTACCTTAGAACTATAAGAGAAAAGATTAAACTTTATTTTATTTTTCTTAATATCGGTTCTGGCCATTTTTTATTTCTTAAACGTTTCGATCATTCAGTGTTGGTCCTCATCAGTAATTTTTTTGTCAAAAGAAGGTATTTTCTTTTTTTATATATATATATATATATATATATATATATATATATATATATATATATATATATATATATATATATATATATATATATATATATATATATATATATATATATATATATATATATATATATATATATATATATATATATATATATAAATATACATTTCTTTACACTTGGGAGGCGCAGATTAATAGATTGGATTAATACATTTCAAATCGTTCTATGTACACCAGTTTATTAAAACTTGTTATATGAGGGCGCATTACGCCAACGCTTCATTGATTTTCTGCAAAATTAACCATACTAGCTACATTTCAAATATTCGATTAAAATGTGCTTGAAGGGGAGAAGCGCTTTTTTTGTTACTTGAACTTCTGGATTTTCTAATAATTAAATTTGGATAATCTGAGAAATCATTTCTTGATATGGCACTAATATGTGGCGAATACGATCGAAATACGAATCATAGAATCATATATAGGTATAAAAGTTCATTCTTTGCCCAGAAGTTACATTGCAATGGTGTATTTTCTTCAAAACATAAATGTTTTAGATATTTACTTTTGCTCGCTTCAGAGCTCCTAAAGCCTCTAAACGCTCGATTTAGTTATTTCAAATCAACCATGATAACGCTAACTATCTAAACTTAAGATTGTTATTTGAACATACCATAGAAATAGGAACACCCTCTAGATTTACTAAGTTAAATAAATCATGATAAAAAAACAAAACATATTTATAGTTGAATTAATTTATTTTTTATTTTGAATTTCAGGTATGTACATCTCAATTAGCGTCGGTAAAACAATGGGTAAGTCGATATTAGTATTCCAACCAATCAACTTAAAGACATAATTAGCATTCGGTGTAGTAAAGGTATATCTAAACTGTTATATGTTTTTGTGTAAGAATCTGTTTGGGGTATTTTTTCAAATTTAATAGAAATTAAAAAATCAGTTTAAAGTAAAGATGTTTAATACTTTATAAAATTAATCTATTACGTTATAATGTAAAGCGCAAGTAGAGACTAAAGATACCCTCTTATAACTGCAGTTATTAATATGAGAGGGATGTGTTTATGTATTTAAATAAAAATAGGTATGTTCACGTATACAATAAAAGTTTAAAATGTGCTTTTAGCTTTCAAAAAAAAGTTTTAACTTATCTTTGACATCAATTTTTCGTATACAATAGAGGGGTTTGTTCATCAACGGAGAGTAATTTGGGATCTTCCTAGTACCTTAGTATAAAGATGGGCCTTTAAGAACCGGGTGTACAACTAAGAAAGGAGGCCGGCTGTATCTCGGAAACCGTTTATCCCATGATGTTGGAAAAAATTTTCTTAAAGTAAAAGTGGCCAAGAAAAAACTCTGAAAATTATTTTTTAATAAGAAGAGGCAGATTTTCTCAGAAATTCACCCAGTGAAGGTATATCAAAATTGGCTTTATATTAATCTCTGCTAAATTACGAATAATGTTTATTAAAGGTTTTTGCTGTTGCTGTTTAAATAAAAAGTGGGGAGAAAGGGCAAATTTGTTTTTTAAATCGGACATATCTTAGGTAATAATTCACGGATCTTGATGGTTTTGATCTTGTCGAAAAGGGCATTTGTTAGGCTTTCACATGACGTATGAATTATATGATTTTAAGTTTCGTTCCGATCACCAGATGGCGCTTTCTGGCAATCTCTTAAGTTTAACGTGTTTTCTTAAAAATTCCAAATGGATTGATATATTTATTATAGGCCAGTGTTAAGGAGCACAAAAAAATCAAGAAAACGGCGCAAGAAGCAAGTTAATATTTTTTGTTTTTAACAGAGATATGATGAAAATTGTAATTTTTTAGTTTAATTTCGGAGCAGGTTGTTAAAAGACCCATTAAATCAGTGTACATTAATAAAAGATTTGCCATTAGATAACTAACGGAGGAACTAGAATAGCTATTTGCAAAAACTGCCAAATGAAAATATAACAATGAATTTTTCTGACAAATAATATGAAGCAGAAAAGGTTATAAAACAAATAGCGAAAACTGATCAAAAGTATTACGCTAACTAGTAATTAGTATCGAGTGAACTGCCCAAATTCCCTGCCATCATTTTGAATGTATAAACGGAGCCTCTCTGCGGTAGATTGAACTGGTGTTTCTATTTCCATCACAGGAATAATCTCTACAGCGTTTTGAGTTCGGGTGATTAGGTTCTGCCTCGTTGTTGGTCTGATATTAAACTCCATGTCCTTTAGACGTCACCACAAATAAAAATCCAGACACATCTGGGGAACGCGGAGGCCAGGCGAATAAATTACCTCTACCTATCCACCGATCGTCTAGGAACTGTCTGACATTGACAGAGAAATGAGCCGCATAGCCATCATGTTGGTAAATCATGCTCTCTCTCGTCTGCATATCAATGTCTTCCAGTGAATTTGGTAGCTGATTTTGGAGAAAGTTTAAATAAATTCTCCCATTTAAAGGTTCATGGAAAATTATTGGACCTAAAATTCTACCCCCTATTATGCCATACCAAACATTGATGTTCCAGCTGCCTTGAATCTGAACTTCTTGCATCCAATGAGAATTATGTTCCGACCAATAATGTAAGTTATGTAAATTTACCCCACCATTGGAACGAAACGTGGCTTCATCGGTCCACAAAATTCTTGAAAGAATCCTCATCTATCATACCAAGAAGCCAGTGACAATGGTCCAGCCTCTGATCGTAGTCTTGAGGCGTTAAAGCCTGGTGTAATACCGTATGGTACGGATGCAGCCTGAAAATTAAAAAATAAATGATTGGATCACTGTTTTCCACGAATTAAAGGTTGAACAGTATTGTCAAGATAGTCGAGTCAAGATAAAAAATGGGTTTTGCTAAGCATAGTATACTTTCCGATTTTCTTACTTCAATCTATATCTAAAATATATAATAAATTTGTCTTGTTTTGCCGTTTCTAAAAATATTATTTTTTTTTACTTTTTTTTTACTATTTTATACTATAAAAACTTAAAATTTAAATTTTGCTTTTAAGGAGTCATTTCACTTCCGTAGATTTACCTTATATAAATGTAAATATCGTTTATGTAGGTTTTAAAAAAAATCTGGCCTCTGTTTTGCAGTTTTTTTTTAAGAATAGCGTTACAGAAATAAAACATTTGAATTTTTAGTGCGTATAATAAATAAATATAAATCAAATATATAGGTCCATTAATTCTAATATTTTCTGGGGCTAGATTTGCTTGGATTACTTCTGTTTTCAATTTGACTATTACAGGTTTATGAGTAGGTACTAAAAATATGATTAATTTATGATTTTACATCTAAAAAATATCAAAGATATTTTACCACGAGACGCTACACAATTTTGTATACAAATTTAATATCTATTTGACCGTTCTCAAGTTATCGTTCTCGGAAATTTTGTTTACACACAAATTCATTACAAGCATCATATTTTTTTTCTAAAAATATGTCTTTGTTAGTTTAGGGTGAACATGAAATAATCTCAACTTATATTTTTCGGAAATCTTTGTATTTCCAATACTTACTCTATATAGTGTATTTTTAATATATGGGGAAGCAAAAATATCAGCCGATCTAGTGTTTAAGACGACTGGGTTACTTTATTGCTTTAAGGATTACGTCTTTCTGCGAAACTACATTGTTATTAAAAAATAACATTGCTCAAATTCTTGTTTTTTTTTCATTTACACTTACCTGTACTCTTCTAATATATTTTGCACAGTTCCATGAGCTATACCTAAATATCTAGATGTAGCTGTAATACTGAAATGTGGGTTAATTACAATATACGCCTACACATTTCTAATGTTTGCTTCTGTATGGCCTCTGCTTTGCCTTCGATGGAGAGGGTGTTGAACACTACCAGTAGCACGAAGACGTGTTGCTAATCATGTAAAAACCCTTTGCTCATATCTACGTCTACTGGGGTACCTAGTAGCATATATTCTTGCTGCAAGGATACCATTTTGAAAGAATTCAAACTGCAAGCATATCATACTCTTCTGCATTAGAAATAGGCATTTTGCTTTTGTTATAAACACTTACTATAAACACTAAAAATAATTTGACAACTCATTTTGTGATAGTATTTTATTTTGACGCCTACTACTCTTTTAGCACGTCGCATAATTCAATAGTAACGCATTTGAGATACATTCTTTATGAAAGTGTGTAATAATTAAAGCAAATAAGTTAAAAATGAATTAAAGAAGTTGAAGATTACTTAAAATATTCTTAGTATAAGAATAAGATTACTGTCAAAAATTGATAACTAGATACCATGTAAAAATTCGTTTAGAAATGCTTGAGTTTCTAGAAGAGCGTCAAGTAATATTTTCTTTTGTTTATATCTCCTTAAATAAAATAGATATCAACTTGCAGTTTGCGCCAACTTCTTGATTTTTTTGTGCTGCCTAATACTGGCCTATAATAAATATATCAATACATTTGAAATTTTAAAGAAAACACGCTACATTCAAGAAATTATCAGAAAGCGCCATCTGGCGATCGGAACAAAGCTTAAAATAATATAATTCATTCGTCATTTGAAAGCCAAATAAATGCCCTTTTCAAAAAGACCAAAATCGTCAAGATCTGTTAGTTGTTACTTAAGTTATGTCCGTTTTAAAAAACAAACATTTACTCTTTCCCAGACCCTTTATTTGAATAGCTAGAGAAAAAACCCCTAATACAAATTATTCGTAATTTAGCAGAGATTAATATAAAGCCAATTTTGATATACCTTCACTGGGTGAATTTCTGAGAAAATCGGTATCTTCTAATTGACGACGCGTGTTACACCCTCTAGCGTCCGACTTGGAAATTAAAAAATAACTTCCAGCATTTTCTTTTGGCCACTTTTACTATAAGAAAATGTTTACCAACATCGTGGGATAAACGGTTTCCGACAAACAGCCGGCCTCCTTTCTTAGTTGTACAGGGTTTTCCCGTATATGTTTCCACCCACCTAGAGAGTTTATTTGAATAGATACGGAAATGTCGTAAATACAAAAGTTGTTGGGTTTTTTATGAAGATTTAGAATATTATATCATAAGTGCGAAAATATTATTGAAAATGTCAAATTTTGACGGGTTGTCAGTTTTTTAAATGAAACACCCTGTATATTAAATCATATTCTTGAAGATCTTTTTTCTCTTATTTTAAATATTTATATACTTTTAATATATTCTGTCAATTAGTTTTGGATATATAAGCGTTTAAACATTAAAGAAATGGTAAGTTAATTTGCGCTAAAACATAGCGAGCCATGGTCAAGACAATTGCAATGAACGACTCCTTTTTGACGTTTACCGGTCAGAAGTAATTATTTATGAGAATTTTTAATATCTAATACGTTGGACGATGCCTTATTCGGAAAAAGAGAAACTCGACATGATAGAATTATTTTATTTACATGGTAAAAATGCATCGATAGCTCGTAACGAATATCAGACGGTCTTCAGATAGACCAACACCGACTTGTAGGACAATATTAAACATCGCTAAACAATTGAATAAAAGAAAAACACTGAAGCGAAAAGTTAGAATAGTAGAAAGAAACGCTAAAGAAGATTTAAATATTTTATTATATTTTGAAGGTAATTTTGAAAATTTTCTATTAAAATAATTTATTTATCTTATTTATTCTTGTTTTAGAAAATCCTGAGCGCTCAATTCCCGGTGCAGCCATTTTTTTTAACAAATCATGGCATAAAATCCACTCAGTTCTAAAACATTATAAATATAAGCCATATAAGTTTTTACCTACTCAAGAATTAACCGATCAAAATAAAATAGACCGACTACATTTCTGCCAAGAAATAGAAAGACGTGTTATGAAACAACTAAATATGTCAAACATAATTTTTACTGGCGAGGCAACATTTACCACTGGAGGCATGTTTAATCGGAAAAATAAGTATTTTTGGTCAAAAGAAAACCCGCGCGCTTTTCAGGCGGTCAAAATTCAGGGAAGAAGATCTCTACATGTTTGGTGTGGCCTTCTTAACAATCATGTTATTGGATCTATACAAAGGACAAAGGTATCAGGAGTTATTAGAAAACGAAATCGAGGGGCATTTAGAACAACTACCAATTAATTCATATCTTAATTTGATATGGCAACAAGATGGTGCCCCTTCTCGTAATGTTCAACCGGTCACCAATTTTTTAAATGACAGGTATCCATTTTGGATTGGAAGACATGGACCATTAAAATGGCCAGCAAACCATCCCAATCTCTCTCCATTGGACATATTTTTGTGGGATTATCTGAAAAACAAGATATACTACAATAGGCCAAGAATCATCCAAGCTTTAGAGCAAAATATAGTCCAAAGAGTCGAAAGATTTAAACACCCTAAATCACCTCATTTTATCTACGCATCCATACACAGAATATTTAGAAGAAATATTCAGAAATGCATTATAAACCAAGGAGGCTAATAGAAAACCAAAACTTAGTTCTTTAAGCTAGTATTATTATTTACCTACTTTGTATTATTGATTTTTTATGGTATTGTTTCTTTCCACTATTCTAACTTTTCGCTTAAGTGTTTTTCTTTCATTCAATTGTTTAGCGATGTTCAATATTGTCCTACAAGTCGGTGTTGGTCTATCTGGAAACCGTCTATGATATTCGTTACGAGCAGTTATACAGGGTGTTTCATTTAAAAAAACTGACAACCTGTCAAAATTTGACATTTCCAATAATATTTTCGTACTAATGATATAATATTCTAAATCTTCATAAAAAACCTTTGTATTTACGATATTTCCGTATGTATTCAAATAAACTCTCTAGGTGGATGGAAAAATAGACGGGAAAACCCTGTACACCCGGTACATAAACTCGCTTAGCCATAAATATCTGAGCGTAGTTAACTTAGTAACCCATGCAGTTGTCCAAATAATTCAACTCAACCCACCAATATGTCAACAGACCGATTGGGAATTCAAAATGTTAACACATTTTAATAAATGTTAACGACCGTTAACCCCATTAACCAATTAACAAGTTAACATCATAATGACTTAGATTAAACCACTTAATAGCTTAAATACATAGCAGGTTAACTACGTAGTAGTAACCATGTTGCCCCAGTTGGTGTCAATTCACTTTATTCCATAAATTAATGCAAAGGAGGACTAAAGATTTATATGGAAATATGGACAAAGGTATAATCAAAGTAAATTAATTCCCTTCAGAAATGAAATCTAACATCCTGTATTACCGATTCTACCTATACATCAAAATTACAAAAAAATTCTTGAAGTCGGTGTCAAATTACAATTTGATTACTAAGGAAGGCCATGTATTCAATATTAGTTGCTTTCTTTTACAATTCGTACTTATCAAGAATAGTTTTCTCACAGTGCTTTTTTAAAGTTAGTTTTATTGGTCTTAGTTTTTTTTATTTTTATTTTTATTATTTTAGCATTTAATATTTTAAATTATCTTTTTTGTTCTCACTTTTATTATATTCTTTTTATTTATTAGTTAAATAAATATATAGACACATATTTGTATCTTCTGGGCTATTTCTTTAAAGGGGGCAGCGCAAAAACTGTGTTTAACTATATACTGTGTTCACCAACACAACTTCATGTTTTTTTTTCTTATCGTTAAGATCACTTCTATGCAGGTAACTAAAGCAGTTTGTCAGATATTCATGTTCTTGCTCAAATGTTCACTAATTGCACAATTCCTTTATAACTTAGCGAACTATTTTAGTGTTAAAATCACTCTGAAAATTGCTTTAGAATATGGTGAAAACCCCATTCAGATCCGTTCAGTAGTAGCAGAGAAAATCGCAAATACACACATACTTACATACAGGTTATAAACGAAACCTTCTTTATTTCAAGTCGGTTGAAAATCAGCCTAGTTATATATTAAGAGAGCTCTCAAGATTGGCGTCAATTAAGAAATCATGATTCTTGATTTAGGCTGTGTCCAGCTGAAATTAGTTATGGACGTTTCTGCTGCAATTACACAAGCCATCTTCAAGGAAATGCACTGCCGAGGATCAAAACAGTAAATGAGCTCCGATGATGTTTATATCCGACCTGGGCATAAAGTAGTACGTAGCCTGGGTCTCTTTTGAAATTTTCGGGGTGCTTGATGATTTCAACATTTAGTCTAATCTTCTTTATATGAAATCCCGATACTGATGTAAAACTTTGGTATCTTTTATACAAATCATGTGTCCTATTGAGTGTTGGTATCCAGCGACAGCCATTTAAACAAATTTGTTTTTTACTTGAGCATCTTTCATGTACTTTAAGTTTAGTAGATGTAAACCTTCCAGTTTATCACAGAATAAAAAATTACAAACTCCTTCTGATTGCAAAGAAGTCGTATGGTTCGTGGTATGGACCTAAGTGTTGTCTATGTGTTATAACTGCATAAAAACATGCATCGTGGAGTTTAATTAAGATCTATAATCTTTATTTTTATATTTTGAATTTTTTAGTAGGAATACAAAATATATATTAAAATAAATATATTCAGCACCATGTATATTAATATAATATTTTGTTATATTCATATTAATTTATATTAAACTCTGTTCTGGCTTTGGCTAATTAAAACCAAATGACTAATTTAATACAAGTAATATGTACACATTAGTAATAATAATAGCGTGTACTTAACATTATTGTGAACATGCCTGGTCTTTATTTTGGTTCAGTATTAAATAAAAATAAATTAAATCACTTATTCCAAATATTTTGTAACATTGCCCCAGAAAAAAGGCCGCAAAAGTCAACATTCCACATAATTAATCAAAAATAATTGCGCTGGCATATATATTTTTAATTTAATCTGGGACGGTATCATTATGACTCATTAAGCACCCTCATTATGAAGCCCTTATTGCCTTTACAATAATACTCACTTCCATGATGAATGAACGTATGGCATAAAATTAGACGCCAATAATAAAATGACCATAGTCAAAATTGCAACGAGAAATATGAACACCTATTTACGATGAATGTTTAGTCTGTCCTATATTAAATGTTCAATGATACACCTTTGATATGAACTCTGGTAATGAGACTTGTGTGACTAAATATGTTTAAAGTCACACGCATTTCATTATAAGGTTCATATCATTAATATCTATTATTGGGTAATAAAAACTATTTGATAAGGTGGTTAGGTATTTATTTTTGCATCCCTTGCAATTTAGAGATGCTGTTCAGAATGCTGGTATCTAACGTGAAGCTGCATTTTTTTTACCGCTATGAAATATAGCCATAATATATATAAGAATTTGTTTAGTTCTCCATGGGCAAAACTAATTTTCTTTATAAAGAACCTCACACATTTTTTATAGAAAATTGCTTTCAGTCAATTTTTCTGAAAATTTGATATACAACTAAATCCTGCGGCAAGTTGTTGATATACAGGGTGACAAAATTGAAAATTTGCATTTTCTATTTTATGATTTTTTTTTATTTTAAGTATTTAACATGTATCCAAATAGGTCAGCCGCTTAGTATATTTTTGATTAAAAGCTAATGTATGTAAAAGAAAAAAGAAACTTATACAGAACGAATCCAGTTATTTTTGTTCCGTATTCGACTGCACCTAAAATACTAAATTCCAATTTTCACTAAAAGCTTTATTACACTAAAACAAACAGTCAGATTTTGAGAGATTTATGATATTTTTATAAAAATTAAATATGAATTAATAAATTGTATCGGACATTTTTGTAAATAGCTGACATTACAGTGGTCGTGAATTTTAATACACAAGTTTTATAACCTATTGCATTATCTGAAGCTTTAGATGTAATCAGTTTAAAGCCAGGATATTTAAATAGCTAACGAAATTGACACATTCTAACTATATTATCAAACGCATATTGTCAATAGATACAGCTTTAATAATATAATTAAAAATAAAATGATACAGGGTGTTTCATATAATTCTAGAAAAACTATCCGATTACTCCCAGCTAGCAATAAAGCAACTACAATTGTTTCCACTACTACTCTTTAAGAGTTTTTACGTATTTATTACTAATAATCCTACTATATATCAACAAACACTTTGGGTTACACGTTTTTAAGTATTATATATGTATTTGTTACTTTGTTGTTACGAATAATACTTTGTAGTAATTTTCCATGTAAAGTAATTATATAATAACTACTGCCAAGCAACTACTTAAGGACTAGACTCCAAGGTTGTCATTTCTTTTCCCTGACATAGTAGTAATTATTCAAAGTTACTGTTTCTAATCTGTTTACTAAATTACAATTTTTAAGTATCAGTAACTTCTTGAACTTTGCAGAGACTAGTCCATTACGTTCAAATGTACTCCTATAATGTATTATTCTAAAGTAAAACGAGCCGTTGTAGAGTAGAAAAAGTTATCGTCTACTGCTACTTTAAACTGGCTATTACTAGTCTTTATTCTTCTGTTGCAACTTAAAGTAAGAATTGCAGTAATTATTTACTACAAGTAAACTATTACCTCTTGTACTTGAGGTTCCGGAGATAGGGGGCGCTGGTACGAGATTCGGTTGGTGATTTTATAAGGACAGTGGCAACAATAGAGTAACTAATTTCTGATTCGGCCATATTGCTGCTAAAATCGTTTTGTTTACTTTTCGCCTACGTGGGTTTCTTATGGGGTTTGTTGTTTTAGTGTCTCATTTTATTAGTTTTTGTGGTTATTAAAACGAATATTGATTCAAACAAGAAGTTCTCAGCCATTGGTCATACGGAGAAATGTATTTAGGCCTGGTTCACCTGTTTTTTGCTTGCAATTATAAAGTGTTTGTGATGAATGTGTGTTTAAGTTTACTCCAAAAAAATTGGTTTTGTTTTGCTCTAAAAGGCAATATTGTTTCATATCTTAGTGTATGTTTTACTTCATTCAGCACCCCCATATGAGATAGACGCTCTCTAAGATTAGTATAAAAAAAACTTTATATTGTAGGCTTTCTTCAGTATATATTACATTACTAAATTCACTTGGCAAACAACTCTTATTAATCGTTTGCATAAACATTGTTATTTATTAAAAATCTAAATGAAAAAGTAATTTTGTACTAGATAGTTCGAATAGATTATTAGAGTTAAGCATTAACATAACCCTGAATTTAGAACTGACGCTGACAGAGGTATAAAGTAAATTAATTTAGTCATATTTTACGAAACACTAACGATAATATGGGTGCCCCTATTTAAACCTTTAGAAATGGAAACAAAAAAATAAAAACAAAACAAAGGGTTATGGTTATGATAGATGGCAGAATTATAGTGGTGACTAAAGTACCTCAACTCTCCGCATGCTACGGCACAACGCATTAAATTTTAAAGAACAGGCGGAATGTTCCCAAATCGTAACCGCTTGGTAATAATATACAGTATAGTTAATAAGAACTTTGTAGATAACTTTATTCGTACCACCTTAATGTTCAAAACTTCAGTGTACTTGGGTATAAGTGACAGTTGCACATTTAAAGAAACCAAAACTATTAAAGCGTATGGAAGCAGTCGTAGACACTTGATGTTAAGTAATTTTCTTAGTAAAGAAATGCAGCCAACCTAAAAGTAAAAGTCCAATAAAACGCCATTGTTTATTTTCATCTCCCCTCTAAATATTTAGCTATGATGTTTGTTTTTGTGAGTATAAAGATTAAAAATGCATACAAATCAAATATTACGTTAAAAAAAGAATCACTCGTTATAATAAGATATTTATTGATAATTACTATTTAAACCAAAGTCCAAAATTACATTTTCTAGATTTAAATTGGCCAATATATTTGACCAAAATATATTGAAAATTAACGAATTTTAAAGACGCGTAATTTTTTTACGACTATCATCAACATATTCACCAGAGAAATTGCCTGCGTTTTAATTTTAGGTCCTTAGCATAGCCAGAAAACTAAGTGAAACGCGTGTACCCTATCTCAAATACCAATAACGTATTCTATACGCTCTACACCATATTCCCAATTTGAGTGTTTGTAGTCGCCGTAACTGTTTTGTTTGTATTAAAACGAACCATACATATTTTTAAAACGGATTAAATGAAGACAGAAATAAGAGAGTGACGAATATGGTGAATTATTACTATTCGGCTACATAAATGGAACTACACAATTCCGTACTATCTACATAATAGTCACAGTTACATGTTATTCACGAAATAGTTACCCTAAAATAGTTCCCCATTTTGGTAATGACTACGTAGTCTCAGCTTAAACAGAACGTGGCGACACCAAGTTCCGGTTACTTCAACGAAAATGCTTGTGATAACAATGACGTA
This sequence comes from Kuschelorhynchus macadamiae, assembly GCA_030620095.1. Classification (NCBI taxonomy): domain Eukaryota; kingdom Metazoa; phylum Arthropoda; class Insecta; order Coleoptera; family Curculionidae; genus Kuschelorhynchus; species Kuschelorhynchus macadamiae. The sequence goes on along the minus strand of JAUTXW010001917.1, from coordinate 1,487,517 downwards.
TGCATTACTAAAAGTGCTACTTGGGCTATTATGTCAGATTCGCCTGAGTTTTAATATTTATTCCTCAATAGCTCATACAATTTTTTAATATAATACTAATACACAAGGTGCTTGATAGGTAGTTTCTTTTTTTTGTTTTAATAATTTCAATAATATCGATTTTATAATATATTTGTTACGCCATTTACAATAAAGAAAAAAACAAGTGTGGATTGTAACGCAAAAATTAAAAGATAGATGCCTACAACTGTAACCTATTATTAGTTTTCTTATATTCAGTTAATACAAATACAGTGTGCCCTCTTTATAAAATTTTCAAACTTTAATAGTAGACTATTGCTTCTTTGTAATGCATGTGCGTTTCGTGATTAAAAATTTTAAGGTGGCGACTGACCGCCATCTTTAAAAAATGGAAAAAGTGGGGTCGATTTTTGGAAAGGTCATTGCAATCCTAATTTATTCTCAAATTATAGAGACGTCAACATTACACAACAGTGGCGGCTATTCAGGTGAAGTAGGTGAAGTGCTACTTCACCAGGAAAAATAAACAAGCAAACATCTAACTATATTTATTATATATCTCTTAAAATTTTAGTTTGTACATTCATTTATTCACCTAATTGGTAAAAAATAAACTGTGCATCTCGAATAAATATTTTACTTGACCGTTGGCGGCATGTCTTTTTAAAACTTCAATCGAATTTTATTATAACAACTAGTGGCGCAAACCGCTTTGACTTTGCTGGAGGTGCTATGTTTAGTTTACGAATTTCCTACTATGTTGCCATGACAACGCGTATTCGATGACGTCGAGCCCAGCGCCATACAATGCTCTCGGTGAATTGCAGGCGCAGTACATTACACTCACGTGTCGTTCAGTTGCGTTCAGCGTGGTTGTTTACTTTTAATTAACTTGACTGTTTTGTGTTATATTTATTTATGATGTTGTTACAACTTTGAATTCGAAGTTAGTAAATGTGATTGTTCAAGACTGGAATAAAGTAAAAGACGTCTTTGAATTTATTACAAACTCTGACAAATCTTATGAAAAATCAATCCGCCTTGCGAAAGGATTTTTAGGTGAGATCAACGATTTTGAATTCACGTTTCTGGCATTAGTGACATTTTCGCAATCACGGACATACTATTTGACATTCTTCAAAAAAATCGCTTGACATTCATTTTTGCATATCCAATATAAATAGGTGTCGTGAGGCGCTCTGTAAAAAAAGAACTGAACATTTTTTAATACCATGTTTGATAAAGCAAATGTTTTGATACAGAAATAAATAATTACAAACATGAGTTTGCTAAGCTTTCACCAGAAGAAATTAGGGCTAAGAATAGAACCCTTTTTCATGAAATATTAGACCATATTTTAATGGAAATGACACTAAGATTTTAAGACTGTGAAAAACTTACATTTTCATGTTTGGCAGGTTCTGCTAAACTTTTCGAATATAGTTTAAATTTTCCGACTGTCCTGTTTGAAAATTTGTTACAGTTATATGGGGAAATATATTTAAAAAGTCAACGACTTAAAAATGAGCTTGGTCTTATTTTTGCCATTGAGAGTAATTGGAATATATCGCTGCAAGAGCAAGTGAAAAAAATTAATAAAAATAAATATATTTTTACCGAAGCATATAAATTGTTTTCTTTTATTTTGACAATACCGTCGACAAGTGCTTCAGTAGAAAGAAGTTTTTGTTGCTTCAAATTTGTAAAAACTTATTTAAGAAATACAATATCTCAAGAAAGACTTACTCCTCTTGGCAATATTTCAATTTAAAAGGAATTTCTGGAGGAGGTTAGGGCAACTCATCCATTTTATGAGGATGTTATAAATAAATTTGCTGCTATGAAGGATAGGAAAAATGATTTAGTATACAAAATTTAGGTAAGTCGTAAAAAATATTCTACCCCCTCTACATATAAAAAAAATTCTGAAAAAAAAATTATTGCTATATTTTGTTGCTTCATTCGCACTTCACTTAATTTTTCACCCGCGAGCCGCCACTGTTACACAATTTAAAATGGCGGCCGTTCGTAAATGTTTCAAAACCTAAAAAATATGAAGAATAAAAATTCTTAAAAACTTGAGGCATTTTATCCTCACATGATTATTAATTAATATTTTCATATGTACATTGGTGCATATTTTGCACCTTTTTATGTACAGGGTGTTTTTTCTTCATAAAACACTCCGTAAATATACATTTATATTTTTTTTCGCCCTTTCCATTTTGTGTTTTCTTATATTATCACACTTTGAGGAATTACTATGAAAATTTAGGTGCATCTGACGTAATAGTATTATTTTACTCTTAAATATATTATTGAAGCCGCATTTATGATAATATTCGTTCGATAATTAAAACGTGTCAATTTTACTGACTATTCAAATATATATAGGTATAAAGTGATGATCAGGATTTTCAGATAATATAATGCGTTACAAAACTTGTGCATTAAAATTCATGGCCAGTTTAATGTCAGCTATGTACCAAAAATTTTAATTACTATTTATTTAATTTTCATTTAATTTTGATGAACAGGTCAAAAATTCACCAAAATCCGAGTGTTTGTTGGAGTGTAATGGAGCTTTTTATAAAAATTGCAATTTTAGTGTTTTGGGTGCAGCCGAATACGAAACAAAATGTCCTTAAATACGGTAAAATAAAAAAGCATATTAATTAAAAACAAAAAAAGTTATGGCCATGAACGCTTTTGATCAGAAGGTCGCCAACTATAACATATTAAGTTTTCAGAGAAATTGACTGAATACCATTTTCCATAAGAAATGTGCGGGGTTCTTACGTTTCGCCCTGAATTTTTATTGGAAGGTGTCACTATTAATTCTTATATAGGACTATTTAACAAAATATAGTTCTGGTTCCATGGTTCCCTGTTTGAACTACTGGTGATTAAATCATATGTTTTTCCTATATTTTCAATTACATTAAAAATCAAGATCTGTAGTTACAGTAGACACATCGGTTATGATATTAAGTGCTACAACTGGCTGTGTTGGGTTTAATTTTGAAATTAATGCTCCGTCTTTCTCAGACTTGAGTTATTGCTATTTTATAGCGGGTAAAATTCATAGCAAATTTCCGGTCGTTATGTGTTCATCCCAGTGTTCTTCTCTGATTAAACCAAAGTAAATGCAGAGATAAAGCGGGATAAGACTCAACTCAAAGTTTAGTTCCTTCGTAAATGATTAATATAAAATACATAAAGGCTTTTGCACGCGGCAGCGTAACTTATTTTCTCTTTAACAGAAAACTCTCTGCTGTTTAAGAAGGGTTGGTTAGTCATTAATGCAATTTATGGTCTTCGTACATTTGTAATGTAAAAGGATTTTAAATTTGAGGTTTGAGGTAAGTTAAACCTTATATAGTGTTATTAACATAATTATTGGTAAGTCATGTCACAAACTAATCTTAGTGCAAAAAAATATACTAACCCCTGAGAAGGTTAGGTGGCGTTTGTTTAGGTTTACACGAAAATTGGATTGGAAAATCATTAAACATCGCAAAAATCAATGAAGTTTCTGACAAATAAACTATTAAAAATAGACATTTTGTTATGTGGGAAAAGATATATATATATATATATATATATATATATATATATATATATATATATATATATATATATATATATATATATCCTCCAAAATGAACTGTGATATATGTAAACAAATCAAAGTAAAAAAATAAGGATGTCTTTAGCTGTGATGGATGTAATAGTGGAATTTGTAAAGACTGTGGAAATCTTACGACATCTGAAATTAAAGTATTGAAGCTTAGTATTCGTGTCATGAAATATTATTGCCCAAAATGACTTAAAGGACATTTACTGAAAGCGTTTCAACAGCTATTAACAAGTAAGGAGTCAACAACAGGAGATAAAACCACAATTATTCGCTTGCTTAGAGAAAATTTAGAAGCTTTAAAAAACAAAACACTACAAAAACCATGTAGTTATAATTATAGCAGTGCAATTAAAAAAAAAACAAGGAAGAAGTTATAATAGTAAAACCCAAGGATTCTGCACAAGCAAGTTAGTTAACAAAAAAGAAAATTAAAGAAAAAACCAATATTAATATGCCTCTTAGAAACACATGTTACTAAAGACTTCACTCCAAATGAAATAAATATCGAAAGATATAACACACTTTATAACTGCTCATCAAGCAACCATACAGGAGGGATAATGATTATATTTATATAAAGAGGGGCTACAGATTCAAGGAAATACTCAACATAGAAAACAATAGAAATCTATGAATAACAGGTATAGAAATTAATATAGATAAACAAAAATATTACATATATAGTCTGTATCACTCACCCAGTGCAGGTAGATCAAAATTTTTAGAAAAACTAGATAAATTCTTTGAAAATATTGATCAGGATGCTGTATTCATAATATTAGGGAACTTTATTAGAGACCCACAAAGTGTTTATTTTTATGCAGATAAACTGAGAAACCTTATCGCTAGCCATGGTATTTACCAGTTGGTTGAAAAGTGTACACGAGTAACAAAGACATCAGCTACAAAAATTGATCTTGTAATTACAAACCAAAAGGACATAACTAATGAAGTACATATGACAACAAAAATAACAGACCATTCAATTATCTCAGTGGAATTAAAAACTAAGCATAGTGTAACTGTTGAAAAAAGTATATACAGAAACTACAAAACTATGGACGTTATAGGATTCCAGCTCAGTCTGACATAGCCAATCAACTTTTTGAATGTAAACGAATTAGCGGATTGCTCAACAGAAAATCTATTATCAGCTCTGAATGAATTTGCTCCTGAAAAAAACACTAGCGAGCAATAAGAAATGGGAAGACAAATTATGGTGGACTGAAAGATAAAAAGGGAAATAACGCAGACCGAAGAAAACTGGAATAACTATAAGCAGCAGAGAAATTTGATAGTAACATTAATTAGAAATACAAAACACATTTACTATAATGAAAAAATTGATGAAGTTAAAGATAATTCAACTGAAGTGTGGAAAGGAAAGACATTGATAGGTACTATACAAAATGCTGCTAAAAAAATTAAATCAAATTTAATAATAGAATAATCAAAGGAACAGAAATCTCTAAACAATTCAATATATTTTTTATAGGCAGTATTGAGGAATTTGCTAAAATTATAACATCAGTCGATAGCAGAATGGAAAATTTAAAAAAATTGGAAATGTCTGATCTGAAAAAAGTGTAGAGAATGAGAAATAAGGAGAGTAATACAGACGGTATTACAGTTAAGATCTTAAAAATTGCCTTTGAGACCATCGGTGACAAGATTTTAGGCCAATAAATGTGGTTCCACCATATAAAAAACTATTAGAAATGTATGTTAATGATCAAATAGATGAATACGAATACGAAACTACTAACATAGTTAGCGGCTATCAAGCTGGTGAAGTAAAAACTCATGTGAAAGTGCCTTAGCTGTCTTGTTCAACTGAAAAAATGCCTTGGAGAAGGCAAAATTGATTGGTGTAGTTTTTTTAGACTTTAAGCGAGCCTTTGAAACAATAAGTAGACAACTGCTCTTATGTAAAATGCGGAAATATGGACATACGGTTTGTAAAGTGGTTTGAAAAATAGGTCAGTGACAGAACACAAGTTACAAAATATAATAATGATTTTTCACTTCCCATGAGGTCAGGACATGGGGTGCCCCAAGGAACCGTATTGAGACCTACACTGTTCATTCTTTATATAAATGATATTGTCATATAAGTGGTAAAAGATTGCAAAATCCAGTTATTCGCTGACGATACTGTGATGTATGTAACTGGTGATAGAACTGAGGAAATAATAAAGACACTGAATTAATAACTAAATAGTGTATTGGATTGGCTTAATAAGAAATCTCTATGTCAAAATATAAATAAAATTAAAGTAATGATTATCAAAAATAAAAATTGTAATTTAAATATTATGAGGATGTCACATGTTAAGTTTAATAATGAATATGTTAAAAGGGTGAATAAATTCAAGTACCTTGGTTGCATAACTGATGAATTTCTATCTTGCAATGAGCATTAAATTCATTACAAACAAAATAGCAAATAAGTTATATTTCTAGGACGAATGTCAAAAAACCTGTTTAGTAGAAATGTTTTTTAGTTGTACTCATCTTGTGAATGTCAACCAGGTTGTAACATATAATATTATGATATTTTTCTTTTAAATGTTGAACAAATTATTACCAGAACATCTTATTAATAATTATAAATTTGTTAGGGATATTCATGAACATAATAACAAAGATTAATTTTTATATAAATAGAGTCACTAGTAGTTCAAGTCAGAGAGTCTGTTTTATAAAGAACTAAAGCAGTACAACCAACTGCCTGATCATGTAAAATCATCACAGTCTAATAAGTTTTAAGAAATCCTGTATAGAATATGTTAAAGAAAGTATTGTTATTTGAATGAATGTGAGACATGTGAAAATCTATTGTATTTATTTTTTCTTTGTATATTTGGCTAGCCTTTGAGCTATTAATAAAGGATTTATTATTATAATATTATTATACCCTATGTCTTTTCTACGTCTGTTGAAAAAGTGTTTTAAAAGTAATGTTTAACACTATCTTTTTCTATAGCTAAAGATAATCAGTTTGATAGATAGTCTAATTCACTAACAGCATAAAACAGATTATTATAGTAATTGTGTTGTTTTTATTTTTGTAGTACATTTATTGTTATGCCATGTCACAAAGTGATCCTAGCGCAAAAAAATGTATTGTACCCTACTTCTTTTCTACGATTGCTGAAGAAGTGTTTTTAACGTAACGTTTAACACTATATTTTCTATATCTAAAGATTAATTTGATAGATAGCCTAATTTACTTAGAAAATAAAACAGACTATTATAATAATTGTGCCGTTTTTATTTTTGTGGCACAAAGTGGTAAAGCCGGGTTACACCCAGGAGACTGAGGCGTGGGTTGTCAAATAAACGGTATTATTTTACCTACTAATAGATTAGTTTTTAATTTAGAGGGCGCCAACTAGTTTTCCGGAAATAATTTTAATCTTAAAAGTTGTAAATGTCACACAGAGAACAAAGTAAACTGAGCAGAAGTTAAATAGAAAAGAGATTTTGAAATATCAACAATTTATTTAGACGATGGAACAATTGCTGGAAATATTTTTCAGTTCTGGACGACTTTAACAAAATAATCCATTTAAATTCGGATACTGGGTTAAAAATAAATTACAATCTTTATAGGTGCCATTTGATCAGTTCGGTTTATTAGGATGCCCTTTCTCAAATGATAAAATAAGAAACGTTTTAAACCAAAAAATTATAATTTTAAATCGGTTTTCTAAAAATATAAAATATCATAATAGTCATATCGGATTTTATTTACTTAAACATTCATTTGCAATACGCCGTATAACTTTCTTACTAACCCCTGCAGCACATATTTATTGGCCCAATATTGGCTAGTTCATATGGGACCAAGAAAGTTTTCGTCAGATTATTTCAATATTCGGCCTATATGGGCCGAAAGGTGGCATTATATATCGAAGTGTATATTTGTTGCCAATATAACACCTACGTAGGCTAAAAAACTATATTGGCCCCACTTGTAAATATTGGGCCAACAGTGCACTAGGCTAGGACCAATATTTTGTGCTGCAGGGGAAGATATGCTCCTTGTTGGAATACACCAACCTTTCTTTCCGACTGTGATTCAATGTTAAAAAGTACTCTCCAAAATATAACAAATTGCAATTTTGACAATAGTTCTTTTAAACAAAGTAAAATTTCTATTAAACTTGGTGGACTTAGTATTCGAGATTCATTCACACTTTGTTTTCCCGCGTTTCTAAGTTCGGTTAACAATGTAACAAATTTGCTTGAAATGACATTACCTAAAAATATTTTAAATTATTCTGACGTTGACGCAAATCTTGCTTTAAATTCTTGGCTTTCACTTTGCACTCTAGAAAAGATACCAGATGAATTACCACGTAGATAGAAGAATTTAGATTTGAAGTTTTGTTAGGTTCTCCTCAGTAACCTTATATGAATTCCATTGCTTTCAGAGTTGGTTTGCCTGTGTGTGAACAACATATCTGCATGTGGCGAAACAGTAGATATATGTAGCCTTCATGGGCTAAGCTGCAAAAAAAGTGCGAAACGTATGTCCAGACACAGGCTGATCAACGACATAATCAAGAGATTTCTGATAACTTCCTTCAGTTTTAGAACCGCGTGGAACTTGTCGAAGCGACGGAAATAGAGTGAGTGGTATGACATTGGTTCCCTAGAAAGCAGGTAAGGCATTGTTATGCGATGCTACGTGCAGGCATACACTTGCTGATCCTTATACCAAACCAATATCTGAATTATAGAGGAGAGGAGAATTTCAAAAACATCATAAATATGACGAGCAAAAAGACCGTTTTGAATTTGAACCTTTCGCAGTTGAAAAGTTTGGTCCTTGGGGTAATGAGGCAAAAAAACTTCTTAATGAAATAAGCACAAAAATACCGCGCAACTAAGCAAAAACTTTACACCCAAAAGATCAGCCTGGGTATTCAAACAGTTATTGCGGCTTCTGTGTTACGAACTATCGAGAATGGAACAGGTTTGGATGAAATTTTTTATATTTGATTTTTTTCTTAATTTAATTTTATTTTTGTATATATTTTGTATAAATGAGGCATGTTTCTTTAAAAAAAAACTAACATCTGTATTTAAGAGAAATAAATAATTTAATTACAAAAAATAATCATAAATAAATTTATGATTAATTTATTTACTAAAAATAATTATAAATAAATATATGTTTATTCTGAAACCGACACAAAATAAATTTCGATGGGTGTAGGAAGATTGCCAATACAAAATATTATAAGACCAGATCCGAGAAGCCATAGAAAATGAAAAATAACTACCAACAGTATGGAAGACAAAATTATCGACAAATCTAAAATCACAAAAAATCAAGCGCAACATCAACAGCAACATAAATAGCGACCAACGACCGCCCAGATATAACCTTCGGCCCCGGGTGGAGGTATAAAAGGAAGCATCGCCATTACCAACACTTCAGTCTCTATTTAGACGTGAGAACGAAGCTTCGAAAATGCCAAATGTGATTTTGCCAAAACGTTAGCAAAACTGTTCTTTTCAGAACGACTGTAGTGAACGGATGTACACCCGGAATGAAAACACACACATGCTAAAAATGTATATAATGTTTAGTAATAATAAAAAATCAACAAAAAATATACTGATATGCCTTTTTTGTTCCCTTCATATCATGCGTTTCTGTGGGACAAAGTAGGGAGGCGGTATTTGTTTCCTCTGCACGACAAATAAAGTCCCTCCGTGGCACTAGGTATGCTTCCAAAAAAAAAACAGACAAGGTACCAGTGCTCTTCGTCAAATTGAAGATGACTGTGTCGAAACATCAGGCTGCTTGTAAACTAATCTCTAATCAGTAGTGCATCCGCAACATGCACGTGGACGCGGACAGGACAACCACGTGGAGTTCTAAGTACTACTAATTATTTACATAGGTCCAACGGGGACTGGATCGACAAGGGGTGAATATTCGCACGGTATTGCTACGTCGAACCTTGGAGTCCTGTAATAGATAAGGTGTATTCTAAATACCTAAGATAAAATACTAAATAAAAAATATATATAAAAAAGGAAAATCGGGAAAACAACAGGCGGCAAAGAATTCATCGATAAAGAAAAAAACCTATAGATGCTGTGTGACATTTTGATAAAAACATATATTTTCACATGCACGTGGTTCTATGCGCTATGTTTCAGGTTTTAGAGAAATGAACTAGTAAAGAGACAATGGATTCGGACGCACGTCTTTAAATAAGTTACAGTTACAATTAATACAGAACATTGAACATGCCCAGTGAAACTGATTTTTACAATGCAAGGCACGTTATTAGCAACGCACTTCCTTGTGTGGATGGTTATCTACATAGGACCATTGGGCCATCGAACTTATTCGATACAGTAGAAATAGACACCTTTCGCAAGCGATAACCTTAATGTTACTGAAATAGGTGTAGTTCAGTATTAAATGATCGTTTTAATTGTTTGGGTGGTATGAAGTTTTGGTGAATTCTATATTTAATGTGTTTATACCTTTTATTTTATAGATTTGGTCCAGTGTCAAAAGTGGCAACAGACATTTAACAATACTAACACTAAACTAAAATTTGTTGATTCTTTAATTCTAAGTGACCTTGATTATTTTGATTCAGTTTATCATAAAAGTATCAGTTCTAATGATAAGCATAAATTACAAATTTTACATCAGGTATCCAACTAGTCTTTCAAAATAGATCTTATATCTCCAATTTTTAATAGATTTAAATTATCTAAATTAGAATTTAGACGCGAAATCCACGTATCTTGTTTTATTCCTAAAATAATTTAAAAAAAATTACCTAATTATTTTTATGAAAAAATTCAATTTCGAAGTAATATTTATAATTTAAATACGTCAGCCTTGGTCAAGGTATGCTATATTGTTCTTTTCTCTTCTCTTAGTCGGTTACCCTGTCGTACAACACAAATAATTATCCTCATTTTTTTTATTCTTCTAGTGCTTTCTCTTCAACAAATAAAAATATGTGTGATCTTCTACAAACTGAGTATTTTATTATATTTTTTATAATTTACTAAGTTTGTATTTTTATCTTTAAAATTAAAAATAATTTAATCCCCAAAGTCTTTAGAAAAATGGTTGTTTGAAAATTGCGATAATCATAGTTATGAAACAAGAAGCAATGGATATTTCCATTTAAGATATATTTTTTTATAGAAATTCATAAAAGCTAGTTTTTCCTGAACATATAAAATTAGACATACATATAAAATCTGAAAGATCTTACAAAATTAATCATTCTTTCAAAGAATTATTGTTAAAAAACAGTTTGAATTAAATTATTTTTAGGTTTTAACAGAGCTAAGTTACTGAATACAAAAATGTACTTAAAGAAAAATAATTAGCTCTTTTGAGGCTGTAAATATTTTACTTAAGTACTTTTGAATTAGCGTTACTTGGGACAATTTATTCGGTATTTTATAAGTTAAAACTCATACAAATCTATTTATATTAATATAGCCAATATAGGTAATCTAATAAGTATACAATTGACATTCTAGTTCTATTCATTAGACGTTAAATTTCTCCCAAAAATGCCTAGTTTACAATTTGGAATATGAATATACATTTTAGCTAGAGCTATGGTAACTAATCTATACTATCTATAGTAATCTATACTTCTATACTAATATACAAAAGACTTAGTTGACTGACCCACTCATCACGTCATCACGCTCCAGCTCAAACCGCTTGGGGTAAAAGGCTGAATTTAGGCATACAGGTTGATTTTAGGGTGTAGAGGTTCGATAAGAAGGGATTTTTCATAACTCAAATTCCAAGGGGGTGAAACCACCTCTTAAATAATAAAATAATTTTTATTTAAAAAACGCTTGTTTTTTAAATAAAATTAAAATAATACAATATTTTTTTATTTAAAAACCGGTTAGTTTTTCGAAAAAACGCTTGAACACGTGTTTTTTAATCTATCTTTTAACATAATTTTGGATTTTTACAATGTGTCCAAAGGGGTAAAACCATCCCTTAAATATTTAATATATTTTATTTAAAAAACCGTTAGTTATTCGAAAACCGCTTGAACATAATATGTTTTATATTTTATTTTTTTACATATTACAGACAGGTTGTCCAAGGGGTTGAAACCACCCCTTTAATATTATATTTTTTATTTAAAAAACGGTTAGTTATTCGTAAAAACACTTGAACACGTGCTTTTTATTTTATTTCATTACATATTTTAAGATTTTTTATAAATTCATTTTTTTTTCCCGGTCATTGATTAATTTTTGCGATCTTTCTCAAACCGTTTGCCGTAGAGAGCTGAGCTTGTGCAAGCAGCTTGATTTTGGAGTACAGAGGTTCGATAAGAAGACACTCTTTGAAACTTAGTTTCCAAGGAGGTGAAACTACCCCTTAAATGTTTATAGTGGACTCGAAAGTTGTCAAAATAAAACCGCTGGTTTAAAGAACGAGCTATATTAACTCAAAAAAATAGCACAGCAGATGAAATAAATCTAGCTTTATTGTAAAAACTACTGCTCCACAATTAACATACTACTCAATAGATGTAGTTATAGACCAAAAAAATGCGGTTAATTATCCTGTCGAGTTCCTACACTCTCTAAACCCTTTAGGAATCCCTCCTCATGAGTTAACTTTTAAAGTGGGGGCACCAGTGATGCTTAGTCGAAATTTAAAACCACCAAGATTGTGTAATGGAACTCGGCTACAAGTTAAACTGGGAGAACCAGTTTTTATACCACGTATCCCTTTAGTTCCGGCAGAATATCAATTTCATGTGTACAGTTTCCTTTAAAGCTTTGTTTCGCCATGACAATTAACAAAGCTCAAAGGCAATCCTTAAGTAGAGCTGGAGAGAGAGACTTGCGCTACGATTTTCTTTCCAATGCCAACTCTATGTCGCATGCTCTAGAGCAAGTTCGCGTAGTAGCTTGGCTATTTTACAGCCAGAGAGAGGAGGTACTCAAATGAGGCGATTTAAGTACTTCTTCACATTCCTTTCATTATAGTCATATACGCGAACGAAGTCGCGGGTACCCGCGAGTAATATATAAACACCATCATTTGCGGGAACCGACCAAGATCAATATATACATTTAAAATAAAAAAAAATATAAAACGGTAAAAATGAAAATATATATTTTAATTGAACTTTGTGTCTTTAAAAGACCCAACAACCATAAATTTTTGTTTTAATCCTCACAATTTCCAAAGAATTCAAAATTATGTTTTTTAATGAAACACTCAGTATATATAGTTTTCTTGAATTATTTATTTTCTTTTCAGCTTTTAAAACAAGAGCTTAGTGATTTTTCAAAATATAGGGAAAAACATTCTATATAGCGAATTAAAATGCAGGTTTTGATAATTCTAAATAAGGTTTTAAATAAATATTAAACTATAAATATGTCATTTATTGTCTAGAGCAACAAGGCGGTTCTGGTAAACTATATAAAAATCACTGTCATAAATATATGTATTGAAGTAATCAAATGTGGCAACATTACACATAAACAAATGTTTGTTTAATATTCCGATAATGGCATTATATTAATTTTAGTAAAGTTGATTCAATGCATATAGGTTAGTTGTTTGGGTATGTCATGCCTAGACCCTACTCGTATAAGTTCTCGATTATATTTCACGCTTCAGTTTAACAGTAAAATAATATGCTTTTGCTACTGCAGCTTTAAAAATGCGGATAATGCATAATTAGGTATTTGCAGAAAAAGCTTATAAACTTTACGTTTTATTTTAAATACATAATGCTTTATTAATTTTATCTAGTATATTGCGTTTCATTTACAATTAAATTTTTTATATAACTTTCTTTAAAACTGATTTTTGTCTAAAACATTACGGTGATGGTCAAAAAATGCCCTGAAAAATGGGCACACAGTAGTTAGAAAAGAAATTATAATAAGAGGACCAATATTTAGTTAGTCTTTAAAAAAAACTTGATTATGATTGCAGTATTTAAAAATTGGCTAGATTCTTAAGTATTTAGCTATATTTTCAGAATCTAGAAAATGTTCTTAAAACTAAATAGTGCAGGTACTTAATACTTATACTTAAATTTTCATTTTAAAGTAAACTACTACTACTTTAAGTAATTTGGCTAAGTTCTTATCACAGCTCTGGTTTGTAGTAGTTAAGATTTAATTAGTTTGTATTTATATTAAATTAATTTTTCAAATAATATGATATTTCATTTAAAGTAAGTATCCAATGGCTTTATTATTATTATTATCAAATGTCAATTTTATTCCAAAATCCATTTGGCAGTTTTTCAAGCTTCTTAAAATGGCAATTAGCGTTGTCCATACCGATATCCGACTGATGAAAAATAAGGTCTAGGATCTGACTGTGATAATTCACAGTTTTCTTAAACTAATAAAGCGCCTTCCTTTGCTAGAGCGCCTTCCTTTGCTAGAGGACGCTTTAATTTCAGCTGACCATCTTTTAAGAAAGCTTAGCGCAAATTTGTTGGGTTTTTATTACGACATTTCGACCATATTTTACATACCATATACTCTCGTTTACCCAAGTTTCCTCCAAGTAATAGATATTTAGATTGTCTTCCCGATACTTTCTTATAGCTCTTATATATATTGTTTTCACCAGCAAATTTTCTTTTTCCACAAAAAAGGATTTTTATTTTGCAGTTAATTGTAGTTAAATTACCACAGGCTATAACGATATTACTGGCAAAAACACTTGTTGTTAACTTTACCTTTACCAGAAATAAAAATGTGAAACCATTTTCAATATTAGTATATTTATTGTCTTTTTTGTTAATAATTATTATACAGTATAATAACAATAAATAATTTTGATTTTTTCTTAAATAAATAAGTTTTAGTTATAAATAATAATGTTTACCTGGAACAAAAAAAGGCCCAATTCCTGTAAAATATGCCAGACCAAAATTGTATGTGACAGTAAAATTTGATCTCATGAGGGTTACTCAACATGACAGTAAGACTGAAGCCAGGATTTCAGAGAAATGAACAGACTATTCAGCAAATATAATATATATATATATATATATATATATATATATTTATCTATATATATATTTATATATAATTTCGAGATCAAAAGAACAAATAATAATATAACGATTTCTATACAGGAATGGGAAAACCTTTAGGGCTAAAACTGGTACATTTTAACATTCTCAGTATAAATTTTGAATTTGTAACTATTTTAGAAATGTTTTATTTCATTTTGAATGCGCACAATAATTTTATAGCATATGAAAAATTATTAATGTAACAATTTTAAGATTTTAAACCTTTTAATGTTTCTAGTATGTATATAATGTTTGCGTCTTTGTAAATATTTTTCCTGTGTTTTTTGTTTTAATGGAAAAAAATACTTTTTTAGAGATCAAGCAAACTAATATAAAGTCTTGAGAAAGCTCAAGACGTGATACGAAAAATTGTGTATTAATATTATCCTAGGCCCAAGAAAACAAGGTTTCCAAATATATAGCATATAATATAGCAAAAAAAGTATTTTTTTGCTATATATAATTTTAAATTCCTCAAAAAAACGAACTACGATAAGAACCCTTTTTTATCTAAAACTGTGTCATGAGTTGCCTGGAAAAGCACTAACTTTCTACCTATCAATCAAATATAAATAAATAAACGACGTGCATTTTTTCAAAGTATGTAACTTTATTTTATAAATTTTAAGTTCGTATTTAAAAAATTATAGATGTCTTTTTATAATTAGACTACTAAATGTTTTTTAAATTAATTATAGATAGGAAAGGATAGCCTTACATACCCAAAGAAATAAAGGAATGAGCAATTTTTGAGAAAGCCTACTATGATAGGAGAAACGTCAAGTTAATTCCATTGTTTGATTTTGCAAATAAACCTATACCCAAAAAAGAAAGTTTTTAATTAATAAGATTTTGAATAAAACGTTGAATCACGCGGTTACACACAGAACCAAAACCTGATATATCGAACAGTCATTAGAGATTAAAGGTATTCAGTTATTTACAATTCTGTTGGTACGGAGCGAAAAAAATACAGGAGGGATTATTAAAAGTAAGAGTATGTCTCATAGTCGTGTGAAAACTCTTTTTTATTGTTACTTTTCTTACATTTTCTAATGCGTTTTTAAGTATTCTCTATGGATAGAAATAAAGAAAAATAAATAGGCTTCTAATTTTTGTTCCAAAACATAAGTTATCTGACCATCCAACCAAGGAACCTGCTGACACTGCATATTAGATGACCGCTAATATATGCGAATTTCTGCGACGCGAGGCCAGTCAGTTGAAAGCATCGACGTAAAACATTTTATTTTTGTTTCTAAATAACTTGTATTTTTGAAATAAACATTTTTTAAAAAGGTGATTCCGTAGTCTCGTTTTGTAATTGGCGCAGTCGTACGGATTTTCGGAAGTTTATGAATCGCTCATAATAACTTTTTCGTTTTAACGAATTAACCGGAAAGAACCAATTGTTGTGACATTAGGTGAAGTGCTTATTATAGAGCGGATTGATCAAGACATCGATCGATTCCCAATCCATCGCGGATCTGTAAGATCATTCCATTTGATCGAACATCGAGGGATAGGACCCACATTGTCTGTCTCTGCAAGTACCACGCTTTGGAGAAGGACCACATCGCCGAACCAAGTTTGGAACTTATAGAATGACTAGGATCGCCATTCTTCTAGTATTGTAAGTGCAATTGATTTTCTCTCATATTGATGTCGATTGAAAATTTAATTTCTGAATTAGATAGCCTTCGTTTATCACCTTCAGCTGACTCTGTTCCTCAAAATAATTTAGGAGCATTAGATTTAGAAGTAGGAGTAGAAAATATACAAGAAAATTTTGAAAATACAATTTCTTTAAGTAATCATTTACTAATTAATCAATTATTAGAATCAAATATGTCCCAATTTAAACCCGAATATTTAAACTGCGTCCCAGTTTTTGATGGAGACGCAAATGATTTAAATAGATATATATCTACATGCCAATCACTCATAGACGCATTTTACGATGCAAGCAACCCGCGAAATTTTCAAAATATTTATTTGTTAAATTCTTTAATAGGCAAACTTACAGGTCAGGCTAAACTAGTTGTTAACATACAAAATGTAACAACGTGGGACGAACTTAAAGACACATTAAGACGAAATTTTGCAGATCAAAGGGATGAAGCGTGTTTAAATCGTGATTTGGTTATGTTAAAACAAAACACCGGTGAAAAACCAAATGATTTTTACGATAGAGTTTTACATATTTTAAATCTGCTGTGTTCATTTATTGATGCGCATGAGCTAACTAATTCAGCTAAAATTCTAAAACGAGAACTATACAATGAATTAGCTTTAAAAACATTTTTAAGTGGATTATGTGAACCATAAGGGACAACAATAAGATGTATGAGGCCTGAAAATCTTATGCAAGCTTTACAATTTGTAACACAAGAATATAACGTGAATTATTTTCAAAACCAAAATAAATCCGGACCACTCTTAATAAAAAATAATACCAATAACAGTAGCCATAACGTTTTTAAGCCACATCAAAATTTCCAACCGAATTTTATTCAAAGACCAATTTTTAACGCAAATACGCCACACAATGCATTTAGGCCTAATTTTCCGTCACAGCCTATGAATATAAGACCCAATCCTAATAGGCCCCAACCGAGATTTTTTACAAATAATCAAGTTTTTGGTAAGCCTAGAACTAATGGTTTCCACCACCAAAACCAATGTCAGGCGTAGAAACAGCTATATTTAAACCATTCGCTAATAGACCACCACAAAACAACCAACAACAAAACTCTAATTTTTATTCTCAAAATCAAGGATTTAATCCACCTAAATTTGCTTTCGAAGAGCTTCATAATACTGAAACTCATAACATGCCCTATTATGAACAATATTCGTATGAAGAATGTCCACATTCTAGCACATATGACCCGTATCAGAATGTGTATTGTGATCAAAATTATTACGCCCAAAAGACCGAATTTTACGAATATGATTCAGAAAATATTCCTATTGTGACATTACCTGACTCTGACTTCCTAGAAAATACGAATTATTACGAAGAACAAACTGACCGCGAAAATTTTACCAAGGTTCCTCCAGACAACAAAAAACCTTAGAACCTCAATTAATATCATTCAATATGTCAAATCCTAGTGAGTTATCTTATATAATTTTCCCAGAAACAAACCTAAAATTTCTTATTGATTCAGGCTCAACAAGATCTTTTATCGATCCGAATCTTGCAAAAAAAATTTACCCAAATAATATAATAAATGATCCTTTTATAGTTTCGACCGTTTTCCAAAAATCAGCCCATCAATATAGTGCCTTAATTCTTATCTTACTTGACTTGATCGGACTTGACAATTTAAAAATACTTCAAGCTAACCTCGACTTTGATAAAGGCTTATTAGTTACACCTTATACTAGAATTAAATTACGTTTTCACAAAACGCAAAATGAGTTAAATTTTATTACAATCGCCCCACGTGTCGAACAAGTAATACAAGTAAAAACATCGGTAAGGAACGGTGATATCATAATACCACACCAAAGGTATCACAATTGCGAGATACCGGAATGTCTAACTGTTGCAAAAAATGGTTTTGCGATAACAACAATTCTCAACAATACTTGTGAAGAAGTAACCTTAGACTTCTCACAACCCATAAGCGTAGAACGTTTTTATGCGAGTGAATATGAAGAAATAAATTTAAATAATTTTAACGATTGTTCCGAATTAAAAAATTTGGATTTTTCAAAATTTAGAACAAACCATTTAAATTCAGAAGAACAAGCAAAGCTTTTAAAATTAATTCATGAGTACTCAGACATTTTTTATAACGAAGACGAACCTTTAACATTTACAAATGAAATTAAACACCGCATAAGAACCACAGACGAAATCCCGGTTTATTCTAAATCGTATCGCTACCCCTTTATTTATAAGCAAGAGGTAGATAAACAAATAAAGAAAATGCTAGATCAAAAAATAATACGACCGAGTAGCTCTCCGTGGAGTTCACCCATTTGGGTGGTACCCAAGAAGCTAGATGCCTCAGGGAAGCCAAGATACAGGGTAGTAGTCGATCTAAGGGGTGTAAACTCTAAGAGTTTAGATGATAAGTATCCTCTCCCGAATATAACCGATCTATTAGATAAGTTGGGAAAATGTCAGTACTTTAGTACCCTAGACTTAGCCAGTGGATTTCACCAGATCTAAATGCACGAAGATGACATCGAGAAAACGGCATTCAACACAGAAAATGGACATTACGAATTTCTTCGAATGCCCTTCGGGTTGAAAAACGCACCCGAGACATTTCAACGTGTCATGGATAATATCCTGAGAGGAATTCAAAATGAAAAATGCCTTGTATATCTTGACGATATAATTGTATTCTCAACATCATTACAGGAACATTTAGAACGGCTAAAATGCGTTTTTCAAAGGTTAAGAGATTCTAACTTTAAAATCCAGTTAGATAAATCGGAATTTTTAAGAAAAGAAGTGGCATATTTAGGCCATGTCGTCACGGCAGATGGCGTTAAACCAAACCCTGACAAAATAAAAGCAATCAAAGAATTTCCAATACCAAAAACAACAAAACAGATAAAAGGCTTTCTAGGTTTACTTGGATACTACAGACGGTTCATAAAAGACTTCGCTAGAATTACGAAACCACTCACAAAGTGTCTTAAAAAGGGTGCAAAAATCGAACATGACAAAGAATTTATTGAATGCTTCGAATTATGTAAAAATCTGCTAATAAACGAACCAATACTTCAATACCCTGATTTTACCAAGACATTTAATTTAACGACGGATGCCAGCAATGTTGCAGTTGGTGCTGTGTTATCACAAGGACCAATAGGACAAGACTTACCGATCGAACTTTGAATGATTCAGAAAGGAACTATAGTACCACCGAAAAAGAACTTTTGGCAATTGTGTGGGCCACAAAGTATTTTCGCCCATATATTTTTGGAAGAAAAATAAATTTAATTACAGATCATAAACCCCTACAATGGCTAATGAACCAAAAGGATCCCAGTTCTAAATTACTGCGCTGGAGAATAAAAATTGATGAGTTCGACTACAACATTATCTACAAACGGGGTAAATTGAATACCAACGCGGACGCACTTTCTAGAATCGAGTTGCATACCAAAGAAACTGAAGACATTTTTTCACTAAAATCATACGTAGAAAATTTTAATAAATCTTTAGAGGAAACAACCTCAAATGAAAATTTAGACCAAATATCGACCATTGCACAAGCAGATGACAATGAACCCGCGCGTGAGGTCGGTCACACCACAAACAATCAAACAGCTGATGACGAACCACCCGACGACAACATGACAGTACATACAAACCAGAGTGAAGACCCTATAGTAGGAATTCCCATTTACGATATTCCAGTAAACTACGGATCAAATCAGATAATAATTTCCTCTGTATTTCATTCACCTGCACGACCTAAGACGACAATACTATCCGAGAAAAAACGGAGAATCTCTGTTCAAATTTCTGAAAATAATTTTGAAAATGATATCCTGACCTTTATTAAAGAATTAATCATACCTGATAAACAATATCATTTATATTTTGAGAATGCAGAAATGTACGAGCCTTTCTGCGAAGTAATTAGAAAAACATTCAAATGGCCTTCGCTAAAATTTAAGCGCTGCCTGACAAAACTTATTGACGCTACAGACAAACGAGACATACCAGAAATAATTAAAAATTACCACGAGTCAAAAACAAACCATCGCGGTATTGATGAGACTTTGAGCAAAATAAAGGAACGCTATTATTGGCCGAACTTAAAAAATTCTGTTCAAACTTACATTAATGATTGTGAGACATGTCAATTAAGTAAATATGAATGACATCCTATCAATATAAAAATGAACGTAACACCAACTGCTTTAAAACCCTTCGAGATAATACATTTAGATACTTATACACTCGAACAAACCAAATTTTTGACAATAATAGATAGTTTTTCAAAATATGCTCAAGCATATTCTTTGCAATCCCTCGCTGCTACAGAAATCGTAGACAAACTTTTAATATTTTTCTCACATCATAGTATTCCCAAACAAATAATTGTTGACAATGGCACAGAGTTCAAGAACACAATAGTGACAGAACTTTTGAATTTACATAAAATAAAGGTACACTTTTGCTCTCCTAGTCATGCGCAATCAAACGGGCCCGTTGAACGGCTCCACTCTACTTTAGCAGAGCATATAAGGTTACTAAATAACCAAACCTTTAGTAAAACACCAATAAGTCAAAAAATGATTTATGCCATTATTGCATATAACCATTCAATTCATTCTTCCACTAATTTTAAGCCAATTGATGTTATAAATGGTCATACTACAAATAATGATCCTTTTGATATTAAAATAAACCAATTACTTTTAACAGATTATGTCAATAACCATAAAGAAAAATCACAACTTATGTATGCCAATATAAATCAAAAATTAATACAAAAGAAAGAAAAGGTAATATCTAAAATAAATGAAAACCGAGACGACATTGAACTATTTGAACCAAATCAAGACGTTTACGTTAAGAAGCATGTTAGACAAAAACTTGCTGACAAATTCGAAAAACCGACCAAAGTTAAATCTGTAAATAAAAACCGTAAGACAATACAGACGCAACTTCGTACTAAAATTCACATGGACAACTTAAAACGACCTTTAAGGAGAACTTACAGCTTTGACTAAAACAAACGTATTATATTTCAGCTTGGTCGCCGCCGTTATCGGAGACAGAGAAAAAATTATTATCAGACAACTAGACGACAACCCAGGAATCGTGCCGATTAAGCTAGGACAAGCTAAACTTACAGAATACACGTATACCTTAATTCACTATTATGACTTAAATCCAATAATATCTGAAATTAATAAATTAAACGCGAAATCAAAAAATATTACAAATTCATTAATTATACATAAAGAATACTATGCCGAATCATCTAATTACTTAAAAATTCTTACAATTTCTCAAGAACGCGTAGAAAATAAAATTAAAGAAATTTTACCCCATCCATTAAGAAATAAAAGAGGATTAATTAATGCTGCAGGGTCTGTTTTTAAGGCTGTAACGGGAAACTTAGATGCGGAAGATGGCGCTCGCTACGAAAACCTAATAAAAAACTTACAAGGAAACCAAAAATTATTAAGTAATAACATACGTAACCTAAATCAGATTTCAACAAGCGTCATTACGAGTTTTAACACAACAATTCAAAAAATAAGGCAAAATGAAAAACTTCTCGAGGGTAAAATAAAACAAATAAGTTATATTGTACAAAAAACAACGTACAAAGAGAACATGTATTTTATTAAAGGCACTCTTGATCAAATTATTAACTTGTACGAAATAATCGATTCCATTTTACAAGATGTTGAAAACTCCGTTACATTCGCAAAGCTTAAAATATTTCACCCGAGCATAATTCAAACCAAAGATCTTTTAAATGAACTCAAAAGACTCGAAAAAATGGTAGGTTCAAAACATTTAATTTTACCCACTAACCTAGAAAATATATTTTTATTCGAAAATATCATAGACGTCGACTGTTTTACCCTAAATAACCGTGTAACATATTTATTACGAATTCCAGTAACCAATCCAAATAGTTTTTCTTATTATCACTTGTACTCTATACCAATTGAGCATCAGAGTCTGTTTAAGGTTGTTATACCGCGGAACAAATATTTACTTAAAAATCAATTGTACTTTACTCATCGTCCGGACCCTTGCCAAGAAGTTGTGCCCAACCTATTTCTTTGCAAAAAAGAAGACCTCACAGAGATCACTTCAAAAAGTCCTTGCGAAGTACAGCTCTTACAGACCACAAAAAGCACTTCTACCTGCCAACAAATCGACGTTACAATAAGTCGACCTGTAATAAGTCAATTGGATAATTCCAATCAATGGATTGTAGTTTTGCCAAATACCGAACTAGTAGAACTGCAATGTGACTCCCAAGAAGAACGCCAAAAACTACATGGAAGTTATATCTTGACCCTTCCAACAGGATGCCAAGCAAAAATCAACGATATGTTGATTATCAATAATCAAAACGACGTCGATACTAATAATCAACCCATCCTGTTCCCGGACTTCCAAGATACACCTGAACAAGAATTTCCCGTCCTGAATTTGAGCTTCCATTTACAAGAAATCAAATTAGACGAACTTCACAAAATCAAAAACAAAATTGAAGAAAATCATGTCCCAGAACTTTTCGACCGAATTTCGAAATTTCCAAGCCTATGGACAATTTTTATATACACCCTTTTTCTAGCTATTTTTGGATATTTTTTGTTTAGATATTTTATCCGAAATAGATGTTTGAAAAAGATGACCGCAACCACAACCACAACAGAACCGAATCCGAGCCAACTCATTGAACTACCCCCTATCAGGGTTAGTTAAATCTAAGAAGGGAGGAGTTATCTGACCATCCAACCAAGGAACCTGCTGACACTGCATATTAGATGACCGCTAATATATGCGAATTTCTGCGACGCGAGGCCAGTCAGTTGAAAGCATCGACGTAAAACATTTTATTTTTGTTTCTAAATAACTTTTAAAAATTTTTTAAATTTTTTAAAAAGGCGATTCCGTAGTCTCGTTTTGTAATTCATATAACTCCAGGTGGGGCGCATGCGAAATAACGTACCCTACAAAGCTTTAGGAGTTGATTTGCAAAATATAAAGCATTTTTTCTGAACCTAACAATTTATTCTTAGCATTAGAGCAACTTTTTGTATCCCTGAGTCTTAAAAAACTTAATGTCTAATCATTACAGCTCCTGTAAAATATGTTCTGTCTGATCTAAGAAAACAATTCGAATGTTTACTGTTCTTTCATGACATCTTCATAAAAGATTTTTTGTGAGTTGATCAATTCTAATATCACATACTTCGAACACATATTTATTAAATGATAGGATTTTGCTTTATTTTATTTTTTTCCAAATGGGATCCCTTGATTATGTTATATTATATTATGTTAAATTATTTGTTTTGTACTTGGTAGTCGAATCGCTGGTAATGATATATGATTGGTAATTCTACAATTGTCTTCGTTGGAATATAGAGACAAAAATTTAATATTAGAAAGACTTTCAATCGTTATACTTTGTTTTTTTAGTCTCTAGATCAACATAAATTTCAAGATCTGTTTTATTCAACTAATATTAGGAATGTAATATTTGAAGAAAGGCTCTTTTTGGAAGCACTCTGTACTAAATAAATTCCTCATAACTGGGGAACTAGGGTTATTTTTATTTCTTAAAACATCTATTAAGTGACATTAGTGTCCAAGTGAAACGCTTGACTACACCCAGAGGATGAACAAAATCGTTTTATGTTTTCCTCTGACTTCGAGGGTATTAGGGCTGTCTAAACCGGATTTAAAAAATATACCAATCAAAAGAAAATTCACCTGCCGCTCTCATTTAAAGGAGTCACAAGGGAAAACTTTATTTTCTTCTAAGACAAGCTCTTCCATTTTATAGCTGATAAACTTCATGTTTCCTCTCCCATCACCTTTCGCTCTTCCTAGTATTTTATCTGATTAAATGAAAGTGCTGACATAAAGCGGGGACAACAGTAAATTCACAGTCGGGAGTTTCTCTAAATCTATAACACATAACAGAAAGTAATATTATAGATCAAATTATCGTATTGGCGTTAAGAGTAATAAAAGAGTTTCCAAAAACCGGCTTGCATATTTAATTACTTACCTACTAACAAGGACTTTTATTCCCGTTAGATCTAGAACGTTCTATTAATTACACGTGTGATATTTAAGTAAGTATGCTTTTTAATAATAATTATAATGAAAAGATCTCTGTTAGGATAAATATTTAATTTTTTACTTTAAAGGCCGACCAGTATTGTCAAAACTAAACAAATTTTAATAGGCAGTTACACAGTTACCAGTTTAAAAACATAGAGTTTAATGTAGCAATATAATTTGCAAATCAATGTCACACGGAGGATTTATTCAGATATTATACCGATGTACCTTATTGAAACTTTATCACCGTGCTAATATAAAAGATCGCATTAAACAAAATCCTTAAAGAAACACTTTAAAAAGTAGCTAAAATTTCATACATCTAAATTTTAGTTACATTGGACCATCTTCATCAACAAAAACCTCAAACAGTCCTTATATTTTTATTTGCATAAAAATGCGTGAAATTTTAACCAAATTTGTATTTTTTTACGTTTTAAATATTTATTTTTATAAATATATGTAAAGAAAAAAGGGATTATATTGAATAGGAAAATCAAATAGTCACAAAAGCTTATGTTTAAACAAAATATATTTTATTTCAGGTAATTATTAACTGTTAGAAAATGAAATAAAACTTATTTCATTCAAAAATAAGCTCTTGTGATTATTTGGCTTTCGTTTAGAGCATAATCTCTTTTTTTTTCTCTACATACAATCATACAAAGAACTTTTTAAAACATAAAAATCAAATTTTCTTGTGATTATTATTTTGTTTTAATTGAGAAATGTAATACATATATGAGCAGATTAAACACCAACTTTCCGAGCAGTAGCACGGCTTTCTCCCTCATAAATCCACATTAACAAATCTAATCATTTTCTCTCAATACTTCCATAAGACTCTAAACAATAAAATCCAAGTCGATGATGTATTCACAGATTTTGAAAAAGCATTCGATAAAATTAAACATTAACTTCTTAAAGCTCTTACAGATATGAATCTTACACCCCCTCTTATTAGGCTCATAATGTCATATCTATTGGGAAGGCAGAATATTGTGGAAATTGGTGGTTCCAGGTCAAAGACGTATTCTGGTACATCAGGCGTACCACAAGACACAAATCTGCGACCTTTACTTATTATTGCAGTTAATGATATGTGTAAATCACTTATTTGAAAATTGCCAAAACCCTTCTCTTTGCTGATGACTTTAAGCTATTTTTCTGAAAATGATAGAGATGCGACTGTAACAACTTACAGGAAGACCTCAATAAGGTAGTCAGCTGGTGTGAAGAGAATGGTTTTTCCCTTAATGTTCGGTAGCGCGCATCTATGTGTTTTTCTCTGCATAAAAATATTCACTATTAACGGTCTGCCTCTGCCTTCAACTTGTAGTTAGAAGGACTTGGGTGTTACATATGACTCTGCATTAACGTTTACCGAGCATATTACTGTAAAGGTTAGTGAAGCTCATAAATTATTGGGCTTTATCATTAGAATCACAACAGACTTTCATCAAGATGTGTACTGTAAGTTGTTTGATAGTCTCGTGTTGCCTAGATTGGAATATGGCTGTCTTAAATGGGCTCCACAATATGAAATTTGGGTTAACTGAGTTCAAAGAATCCAAAGAATGTTTCTTAAATTTCTATATTTTAAAAAAATTGGATACTACCCTGGCGATAAATTTGCTTCAAATGTTTAAATGTTTATCTATGGAAAATAAAAGAATAAAAACTTGCATTGTTTTTCTTTTCAAAATTAATAGGAATCAGGTAGGTTGTCCAGAAATTAAAATTTTTGTTAATGCAGGAAGCACTAGATCAAGAAACACATTTTACTTAGACTTTCCCCATATTAATAGTTTTAAGGCCTATATACAGAATGTGCTCACTGTTTAATAAATATGCTAATGATATTGGATTGACTATATTTCCCTGAAGCGATTCAAGAACAAAATAACAGATACACTTTTTCAATCTCAACTTGTAAATTAGTATTATTGTGTATGTATTTTTAGGACAATAACCATTTTTGTTAGTATGTAAAGTTGTATAGTGTGTTTAATATATTTATTGTGTTAGCTTTAAGTCCCAGTGTCTGTAATTGGCATTTTTTTTGCTGTTGATGCTGTGAAATAAATACAATGTATTATTTAAAAAATAAAATATTCAGTTTGGTCTCTTCGTACAAAAACTACAGACACATATATATATATATATATATATATATATATATATATATATATATATATATATATATATATATATATATATATATATATATATATATATATATATATATATATATATATATATATATATATGTGTGTATATATTCAATTTTCAAATTGATTTGCAGATTTTGACCGTTCTATTAGATATAAATCTCTATAATTCGGTGTGCTTATTAGTGACATTATAAGTATTAGTTCACCAGTTTTTACCAAAATCCATTAACCACAATGTAAAAGTTACATACAAATTCTATAAATTAAAATATATTTAATTTTTTTAACCAATTATTAATATGAATTGATAAAATGAGTTATGTAGTACGAGAGAAGTTGTGAATAAATGCGAATTTACCGATTTTTGTATTTGTTTTTTCTTTATTTTTATTATTATTAATATTATTTATGTATTCTCTATAACTTTTTTACGGTCTATAGGTAATGTCATTTATTATTCTCCTATATTAAAAAGAATATTTCCTTCCAGAACTTGAGTTTTTACCAATTATGTAAACTTTTACTAGACCGCCATTTTGTTTTGCTCGATATGATTGACACTATAATTTTATCAGTTTACACCTTATCCAACTTGATTTTTCTTCAAAAATGTTATCATTTCATCTCCATGTGATCCACGATTATATTCGGCCTCATCTTTACAGATTTTCTCACTTACGCACCATATTGCACAAGAATTCACACAAAAATTGTCAAGAATGACCCAAAAACTTACAAAAACCATCCAAAAACAATGCTCTTTTTCAAGGCAACACAGCTTTATTCGGTTTACTGGTTTATTATTTTTGTAATTTATATAAAAATATAAATATTTAAGCAATGGCAGTGTATGAAAACAAAAAACATAATTAATAATAATTATACATAGTTCATGAATGAAAATGATTCAAAAAAACAAAACAAGTAATAATTTTGACAATATTTGATTGCGTTCAAATCAAAACAATTTTTTCTCCTGTTATTATCTATGTCTATGAAAAAGGCAATAACATAACGGAAGTCGCCAAGAAGCTATGAATAAGTCAGTGTTGGCCATCTCTCTCAGAAATTAAATACAAATAAGAGAGAGAAGGATAGTAACGCAGTTTTATACTGTGACTATAAATACCATGTTAATTTAAAAATAACATGTATATGTTGCTAAACAGAAGCCAACATTATACCAAAAGGGGCCTTGAGTGGAGATCCAGGAAAGAGGAATATCCTGGAAGAAGACACCCTTTTATTTAATGGACCGATCATTAATTCAAACTGTACGCAGACATCGCCAAACACAAAAGAGTGACAGGTTTTAGGAAAGGCCTATGACTAGCAGTAAACGCAGTAGGGTTAATTGATGTTTATGCTTGTGATAATGATAAATTGCGCTTATTGATCCTATTCGATGAATTTAATTTTAATGCAGAAGACTAAATGGTTGCTATAAATGAAAAATTATTTTAATTTTAATTACCTAATTCATTAGGTTTTTCTTTCTTGGGAGTGTAAGATCGCGGGGTTAAAATAAAGTGTTTTCTTTCGGTTGTTACCACAAACAAAAGTTTCGAAGATTCGTTGTATTCACACTGTACAATTTCCATTTTTCACGAACACAATGTAAACAAGTTAAATAACGATTTCAAGCATGTTTACCTATCTAGTTATTTGTGACGACTGTGAATACAGGAAAGATTGTTTAATAGCGACGTAAATTATATCAGTTGAGATACCTGCCGGTGCTCCCGGAAAAAACTATTGAGTTAAAAGTATGGAAATAGTAGTTTCTGATTAAGTTATCATAGGTACTGCTTAACTTTTTGGTGTCAGTTTTTGAGTTTACCGAATATGCATTTGTTTGTATTTCAATTATCTCAAGAGATTCCCTTTCTCTTGTATTATTTTCTGTTTTTAAAATTTTCACGTTTTCGATATGTTTATTTTCTACTGCGTGATTAGTAATAACTGTCTTATTTTTGTATCATATTTGTGACTGGTTATGATATTATCAAATTGTTGGCTGGTTTGTCGGATGTAAACTCCATTACAATCGTTGCAAGGAATTTGATATACTCCGTGAGTTTTTTTTATTATAGAAATATTGATTTAATTGAGTAATATTTCTTTTTAGAAGCTTGTGACTTTTATGTGCGACTTGTATGTTATATGTTTTAAATAAATGTGTTAGTTTCTCCGATGACGCAAGCACGTACAGTAAGGTGAAGAGAGGTGATCAGTTTTATGATAAACAGAAGCTGCACAAAGAAGAAATTCCACTAAGACCCATAGTTTTCTGTATATAGTCACCTCTTGAAAAAATATCTAAATTTCTTTACAAAACATTCACAATGGAAAATTTTGTTTTGTTTGTTACCAAAAAAGAAAAAATCTAACATTTTTTCTTTTTTGGTAACAACTTTTTGAAAACTTTGGCAACATGGCTTAGCGCTCGTAAGGCTTGGCGGGCCACTCTTAGGAATAATCTAACACGCGACCTAAATCGTAATTTCTAATGTTAGAAAAAATCTAATGAAACGACTAAAATCGTATCTAAAATATTCAAATTAGAGTTATTGAATTCGTGTGTGAATAGTGTCAATTTTCATTAAACTTTTAATTTTTGAACGATATTTGCTCAGGCAATGGATCCGAAAACGAAGGCGCAGCTACTTCAATGATACAAGGAGTCCGTCAGAAGTAGAAGAGTCGTCTGATTGCGATACTGAGATTACTGCCGACGATTGTAATATTGTGAAAAATGTGGAAGAGACTGCACCGCCTGATGAATGCAATGAAGAACAGGAATGTCAGCCCAGTAGTGACTATTCTTCCCCAGAACCAATGTTTTTTGGAAAAAATAGATTGGGGTGGTTCAAGCATAAACAAAATGTAAACAGAGGTAAAACGGCACAGTCAAACATAATAACCAAACTACCAGGTGTCAGACCAATGGCTAAAAATGCAACAATAAACTTGGACTGTTGGAAATTGTTTTTTTCCAATGACATAATTAAAGATACAGTAAGTTTCACGAACCAGAAGTTAGATGTTATGTGATCATCTTTTCAGCGAACAAGAGACTGCCCTCTCAAAGATTATGACGAAATAAATGCGTTCATTACTATTTTATATATGGCAGGAGTACAAAGGAGTCATCACTTGAATACTTCGGACTTATGGGCTAATGATGGAACTGCACCAGAATACTTTGCTGCAGTGATGTCCGAAAGGCGATTGCACACTCTATTACAGGCTATAGGGTTTAATGACAGCAACACCAGGAAAGATAGAGCAAAATTTGATAACTAGGAGCCAAGTCCGTAAGTTATTTGAAAATTTTGTTCAAAAATGCTCTTAATGTTATACTGTGGGAATTTTTACAACCGACGAAATGCTTGAAGCTTTCCGAGGAAGGTGCCGCTTTAGGCAATATATTGCCAATAAACCGGCATAATATGGCATTAAAATATATTCATTGGCAGACCCAAGAACCTTCTATACGTACAACATGGAGATTTATGCTGGAAAGCAACCAGTAGGTCGTTACAACTTACCAAATGATGCTTCTAGTGTGGTAAAGCGCCTTATTGTACCTATAAGTAAATCTGGGAGAAACGTCACTATGGATAATTATTTTACCTCAGTGCCCTTAGCAAATGACCTTTACGTAAACTACAAACTGACAGTTGTGGGCACTTTACGAAAAAATAAGCGTGACAAACCAGTAGAATTTCTAGAAGTCAAAAGTCGACCACTATACAGTAGCATGTTTGCTTATGGAAAAGACTCTAACAAATGTATTTTAACCTCCTATGTTCCGGGGAGAAACAAGAATGTTCTTCTTCTTTCCACCTACCATGATGACTCAATTGATAGTACTACAAAAGAAGCCTGCAAATCAGAAATAATAACCTTGGGTAATATTACAAAAGGTGGTGTTGACGTAGTGGATAGACTCAAAACACAATATTCAGTAACCAGAAAAAGCAATAGGTGGCCATTTACAGTGTTTTGTTCACTATTGAATATTGCTACTATTAACTCCCAAATAATTTATCACAATAATACCCAAATCACTATAAGAAGAAGATATATATATATATATATATATATATATATATATATATATATATATATATATATATATCAGATTTGTCCAAGCAACTTATTTCAGCCCATATACAAAAGAGAGCTTCTATTACATCTCTGAGTATTCCATTACTTCAAAAGATTTCTAATGTTATTGGAAGGAAGATCAGTCCACTAAAGCCTGTTCAGAACATACAGACGAAACCCCGCTGTCATTATTGTCCAGTAAGAAAAAACAGATTTAGGCAGCATAACTGCTCAAGCTGCATGAATCCCATCTGCAA
This sequence comes from Kuschelorhynchus macadamiae, assembly GCA_030620095.1. Lineage (NCBI taxonomy): Eukaryota > Metazoa > Arthropoda > Insecta > Coleoptera > Curculionidae > Kuschelorhynchus > Kuschelorhynchus macadamiae. The sequence goes on along the minus strand of JAUTXW010001917.1, from coordinate 1,456,408 downwards.
GGAGCATTCTTCCACAATAACATACATATGTATTGAATGCCCAAGAAGAAATGAGGAACAAGATTACGATTCCTGAGTCCTGTGTTTGTTTTTGCTTAAAATTGTTTTATTTTATGAAGCAATGTTTATTTATTATTACACAATAATTGTTCATTTTATAAGTTAATAAACTGCGTGTATTTCTCTTTGTATTTTTATTATTTGTTTGATTGTTTTAGTTTTAGTTAAAAGATTAAATAAATACTGTCATTTTAACAATAAAATTGTTTTTATATCTAATTAAAACAATAAAAATAACACAATATATAAAATTGTTCCAAATTGGCAGTGTTAGATAAATTGTAAAGCGCGACCGAATACGTAACAAAATAGAGCGCGACTGTTTCCGGGTTTTAAAATACAAAAAAATGCAGATTCGGTAGACTCAAAAACTGGCACCAAAAAAATCACGAAATATATATTATACCTTAATAAGAAACTAGAGGGAATAAAGTATTTCTATACTTTTAACTCAATAGTTTCTTCCGAAAGCACCCGCAGGTATTTCATCTGATACATTTTACGTCATTTCACTATTAAGCAATCTTTCCTGCATTGGTAGTCGTCACAAATAACCCGATAGCCAAGCATGCTTGAAAAAAATTTTTAGTTTGTTTACATGTATTCCTTAACAATGAAAATTGCACAGTATTTGAAATCGAATATTTGCTTTGTTTTTTTATCTTTGAGAATTACATTATACAATGAATGTTCCAAACTTTTGTTAGCGGTAAGTTTTATAAACATTTTTCTATTTACATTATATGTTTAATTACCTTTTATGGTTCTTTTTAACAGACCAGATTATAATTTTCTGAAGAAGGTCCATTATACAGGGTTGAGGGTCCTCCTATTTGGCCATTCACCTAATATAGGGTTTTTGGGGTTTATACAAAATCGTTCAAGATTTATGGCAATTTTTCGAAAACATTAGAGGTGACATCTCAATTTTTTACGGCAAAATATTGCAAAACGTTCTTCTTTCAACATCTATTTTTTTTAAATTTATTCGTACTAGCCTGGATGGGTCGAAAAAGGCGAAAACTTCAAAACATAAAAATTATTAATAACAAAAAAAAGAAAAAAATCAAGTCAAGTCAAGGTGCATAAATTATATTTGATCACGGACGTTAATAGGGATTTGGTATAACAGTGTTCTAAAATCTTTCCCGAAAACTGGAGACATCAGTGTGCAGTAAGCCTTTCCCACTCCAGAGGTTAAGAGACCACCTATTTTAACTAGTTGTGCGAATATAGCGAGGCTTTTCAGAAGCGTAGTAATGAAAATTATGTCTCTCTGAATTTGTTGTTGTGTCCAGTGACAAAAATCTAGTCGCCTGTGATAATCACCCCCATACGATTCTTGAAGTAGTTGAATGAATGTGGTATGGGTGAAACTTGTTATTTTTTAGTATTCGTAGAACAATAGTTTTCATAAAATCTTCTCTGCAATTCTTCTTGAGCCGATATGTGGTCTTTCTATAAGTTTTAAGTTTATCGCTAAGGTATTTTCCTCATTTAAAAAGGTTTGGCTCAATCAGTTTACGTGTATTCTACATTTTTCCGGTCTCATCAAACCATTCCATAAGCCTTTCAAATGCGCTTGTGTGTGATTGTCTTCTGTCAAGATACTTTTCGTGATATATTCTTCAACATTCCACAAAAATAGAAATGTAAACAAACATAATTTTCGTTATAACGCTACTGAAGGACCTCAACCTCGCACAACTGGTCAAAACAGGTGGTCTCTTAACGTCAAATGTACCTCTAATATTGTAGAAAAGTTGCCATAAATCTTGATCGACTCTGTATAGACCCCACAAATCCTATATTGGGTGAATGATCAAAAAGGGGGAATCTGAAAATTTAATAGTATACAGGGCAATCCATTTAAATTAAACGAGAAATTTTGCACCGTAGATTTTTATTTCCCTGTATACCGTTATTAAAGGATACTAAAAAAATGCCTCAGTTGAAAGAAGGCCACATTAGGAAATTATTTATGTTAGTGCATTAAAAAAAATACAGGAGGTCAAGTGTACCTCTGATATTTTCGAATATATATATATATATATATATATATATATATATATATATATATATATGCAACAGTATTTTAACAAATTTTAAAAACAAAAATAATCTTTAATTTGAAAATAAAGAACTAAACAGTAAAATTAAAAAACTAACTCCTTCTTAAAAGAACATTCCAATTTGACTATTTTAAAACCTGACAAATCAAATAAAACTGTCATTATGGAGACACAGAAATATGATAACAAAATAAATAATTTACTAAATGGCACCACAACTTATAAACAAATCAAAATCGATCCAACCAGACAGTATCAAAAAAAAAATAACGAACTCATAGAGAAGTGGAATAGAAAAGGTTATACTTCACCCGATACTGCTTCTAAACTAAAAATTAATAATGCTCTCCCACCAAAAATTTACGGGCTTGCCAAACTAGATGAAGAGGGAATTCCTTTTCATCCTATTATATTTTGTATTCAATCCGCTTTCAATTCTTTGTGAAGCTTCTTAAAAAATATAATTTCAAAAGTAATAAACAAAAATGATTACTATATTAAAGATTCCTCCCATTTCAAGGAAAAAATAAAACACTTCCATGTACCACATAATCATGTATTAATATCCTTAGGTGTAGTTTCCCCTAATACCCACGTGCCAATAAATCTTAGACGTAATAAAAATAAATGAAATGATATAAAAAAATATACAGATATATCGCTAGACGAATTTATAGAAGCTGTAGAGCTAACATTAGATTCCACATATTTTTTATACAAATATAAAATATATAAACAGACTGAGGGATGTGTAATGGATGCAAGTATATCTAGCGTAGTTACACAATGAAAAATTTAGAGGAAAACATAATATCAAAACTAGATTTTAATTTACCATTCTTCTATGGATACTTCTCTGGTACCCAAATAAAAAACCGATTACATACTCACAATGTTTAACAGTGGCCTTCCAAATATACAGTTCACTGTTGAGATTGAAAAAAACCAAGAAATTCGCTTTTTAGATATAACACTGCACAGAAAAAAAACAACTCCAACAGAACACAGTGGTATACAAAACAAACATGGTCTAGTAGGTACATAAATTACTCATCCAATCTCCCTCTTACTCAGAAAAAATCTGTTATAATCGGCTTTGCTCCTTGCAATCCAATTATCAGATCCCGAGTTTCGAAAAGAATCAATCAATACTCATTTAAGAAACTCGGTTTTTAAAAAAAGAATCAATAAACGTTACAACACCTTGAGTCACCAAAAAACAATTCAATGAAATAAAACAAAGAAAATGTACTTGACACTGCCATATATACAGGGGCTCTCCGAACAATTTAAACATTTATTCTCTAAATATAACATACAAGTTGCTCATAAGGGGTATAATTTACTGGATCAACATTACACAAAACTTAAGACAAAAACTTCAAAATTAAAAAAGACACATATAGCATAACAGGTACCATGCAAGGATTGTGATGGCGTTAATAATGGGCAAACACAACAATATCAAGAATATATGTCCATAAGTACGACAAAAAAACCAAACTGCGTTAACAAAAGACGCACAAGAAACAGAAATTTTAAAAACGGAATTTCCTAAAAGAAGAAAGAAATTTACGAGTCGACAGAAATAAAACAAAAATAGGCAAGCTATAAATGACAAAAATGATATAGATGTGTTAAATAAAGTGTACTACGATATAATATAACTAAGGTAAGCGCCATCCGTCCCTTCTATTCGAACGTTATTCTGTTTGAAAATATTAAAATTTAAATCAGTATCGCCAAATAGCGAGTTGCAAACAGTATGTTGTTGTGGTCGTCTTCTTTGTTACATGTCTAGTAATTCGCAAAATAAGTGAAATTTGTTCTTTATAAAATTTTGTAATAATAATGGATTACTTACGTTTCATGGTGAGTCAAAAGAAATTAAAGCTTTTATTGTAAAATATAAGTTTGATAAAGACAAGGGTGTTCCTGCCAAAACGTCAAAAAATTTTTTTAAATTTACAATATGTAACATCACTAATACCTAAGTCACAAGTATTTTTTTTCGAACCTATATACAAGAAAATTATAGATATTAACAATATAAAAGGATATATAATAATACAATTTAGCGAAAAGAAAACACACTGACACTAGTGTAAATTCAAGTTTATATTTACAGTAAGAATCAGGATTCTTCCACTTTTCATTTTATTATTTCTGTAAATACATATCAACGAAAAGACGTATTTTATAACAAAGTGTTTGCGAATTAGATGTATTGTCACATTTCGAGTTTTTGAAATACAGACAATTCTCCCAATGCAACGGTTCATAAAGAAATCCTGAAAATGAGATGTCATGTACGCCTTTCACAAGGCTCTAAATAAAAAAAAATCAATCAGCACAATCATGGAAAACATTTCAGAGAAAATTGAAAAGATGAACAAAATTGATTGTATAGTCTTATTTAAGAAGAGGCACATTTATATTTTTGTAAAAGAAGTAGATCTGAGGTGTAGATAAAACTGACGACTTGTTATAACTAAATTGCTAAATTTAGAATTTTGTTTAAATACAGGCTTTGATTTAGAAAAAGGAGCTGCTAAATTTCGTATTACAAATGGAAAAGAAAATGTAATTTGTAATACTTTTAAAAATTAGCTTTACAGATTCAAACAGTTGTGAATTTTAGTAAATTAGTCTTTAAACCTTTAGTTTATTACCAGTCATCATGATTCTTTGGTTTAAGCTTATTTCCTTCGATTGACACCGTCACGAACAAATGAAGATTCGACAATTTAGACCCGATGCGTAAAGGCTCATGCTCAAGAAATTCAATAATTTGTTTAACACTTCTTTTTCGGTATTCGAGTTTATAATTAGAGAAACATTGGTCTTTTACCCGAAACTTCGCTGGTTATGATTTTTTTCTTTCAAATTGTTAGGAATAATGAAGTGTGATCCAATTTAATTCAGTATATAGTCAGTATAACAGTTTAATTTTGGAAAAGACAGTATATATGTGTTACTTTCTTTTCAAAAAAAAATTTTTCGGTGCCATTTTCTTCTATCATATTGGGTTCTTATTAATATTTTGCCAGTTTCTTAATACCTATGCCACACTTGACTTTTAGGCATAATTTAAAATAAATTCAATAAGCTGTTTTTACATTGACACAAACCCCATTTTGTTACATCATGTTGAATTCTTACCAGTTTATCCCATTTTCACATTTAATTTCTTTGCTGAATTTAAAGTCAATTGAGCAAGATTTTCTTACATTTCGTACCACAACTTTACCAGATATGTTTATAAAAACAGATCTACTCTTCCGTTAAATCGATCTGCTCATCATTATAACATACGCATGAGGGAACTGTTCTTGCCTAATGAATATTATTAGATCTAAGTTAAAAATACTACTACTTTTTATTCCCACCAAGACTTTTTACATGGATTTAATTTGTATTGTTTTACTAGTTGTTTAACTTATTATTAGACGTCTTTTTCAGTTATTGTTTGACTTTTGTAATACTTTTCAGTTGAGGAAGTAAATCATTGATTGATCGACTAATTGTATATCTTGTAGTATTTGGGGCTTTTGCTGGACGGTGGCTTGAGGTTTGAGGGTCATGTTGCATTCTAGTATCTCTATATAACAATTAATTCTTGCTCAAAAATTGAAATTAATTAAATAAGTAATATTTTCAGGCTGATTTTTTAAATATTTTATTAACCCGCTATTTTGTTTTACTATCTTGGATTTATATCAAAATGTTACCAGTTTATTCCTATGTAACACTTGATTTTTGTGAAAAATTTGAGGCAAACTGGATAATTACTTTTTTTTAGTAATATTATCGTTAAATCGTTTTGTTTACTTTTTGCCTACGTGAGTTTCTTGTTTTAGTGTATTATTTTATTAGTTTTTGTGATTATTAAAATGAATATTGATTCTAACAATAAGTTCTAAGCCATTGGCCATATGGACAAATGTGTTTAAGCCTGGTTGACCTGCTTTTTGCTTGTAATTATAAAGCGTTTGTGATGAATTTGTAAATGACTGTGACGGTAAATATTTTAAGTTTAAGTTTACCAAGAAAAGTTATAATATTGCACATTATTATATTTTGATTTTATTTTGCTGTAAAAGACAATATTGTAAAAAGGTAATTTTGCACTAGATAGTTCGAATAAATTATTAGAGTAAAGCATTAACATATTCCTACATTTACAACCGACGCTGACAGAGGTTGTAGGTGTAAAGTAAATTTCGAATTTTTTCTGCGGCATATTACTCTTTGTTTTCTTCTATTAATTTGGTAAAGTGGATTAATTTAGTCATATGTTGCGACAAACTAACGATAATATGTGTACGCCCATTTAAACTTTTAGAAATTTTGCATCAATATGGCGGGTGCGCTTTTATTATCGCCACTGTCCTTATAAAGTCACTGTAGACCGAATCTCGTACCAGCACCCCCTATCGCCGGAACCTCAAGTACAAGAGGTAATAGTTTCCTTGTAGTAAATAAGTACTGTAATTCTTACTTCTAAGTTGCAACCGAAGAATAAAGGCTGGCAGTTTAAAGTAACATTAGACGATAACTTTTTCTACTCTTCAACGACTCGTTTTACTTTATAGTAATACCTTATAGGAGTACATTTTGTACGTAATGGAGTAGTCGCTGCAAGGTTCAGGAAGGTTCTGATACTTAAACGTTGTAATTTGGTAAACAGGTTAGAAGCAGTAACTTTGAAAAATTACTATTATGTCACTGAAAAGAAAAGAACTGACGACCTTGGAGTCAGTTACCTATGTAGTTGCTTGGCAGTAGTAATCACATAATTATACATAGGAAATTACTATAAAGTATTACTCGCAGTAACAAATACATATGTAATACTTAAAAACGTGTAACAAAAAGTGGTTATTGACATATACTATATAGTATAGATTAGTAATAAATACGTAAAAACCCTTAAAGAGTAGTAGTAGTAAACAGTTATAGCTACTTTAGTGTCAGCTGGGTTACCAGTTGGTTCCAACATAATACTTGATGTTTGTACAAAATTTAAAAAAAATTGGAAAAGTAGTTTTTTAATAATAATTTTTTTAACATTTCACTAGGCCGCCATTTTGTTTCGCTTTTTTCTAGTTTTATCAAAATGTTACCAGGTCATCCCCATATGACCCTTATCTTTTGACCAAAATGTGGAGTCAATCGGGTAAGCAGTTTTTAGCTATGCCTTAAACAGGCAGACGTACAGAGCGACGCAATCGAGAAAACATGTTTTTCAGCATCTAGGGGCCCTAAAACATGAAGATCTGAAAAATCTCGGAGGGTGATTTTTCACTATTACAATACTTTTAAGAGGGAAGTAATATTTGCCAAAAAATTTTAAATTATAGATTACAAATTAAGATGCCTATATAATTCAAGAAAAGTGCGTTTAAAATGAGGCAATACTAAGATTATGCCGATACAAGAAGGTTTTGTTAAAACTATAAAGTATTTTTCATTACATTGCCGTCTAAAATTACCAAAAAATATTTTCTTAAGGATTAAATTGGTTTCAAAGCAAAACTTTATCTAAGAGTACAAAATGTGCATAAGAAATAGAGCTGAAGAAGATTGACGTGATATTTTCAAAAACCATAAATGATTATAAAAAACAGACGAATAATACAGACTGTAAAAGTTTTACAATCTCATTTTAAATTCTTAAAATATACATTTTTCCCAAATAATACATCACTTTCTAAAGAAATATTTGACATAATACTCTGAACGAAGGCTTTGATTTTCTGAAAGATGATTCTGATTTAAGAAATTCGCAATTTGCATTTATTTTGGAAACAACAATATAACCTATTCTTACATCAGCCCATACTTGTTTTGAGAAGATTCGGTAATCTGTTTACTGGTTAAAATTCCGGCGCTCAACTAGTTTACCACCTAGGTTAATACTATTTTTATTAATTCGTAAAAATAAATTTCTTTCTCTTAAAAATGAAACATTTCTTTTATACATAGTATGTCATTCCAAACAAAAAAGGTATTTAGTTCGAGTTTGAAAACGACCACCTTCACAGGAGTAATGTAAAACTGAATAATTGCTTTGATTGTAAATAGAATAAGTTAAAAATAGACTTTGCTTTTTCAATTTTCATTTGACTCCACCATTTTTTCATTAAATACTGACATGTGGATTTTTCACGTTTGACAAAAGGCACTATTTGTCCAAGCAAGCATTGCTTGCTTTGTCAGCTTCATAAGTGGTTTTTTTCACTATGTTTACCTGAATCTTGAACAACCGAGAAAACTTTGGTTAGCTCGTAGCTTTACTATGTTGATACCCTTAGTTGTAGGGCTTTAATCTGTTTTTATAAAAGTATAGACAAGAATAATGTTTTGAATAATATAATCATTTTTACTGCAGAATATCAACTGACAACAATCTAAAATTGCAAATAGTTATGTCTTGTTTAACAACTACCTATTCAGGATTCGTATTGTGTAAATTTACGGAATTAACAGTAGTAAATTCGAACGTGTTGTCCGCAGTTTCCTGACCAATTTGGAGCTAGGCTATTTCCAAAGGGTGGTGAGACAATATAAGTCCATCATGAATTCGGGAATTCGTTTCTAGTCAGGAATAATAAGAGAATCATTACTGAAATGTTCAATATTGGTATGTTTTGAACGTAAAGTTGGCTAGAGGTAATTTATTGCTAAAGTACGTATTATGTTTGATTGCTGTGTCTCGTTTACTCCTCCTATCGGTATTTTAAAAGTAATATTGAATTATTTATAGAAGAGGTATATTGTTAATATAATAACTTAGATGTTTAAGACTTTTGGGGTATATTACTTAACGCCTTTTATAAAGTTATAATATATAAGAGAGTTCCGTACGACTATAGAAAAGATCTATGAGTATGAGTGGTACACTGATCATGTGGACAAACATTGCTGTCATTAGAGCCTTTGGTAGACGACGTAACGCTTTCTCCATTTCCGCCAATTTTCAAAGCATTTAGAAAACCGTGAAATACTTTTTTCAATTTCTTTTATTTCTTTAGATAAAAATATAATTTTAAACATTCAGGATAGTTCTACAATGCTGAAACCTTAGAGTAAGAATAAAAATAGAGTTCATTATTTACATATTTAGCCACCGCCAAGATTACCTCACAGTATAAGGTCGATCGTACGACGATGCCAATCCTAGCCAGGAACCAATGTTTATACCAGTTTATATTACGGTGAATATGTTTAAACAAACAATAAAATTTTCATACAAAGAATAGTAATGTATTTCCAGTATCAGTTTCTAAGCAGTACCAGTAACAAGAGTTTTAGTTAGCTATGGCAAACCCGATCAATAACTCCACGTATTAGACCATCCCACTTTCATTGACAAGGGATCCTTATAGTAAAAAAGTATAATAGTCTACAGTAAACATCGTTACAGGGTCACGTGACCGGTGTGGCTTAAAAACCAATAGCGGGTCGTGGAACTACAATAAATTTTAACATTAAAGAAATTAATTTGCTAAAAAATATTTTATTAGATGCCAAGCTTTTCTTTGCGTCACTACTGCATGTGCTTTAATGTATTATTGTGTATTTGTTGATATGGCTCAAATCTTCTAATTATATGTTGCCTTACTTCAAGAAGCAGCGTTCTAAAGGTGCGGTGACATTAGAAAAACATTAATTTTTTTAAATATTTAATAAATAAGTTCTATTTACTTTATCTTCGACATTGCGAAACTAGGAGCTTTAGTTGACGTAACTATGGTGCGGCAATGTGAGTTTGTAAAAAAATAGCCGTTTAAGTTTGGAATTTTCTTTTAATCACTAAGTAGACAGCAAAATTTCATTTTCCAGGAGACATGTCTAATGGATGATACATTATTCACTTATTTTGGGTCACACGACGTATTGACCAGAACGTTTATTTCGTCGGGGGTCATGTGAGAATCTTCAGAAGCAAAATGATACCAAAAAGACTCTGAGGTGATTTTTTTGCCGATTACAGTAGTTTTTCCTATTAGACAATTAAAATAATTATAGAATATATCTATACTATATTAAAATAATTAAAGGGCGTCTCACGCTCAAAAAACTGCGATTTTGAAAATCACTAGATTTTGGATGAAATCTGGGGAAATAATAAAGTTTCGGATGATTTCAAGCCTTTTTTTTAATTTCCACTGGAGTTGGCCAATTTTTTATATAATTTTTGTCAGGTAAAGGAATTTAAATGGTGATTCTTTGGGTATTAAAAGTAAAAATGTGTTCGTAAACATGTTCTAAACTAGATAGAATTTAAGATTTAGGATATTGAAAATTTAAAAAAATCTTTTATTTTTTAAATTTTAGCTATTAACACGGAAAAACAAATTGGCTATTCTATTCTTATCTTATAGCGCTCGGTTTTTTTTTTAGTTTCCTCGCAAGAGAAACGTGTTCTAGTTGCAAAAAAAATTTGTTTTCTTGATTCCGTGGGTTAGTCTGTATCTCTGTCCGCGACAAAGCTCAAGAACTGCTTGTCCTATTTAATTCAAGTTTTGGTTAAAATTTAAAGGTCATATAACGATTACGTGGTAACATTTTTGTAAAAATCCAATATGGCCGAACAAAATGGCGGTCTATTAAAATATGAAAAAAATATTACTAAAAAACTGCTTATCCATTTTATCCAAATTCTGCAGAAAAATTAGGTGTGACATGACCATCATCTGATAAGTTTCGCTACAAATATAAAATGGCGGCCTAATAAAATGTTATAAAAGTCAATGCAGAAAACTAGTGCATCAATTATGTTCAAATTTTGTTCAAAAATCAAATATTATATATAATGGTAAAAATGCTGAGACAAATTCAAAATGGAGGAACAAAACGGTGGCCTAATTAAAGCTTAAAAATATCTAAAAAAAGTACTTATCGGATTGATTGATTGATGACATCCCCATTTTGAATATTAATTATTAAAAATGTATAAATTGCACTCTTAATATTGATTTTTAATCAAATCTGTATAAATGTTAAAATTCGCTCGCAATCTAGGCATTACTACTCTCATTTTTTAAAGATTTACTAAAAATGTATGATATGTATTCTCAAATCTATACAAATGTGAAAATTCCAATGCCATGTTGGCATTAAAATCTTGAATTTTTAAAGTGTTGAAAAAATTCATGATGTGCAGTCTTAAATATCCCTAAATGCCGAATTTTAATAAAATCTGCAAACATTTTGAAATTAGTGTGCTATGTTGGTGCTGCCATTCTTAATTCTCAAATATTGACTAAAATTTCATAACTTTCATTCCAAAATACTTCTAGATACTGATATTTCCGCCGAATCTGTACAAACGACAAAATTCGTTCGCTATATTGGCGCCACCATTTTGATTTTTGTTGTGCATTCTTAAATAATCCCCACAAATGTTAAAATCATCCGTCAGATCTGTTGATGTTGTCATTTTGGCACCGCTATTTTGAATTTTTAAATGCTGACACTCCTAAATTTTCCTAGGCGCCAATTTTCAGTTTAATCTACACAAGTAACAAAATTCGTCGGCCGTATTGGCGCCGCCATTTCTAAACGTTGACTAAAAAAAAATCGGATTTTTTATATCCGAAAGTGTATGCATGTCAAATTTTAAAATAATCGGTAATGGAAGTGGTGAAAAATCCATTAATATTGGAATCAGACATACAAATATACAATCAGGCGAGTAGGAAGACAATAAAAGCGCGTTAAAAGCATTGATTATAGTTTAAAACTCTAACAATAGTATTCACTAAAGAGGTTTAAATTTAGACAAGGTCCAACTTGACAGTTACAGGATTAAGATGACATTTTTTACAACTAAACAAATAATTTTTCTAAATGTCACAATTACAAAATGACAGTGACATAAGGCAAACATAACTAAAAACTAAAGTTTAATAATATATAAATAACTAATTTTTTTTTAAACTTAACTAATTATTTTTTTGATTTTAATAGTGAAGTAGGGAACGATTATTTCTTTGATATTTGTAAAAATACCTATTTGCTTCGTTAACGAATGGGTAAGAATCCTTACTTTTGTCAATGATAACGAAGCATGGCCCATTTATCATTTTCGTACACCAAATATTTTAACGGGTCGTCATTTTATTTCACCATATTGAATTCATACCAATATTTTTTTGTATCAGACGTAATTTTTGTGGAAAATTAAATAAAGTTAAAGTTAATCGAGTAAGTGGATTTTTTAGCTATACCGGAACAGACCGACCGACAGTATTGGAAGACATGAAGATCTGTGAAAACCCGGAACGATGATTTTTTCACGGTTAATGATGTTTCCTTATGCTGGAAGTGAAAACTCGCGCCGCCACTGGCATTCGTCAACAAATGGCCACCACTTGAACATGTTCCATCCCCACTTATTACTTTATCGTAAACATTGGTCGATAGAGTGAAAAATAGGGGAACCATATTGGCGCATACCCCTAACGTGATTTATGAATGAATTGTGATCTTTACTTTAATTCTTACTTTAAGGATGAAACAGTGTCCTTAAAAAATACTTCATAAGCATTTAGCTTGCTTAGAAAACAGTGAAATAAGTCAAGTATCTTTTATTGTTGTGATTATAAAAATGTTTTATTTTTTTATACAGGGTACGCTAGGGGGGTGAAACAGTCCACTGAAAATAAAAAATATTTCAAGATTGTTTAGCATTTTTTACAAACGGCAAAACAGAACAAATCCCTTCTATTTTTTGCATATAAAATCATTTTTATTTCACTATACAGGGTAGCCTAGAGAGCCCCCAAATCTCGAAAACATTTTTAGATTAAAGCGATTAGTTAAGAAAAAACAAACGATGCGGCATGTTAGATTTCTTTTATCTCTTTATATTTAAAACATTTTCTGCCTCTATACAAGGGTCCCTTAAGACTGCAAATATTTTTTTTTTATTTCCAAAACATTTAGCTTAAAAAAGAACGGTAAAACAGGGCAAATTTATTTTCTTTTGTTGCATACTATATCTTCCTTTATATAACGAAATCTAAGGGGATGAAACAGCGCCTATAAATAAAACAATGCCAAATTTTAATAAACAAGCTATTTTTAAAAACGCAAAACACGTCTAATTTATCATATATTTTGCTTATAAAACCTTGAGAAAACCATTGACGTGCAAACATGTTTAGGGACGTACTATATTTTGCCATAACATATTTTTTTATATATTTGTAACACAGCTGTGAAAGTTACTTCAAAAAAGCATCTAGTTACTTTTTAAGTTACTTTCTGAAAAATGTAACTAGATACTCGAAGATACTAGTTATTTTATGAAAAATAGTAGCTAATTCTTCGTTACTTTCTAAAGGTAACTGATTACTTTTGAAAAATACCTAGTTACTAGTACTTAAGAAGTAACAAGTTACATTTTAAGAGTATCAAGTTAATTTCCAAGGTAACGTTGTTAAAGTATCTAGTTCAATATCAAGTTATTTTGGAATGACTCCCTTACTTCGGAAGCAACTTGTTTTTCGTTTTACCTCTGTTGTAGGAGTAAATGGTTGCTTTGGTCATATACAGGGTGTTCCAGAAGGTCCTACCAATTATTAAGGAATACATAGATTTGATTAAAATATCGCGGTTTAGCCATACTTGCCTTAGTCCAAAAGTTAATATTAAGAAAGATACGGGTTGATAAGCTTAAAATTTTATTTTCGATTTTTTGAAATAATATCCTTGGTTTTTGAGATATTACAGTGAAAATTGGTGATAACAGATTTTTTATAGCTAGTAATAATAATACGCCAGCAATTTTGATGTAATTTGTAGAGGGCGTTACTTTTTGTGTTTAAAAATGTTCTAACTTTTTCGAATACAAAATTAGGAAGTTTCGTATAGAATAAATATTTTCTATTATCTTTTCTTCACAAAAAAGCTATACTTTATAAACCTACCTAAATTTTACCGTTTTCGAGATATTTGCTGTTTTATTACTTGAAACAGCCCAGTGTACTCACTATTTAGGATATTCGAGTTTTATCATTTTTATAAAGTAAGCTTTTATCAAACAATAATCAATTGGAATTAACGGATCTGTCGCAAAGAAACATATTAGCTTTATTTGCTTTATTGCGATTTATTAAATATTATAAAAATGATAAAACTTAACGTAATATGCTAAATGATGAAACGGCTTCATCATTAAGTAATAAAACAGCAAATATCTCGTCAATGGTGAACTTTAGATAGATTTATAAAGTATAGCTTTTTTGGGAGAAAAGACAGTAGAAGAACATTTTTAAGAGTGAAAAGTGCCGTACTCATCTTGTATCTCTCTTAATATTAACTTTTGGATTAAGGGAAGTATTGCTAAATCGCGATATTTTTATAATAATAATTAATAATAATAACTTGTTTATAATAATACATAATTTCTACAATTTACCCATAATAATACATAGCCCATTTATACATGTTTAGTAAACAGTTCAAATAGTTTAATTCATTAACATTTCCAATACATAAGATAAAGAACATAAATGATTAATTTACCTAGTGTACCGTCTTATTAAGTCAGCGATTCAATGTAATTGAATTAGTTCTGCTAAAAAATATAAAAAAACTACTTACATTAATAATATAAATATTCAATTCACATTATATTGCTAACCTTCACGTTTCTGCAAGACGCAATTGCCTGAGTGCAGAAGGATAAAAACATACTAGTTACTTGACAGTCAAGTAAGTAATGCTGAAACATTATTGAAAAAAAATATTTAAGCACATGTAATTGTGACAAATCTCCAAAAAGTCAAGAAGGGAAAAGATATAAAAAAGTGTTGTATTTAGTAATTTAAATTAATGCCACCAAAGTGGAACAAAATGGGTTAAGGCGACGAAACTAGCCATGATATACATTATTTTATAGTATATTCATTTTTTACGCTTTTCTTTATAAATTGTTTAACGGCTCTATTTTGAGATAAAGTTGCAGGGATTTTTATAGAATTAAATTGTTTAGGACCTTGATAATAAAAAGAATTTAAGGAAATAGTGCGTTTTAGCAATGGCTGTGTGAAATTAAGGTAACCCCTTATGTTTTCATAGATTCGCAAATTTAGTGAAGTTCTATATTTGAAAACTGCATTACAGCAGTATAGTTTATCCAGCGCTTCTAAGTTCAGCAGCTGTAGGCATTTGAATAGAGGTTTCGATGGGTGCATTCTTCTGGCTTTCAGAATCACACGTATAATAAATTTTTGCATTCCTCTAAGCGGTTGTATATTAGTTTTGTAGATGCCCCCCAAACACTTATTGCATAAGTTATTACAGACTGTACGAGTGCTAGGTACATCATTCGTAGTGTACTACGAGAGACAACTTCACGAAGAAAATAAAATTTTGGTAACGATGTATTTAGTTTTTGTTTAAGATTTAGGATATGTGTTCTCCAAGTCATATTATGGTCAAAAGTTAATCCTAAATATTTTATGGTCTCTGCCTGTTCAATTACATCGTAGTTTCAATTGACACTTTTGCATTCTGTATGGTGAAAACGGATAGGGTATTTAAATTTAAATGAGCCTCTGATTGAAAAATTCACAAATTTAGTTTTTTTAACATTTACACATAGTCTATTAGTCGAGAACCAGGTCGCTAGCAATTTTACGTCAAGTCTATTTGTTCCTAAATTATTGGTAGGACCTTTTGGGAAACCCGTATATGTATAGCTCGTCCCGGATAAGAAGACACACTCCAGAATTATTACGAACCGTAAAAGATACAACATCGAGCAGAATATACGAAAAAGTTACGCATATTTGTGTTTAATGATATATCGTTAACTGAATATTTATATTATTCGGAAAGCTTCCGGTGATATCCGAAAAAATCCGAAGTTTTCAATTTTTCTATTTATTTTTTGTGACCTTTTTTTTTCGAATACGAAAGTAAAAGTTACAAGTTAGTTAACAAAAGTATCTAGGTAACTAATTACTTTTGGAACTAGTTACGGAAAAGTATCTTTTTCATCAAATTACTCACAGCTCTGATTTGTAAGTTATTTAGCCAAATGACCCTTTATATATGTATATATGAAAAATGTATATTTTGCTAAATAGCTTCTACATCGTCCAAAATATCGAAACAAATTTAAGAAATTTAAAAAATATAGACAGATTGGTTAGGAAAATAGGCAGTGATGTCATAGTAAATAAACAGTTCAAGAGCAAAAAAATAGTCCCAACTTTTCGTTTATAAAATCTTGGAACCGACTCTAGATCCCTGGTTCCTTTGACATTTGTAATATGGCCGTATGCTGGTGTTGAACTACAGCAGATCGAACTATTTGTTTCTTTTTAGTGCTTCGTTCATAATGCTTAAGTCTAGTGCCCCCTACAGGGGCAAGGAATTTTATATACTCCTTCTGATCGGAAAGGTACAATCTTTTGTGTATGGATGGTTGTATATATGTTGGGTCGCCGAAGTAATCATCCTATTTTGTCTGTAGCGCCATGCTTAGAGTAAGAATTAAAGTAGAGATCAGAACTCATTCATAAATCACGTTAGGGTTATGCGCCAACATGGTTCCCCTATTTTTCACATTCTATCGGCCAATGTTACGATAAAACCAGAAGTGGGGATGGCCCATGCCCAAGCCGTGGCCATCTGTTGACGAATGCCAGTAGCGGCGCAAGTTTTCACTTCCCGCATAAGGCAAGAGGTATCATTAATTGTGAAAAAATCAACGTTCCGGGTTTTTACAGATCTTCATGTTTTTCCATTACTGTCGGTCGGTCGGTCTGTTCCGGTATAGCTAAAAAATCCACTTACTCGATTAACTTTAATTTTATTTAATTATCCCCAAAAATTACGCCTGATACAAAAAAAAACTGGTAAAATATTGGTATGAATTCAATATGGCGAAACAAAATGACGACCTGTTAAAATATTTGATGTACGAAAATAAAGAAATGGGTCATGCTTCATTATCGTTGACAAAAGGAAGGATTCTTACCTATTCCTTAATGAGGCAAATAGGTATTTTTACAAATTTCAAAGAAATAATCGTTCCCTACTTCACTATCTAAAATCAAACCATTAACTTAGGTAAATTTAAAAGGAAATTAGCTATTTATATAATATTAAACTTTAGTTTTTAGTTATGTTTGCCTTACGTCACTGTCATTTTGTAATTGTGACATTTAGAAAAATTATTTGTTCAGTTGTTAAAAATGTCTTTTAAATCTGTAACTGTCAAGTTAGACCTTGTCTAAATTTAGAGTTTTAAAGTAAAATCAATGCTTTTAACGTGCTTTTATTGGCTTCCTACTCGTCTGTACGTTTGTATGGCTGGTTCAAATCTTGTAATGGACGTTTCACCAAAACCATTACCGATTATTTTCAAATTTGACATGCATACACCTTCGGATATAAAAAAATCTGAATTTTTTTAGTCAACGTTTAGAAATCCAAAATTCAATCCAATTTTGTTACTTGTGTAGATTAAACTGAAAATCGGGTAAAAATGCCAATGTCAACAGGTCGGACGGATGATTTCAATATTTGTGGGGATTATTTAAGAATGCACAACAAAAATCAAAATGGTGGCGCCAATATAGCGAACGAATTTTGTCATTTTTACAGATTCGGCTGAAATATCAGTATCTAGAAGTATTTAAGAATAAAAGTTATGAAATTTTAGTCAATATTTGAGAATTAAAAATGGCAGTACCACCATAGCAGACTAATTTTAAAATTTTTACATTAAAATTCGGCATTCAGAGGTATCTAAGATCGCACATCATGCATTTTTGTCAACATTTTAAAGATTTAAGATTCTAATGTCAATATAGCGGCGGAATTTTAACATTTGTATAGATTTGGCTGAAAGAAAGTAGGCATCTAGGGGTATTTGAGAATACATATCATATATTTTTAGTAAATATTTAAAAAATGAGAGTAGGTATGCCTAGATTGCGAGCGAATTTTAACATTTATACAGAATTGATTAAAAATCGGTATTAAGTGTGCAATGTATACATGTTTAGTAATAAATAATCAAAATGGGAATGTCATCAATCAATCAATTTGATAGGTACTTTTTATAGATATTTTTAAACATTTAATTAGACCACCATTTTGAATTTGTCTCAACATTTTTACCAGTTCATCCCTAAATAATATTTGATTTTTGAGCCAAATTTGAACATAATTGATGCGGTAGTTTTCTGCATTGACTTTTATAACATATTAATAGGCGGCCATTTTGTTTTGCCATATTGGATTTTTACCAAAATGTTACCACGTCATCCTGATATGACTTTTCATTTTTAACTAAAACTTGAGGTAAATAGAACAAGCAGTTCTTGAGTTTTGTCGCGGACAGACATACAGACTAACCGATGGAACTGAGAAAACATGTTTTTTTGCAACTTGCGAGGAAAGTAAAAAAAAGTGAGCGCTATAAGATAAAAATAGAATAGCCAATTGTCATATTGTTATTGCATGTTAATAGTTAAATTTAAAAAATGAAAGATTTTTTATTTTATTTTTAATATTCTAAATCTTAAATTCTAACCAGTTTAGAACATGTTTACGAACACATTTTTACTTTTAATTACACAAAGAATCGCCATTTAAATTCCCTTACCTGACAATACTTATATAAAGAATTGGCCCAACTCAAGTGAAAATTAAAAAAGGCGCGAAATCATCCGAAACTTTATTATTTCCCCAAATTTCATCCAAAATCTAGTGATTTTCGAAATCGCAATACGTTTTTTTTTAAGCGTGAGACGCCCTTTGACTATTTTAATATAGTATAGATATGTTCTATAATAATTTTAATTTTCTGATAGAAAAAACTATTGTAATCGTCAAAAAATCCCCTCAGAGTCTTTCTTGTATCATTTTGCATCTGAGGATTCCTCGACGAAATAAACGTTCTATTATACTGAACCGGATTGGTCAATACGTCATGTGACCCAAAATAAGTGATCTTCCATTAGACATAACCCCCCGTATTCACTAAAAAGGTTTAGGATAGTCCAGGTCTAGTTGCCATGGTACTTAAAACTCTTAGTTCGCCATTTATGTTTCGATTATGTTATTGTCATTTTGTAATTGTGACATTTAGAAAAAATATTTGTTCATGTTAGAAATGTCATCTTAAACCTATAACTGTCAAGTTAGACCTGGTCTAAATTTAAAAAGGAAATTTAGCTGTTTACTTAGTGATTAAAAGACCATTCCAAACTTAAAAGGCCGTTTTTTACAAACTCACATTGCCGCACTATAGTTAGGTCAACTAAAGCTCCTAGTTTCTCAACGTCCAAGATAAAGTAAATAAAACTTATTTATTTAATATTTAAAACAGCAATGTTCTCCTAATCTCACCGCACCATTAGAACGTTGCCCCTTGAAGTAAGGCAACATATAATTCGAATATTTGAACCATATCAACAATTACACAATAATACATTAAAACACATGCACTAGTGAATCTAAAGAAAGCTTGGTACCTAATGAAAATTTTAATTGAATTAATTTGTGGGTTTAAATATGTTTTAGCAAATTAATTTCTTTAATGTTAAAATTTATTGTAGTTCCACGACCCGCTATTGGTTTTTAAGCCACGCAGGTCACGTGACCCTGTAACAATCTTTACTGTAGACTATTATACTTTTTCACTATAAGGATCCCTTGTCAATTAAAGTGGGATGGTCTAATACGACAGTGGGATGGTCTAATACGTGGAGTTGTCGATCGGGGTTGCCATATCTAACTAAAACTCTTGTTACTGGTGTAATCTCATCTGAAGTTTTGAGTATTTTAGCTTGTATTTTACTATTTTGCAATAAAAGTAATTTCTTGCTTAGACACTAATACCGGAAAAACATTACTATTCTTTGTATGAAAATTTTATTGTATCATGTTTAAATATACTCACCGTAATATAAATTGGTATAAACATTGCATTTCCTGGCCAGGGTTGGCATCGTCGTACGATCGACCTTATAGTGTGAGGTAATCTTGGCAGTGGCTAAATACGTAAATAATAAACTCTTTTTTTATTCTTACTCTAAGGTGCCATGTATGAAGTGAAGAACAATAATACTACCTAACAGTGGCTTTTTATCATTCTCCTTTCGCGTGGTTGGATTGCCATATATTTTAATTGAACGCGTAATATCTTAAGTGCATTCTTTTTCAGAGCATCGGTCAGTTTCGATGTTTCCGATATAGCATAATCTTGGTCAGAGATCAAAATGGCTCTAAATACTAAGAAGTTAATAACCGATTTCTTTTTTGCTGGATGGTGGAGAGAATTTGCATTTAAGTATCTATTTATATGGGTCGTTTTTATATTTACGAAATGTCCAAATCATCACCTTTCTTTTGAACAAATGCATCTAGAAAGGGAATTTCTCCATTAGATTCAATTTCCATTGTTGATTAAGGTGGGCCAGAAATATAAGAAGATTTTCCTGTCCACGAGGCCAATCAACAAAAGAATCATCTACATATCTGGATCAATGTTTTAGCAATATCCTCAAAGGTATACATAAAGATATTCGCTACCACAGGTGATAAGAGAGGTTCTGTAGCTGCACCTGACGTTTGTTCATTGAAAAATAAAATAATTAGAATGAGACAAGCTTCCATTAGGTCTATTAAGTTGTTATCAAGATTATTATGTTCCAATATGTCTGATATATTTGTGTATAGTGATTCTAAATGGAAACTGACCTAGTTTTTCCACGAAATGTGCATACTTTTTTATAAAAGATTATATTTTTCCAGTAAATAGATTAACACAATTTGAAAGATAATTACCTAATTTGCATGTTGGCACTACAGACAAAATAGGATGATTACTTCGGTGATCTTAGATACGTAGAATCCTCAATACACATACAAATGTTGGATAATGCTTGTAATCCCCGAAAGATGTTGTACTTTTCAAACAGAGGTATTATATAAAAATTCCTAGCTTCTGTGGAGAAGTGTAGGTGGGGAAAAATACAACGTTAATATTCACTAGACTAAAGGAAATTGAACGAGGTATTAAAAAGAAAAATTGATCAATCTATTGTATTGTAGCACCATCATACGACTGGCCATATTATAGATATATAGAACATACAAAAAACTTTAATAGAGATATGGGTTACGGTTCGGCATGCAAATGTCAGGTACAAGATCCCTGATGATGCCTCGTGTATTTGAAGGCGAAACGTCTGATAGTAATTTCAGGTTTGACATGGTCTAATCTGAAGAACCATGATTTATCAATTGACCAAAAACGTTATGAGATAAGAAAAACATTTTCCCGCCCTGTATGTATATATAATCGACTTAGACCTAAAATGTCGTTTTAGGGCAATAATGAAAAAGTAATTACAACGCATGACTAAAACTAAATTCCTTCATAAATATTTTTGTTTCACTCTGTCCGTTAGATAAGCACTTAATCCTATATTATTGTCAGCAACTGCAATTTCAGAAGAATATACCTCTCTAAATAGGTAAATAAAATTTTATTTCTGGAAAATATCCCATCAGATAATATCTGCTTTACAGCCGAACAAAAGAAACATTAGAGATTCCATATTACGGTTCTAGGACCGGAGACTGAACTATATACTCTGGAAATGAGCATTCATTTTTTTTCAGTAGAGCGTTGGATCAAACGATTATTATATAAACTGGTAGTTAGTTTTTATAGCCTCGGCTAATGATCATGATTACTTAAATGTTTTTAAGTAAGAGGCAAAGGTTTATTTTTGATGTAACATTGTAAAACTATAGAAAAACTGATCACGGGATACTGAGATAATAACTGCCTATATAAAATTTTTAGTAGTTTTCGCAGTGGCGGGTGAAAAAGTAAGTGAAGTGCAAATAAAGCAAGAAAATATCGCAATAATTTTTTTCCAGAATTTTTTTATATGTAGAGAAGGTAGAATATTTTTATACGACTTACCTACATTTTGTATACTAAATCAATTCTTCTATCCTTCATAGCAGCAAATTTATTTATAACATCCTCATAAAATGGATGAGTTGCCCTAATCTCCTCCAGAAATTCCTTTTGAATTAAAATATTGCCAAGAGAAGTAAGTCTTTCTTGAGATATTGTATTTCTTAAATAAGTTTTTACACATTTGAAGCAAGAAAAATTTCTTTCCACTGAAGCACTTGTCGACGGTATTGTCAAAATAAAAGAAAACAATTTATATGCTCCGGTAAAAATATATTTATTTTTATTAATTTTTTTCACTTTCACTCACAAGAATAACACTAAGCTCATTTTTAAGTCGTTGACTTTTTGAAAATATTCTCCCATATAACTGTAACAAATTTTCAAACGGGCCAGTCGGATAATTTAAATTATATTCGGAAAATTTAGCAGAACCTGCCAAACATAAAAATGTAAGTTTTTCAGAGTCTTGAAATCTTAATGTCATTTCCATTAAAATATGGTCCAATATTTCATAAAAAAGGGTTCTATACTTAGCCCTAACTTATTCAGGTGAAAGCTTAGCAAGCTCACGTTTGTAATGATTCATTTCTGTAATAGAATTTGCTTTATCAAACATGGTATTAAAAAAATGTTCATTTCTTTATTTACAAAGCGCCTTACGACAGCGTTTTATATGGGATATGCAAAAATGAATGTCAAGCGATTTTTTTTGAAGAACGTCAAATAGTATGTCCGTGCTTGTTATTGTAGATTTGTATTAAACACTAATGACAGAAACGTGAATTCAAAATCGTTCATCTCACCTAAAAATCCTTTCACAAGGCGGATTGATTTTTCATCAGATTTGTCACAGTTTGTAATAAATTCAAAGACGTCTTTTAATTTATTCCAGTATTGAACAATCACATTTGCTAACTTCGAATTTGAAGTTGTAACAACACCATAAATAAATATAACACAAAACAGTCAAGTTAACTGCGAAGGAACTAACCGGTTGCAGCGAAATCCGCGAAAATAAAAGTCAACAACCACCGCAAACTGAACGACACTGGTTGTAGTGTACTGCGCCTGAAATTCACCGAGAGCGTTGTATGGCGCTGGGCTCGACGTCATCGGATACTCGTTGTCATGGCAACATAGTAGAAAAATCGTAAACTAAACATAGCACCTCCAGCAAAGTCAAAGCGGTTTGCACCACTGTTATAGTTGTTATAATAAAGTTCGATTGAAAGTTTTAAAAAGATATGCCACCAACAGTCAAGTAAAATATTTATTCGAGCTGTACAGTTTATTTTTTACCAATTAGGTGAATAAATGAACGTAAAAACTAAAATTTTAAGAGATATATAATAAATATAGTTAGATGTTTGCTTGTTTATTTTTCCTGGTGAAGTAGCACTTCACCTACTTCACCTGAATAGCCGCCACTGAGTTTTCGTTTTAAATGCATTTTCTTTTTGTTACCAGTCGAGCTTGAATTAGGAAACTAAAATTTCATTAAAACTTGTGGCATAACTTACTAACAAATGTCTATAGATCCGCCATTTTTTATCCGATAATAAAAAATTAATAACTGACATTTAGAGAATTTTATGCTTTATCCGAAGTGGGATAAAACAAAGGTGTACCTACGCTCAGGTTTTGATGACGTCTAGTAGTAAGCGAACCAGGGCCAATAAAAATCAAAGGCGTGTAATATTTTTATTTCGTAGAAAATGGATTCTGGTCGTCCAAAAATAGAGACAAAACTAAAACTAATGTATTTAACAACTGTAAAGAATGCATGTTTGGTCAAAGTGAAATATTTTTTCAAAAACGTAAGGAGAGAAACAAAAATAAAATATACAGGCTTCTGTCAAAATCGAACAAAAACACCTGTGATACACACAATTTTTAGGTAGAAAACCTAACAAATACTGAAATTCCTGAATATGCTGAATGAATGAACACGTATGGGAATACGTTACTTCAGGAATACCGGTTTTTAATGTTAGTCAGTTTGTGTTACACACAATACACCGAAATTTTGTGGGCTTTTCATGGAGAGACTAGGCAGATTCTGTAAGCTCATATTTACACACAATATGCCCATGCTTTATAAACTGACTAGGATCTACGTGAAAAGGCGGATTTAACTAAAAGACGACTAATTTTTGCAGGAAATCGGCCTACAAGAAGAAATTGCTTTTGATTATGTCACAGTATACCCCTCCTCCGATCGATTTCTCGGTGGTAAGCTTGTATCCAGGGAGATCTCAACTACTCAGAGGTCATCAACGGGACACAATCAAAAACGAAAAGTTATATATAAAAAGTTGATTTTTTATTTTGTTTAACTTAATAGTAGTAAATTGTAGTTTCTCGTGATAACTGTTAAGTTTTCAGCCTGGTTTTTGGGAATCGCTGTGTTACAGTCATCTACGTATCTATTAAAAAAATGGAATCTCAAAATCTAACTGCAAAACACTTTCCTCTAAAACTAGCTGGTCAACAACGCTTAAAATGGGGGCATCCATAGCAATCTATCTATTTGTTTAAAAAATTTATTTTCGTATGATAAGTATGTAGAATTTAATTTTAGTTCAATGGCCATTTTAAATTCATCTTTAGGAATATCAGTATATTTTTTTATTTCGTCCCACTTTTTTTTCTATAATGTCTGTAGCTACTGAAGTAGGTACATTAGTGTATAAGAAAATTACATTCAATAAAATTAGAATATAGTTATCTGGTATTTTCACGACTTTTATTTTGTCTTTAAATTGTCGAGAATCTTTAATATAATAGTTATTTTTATGTACAATATTAAAGCTATTGTTTTTTAGAAATTTTGAAAGGGGACTAAATGGAGACTGAACATATGATACTATAGGTCTAAGTGGTGTATCAGTTTCGCATTTTGAATTTTTAGCGATTTTGTCGTGTCTGGTGGAATAAAAAGTTTATTTTCACCAGAGTTTATTAGTTCGTTGTTCTTTTTTTATTATTGATTTGTATGTTTTTTGTTATCATCATATGAACCTTCTGCTAGGTGCAATTCTGTAAGCTAAATATCTTTTATTGACATATTTATTTGTGTAACATAAATGTTCCATTTTTAGCCCTGAAAAAGAAAATAAACATTTTCGAAAGCTTGGTTAGCTAAAAAAGCAATTTTCCTTTTTCAGCCCTCCTAAAGTTAATAATAAAAGTTGAGTTCGTTTAATACCTAGTGCTTTAAAGAAAAATGCACACAAATAGCAGCATAGAGAAACGAACAACAAAACTTATAAACCGGGAAAGCAATAAGTAGACTTACCATATGTAAAAGATACAACAGACAGAATCGGAATAATTCTTAAAAAACACAATTATAGGTAAACCACTTGGAAATCCAAAAGATAAAATCAAACTGGAAAACCACGGAGTATACAGCATTCCGTGCCAGGACTGTGAAAAGATGTACGTGAGGCAAACTAACAGGCGAATATCGGTAAAACTTGAAGAGCATAAACTCAGTATCGGAAACAAACAAAAAACATCAGCTCTATTCCTATATCATCAGGAAACCGGCCACAAAATAAATTTTGATGGGTGTAGGGATATTACCAATATAGAACATTATAAGACCAGAATAATCCGAGAAGCCATAGAAATTGAAAAACACCAACAGTATGGAACACAATAACACTCTGTTCGGCCGCGAGAAAGAAAGCTTCGAAAATGCCAAATGTTATTTTGGCGAAACTTCAGCAAAACTGTTCTTTTCAAACAGCAGTCAACGGATGTCCACCCGGAATGAATACACGTTATGTATACGAGGGCCTTTCAACAAAGACTAGGACTGAATTTTTTACGGCTATATATATATACCGGCAAAAATTAAAAAATATCATCCAAGTAGGCTTCTTTCTTGTCATAAATTATTTATTTGATTTTGACGCCGCTCTAAAGTTGAGATATTGTTACCGCACCTCTAAGAATCGTGAGGATGAATTGAAAGATCAAAGGTATGCGATCAAATTTTGTGTTCGACTTGAAAAATCAGCAATGGAAACTTTTTCGATGATTAATACGGCTTCTGGGAATTTTCTATGACACGATCTACTTGTTTTCGGTGGCATAAAGAGTTTAGTAATGGCAGGGAAAGTTGTGAGTTGCAAGGCGTTCCAAGTGCTCCTATTGTGGCACTAACTGAGGAAACCATCAATATCGGAGCGGTAATTATTCGCACAGATTCACGTCTGACTATCCCACAACTCTCAAATATTCTTAAAATATCTGTTGGAAGTGTTTTTATTCTTTTACACGAGCATTTAAACATGTCTAGAGTTTGTGCTCGCTGGATTCCGCGTATACTGACACCAGATCAAAGAGCGAATAGGGTAGCGGTTTGTGAATACTGGAAACAATGCGTTGAAGAAGAAGGCGAAGAATGGTGAAAGATCATTATTACTGCGAATGAAACTTGGGTGTATTGTTATGATCCAGAGATGAAGCAACACAGTACGCAGTGGGTAGAAAAAGCAGGACCACCTCCAAAAAAGCACGTGCGCAAAAATCTGCCGCTAAAGCTATGGTCATAACATTTTTTTATCACATAGGCACGGTGTATACGCACATGGTCCCACATGGTAGTACAGAACTGCCAGTTATTATAAACAAGTTCTGTTCCAGTTGATGAAGGATCACATCCCCAAAAAACGACCTGAGCTGATTGGAAAGCGGAAACTTCATCATGATAACGCTCATCCTCACGTAGCGAATATAGTGACAGAGTTTTTGAACACTAAAAATATCAGGTCGGTACTGCATCCTCCATATAGCCCTGACATAGCCCCATGCGACTTCCATCTGTTTCCTCAAGCAAAAATAGACCTCAAATGACGACGATTTCAAACATAATTGGATGCTGTTAAGGCTTTAGAGGCGGTTTTGAAGAAGCTCTGAAATAATGGCCTTCCCCATGTCTTTGAACCATGGCAGCACCGTTGGGATACTATTATTGCATTACAGGGGGACTATATAGAGCGCGATAAAAGTATTGTTGTTTAGGATGCATTTATTGATTATTATGTTAAAATTTGGCATAGAGGAGTTCTTGATGATGCTCAATAAGAATCTAAGATCAATGTTTTAAAAAAAAAAAATCACTAATAACAATCAGATTTTAAATCCATACAAAGCATTAGAATTTTAAACTAATATGGTAAATTATTTCTGAGATGCTGGGGTGTGCTTATGAAAAGTGGATCATACAGTGAGAAATTGGATCAGATAAATAAAAAATTAATAAAAATACTTTTATTATAATGTTTTCTCTTTCTGATGTCTCGTCTCTGTATTATCTTAGATATCCTTAATATAGTAACAACGGTTAGAAACATAACATTGTCATCCTTGAACAGTTGAGTTACTATGCCCATAGACCTTTTATCTGAGATGGCGGCCTAAAATTACTTCCTCACATTTTTTATTTAGAATTTTACATAATAAATGCTGACTGATTAAATTCGACTACAGGTTTCTACGTTTATTGAATTCTATTTCATTAGAAAAAGAAAATGAATCCTGGATAATTTAAAATCTCGAGTATTGTTCACACAGCGATATGAGCAAACGTTCCCTGCATGAAATAAAACGAGATTTTGTATTCTTAAACTTCATTTAGGATCATTTTGTTCCCTTTGCTCTCTTTCTGTTCTGCTTCGGTTTGCGAATTCACTTTAATTTCAGAGCTATTCCAACTAAAAGAATTAAAAATAACTGAAAGCGTTAGTTCGAAAAAAATTAAAGTTGTAGTTAATAGGTTGCGTGAAAATTAAAGTAAATTGAATTAATACTGTATTTTATTTCAGATGGTAAGCTATTGCGTAAAATGAATCTAATCTTACGTTTAAGGGTCCCTAGATGCCAGAAAACATATTTTCTCAATTCCGTCAATCTGTCTGTTCGCGGCATAGCTAAAAAACTACTTATCCTATTTCTTCAAATTTCAGTCTAAAATTAAGGGCCATGCATGAGAAAAATATAGGCTATATATATATATATATATATATATATATATATATATATATATATATATATATATATATATATCTCGTCACTGCATTATCTTAGATATTCTTAATATAGTAACAACGGTTAGAAACATAACATTGTCATCCTTGAACAGTTGAGATACTATGCCGATAGAATTTTTATCTGAGATGGTGGATTAAAGTTACTTTCTCACATTTTTTATTTAGAATTTTACATAGTAAATGCTGACTGATTAAATTCGACTACAGGTTTCTACGTTTATTGAATTCTATTTCATTAGAAAAAGAAAATGAATCCTGGATTTATATATATATATATATATATATATATATATATATATATATATATATATATATATATATATATATATATATATATATATATATATATATATATATATATATATATATATATATATATATATATATATATATATATATATATATATATATATATATATATATATATATATATATATATATATATATATATATATATATATATATATATATATATATAGCCTGTATTTTTAGCCCCGAGTTTCTGGTAAAGCGATTTTACAGATTTTTATATATCAAATTTAATCTTATTAATAAAAAAATTTACTTATTTTAAACAAGCTTTAAAATTGGAACAAGTATTCTATAATTATTTATTTATTGCCTACAAAATTTCAAATGTATTAAACAAGTAAGCAAAAAAATGGTGTGAAATCTAATAAAAAAATTTTTAAATTAAAATTCACTGGCTAACATTCAGGTGCCAGTGGCAAAAGCTCTGAGAATCGGTATAAGGAATGTACAGAAACTTGTGTATCAAAAAAAACATAATTTACTTCCGAAGAAGATTTAGAAATGTACACGAAAAAATCCAAAGGCTAAAGACTTAAGTTACAATGCAAAGATGGATATTCATAATGCAATT
Organism: Kuschelorhynchus macadamiae; assembly: GCA_030620095.1. Taxonomy (NCBI): domain Eukaryota; kingdom Metazoa; phylum Arthropoda; class Insecta; order Coleoptera; family Curculionidae; genus Kuschelorhynchus; species Kuschelorhynchus macadamiae. The sequence continues at coordinate 1,427,356 of JAUTXW010001917.1, read as the reverse complement.
TATGATTTATACATGTCAAAGACTAATATAATCCTTCAGAAACTTTTTAATATTATAGACTAAAAAATATCATCACTTAAAAAGTCCTTATCTTCTGAGTCGTCCTCAAATGGCGCAATGATCATTGGTGCTATTTCGACATCTAGAACTCGTTCTCGATTTCACCAATCCCATACTAATTTCTCCGTATGTTCCACAGATTTCTTCCAGTACTCCGGCGTAACATAATTTAGTGAGTCTTGCCAAACAATTTGCACTTCATCTGATGTAAGACCATCGTTCACGTGTTTTTCGTAATATGATTTTGCCCCAGCCTATATTAACTCTATTGCATATGGTATGGCGGCAGTCGAAAAACCTCATGTCCATTTTCCCGTAATATTTCATCTACGGCATATATTGTTGGTTTTTTAATAGATTTTGCCATTTAAAGAAGTTCTAGTTTCAGCATATTGTGTAAAGGATTTTGTTTTTGTTTTATTAGCCAGTCATAAATATCACTTTTCTTCCAGGATGAAGTAGGTTGTTTATTTAAGATTCTTGAATGATAAGATGCATTGTCCAGAATGATTAAAGATGGAGCATCTAAATTTGGAATCAGTTGTTACTTTTAACCACTTTTCAAACAGTTCACAGTTCATAATTATCATGCTACTCCATACTTTTGGATGTTGAAGAAAACAGTAAACTTGCACCTGGGAGAAATCCTGTTAAAGAATTTGCATGCAAAATGATGAACCGTTTCCCGTCCCACATCCCTTTTTTCTCTTGACACTTTTTACAGACTCGTCCTGCCAAGATTTCGAACCACTTCCATTAGAAAATATCCGAGAATCGTCTAAAAATACCACTTTTCTAAATTTTGAATTAACATTTTCCATGTATTTCTTTAAAACCTGGATACGCTGACTTGCTATATGTGGCAACTCGCATAAAAATCTTCGATTACAGTCCTGTTTATATCGAAAACCCAACAATTTTAGTCCAATTTCCAATATGCCTGGATTTTTGAAAGCTTCTTTTAAAACTTTTATTATATTAGATTTGATGTGTATAAATCGTAAATTGCATTACGAACATCCATTTTTACATTGTCACTTAAGTCTTCTGTCTTTGGCTTTTTTCGTGTACATTTCTTAATCCTCTTCGGTAGTAAATTATTCTTTTTTTTCATGCACAATTTTCTGCATAGTCCTTATACCGATTCCCAGAGCTTTTGCTACTGTCTCCTGGATATTGGCCGGTGAATTTTCAATTTCGTAATATTTTATTAGATATAATACCATTTTTTTTGCTTGTGGATGCAAAAAACCCGAAAATTGTTTTCTGTTACTCATTTTGTCACTGACTTGTCAATCTGACTCCGAAGTGACGTCGCTCAAAGATTTTTGCAACTGCTGGGGTTTATATGTTTATCCTCTTTTTTCATATGAAAATATCATAGGTCTATCTAAATCATCTTCCGGATTTTACGCGGAGGATATGATTACACATGATAAAAGAAAAACCAACTTAAAAAGTTTGTCGTGGATAAATCGTATGACCCGCACGATAACACTGCTTTTGACTTTAATTCAAATTTTTGATACAAAAATAGTTTGCGTGACAATACAGTCAATGTTATTAAAGTCTTGAAATATGTCTATAAATACCTATAAAAGTATCAAATTTGAAATAATAAACATACAGGGAAAGCTTTTACGGTATTGGTCAAATAAGCAATCATGGTCCTTGGGACAAGAAAATTCGACAATGTTTGCGATCGCCTCCCAAGGACATAATTCGTTTCCACATGGAACAAGCATATACAATTCGTTGTCCCTGTGGAGATATCTATATTGGAGAAACTGGACAAACCATATCCACTAAACTTAAGGAACATGAACGATGTATTAGAAAGAAACAAATTGTAGAATCTACTGTATCTGAACACCATCATTCCACTGGACATGCCATAAATATAAACGAAACAAAAGTCCTTGCATCCGTCTCGGAATTCTTTAAACGGAAAATTAGAGATTCTGTTGAAATTTATAAGTATCCTAATAATTTTAATAGAGATAAGGAGTTTCAGTCTACATTATACGTGGAAACCAATCGTTGCTCTAAGTCACGGTTTGGTGAACACGGGTCGACTATAAATAGCCGTCCCAGGTGTCTACGAACTCATTTAGTGTTACGATCTCGTGAAGTAAAATCTCTGAAGATGCCTCGGCTAATCGAATGCAAAACTTTAGAAAGTAATTCCATTCTAACACCGTCTACTCCCAAGAACCATGATTTCTTAAATTTCTTAAACAACATTTTTAGAGTTGTCGGGATATTGTTAAAATATATTTTTTCACTTTCAAAGCTGTAACTGAAACCTGAAAAAGTGTGTGACACAATTGCGAGATTGGCAATTCTTTTTAGGATTAAACTTTATGATTCTGGAGCCCACGACCAGGATTTTGTATTCATCTCTGCCCGTCTGATACATATACATGATTAATTATCACTCTGTTATGGCTTCTAGATTTTTATCCATGAGTTCAGTCGGTGCTATGAGGGGTGGAAGGGAAAAGCTACATTGGAAATTGGACCTATACGGATAAGAAATATAAGTTGTATGCGTGTATTAACCTTGGGTAAGTCTTCGCTGTGATTTGATATTCAAGATGTATGTCAGACCGCACCAATGAGTTTACACATTCACTGGATTTCTTATAATTCCCCCCTTTAATTACGACAGCATCGACTGGACTTAAAGTATACAAATCTAGTAGCGGTGTCACAAAATTATAATTAGTAATCATGTAGCAGTTTGTAAGACGCGCAGCGATAAAACATATTTTGGCCTCCAGCACTTATTTAAATATTTGGAAATTCGGTGAAATAACCAATCAAAATGCATGCTAAAAAGTATATATTTAAATCTACGAACTTAAAATTCGTGCTAACGGTATTTTATATTTATATTTCAGGTAAGGTATCTTCAGAAACATAAGTTTAAACCAAGTACATGGTAAGTTTTTTAGATTTATATAGCTAGACCAGATAAGAGTTTCTTATTTCCATGTCTTATTGTAAATGTATTCGACAAGTTCTCAAATTAAAATATCTGTAACCATTTTTGACTTAGTTTGGAGTCTTATTAAAATAGATGTTTCAAAAATGTATTCAATTTCGGTTCTTTTGGTTTGTGAAGTTTCATTTTTGTATTTGTTTCATAATCTGTACATCGAATCACACACATATATATATATATATATATATATATATATATATATATATATATATATATATTTATCCTAATTTTTCTTGGTTTGAGGTCAATACATTAACAACAAAATTAGTACATATTTTTAAACATATATTTCAAATATATTGAAAAAAAAAAGGTCAAAGAACACAAAGCAAATATATATATATATATATATATATATATATATATATATATATATATATATATATATATATATATATATATATATATATATATATATATATATATATATATATATATTTGTATATATATATATATATATTTGGTCAGGTTTTATAATATGGAGTTATGCCATTTATTGGTGTTTTAGTTGCTCTAAAAAAAATTACCAAATGTATGTTGAGGAATTTTAAAACCCCGCAGATCTTTCGTAATAATAAGCGTTTACTTAACCTGAGTGTTTCGGATACCAAAAAATTAAACTAATTTGTCACAAGACTCTTAAGAAACATTTTCATCTTGACGCTTAAACTGACAAAAATGCGTCAATTTCCAGTTATATACACTGTAAAAAATATCTAGTCGCCAAGACTAAAGAAACGTTTAAGAGAACATGTCCAGTTATTATAATTTAATTGACTATTGCGAATTTTATGAATTATACAAAATTTTAAATTTCCCATAAAAGATTTAAGGCTAAAATCACTATCCAGTCATGCGCTTTAACCACCAAATTACCAATGACCTCAACAACCCGCTTCGGAAATTTCACTCATTTAATTTTGATATTATTTATGGTATCAGTGGCGGCTCGTGGTGAATTATATTGGGGTGTTAATAACAAATTTAAAAACAGGCATACTTAAAATAAAAATAAATATCTTATATTTAAATTCTCTTGAAGTTCCGGTCTACTCTTCGTTCTTTAGAATTTAAAAAATGCTGAATGACACGTCCGTTAAAATTGCACGCACATTCCTTTTATAAACGATTTCTCGATACTTAACATCGCTAAAACGGATAGTCTATCTTGGCCCAACTCCTCAACAAAATGTATAAGCCCTCGAAAAACCCCTGGATTCTCAGACAAAGCCGTTTCATCATGGCTACGTAGTACCAGCTCGAATGCCCCAAAAAATTTTACACAATCTATAATTTTGTTTAAAATATGACGATTTTGGGATACATTTTCATTAAAATCTCTAAGGGATTTTCTATAAACTGTGTCTAGCTGAGTGCGAATATCAACACTTCCGACCGTAGCATAGTTCACCGAACATTTCATGTGATCTGCAAAAAACGCATGTTTTTTTATTTTTTCTTTTAAGTGTTTTAAGTCTTTAACACCGGTTTTGTATCATAATGAGCTCGACAACAAACAAATATAACAGTAAAATGAGTTAGAGACTTCAAAACTACATATCCAGTTAGCTAAATCGTACATATCTTTGCGAAAGTTTCCATGAACCTCTTTATTTTTGTCTTTACTAGTTTGTCTTATACTAAGTTCAGGCAATTTCTGACCACTTACCCTGAATTCGGTTATTTTCTCGAAATTAAGTTCGTTAGCACTCTTTAGTTGTTTATTTTTTTGCACTACCGACATTTTATTTCATCTACATTCACAACTCAAACATAGATCACCTTGAAATTGGTTATTTTTGCAAAATTAAGTTCGTAAGAACTTTTAGTTGTTTATGTTTTTGGCACTAATCACTACCAACATTTTATTTCCTGTATATTTTTAAGTCACACATGGATCATAAAAATAAAAAAATATATATTAAAAAAAACAGTATATAAATCAATTTTCATCGATTAAAAACGTCCGAAACAATATCGAGTAAGAATATCGACCGCGCGACCTCTGAATAATTGAACTTCCACATGCCGACATGATGCCGCGACTGATCGATCGAATTATGAGAAGAGACCGGCTGATGACCGAAATCCCGATTTCATATTCCATTTGCTATCACGTTCGGCTGCCGCTCGGTAGCTGTGAAATCTTCGGGTACTTTCGTCAAGCTTTAAGCCTGCCCAGCCTAGCTTAATGTAGCGTATTTTATTATGCCTAAGGAACGCAACAAGACCATTCGAACCGCCGCGCGCGGCTAATAGTGTAGGGTATGTAACTTTTCTCAAGATTCGCGTTTTATTACAACTATTAGGAGGGACGGTCAACCGAATAATTTATTTTCTGAAATATTTTTGGGGGGTCATTTACCAAATGACCCTATGAAAGAGCCGCCACTATATGGTATTACCATGTGGGATATCGTTAAAGGGAAATGGGAATGCAATAATAAATAATTAATAGTATAACCTATTTAGATATTATCCCAATGAATCATTGGCATTTAGTGATTTGAGCAGAAACCACACGCAGAACCGTGATTAATAATACTAAAGCCTGACTAATTTTCAAATTGTGGTTAGTTTAATTGTCTGTATCTTATACTTACTTGCATTACACTGATGGCATTTCAAACAAATATATTTATATTGAAAAAGTTAACCTATCTTTGCCATAACAGACCGGAACAAATGACCCTGCATAGCTTATGAAAAAAAATTGCATTTTGTTGAATTTATTAAAATTTGAATACATTGGAAAGTTTGATATTTAATAAAAAAATTCAAAATATGGACTAATTTGTATGTTCAATTACCCGTTGTATTTAAACGGTACTGTCGTTTTAAGTGTAACTGGGGGGATAAATACGCATTGAATAGAACTATAATCTAAAATTATTAAGAAAATGGAATACGCTATATTTTATTGTAAATTTGAGTTTTCTGTTGGAATCTAGACACCATTTGTTAAGGATTACCTATGCATACACTTTTATATATTTTAAGGAAATATTTATTTTTTTCGAATAATTAATGACATCAAAAATAATAAAATAGTTTAAGAGGAAAATTAAATAAAGGGGCGCGTCGCTTTGTTTAATAATTATTTGCACGAAACCAAAACAAGCTTGAACTAGTTTATATATTTATATTTATAGAAAAAAAATAGGCTAGTGTAAACAGAATAAATTAAAATATAGGGCAAATTGTCTGCTATTACGTCATATATGTTATATACAAATGTACAGCTTACAGTAGTTAGATTCAAATAGAAAATTAAAATTAATATTTCACTATGCAAAAATTTTTAAAAGTTCTAATAATGCTTATGCCTTTAATTAATATCAAGTGGTTGTAGGTTCAAATAATGATTTTAATAATTTAACTACTAAATAGCTTAATATTTTAAACGGTAAATCAAATAAAACAAGTATGTTATCAAACAACGCTAAGTTAAACAACAAAATATTAACAATATAAAAAATATATTATCTAACCTGAGTAAATCTTTTCAGCGACTGTAGGGTATCAAGGAATGCAAAGAAAAAGAAACATATCAAAAATCACAGGAACAAACACAGTCTTCGGAATAAGGTGGGCTCGTGATTGCATAGAAAACTTTCCCTTGTGCAGTAAAAATCCCCTCAAGGTGCCTTATGCAAGCACAGGCGAAACGTCGGAAACTATTTGCAGTTCGACATAGTCTAGACCCAGAACCATGATTTCTTAGGTTATTGGTTTTATCTTTTATTTAATGCTTTTTGAATGTTCTGGATTCTAGCTCTTGACAAAATTTGTATGAAATAAGTGGTTTTCTTGCATACTCTGTATACGATAATTTTAACTAAAAGATTAGAAATTTCTCTAAAATAAAACTTTCTTTAAGGCGCAGAAAACCCTAGTCTGGTATCTCATTTTATTTAAAAATCATTACAACTTAAATGATATCAAAAAAAGCTGCTTGCATGCGGGATGATCATTAGTATATTTTTTATTAACAAGGTCCTCCCTACGGAGCTTACTTATATTTCCTTTTTAATTAAATAGTAATTATACTACATTTATTGTATTACCGGTCGTATATTAAAACATCGCCGGGCGCGGCTAGTTCTTGGATGGGTGACGGTAACTCCGACTCCACGCCCTTCAATGCAGAGCATGGATCACCAAAATAGGCAACCACGGTTTAATGTAGGAGGTGGGCATTATCCTTAGGCCTCAGGCGTTCCTGGTATGTTAAAATTAAAAAAAAATACTATGTATTTCATATCTTTTCTTTCATAAGCTTTAGGTAGGAACGTTTTAAATGGACAGCCACTTGTGAACACCATATATCCGCACTCGCGGTTGTTTTGCTGATACAGAAAACTTTTTTATTTGTGGTTTACGAAAAAAGTTACTATTTGTGAAACTTTTGCTTTTCTTGAAACTATTTACTCTTCCCGTAAAAAAGAAGTATTTTAATCCTGAAAGAATCATCATCTGAGATTTTTTTTTAAATATTTACTTTTCTGTCGGTCTACCTGTCTCTTCGTGGCATAACTAAAAAACTGCTTAGCATATTGATTTCAAATTTTGGTCAAGTAGGGATGACCTGATAACAATTTGGTAAAAATCCAAACCAAATGGCGGCCTGGTGGAATATTAAAAACATTATTAATAAAAAACTACTTACACAATGTAGCTCAAATTTTGCCCAATATTCAAATATTACATAGCAATCAACTGGTAAAATTTTAGTACGAATCCATGATGGCGAAACAAAATGGCGGCTGAATAAAATATTTAAAAATTCAACCTGAAAAACTACCTACTAAATAAGTTAATTTCAAATTTTGTGCAAGAATTATTTGTGGTTAGAGATGAACTGGTAAAATTGTGGTACGAATTCAAGATACCGGAACAAAATGGCGATTAAATAAAATTTTTGCATTGTGAAAAAAGTCATCCTCCCAGGTTTTACATCCGTTTTAGTTTCCCTAGATGCTAAAAATATGTTTTCTCAATTACTCAGACTGTCTGTCATTTCGCCGCGTAGCTCAAGAACTATTTACCCCCCTGCCTACATATTTTGGTCAAAAATTAAGGGTCATTTGGGGATGACCTGGTAATATTTTGGTAAAAGTATTACCAGGAACAAAATGGTGGCCTCGTGAAATGTTATTTTACATATTAAATTATTACTAAAAAACTGATTATCCAATTTACCTTAGATTTTGCACAAAAATCAAGTGCTACATAAGAATACCAGTTCATTCAACATTTTGGTACGAATCAAAGATAGCAAAACAAAGTGGCGGTTTAATAAAATGTTTAAAACATCAGCCTGAAAAGCTATCTATTAGATTAATTTCAAATTTTGTACTAGCATTAAGTGTGACAAAGAGATAAAATGGTAAAATCGTGGTACGAATTCAAAATAGCTACCAAGTAAAATGTTTAAAAATCAACAAAAAAAATCTATGTTTTCAGTTGACAAAAAAATGAACTGTGATACAGAGATAAACTGGTACAAAAAATGTTACTTCCTTATTTCTCTCTTTATTTAATTTATTTTATAAATATGTATGGTTCTTTTTAATACAAACAAAATAGTTATGGCGCCTACAAACACTAAAATTTGTAATATGGTGAAGAGCGTATAGGATACGTTATTGTTTCTTTAGATAGAATACATGCATTTCACTTAGTTTTCTAGCTATGCTAAGCACCTAAAATTAAAACGCAGGTAATTTCTCTGGCGAATATGCTGATGCTAGTCAGTTCCTAAATTTTCAATAGATTTTGATCAAATATATTGGCCAATTAATTCTCAAAAATGTAATTTTGAACTTTGGTTTAAATAGTAATTATCGTTATATATCTTATTATAAACAGTTATTCTTTCTTTAACGTGAAGTTCAATTTATATGCATTTTTTATCTTTATACTTACAAAAATAAACGTCATAGGTAAATATTTATAGGGGAGATGAAAATAAACAATGGCGTTCTATTGGACTTTAACTTTTAAGTTAGTTGCACTTCTTTACTGAGAAAATGCCCCGCTTTTATAGTTTTGGATTCTTTAAATATGCAACTGTCACTTATACCCAACTACTAGTTATCTACAAAGTTCCCATTAATCCCTTACTATATACTATTATTACTAAGCGGTTACGATTTGCGAACATTCCGCCGGTTCTTTAAAATTTAATGCGTTGTGCGCGTGGCGTCGTAGCATGCGGAGAGTTGCGGTACTTGAGTCCCTTCTATAATTTTGTCATAACCATAACCCTTTGTTTGGTTTTTATTTTTCGTTTCCTTAAAACACCGGTTTAGGTTGTTTAAGGTTGGTAAGTTTGGTTTAGGTATGACATAACCAGGTTGTGATATTTTTAATTTCTACTTTAGCACATTAATACAAGAAAACTGGATCAGTTGAAAGGTTAATTAATGAAAAAAAAAATTCAAAATTTAAATTTCTCGTCTTTACTGACATCCTCTGTCAGCGTCTGTTGTAAATGTAGGGTTATGTTAATGTTTTCGTTTAATAATTTATTCGAACTATCTAGTACAAACTTACTTTTTTATTTAGATTTTTAACAAATAACAATATTTGTGCAAACGATTAATGAGAGTTCTCTGTCAGGTGAATTTAGTAATGTAATATTTACTGAAGAAGGCCTACAAAAGTACCCCAAATTTAGATATAACATAAACCAATATTGCCTTTTACAGGAAAATGAAACCAAAATATAAAAATGTGTAATATTTAATAATTTTTCTTGGAATAAACTTAAACTTAAGACATTTGCGGTCATAGTTATTTACAAATTCATAATTACAAACTCATTTCTCCATATATCCATTGGTTCAGAACATCAATATTCACTTCAATAATCACAAAACGATTTTAGCAGCAATATGGCTGAACCAACCAAAAATTGGTTACCCTATTGTCGCCACTATCCTTATAAAGTGAGTGTAGACCGAATCTCGTACCAGCGCCCCCTATCTCCGGAACCTGAAATACAAGAGGTAATAGTTCACTTCTAGTAAATAATTATTGTAATTCTTACTTCAAAGTTGCAACAGAAGAATAACGACTGGTAATAGCCAGTTCAAAATAACATTAGACGATAACCTTTTCTACTCTGCAACGACTCGTTTTACTTGATAGCAATACGTTACAGGAGTACATTTGAACGTAATGGAGTAGTCTCTGCAAGGTTCAGGAAGGTACTGATACTTAAAAGTTGTAATTTAGTAAACAGATTAGAAATAATAACGGTTAATAAGTACTATTATGTCACGGAAAAGAAATGACGACCTTAGAGTTAATTCCGCAAGTAGTTGCTTGGCAGTAGTAATTATATAATTACTTTACATGAAAAATTATTATAAAGTATTACACGTAGTAACAAATACATACATAATACTTAACGTGTAACCCAGAGGGTTTAATAATATATAGTGAGATTATTAGTAATAAATACGTAAAAACTCTTAAAAGGTAGTAGTGGAAACAGTATATATATATATATATATATATATATATATATATATATATATATATATAAATGTTGCTGAATGTGCGGAACTAAATTGGGTCACATTTCACTATTCCAAATTAAAGAATTTATAACGAGAAAAGTTCCGGATAAAGGATATTTATTGACTTTTTGAGAGCATATTTTCATATAAAATGCCTATCCCCAAAACAATTGTTGGCTCCCTATAGACTGATAAAAATTAGACAGTAATTGTTTTAGTGATACACTGTATCGATGTTAACTAAAGTTGCGTTCACATTGCTCGCAAATAGCTAGAGCAAACACATCAAGCACAAAATGAAAGCCGCGTTTTTCGTGTTCACAACCTTTTTCGTGCTTGCGATCACTCCAAATACTTGTTTCGGTCAGTCATTCGCGTGACGGTATATCAAAGGGATGCTTCAAATGTGTGTGAGTTCAGTTGACAGCGGTTCTGGCCATTTCAAGTGATAGTCTTGTTCAGTCATTTTCGATGTGAAGTATAGAGTGGATAGATGAGAATGTTTGAAAACTTATTGGTTTATATGAAACGTATCCCGATTTGTGGGCTCCTTACCATAAATATTTTAAATTATACAATAAAAAATGTTGCACGGCCGGAGATCAGCACTTCAATGAATATATCGGTGGCCGATTTAAAGGGAAAAACTGTGTTAATAGTAGTTGTATGCAAAAATATGTTTTGTAAATCAATTAATCTTAATTACTATGTTATAGTAAATAATTGAGGAAATTTCAGTTCAAGAATTGAAATTACTTTGAAATACTATTAACTCAACTTTATGAATCTACATTTCAAAATATTTGATACCGCCCGCTTCGCCAAAGCTCCTTTTACTCCCCTCGTAAAAGGGAAATATTGTAAGTGTGATTAAACATCATATGGGGCTGACCTAGGGTCATTTTGATAAAAATCCAATATGGCGAAAAAAATGCGGCCTAGTGAAATGTAAAAAAAAATATTACTAAAAACCTACTTACCCTATATATCTCAAATTTTGTACAAAAATCAAGTATTATGTAGGAATCAACTGTACCTTTTTCTCTGCCATTTTTATCACTTTTTGAATTTTTGAAGGTCTTGCATATTAAATTTGAAAAATAAAGATTTTTTTGATAATTTTAAGAAGAACGTTTCTATATAGAGCGTTTTTCTTTCATAAACCTAAAAATAAAAACTCTTTCTATTGTCAAAACAATCGGGAGAAAAACAGTGTGCTCTTATCTCTGTAGATTGTCTCTTGTTGTTATGTTAGAATGGTGTATTATTTCGGGTTAGGAAACATCTGCAGACCAACGGAATAGGTAAAGACTGATAATATGGGATTCATGCAAGATATAGAATCTATATAAGTGTCCTGAGGATGAAGTTGCTAAACGTCGACAATTTAAAATATACTTTTTTTTATGGATCGTTAACGAAAATCATTTAGAAAGTTTATTCTAAATGATTTTAGTTATAAAAATTATTTCTATTGTTTTTATAGGTAACAAAGATTGAAAAACTCCAACTAGAGGAAAGAAATCGTTTTGTTTTATAAATTTGCTTCCCTGGTTTCTGGATTATTGTATATAATAAGTAGAGGTGCTATCGTAATAAACTAACTTTTTGTACTACAAATAGAAAGTATGAAGAAAGCTTAAATCTATTAAATAAAAATATTTTTTCTCTTGCGCTGAAATTCTATGAAATGGTCTTTTATGTAATATCAGGCTAATAGAAATACTTTTATCGCTACAAGGAAACAATCATGTATGTGTACGAATGCCCAACTGTGCCACTCTAAACGTTTTCTAAAGACCATTTATATGCGATTACACCATTATACAATGTCGGGTGTTGCAGCGCTCGTACTTTTCGTATAACGGAAACGCGCAGTTCGTTAGCTAATATTGTTTAAGTTAACATGGGAGTTTTTTTTTCCGTTGGATGGAGAAAGAACGATTTACGGCTCTCGCTTATTACTTTTTCAGGTTTCAGATAATTTGCGACATTTACTTATGTGCTCTACGCTTTTAGCAAGTGATTCGCAAATCCAGTTTCCTATTTCAGTTTTTTATTTAGTAATAAAAAGTGGGATAAATGGTTAATAAGTCTAGTGAAAATTAATAAATACAAAATAAATGTTTGGCACAATTTTTAAAAGCTGTGTGGCAGTGACATTCCAAATAGTTATTTATACCATAAGGGATGTAAGTAACATTTACCAGCCGAGGACGAGTTTGCGCCCAAGCGATAGCGGGGGCTGGCAAAAAAGTTCGAGACTAGTTAATGTACTTACATCCCATATAGTATATAACATTCTTCCCCGTCCCTGTATTGTATGTTTACAAGATAATGCTGGATATATTTTTGGATTTTCATTATCATTACATTCGATAGCATTCTCCTTAAATTATGAAGGCAGCCGTGATCCGTTGCCAGAGCATATTTTATTTTATCACCAACGTCAAGTTGACAATTCATAGCGAAAAGTTTGAAGGAGTCGAATTGTTTAATTCTGTGTGGACAAAATGGATGTTTCAGACAGAAGAATCAGCGAATATTGCTTATTTATCTCTACTACCGGAAAAGTCGAAAAAAGGGTATGAAGCAGCATATAAATCCTTTAAGAATTGGTGCCAAAGCAAGACGGCTACTGCATTCTCAGAAAGCTTATTTTTGGCGTATTTCCACGAAAAAAGTGCTATATTGAAGTCCCCATCAAGCTTATGAAATGAGTATTCGATGTTGAAGTTCACCGTTTTTATAGAGGAAAATATAGATATTTTTAAGTATCCAAAACTTCGAAAATTTTTGAAAAGAGAAAATGATGGTTATAGACCCAAAAAATTGAATGTGTTTAACAGGGAAGATGTGAATAAGTTTATGCTTAAAGCCCACGATGATATAAACATATTGAAGAAGGTCGTAATTGTAATGGGAGTTGCTGGAGCGTGCCGTTCTAATGAACTCTGTGAAATGAAAATGGACGATGTTAAAATAAGTCAAGAAGTCATAATTGTGATCATTCCAGACTCCAAAAATGGAATGTCACGTACATTTACAGTGACAAAAAGTGACGACACTCAGGTTTGTCATTTCAAAATAATTCAAAAGTACATTGATACAAGATCCCACATGACGACTATTAATCCGCCCTTCTTTATGCGATATTAAAATGGAAAGTGCTTAAACCAGCCTGTCGGGAAAAATACGTTTTCGTCAATTCCAAGTAAAGTCCCGAAATTTCTAAAGTTTGAGAACTTCTAAATGTATACTGGACACTTTTTTAGAAGAACGTCAGCAACTTTATTAGCAAATACTGGAGTTGATGTATTAGCTAATAAGCTAGCTATCAAACAAACAACAAACAAACAAAAGTATGCTTTATTGCCGCAGAAAAATTCTACAATTTTATGGACAAAGCAAAATATACCTAAAAATAAGACATATCAAAACATTAATCGAAAATAATTTCGACAAGTCAGTGCTTTTATTTTTAAAATGTAAATTATCAATTTACCAAATCGTAAAACACACGTTAGAATATAGCATAACATTGCAAACAGTAAATGAATCATGATAACCTTATAAAAGTAAACAAACACACATGTACGAGGTGAATAATTTCGATGACATTGAAATCAAAATTGCAACTATGCGACCTTAAACTCTATGTTATTATAGTTATACAAATAATTGTGATGTTAAACAGAAGGTATATTGAACTAGTGCAGAATGTAGTATACAAAAAGAATTAAATTGTTTTTAATCCAATACCTAACAAAAATAATTAAGTTTTAAGTGAATGTTCGACAGTTCTTTTCCCTATATAATGATTTACAAAATTCTATGCTATGAGTTAGGACATGACTCACAAAAGATTTAAGTAAACAAGCGAGTTTAGTGACAATTTAAAGAGACTTACTCACTGAAAAAAAAAATCATTAACGCTGTAAAGTGGTCTCTCAATGAGGTATGCTTTGGTGTTTTTTCGAAATTGTGCAAGCATAGGGATAGATTTTAAATGTACTGGCAGATTGTTGTAAAGTTTTATGGCGTTGTAAATAATTGATTTTTTTATTAATTCTGTGGAAGGAATGGGAAGATAAATATCATGCCTAGAGTTTCTGGTAGGGTATACATGTTGTGGCCTTTCTGGGAGGGTGTTTATATGTTTTCTCAGCAAACATACCGTTTCCAAAATAAATAATGCAGGAAGTGTTAATATTTCATGTTTTTTGAAATAGTATTGGCAGTGAGCTCTATTATTTAGACCAAACAAATAACGAATGGCTCTCTTTTGAAGCATAAAAATACTACGAAATTGCTCGGTGGTACAGCAGCCCCAAAAGGGAAGGCCATAGCGGAGGTGGGATTCAAATAAAGAGAAATAAGTAAGTCTGGCAGAAGGAACGTCTAGTTCTTTTGAAACTGATCGAATGGCGAAGCAGGCGGTAGAAAGTTTTTTAGTTAAGGTGTCAATATGATTAGACCATTTTAGGTTGCTATTTATATTTAAACCCAGGAATTTAACCGACTCTACGTATTCAATATTGCTGTTATGTACCTGAAGTGGTTGTAAAGTTCCCTTATAAGATAACGCCACCGTTTTATCGACGTTAAAACAAAGCATATTGGAATCGGACCAAGCCTTAATTATAACCAAGTCTTTGGAGATACTAGAGTGTAAAGACGTTGTATCAAAATCACTCCATGTTATGCTTGTGTCATCAGCAAAAAGGGAGATTCTTCCATTAATTTTAAGGTTCGTGATATCATTAATGTATAACAAAAAAAGAATAGGTCCCAAGACTGAACCTTGAGGAACTCCACTTGTAATCAACTTACAATCAGAATCGGAACCATTAGCCCTTACAAGTTGTTGCCTTTTCCCAAGATAAGATTTGAACCAATTTAAAGAAGTACCACGAATTCCATAAAAATGTAGTTTGTTTATCAGAATTTCATGACTAACACAATCAAAGGCTTTCGCATAGTCACAAAAAACTGAGGCAGTTGGGTGGTTGTTATTGAGAGATGAGTAGACGCCTCTAAGCAACGTGAACATGGCGTCACTGGTGCACTTGTTGGGTAGAAATCCGAACTGCTCCGGGGATATTATCTGATGTTTCAGGAGAAATGGCATAAGACGGTTCTTCAGTAGCCTTTCGATGATTTTTGATAGCACTGGTAGTAGTGCAATTGGGCGATAATTGCAAGAGTTAGTTTTTTCGCCGCCTTTATGAAGTGGAATAATTATAGCTGTTTTAAGGCAATCAGGGAATACACCTTTTATAAAGGACTCATTTATTAATGTTGTAAGGGCCTCTATGACTGGGAGTGGCAAGTTCAGGAATATTCTAATTGATAGGCCATCAGTGCTACACGAAGATTTACTTTTAATATTATGTATTACCTTCAATAGTTCAGTGTTGCTAACGGGACTTAAGAAAAAGCTATCAGCTAAATTTTTTGAAGGAGGGAGAAACGAAAGAGGGTCCAAACTTGGCGAGATACTAGAGGTGACATTTTTGCTTACATTAATAAAATAATCATTTAGATCATTAGCCCCTGGCAAGTTCTGAGTCACAGGGTTTGATTTGTTTCTGAGGTTATTGATGATGGACCAGGTTTCTTTTGAAACGTTATTAGAGTTTGTTAGACGTTTTCGGTAGTGTAATTTTTTTGCTGACTTAATAAGAGTAGTGTAGATCCTCCTATAATTAGAGATATAGTCGAGAATAAGAAAGGAGTCGGTGAATTTTTTTATATATGAGAGCGAGCGCATATTTTTAGCAGAAATTCGTATTCCTTTCGTGGTCCACGGTTTATGCCGCTTAGGTTTGATATTCTTAAGCGGGAAGGCCTTGTTAAAAGCACTTAAAGTTTTATTTAAAAAAGTTCTGAAGTTTGTGTTGACATTATCAGATTCAAAATTCCAATTGGTGTTAAAGCAAATATTATGAAATACTGAGAAATTTGCGGCCGAGAAAATTCTGCCCCGATGGCGAGATCTTGGTAAGGGCCTAATAGGTAAACTAAACCTGGAAATTACCGCCTCGTGATCGGAAAGACCTGAGTTATAGACCTGTGATTGCACCTCTGATGGAGAAAAATCAGACGCCATGTAATCGATGATAGAAGAAGAGTTTTTTGAAATTCTAGTTGGCGAGGATACATGCATTGAAAGACCGAAAGAGTCGAATATAGAAATTAGATATTTCTGGATGGCACAAACAGTAGCATAGTCAATATTAAAGTCTCCGCATAGAATTTTTTTACCTTTAATCGGTAGGCTGTCTAGCAAACTTACCAGGCTATTTAAAAATGATTGTACATCAGAGTTTGGTGATCTATAAATACAAATTACATAAAGATCAAGGTTTTGATTATATACTATAGAGAATTCAAAAGAGCTATCCGCTAACAAATGATCATATTTAGATACCGACATGAAATCTCCATTTAGGGATAGAATCAGTGTTCCCCCATGAGCTGAGTTTTTTCTGTCATATCTAGCTACTGGTCAATCAAGCGACATGGTAGATGGAAATCCGTTACTATTGCGGAAAGTTACGTAACTGAGAGCCTCAATAATAAAAAGGAAGTACCGAATAAAATTTTATAGAATAAGACCCAGCCAGATGTCTCTTGCAGTGCTTCAACAGTGACAGAAACATTGGTTAGAAATGAAGGATCTGGGGAGTCAGAAAATGTAATACACATCGAGAAGAAACGAGAAAACGTGTTTTCAAATTTTGTTAATAATGTGAATAATTGTAATAATTGTACCATTAATATTCACTTCAATTAATATCACCGGATTTTTGTCCAGATTTTTGTAATATGTTGATGAAATCAAAAATTAAAGCTACTTACAATAATTTTAGATTATTATTTCCCTAGGGATGTAAGTTGGCTTACATCCTGTCGTTAAGGGCAATCAATACCTTGTTGAGTAACTTTCACTTACGTCTGTCAAAGCAGTGTCAAAATAGGTTGCTTACAATACAGGGAGGGGGAAAACACATTACTGTTATTAAGATGCAAATTATATATAATTTTTTCCCTACATATTAGGAAATTTTTACATCATAAAAAATGTACCCTAAAAGTGGAACACAAGTTCTATAAATAATGAAAATGTGTACCCTTTATACTTGCAAGTTTCAAAAATATATTTTGTATACTTTCTTCACAGTAAGATTTAAATACTCAGGTTTTCTCAAGACAAAACAAGCTAGGTTACATGCATTAATAACTTTCTCAATCAAAATTTTAGTCCATGATCACATCTAAGTTAAATATTTCCTTAACTTTTTTAAGAACATTGTAATTAGTGATGTACAGTTGCTCAAAGACATTCTTTTCACATGAAAAAGTCCAGTAATCAGGAGATTAATGACGCTCAATTTACTAAAGTACACTATTCTATTTTTGTTACAAATGGAAACTCTTGAGGAGTTGTTTAAAAATTTTCAGAGTTCTCACACGTAGACCGCCTGGTTCACTAAAAAAAGTGGCAAAAAAAACAATTTTTTAACCGCCTTCAAAAAGGAAAGGATAAGTCAAACGCCAAATTGTATAGGATGCTTCTGTGGTGGTCCCATATATTTTGATTTCAAATCCCTATACCCGGTTTTTTTTGTAATAATATAAAAAAAATACAGGTATAAGGGCGATAAAGGCAACGGGTTTTATCATTAAAATTACGTTTAAATACCCTTTTCAAACTAAAGCATTAAGGTGTGTAACAGACATACAACACCATTTGCTAAAAGGTATCTCTTTTGCTATTCCTTAATGTAATTTTATTCATTTGAAAGTCTTGAATTTAAATTTTCAAATTAATAAATTGACATTTGGTGCGTATGAGTTAAATTAGGTTTGGATACATATACAGGGGTTAGGGGTTTGACAACAAATATTTTAACACGTGATCATATGGACTATTTTGATTAAAAAATGGTTAATAACGTAGGGTCAATTCCTTACCATTTTTGAGAAAAACGGCCCACCGTAGGGACACGAGCAGGCTTTAACGAACATAACAATTCGCAAACGTATCGGTCAAAATTTTCTTGTTTTTTGGCTCGTTCACCTTAATTTTTTGCCGTTTACCGTTTTAATAGGTGGTCGGGATTTAAACATGTATACGAGTATTGACAGAGTAAATGTTATACTGTATGAAAATGTCGTGATTATTTATGAATATAACACTGGGGAACAAATTTCAACTTTTTTTTGTTTCTTGAACAAAACCTACTTTTTTGTATTCAACGACACCCAAGTAACTAAAAAATACTTAAAAAAATCTGAATTATTTCTTACAAAATTTTAATGTTTAGGCATAAACAATGAACATACAAAATACAGAAAACAATATCATCGAATCTAAAGTTTAGACACTAATTTTGTGCTTCTTAGTCTGCCTTTTGAAGGCAGTCTCTCGGGCATATCTCGTAATAGTCCAGCAGTAGTCGGCTAACATCTCACAGTACCATTTTCCCTGATACCTTCTTTACATAGTTGAAATGTCCTAGTGAAAGTGCTCGTCACTTATAGCATCACAATTTTCCGGCAAGTAATCCAGATGAAAATCCACGAAATGAATTTTCTACGACATATTATACCCTAGGTTTTGGTAATACAAAAGAAGTTAAGTTTTGCAATCAGGTCTTAATAGTTTTCTGCTTTTATGGAATCGAATTGCGTAGCTCCTAAAAGTTTCCTAATCTGGGGACCTACAAATATTCCCTATTTAATTTTAGCATCACTGATTCTAGGGAACTTTTTTTAAATAATTGAAAGCACGGCCTTCTTTGTTTATGGCCTTCACGAAGTGTTTTATTAGTCCCAGTTTTATATGAAGAGGTGGTAGTAAAAATATTTTTAGGGGAAACTAAAGGCGCGCTATATTTTTCTTTCTTGGCTCAAAAGACTCTCTGGGTGGCCAAATTTTCTTTCTGTAGTTATCCGATCGTGCTCCGCTGTCCCATTCGCAAAGAAAGCAGCAGCATTTGGTGTAACCTAGCTGCATTCAATTTCAATTGCTATACGTTTCTTTCATGTGGACTGTATGACCAATTCGGACTGAAAGCAACTTGTTTCCTTCCATTATGGAGTAACACATCTTTATAACTTACTTTTGAGGAATCAATGAAATGTCTCCAGTCTTTTGGTTCATAGTCCAGATTTAAAGCTGCCATTAACTCCTCATGTCCTAATGTCCCTACAGGCGATCAAATTGTTTTCCGTGTTAAAAAATGGTGTTTTCCTGACCGCTTCGGTACACAGAGACTAAGTCCATCTTGAAGTAAATTGCAATGGAGAGGTCAATAGTTCTGCTTTTTTTTAGCAATTCTAAATCCCTTATACAGGGTGTAGGGAAATTGCTTGGCCAAATTTTAGAGGGTGATTCTACAAAAAAAGTTCGTATGCACCTGGGTCCGCAAACGCTTCATAAGGGTACGTGCTAGGACCCATTGCAGATGTCGCCCAAAACGTGATTTTTATTTTACTGCTTTTGTACCAGTTTTTTTACTTTTGACTGGGAACAGACAAAATCGGAGTCTTGCGAGGTTGATGGGTCGGCGACATTTTCCGGTACACTATTGTTTGAATCCATCATGAGGATCCGAGGTATATTCCTGAGGTGGATTAATTCAAATTCAAGTTTAAATATATTTTATTCACTATAGAATTTTTTACAAGAAGTACAAACTTATTAGGCTAATCAATTGAAAAGAAGTTTTTAAATAAATATGGCTAACAGTTGCAGTCAAGTTTACAACTTAAAACTAGTACATGGAAAATTAAAAGAAAATATATTGGCAACCTCACTGAAAAATAGGCAATACGCAGGTACAAAATTATACAAACAGAAATACGTATTTGCAAACAAGACAGAAAACAAATAGATTTCATTCACTATTAGAAGTTACCAAACTAGACAAAACAATTCAAAATCGGTCATGAATAAATAAATATTAATAATATATTATTAATATAATTAATAAATAAACATTACACGAAGTCAAATTGAGGTTTTTTCAAACAAGTTTCCCCTAGTGCTCCAAAAATCATCCACTGAAAAAAATATATTTTCAATTAAGAAGTCTTTTAATTGATTTTTTATTGACTTCTTATTACTTTGTTTACTCATAAGCGCCATGAACTTATTAAGACATTTAATACCCATATACTCTGGAGACAGTGATGTTCGACAGAAAGGCAAATGTAAGTCACTTTCATTCCTAGTGTTATGCTGGTGAATAACACTTTTTGTTTCATATTTGCTTAGATTCTTTAAGATGTATTTAGTGACTTCGTAGATATATATTGAGGTCAATGTAAGAAATCCAAGTTTTTTAAATAATGGTTTGCAAGATGTTCCTTTTCTTGCTTGGCTTATACATCTTATTATTTTTTTCTGGCTTATAAAAACCCTTTGTAGGTGTGCCGAGTTGCCCCAAAAAATTAGACCATACTGAAGGTGAGAGTAAATCAGTCCGTAATATAATACCTTTAAAATATCCACAGAGACAGTACCTACAAGAGATCTTACAATATAGCAGGATACACTTAACTTCCTACAGAGGTGATCAATATGGCACTTCCAGCTGAGCTTCTGATCGATAAACAAACCAAGAAGTTTTAGGGCCCTAGTACTTTCTATGGTCTTCCCTGCCACTTTTATTAGCAAATCCTAATTGGTTGTTGAATTTCTTTGAAGAAATTTCATAAACTATGTTTTCTTCATATTAAGCTGTAGATCATTCATTTTACAATATGTAGAAAATTCTACAGAAGTTTTATTGCTCTTTTCGGAAAGAAGTTTTTTATGCTTAATTAATATGTTAGTATCATCCGCGTATAGGACCATGGGGTCCGGTGTTGTGCAAAACTGTTTCATTTCATTAACATATATGTTGAACAACAGGGGTCCGAGTATTGAATCCTGCGGTACGCCAACCTTTTTAAACCTGCAATCAGACTTGACCCCATCAATCACAACCATTTGCTTATGGTTTTCCAGGTAGGATTTTATCCAGGAATGTGTTTTGCCACGAACGCCAATGCCAGCTAATTTATCCAGCAATATTCTGTGATTGACAGTGTTAAAAGCCTGACTCAGATCACATCGATAGCTATCGTAGTTGACCTATTTTTACGAAACCCATGTTGCATTCCACTTAATAATTTATCATATTCTAGATAAGAAGCTAGTCTCACAGAAAATGCTAGTTCAAAGACTTTAGCGATCTGATTTTGAATGCAAATGGGTCAGAAGTAATTGGAGATCTCAGAACTAGATCGCTTATTTTTAAAAACAGGAATGCATTTAGAGTCTTTTAGGGGCTCAGGGAATAGCCCATTAACAAATGATTCATTAACAAGATGGCTTAATGGTTCAGACAGCAAACATAAAATGTTTTAAGAAATTTCCCTGAAATTTTATCAATGCCCGGAGTATGTTTTTTGGTTGTTTTGATAATTAAGCTTTAGATTTCGTCTGTATCGGTAGGTTATAAGAACATATTTGAAGAGATGTTTTCTAAATAAGCATTTTTAACAGGGCTATGTTGAAATGATTGATCCTGTCTAGTATAGATTAGGTACAGGCAATTGTTAAGAGTACGCTTTTCTTTCATAAAAGTCACTTCACCACATATAAAACAAAACTGGCTCGGTTTATTTGCACAAACTCGCGTCATGTTGCTCAAAACTCTCTAATTTCCCAAATACGAACAGCTCTCGATCGACTAGTCGTTGAAGTACAACTAAAAATTTAGGATTCATGTTAATATGTATTTAAACCCGTTTTAAAGTATACCTGGTATAATAAATCCAGGTATTTCTCATTTAATGGTCCAACTTTCCCATACATTAATAGCAGGTAGGTAAATTATCATAATAAGCATATACAATTTTGCCGTTCCCCAGTGTAATTTTTTAACCTATTAGAAAATTCAGTTACAGAATCATATCTCTGAGTTAAAAATCGTATCAACTATATGATATCAGTACACATTTCTTAAAAAAAAACAAATTAACTAAGAAAATTAATAAATGTTGTAAGGCATTATATTAATATTAAATGTCAAAACTCTAAGCTGCGTTTAGAATCCATTTTCAGAGAAAATAATGTATTCTTAGTTTCCTTCTGTGCTGCAATATTCCAAATTTCCATATAATTGTCTCTTAAGTGATTTTAGTTGCATATAGTACTCTTATCACCGCAAGGAAACAATCGTTTATGTGCATAGAAGCACAGTTGTGCCAGTCTAACGTTTTCTAAAGACCATTTATATGCCATCACGCCACTACAGAATATCGTGTGTTGCAGCGCTTATGCTTTTCGTATAACCCAAACGCGCAATTTGTCAGTTAATATTGTCAAAGTTGGCACTGGGCGGTTTCTTCACGTCCGGGAGGCCCCGTTTTGCGGTTCTCGCTGATTACACTTCCGAGTTTCCAGAAACTTGGCGACGTTCACTTCGGACCATTATGCTTTTGTCTATAAATACACGAGCTCAATTTTCCCTTGTCAATGACACTTTTCTCCTGCCAATAAGCTGTTATGGGAGCAATTGCGACATAAAAGTCGGGCATATTTCACGAAATATAAGTATCTTGTTGTATACGAGAAGGACCCAAAGATATTAGCCTGTCTTAGTGATACTGTGTTGTAGCGTATGGTTATAATTTTATTGATTATATTTTCATGTTAAAAGGCACTTAAAGAGCGATCCCTTAAAATAATTCTGTACGTATTTTCAAAGTGGGCGAAATAGATATTCCTAGGCTATAATTAAAATTATGCCAGTTGTTCCGCATATTTCTTTGATCGAATTTTAAAAAGTACCTAGATATTTGTAATCTGAAAGCGACATAAATGTCATACTATTTATTTAGTATAAAAATCCTTAATTTTATTAACTATTATTAACCCATAATCTACAGTATGTCTGCGCATAGAAGTGACAAGAGAACGAAACATAATGTTCGAAAAAATATCACTTTATAATTAAACTTTGTTAATAAAATATGATTCACGATGGAAATTGTCGATTTTGTCATAGGTTACAAAAAAATATAAAAAATGTGAATAATTTTCAAGGGTGAATTACCTATATTGTTCATTTTTAGGCAAAATGGAAAGGCATTATTGTAAATTCAACAGATTGGTTAATTACAAAATATCAGTTATAGTCAGCTAAATTTGAAACTGAAAATCATGCATCATTTTTTGCAATGTAAATAGTATTTTTTTAAATAGGTGGTAGAACAGAATATGCATTCTTCCAAGTATGGATACATTGAACCTCCTTATGGAATTTATTTATTATTTGTAACTTTTATCTATCATTTATCAATAAAAATATTATTATGAATATTAATATTAACAAGCAGAAGCTTTTGTCGCGTCCGAATAGAGACTCTATTCGGACGCGAGAAAGAAAGCTTCGAAAATGCCAAATATGATTTTGGCGAAACGTCAGCAAAACTGTTCTATATATATATATATATATATATATATATATATATATATATATATATATATATTTATATATATATAATTATTTGTTATAATATTTACAAAAATAATATAAAACTTTTAGTTACTTAAATAATATAATTATTTACATCCTTTTCAGTAAGACTTCTTACTTATTTACTAAACATCTATTTTGTCCAAAAACCCATAATATATTTTCATATACATATATCTTGTTTACATAATGTACCGATTTCTTAATGACAATAGATGAGTTTTTTTTAATCAAAGTATTAAACCTCAAGCTACTGTTTTTTTACTAAATATTTTTTAATAAAGCTTTCAATTTAAAAGGGAATTAAAATTAAATATGAGTTATTTGTAGACAACAAGCATTTGAACCTAACTATTTCTGTTTACGTCAGCTATAGATATGAATGAAATCCGAGCTTAATTTTCTTAACGTACCGCTTGAATCGCCTTTTTAACCCATGTAAGGGCCTGACAGGTTTGCCAATAGTTTTAGGCTATAAAATTTTGTAATTAAAATTTTAGTTTTTCTACGATTAACATATCTTTGAATGTTGAAATAAGCACTTAAAAAATAATAGGTATATTTTTGCCATACTTTTAAATTTTTCATTTCGGGCCTATTTGCCTTTTTCAAATATTTTTATTGGGCGCCATTTTGTTCCATCATATTAGATTCCTATCAATTTTTACCAGTTTCTATCTATGCCACAATTCAATTTTGAGGATAATTTAATATAAATTCAATAATTAGTTTTTACATTGACAGGCACACTGAATCACATCTGCAAAATTTGGTGTCAATTGAATTAGATTTTTTACGTTGATCTAAATAAAAAATATTTTGCTGCCATTCTGTTTCACCATCTTGTTATCAGTTCATTCCTATGTAACACTTGATTTTTGTGCTACATTTGAGGTAAATTGGATTAGTTTTTTTAGTAATTAAATTTTTTTAACGTTTCACTAGGCTGCCATCTTGTTCTGGCATATTAGATTTTTCTCAAAGTGTTACCAGGTCATGCCCATATGAAATCAATCTGGTAAGTAGGTTTTAAGGTATGCCGTGAACTGGCCAACAGACAGACAGACCGACAGACCGACAGACGGACCGACGCGCAATTAATGAAACCTGTTTTTTGGCATCTAGGGGAGCTAAAACGTGAAGATATGTTAAACCTGACAGAGCGATTTTTGTAACGATTGAAAACAATTTATTTGGCCGTCATTTTGTTCCGCTATTCATCTCTATTCCACAATTTGAAATAAATGTATTAAGTAGTTTTTTCAGACTGGATTTTTAAATATTTTATTAAGCCGCTATTTTGTTCCTCCACCTTGGATTCCTACCAAAATTTTACCAGTTGATTCCTACATGATACTTGATTTTTTTGCCAAATTTAAGAAAAATTGTATACGTGACAGACTGACGACCAACAGATGGACACACCGAAGGAACTAAGACAGAGGCGTATATATAAGGGGTTTGTTGGGTTAACCCCCCCCCCCAGAGCCTTAATAGGGTAGACATGAGGCCATTCGAAAGTTATGCTTTCGAACGGCCATTTCAGATTTTAGCTAACATTGTATTAAAATTTAAAATGTCACTGATTTTATTGCAAAATGTTAAGAGGCTGAATTTAAAACGAACAGAAAGCAATTTGAATTTTATATACAGAGTCATTAGTTTAAAATTTATAAACTTATATTATTGACATATATTAGAAGGTTTTGAATGCTCACGGTTTATTTGAAGATTTAACAAAAATTGTTAAATGGAAATATGTTAAGCCTTTATCTGGACTACCAGCATGTGCTAAAAAATAAACAAATGACAATTGGAATGTAAAAAAATGAATTTAATAAACAACCGATGAAATTGACAAAACCCCTGCAATAAGAAGCATTGTGTTTGAAACTTCTAACATACAATTGTAGAGTTAGTAGGTATACATCGCCTCTTATAAAACTAGGTATAGTCATAACCAGCAAGAAGAGACTTATTTAAATGACACAATATTATACAAAGTGTCAATCGTTTAATTATTTTTAGCAAATCCGGGCCACTCAGATAAAGTACTACAACATTTGTATTTGACATGTATATACCCAGAAATATAACCAATATAGCATCTAATTTAAATGAGAATTTATTCAAATTTTTCGTGTTGCCTCTTATTCCAGATTTTAGTTAAGACAGCAACATAAGCCCGAATATCCAATAATTTAAAAGTATAGGATAAACATACCTATTAATTTTTAAGTGTTTTATTCAAGATTCAAAGATATGTATTTTAATCGTAGGAAAACCAAAATTTTAATTAGAACATTATATAGCCTAAAACTAGTGGCAAATTGTCAGGCCCTTACTTGGGTTAAAAAGGCGTTTCAAGCGGTACGTTAAGATAATTAAGCTCGGATTTCATTCATATCTATAGCTAACGTAAACAGAAATAGTTGGGTTCAAATGCTTGTTGCCTACAAATGGCATATATTTAATTTTGATTCATTTTTATTTTGAACGCTTTACTAAAAAATATTTAGTAAAAAAAAAGAAAAAAAATGGTACTTTGAGGTTTAATACTCTTGTTTTCTAACTGAATAAAAATTCAGCTTAAAAAGCTTAAAAAATCGCTATGTTATGTAGACAAGATATGTGTATATAAAAATATATTACATGTTTTTCGACAAAATAGTTGTCTAGTAGATAAGTAAGATGTTGTGCTGAAAAGGATGTAAACAGTTATATTAGTTATGTAACAAAAACTTTTTATAATATTTTTATAAATACTATGTAGAATAATTAGTTATATACTTTTAGTTTCTGTTCTTTGTTGCAATAATTTCAGCATTCTGTCATGTAGTCTTCATCTACAGTGTCTAAAACCAATCTAAAAAACAAAACGAGGCACGTGTAGTCAATTAAGTTTTTAATATATCTGCTTTTTAGATCTGACGCGTACTAAACTAGCCTAAAACAAAAAATGAATAAAATCTTTAACATACGCTTAGTAAAATAAAGTATTATATAGAGGTTGAAACTTGTTCCGGTCAGAAAAGAAAAGAAAAATCATTGCAGGATTGAAACCCCATGCTTGAGCAAACCAAGAGGCAATACCAGTAGTTAAAATTCATAAAAAGCGACGCGGTGTGACGAGGCTTACGTGGTTATTAATAATATATTATAATATTTTGATTTAGATAAAAGGTCTTTTAAAAAAAATTAGAAAAAACAAAAATAAAGAGAGATTCGGGATGCTCCCTGCTGGGGCAGAGTGACAGCTGTCCTCCAGACTCGTTTTAAGTTTGTGGTAAATATATACTTGATGGTACAAATACGACGTTAGAAAAAATACCAATTAATTGTTTTCTAAAGAAACGAAAATAGAAAGATTTGGTTTGCTGTTATATTTACGGTGGAGTTCAGGCTCGATTCACAAATAATAATAAAACGTCTTGTACCTAATTTAATAACTTTGTTTAGTCGCTGTGACACTGAATGGTAATTTGACAAATTGTTGGTTCGCCTAATTTTTTTATTATTTAATCTCTGGTCGGATAAATGACTTTTGCGGAACTTTTTTGTGAAACTAATAAAGAAAAAAATCTAAAATCGAAAGATCCGGAGATCGAGGGGGCCATCTTGGGTGGTGGGTACTAATCTATCTTTGAGGAAAGTTATCGTCTAAAAATGCCCTTAAATGTGCAGAGTTGTGGCTTTTCGCACCGCCTTGTTGAAGATAAACGGCATTATAAGGTGTCAATGGAACATTTACCATCAATTGTGGAATAACTTCCTCGAGGATTTCTAGGCACCGATACGCTGTAAGACTTTCTTTAAACATTCTATAGACTGGGTCTTCTAAAAATGACACACGAGACGGCAACCTCAATTTACTGAACCAGATAGCGAGTCTGCCAAAAAATTCATCAGTATGGATTTCTTGTAAATATTTGGAATTACATGTGCGATACTTATATTTTTATAACATTCTTTGAGCATCAGACTTAGATACACCAGTTGCTTCCTCTGTTTGCTAGCGGGACGATGAGTGAGTCGTTCATTCATAACCCAATACGTTTATTCTATTTCTCTCTTTATCTTTTTTTTGTGTATGCTTTGGGAAGGGGCTGGATAAATGATCAGTCCTCTATTAAATTTGATTTAAGGTGAGCAAATATGTCTCTGAAAGGTTGCCTTCTCTTAGTACTCCTAAGATGTTATCCTAACCACAGCGCTCAAAATACTTTATGTTTGTAAATATAATTCCGAAGCTTTTTGGTGATTTTCATTAGATTACATGCAACAAACCAATATATTTAATATAGTATATAGTAAAATAGAGACACCAAAACAACATTTTGACCTGAGCCCGTACACTTATTCTGAAAGCGGCAGTGAATCCTACTGAAAAAATCGAATGTGAAAGAGTTTTCGCCTTTTTGGTAAGTTATCAGATAGCTGGGATACCTGTAGCATTGTCAAAATACAAAGTTTTCAAAAACGCCCTATATCTCAAAAACCAAAAAGGCTATGAAAACTCTGTTGACGCAACGTTTAATTTCACAAAAAAGTAGCACATGTCGCGAAAACCGTAACCCTCTATCTTTGTGAATATAAGGCCGAAAATGGGATACCCTATACACTAAGACTAAACTATATTTACAAAATGACGCTATGCCATGCAAAAACTTGACAGAAGTAAGAATTTCAACATGTAGAAGGCACGAGCAATGTCCATAAAAGTTTTAGTTAATTATTGTCTTTGATAGTTGCTTAAAACGCTACATATACTTATATTTGATAGGCATTTTTTTATTTGTTTCTGTCTTATGTATATCAAATCTTGTCCTGATATAATTCTAACATTAGCTTATGAAATGTTATTAATCTAAACTCCAATGTGTTATTAATATCTCCAGGTCGGTTTATAGGGATGGACAAACCGGAGAACGTATCACTTTGCTTTGCTATTGGGTTGAGTCTGATCAGCCTGCTTAATTGGTGTATTAAAAATACTGATGGGGACTGCCAATAACCCTTTTGACAATGCTACAGGTGTCCAGTAATACTGATTTTTGGATTGGTACAAATGTTTAAACGTTCAATCCCTATTTTTATGTTTTTAGGTATTTCGCCGGTGCAGCCGACAACAATTGGGACAATGGTAACCTCATCCATCTGCCACATTTCAAGGATCTCGTCTGGCAATGGTAGGTGCTTATTAATTTTTTGTGTGTTTTACCAGTATTCGCTGGCAGAGGTACTGGAAAATCTACAATGTCATTCTTGAATGTTATTACCAGGTCTGGAATGATGTTGGGGATGCCCTATCAGTTTGAATCTATCTGTTCCAGTATAGGCGGTTCGTACTGATAAGAGGGCACGACCTCTGTAAGTCCCATGTAAACTTCTCTTAGTTTCTGGTGAATTATTTTACCAGCTCTATTTTGCTTTTCCAGGTAAGCCTTTGGGACCTGTGTGGTGCAGCCTGCCATAATATGATCTAAAGTTTCTTCTTTTTCGTTGCACATGCGACACTTCGCGTCGATATTTTCTTGAAGTATCCTTCGCCTATACGCTCTAGTTGGTATTACCTGGTCATGAATTGCGGCAATAAAGCCTTCAGTTTCCATGAAGATGTTCCGTGTGCGTAGGTAAGATGTTGATGCTTCCGTATCAATGGTGTTGCTCTCTATCGTGGCTAGGTACTTTCCATGCAAAGGCTTACTTCGCCAGGATTCCAGTTGTTGCTGTGGCGATTTGATGGTGGCGCCAGGGATGAACATTTCAACTGCAAGTTTTAACGGCGTGGCCTTCTTGTCTGCTTGCACTATTGCCCGGTGGATATTATTAGTCTCTGCTTTTTTCTAGAAATATTTTCTAAGGTTTGTTAGCTGATTTTGATGTCTAACTACTACATCTGGGATTCCTCTTCTCAAAATTGCATGACAGGTGGAATCTTTCGAAACAGGACCTGGGGTGGTGGGCTCGATGTTTCCTAAATCCTTCATGTGTTTTAATATTCTAGTCATTAAGTTCAGTGTCTGTCCACATTATGAATTCAAAACAGTAGGTGGCAGATATTACAAAGGTATTAATAGCTTTGGCTATGTTCCTTGATGATAATTTTGTGCGCAGGATCACCCGTAATCGTTTAGGGTAAGTATCTGTTGCTGACTGTTTAACTTTTTTATGGTCGATATCTCTAGCTTGAAGATAGCCCAGGTATTTGTATTGCTCTTCTTGCTCCATCCCTGTCACTGTACCCTGGTCTCGGTTTACCTCGTACCCCTCATGTTTCACCCATTGACCCTTTTCGATGATGCTGACTTTAAATTTGTCCAGACCAAATTTTATTTGGATGTCTGTGCTGAACTTCCCGACACATGACAAGAGTACTTCTAGGTTTGTTTTGGTTCGAGCATAGATCTTCAAGTCATCCATGTACGATAGGTGGCTGTTAGGTGTAGTGGAATGTGGTAAGTCGTACCCTTTGTTTTGTGATTTTAGCATATTTGTTAATGGCCGGAGAGCTAGACAGAACCAGAGAGGATTCAAAAAGTCTCCCTGGAATATTCCTCTCTTGATGTTAATTGTGCCTGCGTCTATTGTTTTGACAGGTGAGTTCATTAACAGCTTTGTCTTCCACTGTTCCTTGGCACATATAAGAAAATTGCATATATGTGGTTCAATTCTATAGAGCTCCAGAACCTCTGCCAGTCAAAAATGGGGAATGCTATCAAAAGCTTTCTTTCTTTTTGACTTTTTTGCATGAGACATAACCGTAGCGTCTATGATGAGTTGTTCCTTGCATCTCCTGGAACCCTTACGGCATCCTTTCTGCTCTTCGTCAAGAAGTTTGTTTTGTTCGAAGCGGGCGTAGATTTTGTCAGTGACTATTGAGGTAAGTATTTTATATATGGTAGGGAGACAGGTGATCGGACGGTATTTTGCCGAGTTGTCTGTGTATTGCGCGCTTTTTGGCAGAAGGTAAGTAACACCATTGGTCATAAAGTTTGACAGCGACTTAGGGTCTTCCAGTAATCCGTTATTCTTATTATTATTACGACTTGTTGTCTCACAGTATTCCTGTGGTTGTATTTTATACTGACGGGTTATACCAAGTCAGTACAAAAAATAAAAATAAAAAAAGGAAATGGAAAAAAAAACCACTATTGTGTATTAAGAAATGATCTAACTATGCTACATGTTTTCAAAATGACCTATTTCTGGCTGTTCCTGTGAATGTCTGTATTAAGTCCTAATTGAGCCAAATGCGGTGTAAATGTTGTTGGGGTGAGACCTGTTACTGATAAGACGAGAGGAGCAATGATGACTCTTTCCTGTTTCCACAGCCTTTTTACTTCCATTGCCAAGTCGGTGTATTTGGCGATCTTCTCACTGTATTTCGCTTGGATGTTCTCGTCGTTGGGGACAGCCATGTTATTTATATTATTATTATTATTAAGGGCACCATGATGTTGAATTTTTATTTTTTATTGCTTATTTTTCCATATTTTATTTTGTTTTTTTTTTTACGAAATACTTTACAAACGGCTATAACTACATATGTTAAAATTTACACTAAATGTACAATTTAATTCATGCTTCTACACCCTCCTCTCCAGACATTTTTTGTGGCTACGCCAATGCCAGGTTCGATATCTTTATCTTTAAAGGCAACGGAGAAAATTGACCAAAACCCTGCTATATGAAGTCATGTGTCACAGAGTGAGACAGAGAAAAATAGAAGGATAATGTATTTTAACATAATATATGATAGTTATATTGGTAGATTTACACCAGATATATTAAGATGCACTACAGTACTTTAATAAAATTATAAATTACATTTATTTTGGTGCTGAAAAAGCCAAGAGAAAAGCATATACTAAAAGTTAGATGATTGTTATAACCCCTCCCCCCAAAGGTATTTCCGTTATCGCTCTGCTGGCTTATCTTAGACTAGTAATTGCTCTACGTTCAAAATTGTTAGATTTACGTAATTTTCATGGCATATCGGTAATTTTTTCAGAATCATTATAATAAGGCACAACAATATTTATTAGAATAATCAATCCAAGCATGATCCCATAATTTTAAATTGTGAGGCAAATTCTATAACAAAAAAAAACAAATAAATATTTACATATACAATTATAATACAATTCATATAATATATAATTTAAATTCATATAATAAAGTATATAAAATACCGACAAAGAGCATTCCTGATTAAAATAAGTTTAAGCGATATATTCACAAAAACTTAGGTTCTGAGAGAAAAAATGCTCTTTCCAAATCCATTTAACTATATGTATCTAAAAAGCTGCCTTTAATACGGATCGTTTCATATTTCAAACTTCGATGCAGGAGATTGCTCTCGTATATTTAAAACGGATCGTCGTAAAGAAGCATTTGACCTAGTAAATCTCCCCTAAAAACTGAAAACCATTAAGAGATACCGGCATTGCTATTCCCATGCTCGTTTTATTACGAATATGAAAGTGAAGGCGAGGGAAACCGAGAATGGTTCAGACCGAGAAAAATTCGACATATCCGGATTTTAAGAATTAAGAATCGTTTTATCTCAATATTTATTATGTTAATTTTATATGTAGTTTGAGAATATAGCTTCCAATGATATAAAAATATATATATATATATATATATATATATATATATATATATATATATATATATATATATATATATATATATATATATATATATATATATATATATATATATATATATATATATATATATATATATATATATATATATATATATATATATATATATATATATATATATATATATATATATATATATATATATATATGTATATATATATATATATATATATATATATATAGTATTTGTTTCTTGGGATATGATCCTCCAATTAAAAATTAAACAAGTAAACATAGTTTCAAACATATATGGACACAATTACATTGAAAAACAAATTAAAACTACACCGATCAGACTGGACATTTACTTCAATATCTAACAGTACTAGAATAATACGACGTTGTTTTATGTGGCAGTGATTTTTTTTCCTTTAAATACTTTGGTTGGTTTTTATTTTATATACAAGGACGCTATAATAAATTGGTGTATTTTGGAACCTACGGGGTTTTTTTACATGTCGCACATTTTATTTTAAAAGGGTGTGGTATATTTTATTTAAATTTTTTGTATGATCTGTTTTTGCGTTTACAGAATTAGAATTTTTTTGGATGTAAACCATTTTGTAAAATTCTCTTTTTCTTAAGTTGATTTCAGTAATAACTATTTTAGTGTTACTATAGTTAAAAGTATGGTTGGTTTCAGTTGTGTGGTTTGTGAGAGCTGTTTTGTCTTTTTTTATCGTACTTGTGACTGTTAATCTGATTTTTCAGGTACTGACTAGTTTGCCCAATCTATACTTTATTGCAGTCATTGCACGGTATCTCATATACAATGTTTTTTCTTTTGGTATTGTTGTTTTTAAATTACTGAAATTTTTGTTAAGTAAGTTAAAACCTTTGTGACTTACCTTTATGTTTTCGCCCTTAAATACATTTTTTATTTTTTCAGACAAACCAGGAACGTATGGCAAGGTTACGTATTTTGGTGTATTTTGGTTTGGATTATTATTATGTTGTATTTTTTTAAGGTTGTTGTACAGTTTATGATTTTTTTAAAACTTTTTATCGAATCTATAAAACTTTTTTAAACTATCTATCGAATCTATAAAGTATTTTGGGTAAGAGTTTGAGATTAATGCTTGTTTTGCTTTGTTAATTGCGTCTTTTTGGAATTCAGGGTCAGATAAATTTATGGCTCTATCTGCCTGGTGATAACTGATTTTTTTTGGGAAATAGGGTGTTCAGAGTTAAAATTAAGATACCTTCCAGACCAGGTATTTTTAGTGTACCAAGCTGTTCTTATTTTATCTTTTACGCGGTAAAGGGTCAGATCTAAGAAACTTATTTGATTTTCTTTCTCAAACTCGATGGTAAGTTTTAATTTGTTATGATATTTGTTGAACTTATCTAAAATGTACTCGGATTTTTCTTTAGGAATAGCTAGCAAACAATCATCTACATACTTGTAGAAAAAGGGTAAGTCAAAGTTCGAGTTATTAATGACTTTTTTTCGAGATCTTTAAGTACAAGTTAAGCTATGACACTCGATATAGACGCTCCCATTGCGCAACCCTCGATTTGCTTGTAATACTTATCGTTAAATAAGAAATATGTAGAGTTTAAAGTGAGTTTGACAGCTTCTAAAACTTCATCTAGGGGTATGTCTGTGTGTTGCTTTATTAAGTTTCACTGTTTTTGCACCACCTCTAAAGCCAAGTCTACAGGAATATTTGTATATAATGACACAACATCCAGAGAGATTAAGGTATGGTTTTCAGGTAGAGTTATATTTTTTATTTTGTTTTAAAATGCCACGAATATGTTATATAGAAATCATTGTTGTTTACTACATTTTTTAAGATGTTTTTAATAAATTTTGATAATTTTTCAAAGGCCGACTGGGTACATGAAACTATCGGCCTTAGAGGGATACCTGCTCTGTGCAGTTTAGGTAATATATATATATATATACGAGGTGGTATGACATTATGTATTTTTAGATTTTTAGCATTTTTTGGAGAGATATATAGTTTTTTTTTCCATCTAGAAATTAGGTCGTTGTTTTTTTTTCTGAAAAATATTGTTTGCGTCTCTTTCTATCTGTCTGTATGTTGTACCATCCGAAAGTAAATCATTGATTTTTCTGCCGTACTCTGCTGAATACATAATTACGGTTTTATTTGACTTATCAGGTTTTGGAATTTTTAAGTTTTGATTTTGTTTTAAAAATGACTTTGTTTCGTTTACTTTTCTCAAAAGTACCTGTTTTTGTTTGTTCTGACTATTTGATTTGACTTTATTGTTATGATTTGTAATTATGTTATAACACTTTTCCCTGATGTTTTTCTTGGATTCGGAAGGGAGACTAGATATGGATAGCTCAATATTATTGATGATCTCGGGAATGGGCATTTCCTTTTGTTGGCTAATTGGAATAGCAAAATTTTGTCCGAGGCTTTCTTTGTGTCAGTTAAATTCTCGATCCAGTCATTTGTATGTCTAACAGTTTGTTTTTTGGTTTGTTTTTGTTTAAGAAAAGCAATTTTACATATATTTTTCTGTTTAATCCTATTGAAAAATGCTTCGTATTTATTTTGTTCTTTCTATATATTGAGTGGTAATACAGTTTTCAATGAGATATCGATGGATTCTTTTTCATCGATTGGTTTATTTATGTTTTTTGTTGTATCAGTAATTAATAAGTTAATCGTATCTTTTCTAAAATTAGCTAAGAGTTTTTCCTCAAATTTCCTTTGCAAATAATTACAGTTTAATGTAATAAGTTTTACGTTAAAATTTAAAAATACAGGTATTTATTTTTACATCTTAAGAGGAATATTTTTCTGTTTTTTTTTGTTTTTTTATTTTTGCACTAGACTAGAAAAAATCTTCATTTTCTTCGGGGCGTCAATGCCATAAATTTCTCTGGTATTGTGTGTATATTTATATATATATATATATATATATATATATATAAATATATATATATATATATATATATATATATATATATATATATATATATTGTAAGTGGGGTTATTTTCTTGGACCTTTCTAGTATATTGTTAGTATTTGTTTCTTGGTATATGATCCTCCAATTAAAAATTAAACAACTATTTTCAGGTATTCATGTCTCGTTTTAATAACGTTTCGGCTATAACTTGAGCCTTTATCAAATTCTACAATATTAGAAAAATTAAAATGGGCTAAAAAAAAAAATACTAATAATACTAAAATATATATATATATATATATATATATATATATATTTATATATATATATATATTCTTGGCCCTTCATGGATGAAAAAATACGATGTGATTTCAATCATTCCGGGTGTACAGCCGTTCACTACTATCGTTCTGGAAAAAACAGTTTTCCTGACGTTTCACCAAAATCACATTTAGCATTTTCAAAGCTTTCCATCTCGGGTCCGAATAGAGACTGAAGTATTAGTGACTGTGAAACTTCTTTTTTACCCACACCCGGAGCCAGGTTATATCTCAGCGGCCGTTGGTCGTTATATTTTCCGGATGTTGCTGATATTGTTGCGCTAATTCCGCTTGTTTTTTTGTAATTTTTCTTTGTTTTTCAATTTCTATGGTTTCTCGGATAATTCTGGTCTTATAATGTTCTATATTGGCAATCTCTCTACATCCATCAAAATTAATTTTGTGGCCGGTTTCCTGGTGATGATCATATGATATTCCTAATAGAGCTTTTTTTATACTTGCTGATACGCCACTACTAATTTTCCTCACGTACAACTTTTTGCAGAACGGCACGGAAAGCTGTATACTTCGTAGTTTTCCAATTTGATTTTGAATTGATTGAAATTTTAAAATATGTAAAATAAACAAATAAGATGCGTTTTTCCAAAAAGACAACCATTTTACCGTTTCTTAAATAAAAAATGTAATATTTAAGAAGCGGTTTCACCCCCTTAAAATGTGGGTTTTGAAAAATCCCTTCTTATATATTCTCTACATCCCACTATCAACATATGAGTCAAAATGCAACTTGTTACGTCAAGCGGTTTGAGCAGAATCGCGATTAATCAGTGACCGATTTTTTTGAAACACCCTGTATATACTTACAATACAAAAAAAGTGTTAAAAAGTCTAGGTTACTGACGATTATTTCAAAAAAAGATCGCATAAATCGCAGCAACTCTCTCACGAGCTTGCTGAAAAAGTTTGGTCTAGTGTTATAAATATATAGATTTATGGAAACTGGTCGGCTTCTTCTGTTTCTAATTATTTACATTTTGTCTTTACTAGTGGTGCCGTCTGGGTGTGCTTTTCAGAAAAGACAGAACTAATTTTGGATGCATGAATATGAAGGGTATTTCTCTTTGTACTAATAACCACCTTAAATTCGTTAACGTTTGCCATTTTAAAACCAAATAACAATAATTAAATAGAACAACTTATTGTCATTTCGGTCCGCCATTTTAAAACCGAATAACAAAATGTCTGTATACATACGCAACTTTTTGCCATCACTTTGCATAATACATAGCAACTTACTGTCAGTAAGCTATAACTTATGTTTTTTAGAATTATACTTTACTTATATTTTTTATCAAAAAATCCTACAATAATAAAATTAATTTATTTTTCCAATAGTAAACTGTTTAAGTATCGGCTTTTAAAAATTTGAAAAATTTTAAAGTGGCATTATGACCAACAGACTACGTAAGTAAATTTTAATAAATATTTGCCTTTTATTATTTTTTTCTAAAACCCTGAAATCTTCTGACATAATAAAATATTTATACCGTTGTACATGACTCATAAATAATTTCTAACATTTATTAAGTATTTTGGTTAGATAACACAGAGCACAACTACGTAGGTGGTGGTATTTGAATCTAGAGCTCTGTATTTACATCGAGTATGGGGTACGTTGTGATAAATATAGGAAAAGATAGAAATAACAAAAGAACAATTTACGAAACAAGCTTAAAATAAATAATACAATAGATAAGACGAAGAGCCAAACTTTGTATTTAGTTTCTTAGAAAACTACAAATATCCCCCGGTAAAATAAGATAGTCTCGAACACAACTCAAATCCTTTTGAACTTTTTCCTACCGGTCACATTTAATCTTCTTCGTCCTGTCGAGCTAAACGGAACAAAGAAACAAAATAAAAACCCTCCATAGGACTTAACATCTTAAGCCTGTTGTTTGTTCATTATTATTATGTTCGTAGTGTACATAAAGAAGAACTTTTTCCTCAAAGAAACCAAGCAGGACTTTGTAAGTGCTTTTATTGTAAAACAAATATAAATGCTAAAGCTTTGAGACTTTTTCTCAATAGATTTTTTTATTTCTTGAAAATACTTTTGAAATTGAATATTTAATACGATCTGTTCGACTTATGCTTAAACAAAAAGTTAATAGCGGAATATTTTTAAGATTTCTGTCTTATTTCAGAATACGTTAAAGTTGGAACTAATTGTAAGGTATGAAATTTTAATTTGTTTGCTATATTTTATATGGTGACTATGTATCCCGCTCGCAAAAATACACCAAAACTTTAAAAAAATAAAACCAAATAAAACTCTGAATATTAAAATAGCTATTTGTGTTGTGCCGTTCTGGGAAAGAAGTTTGCTGAGAAGTGGCTATCTCGCGATTGCGGCAATGTCACTTTGTGCTAAAATTACGCACATGAAAAACAAACAAACAAACAACAAAAACTGAATGATTTTCTTCGTGATTTGTGTCGGACACTAAATAATAGAATAATACTGTGCGGCGACTGGAATATTGACTTTCTTAAACCGTTGAGCAGTATACGCGATTTAAAAGACATATTGGATTCTTACGGGTTATGTGATATTGTACGTGAGCCCACTCGCATAACGGTCAACTCGTCAACGTAAATTAACTACGTATGTACAAAAAACGCTACCCTCGTTGTACATTTATGAGGTGCTTCTATTTGTTAAGAAAAATTGTCAAAAATTCTGTCAGAACACTTACTTTCATAATTATGAAACACGTGGCCGTTTGGATCTTGTATATCCTATTCACTCTCTTAGTGCAGCCGAAAATAATATCTACTATATTGGAACCAAAATATACAATAAATTACCAGATAATTATAAATTTGTGCTTAACGAAAATGTGTTTAAAAGAACTGTCAAAGAATATCTAATATCTCAATGTTTTTACAGTGTTCATGAATATTTAGAATCTTAGCCATATATGTTACACTTTATATCTTTTAGTAATTCTTCTATGTACTCTTTGTCAATGTATAAAATTTATATCTAATTTAATAATGTTGTATCCCATTACTTAGAATCAGTAGAACCATATGTGACTTGATCCATGCTTATATTTTATACTGTCCAAGTATTCAATAAATATGTTTATGTTTATGTTTATGTTTATGATTTTTTCAACGTCCGGTGTTTTTTTTAAATATTTGTTAAGAAAATGCACTTAATGCAAAATAAAAATTACAAATTGCATAAGTACATAGTGTCCCATTTTGGGTACTTTTGCGGTGTATCTCCGTTATTTAACATAGAATGTTGCGGTTTTCATGAGAATGTGCTACTTTTTCGTGAAGCTAAAGATGCCGTGAACAAAATTATTATAGATCTTTTAGTGTTTAAGATACAGGGCTAAATTGAAAATGTTGCGTTTTCAGGCACCCGTTAAACTATCAGATAACTTATCGAAAATGTGAAAACTGTTTCTTATGTAATTTTTCCCGTGGAATCCAATTCCGTCTTCCGGAATTAATATACGGGGTCAGATCAAAAAGTTATCGGACCATACTTTATTTTTTAAATGGTACACCCTATATATTTATAGACCATAAAATTTGTCTTTTTTTACCCCTTCAAAAATATATAATAGTATGAACTTTTTCTCAGAAGCACGTAAATAAATGACAATTTTCTGAAATTAAATGCATAATTTAATAGTAGGCCATGAGTAACAATAATAAACAATTGAATGGATACCTTGTATATAGGTATCTTCTTATATAAAAATATCTATAGAGTTTTTTAATGACAGTAAGTTTTTAACAACAGTTTTATAGCATTAAGTAACAATATAACAAACCCAAAAAAATAACATTATTAAAAAAAAGAAAAAACCTAATTTTTAAAGGTGATATATAAATTGACGACCATTTTCTCTAATGCAAAATGGGCACATTTTTGTAATTATTTTAACAGCGTTAAAAAGAAGCATTGGCATTATTCGCAGATTTCGAAAGGCTAAATGAATTGCCTCTCGAAGTTCTGCTATGCCGCCACATCGTGTTTTATATACTTCATTTTCTATATAGCCCCATAAAAAATCTAAAATTGAGAGATCTGGAGATCGTGGAGGGCCATCTAACAGGTCCGTTGGTGCCTATCCATCTTTGAGGAAAGTTATTATCAAGAAATTCCCTTAAGAGATAGGTAGGTTGCCTTTTTTCTGGATATCTAACAAGCAAAAATTTATGATAATACAGATTTTCATAGCAATAATAGCTTACTTACCTTTGGAAATAGAATTCCAAGGCTTCTTCAGAAATTTCATTACTCTGTATAAAACAACCAGCATATCATTTCATAATTTTCATAGGCTATTATCCGAAGAAATTGATAAATATCAATTAAATAAAAATACCGAAAGAGCGTTTATAAACTTTTTTATAATCCAAAAGTCGATCCAAGACAAATATTTGACATTTATTTTTGTTTGTTGTCATAATTAATAGCCATAGCCTACTATTAAATTATGCATTTAATTTCAGAAAATTGTCATTATTTGCGTGTTTCTGAGAAAAAGTGCATACTATTATATATATTTTTGAAAAGGTAAAAAAAGACAAATTTTATAGTCTATAAATGTACAGGAAGTAAAATGTAAAAAAAAAGTAGGGTCCGATAACTTTTTGACCTGACCATATATACTAATTCCGAAGGGGGAATTGAGTTCTACGGGAAAAGCTATATAAGAAACAGTTTTCACATTTTTGATAAGCTATCTGGTAGTTAAGATACGAGGGATGCCTGAAAATGCAAAACTTTAAATTTAGCCCTGTATCTTAAAAACTAAAAGGGCTATGAAAATTTTGTTAACGTCCCGAAAACCTCAACTCTCTATCTATAAAAATAATGGAGATACCCCGCAAAAGTACCCAAAATGGGAACCCTGTACATATTATTTAAACACCGTCTTACGATTTACATTTATAACAAAATCTAAATGTCTAACGCATCGTTCGTTTGCTGGTGAAAAGCAAGTGAAGAATTAAGGTGTATTAGAAGTCTGTGTTTGATGATATATACAGGGTTGTTCAAAAGAAACGCACAAAATTCATATCTTGTCTATGAGTCATTTTTCAGAAAAACGCTGGAACACGTGATGTGGTTTAAATAGTTCGTCTGTTCGTAATATTTTCCGCCCCCTCCCTGCAACCCCTTAATTTTTAGGTACCCCAACTTTTTTTTAAATGGCCACCTAGGTCTTTTAAAACTGAATCCTAGCAACAAATTCTGATACTTTCGTTATATTAAAACGAGTCAACATAAGTTGTTTAACAAAAATTAATATTCGGAGGTGATCCTTAGCAATCAATTGATCAAATGCTGAAAGTGATCTCCACCTTCTATTTGACATGCACCAAGTCTGTGATAAATACATCGAATACTTTCGGCTGGTAAATTAGTAACATCTATCCTTGTTCTATCTTGTAGGTCCTCAACGGTGTTTGTTCTATTTTTAAACACTATCCTTCAAATACCAATACAGAAAGAGATACAGTAGTGTAAGGTTTGGAAATCCTGGTGACTATTTAATGACTCAGTCGACCTATTAGCCGATTTGGAAAAATTTAGTCCAAGTACCTTCGAACATTTATACCAAAATGCGGTTGTGCGCCATCTTGTTGAAACAATATTCTTTCATAAGGAATATCTGGACCACTCTCGTCAGTAAACTTTCCTGCTAATGCAGGCATTAAATCGAATGAGAGGAAATCTAAGTAAGGCTCAGCAGTAAGATTTTCTTCAAAGAAATATGGTCCCAAAATTCGGTTATTTATTATGCCAGCCCAAACATTGACTTTTGTGGATGTTGTGTATGTCCACGTATTTTGATCAGACCAGAATCGATAATTATGTCTATTGATCATTCCATTTAAATAAAACGTAACCTTATCGGAGAAGATAATATTTTGTAAAAATATGTTATTTTCATGGTATGTACTTGTCAAACATGCACTTTATACGGATGATATATACTTCTGGCTCTTTAATAATCGCTGTACAGAAGCTCTACTGACATCGTTGTTTGGCGCTAAGGTATAAGTTGAAGAATAGGAGTATATCTAGTTTTTGTCTATAGTTGAAGCAGGACCCGTTTTAGGTAAATCCCTAACTGTCTCATGCTCTTCAAATTTATGAAATATTCTACTGACACTTGACCAAGTAATTGTATTCTTGGGATATTTTTCATTGAACTATACACAAACTTCATCCTGGCTCAGTCTTTGTCTCCACAACCCAACAAAACCAAATTTTCAATTCTCTGCCTTTCTGAGAGCACCATAATTCAAAAATGTCAAAATCCGAAATACTAAAACTTGCTTAAAGTTCAATGATCAAACTGAAAGATTAACTGAATTTATTATTTTGTGTTTGTGTATAGGTATTTGACAAATAAACAACTAAACGTGGGAGAACACTATCCTAGAATTTCAAGAAATTGGGTACCTTTTTACATGCATTTTGCATAGTAAAAATTTGTAATATTTGAAGTTGCATCGTAACGTAAGGGGTAATAATAAATACCACTATCGTTTAATCAATTCTCTCAAGATATTTCAATCAGATTTTCCCAAGTCACTGGATAGGTTCATGGGGTCTAATAATTGATGGTACACAAGGTCGCATTACATAATAAGAACTTGTTTTACTGTAACGAAATTAGCAGATAGATGCGAAGAGAGTTTAATTCCGGGTTAAAGTCAATACTTATCTTCTAGTAATCTGGTACAATAGAACATCACAAAACACTATAGTGCCAAAAATACAAAATTCTAACCTAACACCCCACTTGCTATTAGCCGGTATTACCGCGAATACCCTGTTGAACAGCTTACAAATAAGACGTCTAGCCGGGATTGTTACAAATCCCGGCTAATCGTGACGTCACTTGCCTGATTTCAACAATCAGCTTGGGTTGATAGGAATACCGGAGCTGGGAGGCTACTCACAGCGATAAACCTAAATCAAAAACTTCACCAGCCGCCAGTAATGACTTCGATCGCCACCCGTTTCGACCAAGTCGTAACTTGCTTTAAGGAACTTTTCTGGCGGTAAATTAGTTACTTTTTGTTATC
Source organism: Kuschelorhynchus macadamiae (assembly GCA_030620095.1). Taxonomy (NCBI): domain Eukaryota; kingdom Metazoa; phylum Arthropoda; class Insecta; order Coleoptera; family Curculionidae; genus Kuschelorhynchus; species Kuschelorhynchus macadamiae. The sequence goes on along the minus strand of JAUTXW010001917.1, from coordinate 1,384,236 downwards.
TTAGATACTTTCGGTAACTTAGATATATTTCGGTATCTAAGAGCTTTTCGGTATCTAAGATATCTAAAATACTAGTTACTTTTTGTATAAAAATAAAGGAACTAAGATACAATAAAGATACAGTTACTCTAAAGTAACTAAGATACTTTTTTCAGACAGCTTTGTTTTTTAGGACTATTATACGGTGAAGAAAATACAACGTAGGTAAATAGCGTGATGACATGAAATTAAGGGGTCAATGGCGTAGGTATTTGATATTATTTTGGGGTACAGGGGTACAGGGTTAACAACGGACAGTAGCCGTGTCACAGAAACTGTCCGTATAGAGGTGTCCGTTGTGGAGAGTGAACAAATTAAATACCAATGTAGTTTTATTTACAAAAATATTTTATTTTTAAGTAAAAAACATATGTTCAGTACAAATTATTATTACAATTGTTACTAAGTATACACCAACATCTTTTACATACATATATGCATACAATAAAAATGTACTACCTAATATAAATTATTATACTACCTTCATATACAGTTTGATACAGTTCTACTTTATAAAAAGTTTCTATTTAAAAAAAAATTATCAAGTGTTGTTTGTTTTAAACTAGTTAATTTATTTTTAATAATTTGAGATTTCATTTTAAACGAAACTTCTGAGATTTTTTCCCCTAAAACAGAATCTTCAGATAACATATAAAAGTTTTCAATATCCCTTAACATTTTATATGCTTCCTTAATGTTCTTCTATTGGACGAAATAATTTCTTCATCATCACTGTTAGATGAAATATGTGCGTTCTCACTAGTTTGAAATTCACTGATGCACTCACGTACACTTATGTTAAGGTTTTCCGTGAATAAACTTTCAACAATTTCTGAATACGAAGTTTAGTCGGAAGAAAATACATTGATGTTTCTATATAATTCCGATAATGGCACATCATCTTCACTATCGTAGTCCATGTTTTCCTCGAGTATATCGTCGAATCCAGCTTTGCGGAAGTAGTTATTGATGGTCTTGGATTCGACTTTTTTCCATGCAGCAACAATCCAAATCAAGGCACTTACAACATTTATGGATTTCTCCAATTGTTCGGTAGATTCAGAATACTCCATGAATGACAAAAGTTGCTTGATTAAAAATTTTCTGTAGTGGTTTTTAAAATTTTGAATCACGCCAAGGTCCAATGGCTGGCTATGTGATGTCGTATTTGGCGGTAAAAAAATTATTTTTACATGTTTTAACTCCAGTTTTGAGTGAGATGCAGCATTATCCAAAAATAAAAGTACATTTCGGTTTTGTCTTTGCATTTTTCGGTCAAATTTCATCAACCAATCCGACATTATATCCCTTGTCATCCATGCTTTCTTGTTATAGTACCATTCAAGTGGCAATTTTTCCACGCTTGATCCTTTAAAATAACGGTTTTTTTTTACTTTTTCCGATCAGCAGTGTATTTTCTTTTTCTCCATTCATAGCGGAGCAAAGTAAAATAGTAAGTCTCTCAGACGCTTTCGCGCCAGCACACGCTTTTAAAGAAGACGTTTTTTACAAAACCAGTCGTAGACAATTTGGCCTATGGCAACACCCTTAGTTTTCGCAAATTTCTTTTTCTCTTTTATGTTCCCGGTTTCGGCGAATCGCTTGTTTCTCAAAATATCACTAATTTGAGATTTTCCTACACAGAATTTTTCGGCTAATACTCTAACACTAAGCCTGTTTTTTTCCGCGTACTGGATTATTTCAACTTTTTCTTGAAGACTCAAAAACTTTCTTTTGTTTGAAGACATATTGATCGCACCAGAGTAACATCAAAACTAAGATATTCTATTGATGAAGACTACATTTTATTAAAATAAGGTGATCTATTTATTATGCAATGCACCGCAAATTACCTACAAGCCAGGCAGCATAAGCCAGCCTATTGTTAAACCAGTGGTATTAACAATAGGTAGGCGCCGCGCCGCTTATTAGCATAGATCTAAATATTGCCCATAATGTGCAATAAAAATACCGGCATTAAATTTTACTGTCCGTGTCCGTTGTTGAGAGTGTCCATTATCAAGAGGGTCCATTGTTGTGTCCATGTATCCATTGTTCGGAAGTGCTCGTTAAGGGAGGTTTCGCTGTATATTATTATATTTATATACTTTTTTACAAAAACTATACTGATTTGAATTAAAATGTGTGCCTTGTGAACAATGAGAACATGGGTAGACGATTAGAGTTCTTTTGAGAATATAAATAAAATCCATATATTAAAGGAAATAGACCTCAAATTATAGAAGCTCATTGCGAAACTTCACGAGGAATTAATATGTTTGCTACAGCACATTTTTTAAATAAATACATTCTATTAGGCTGGGCCAATCCCCTGATCTTTAACTTGTTCGATTGTTTATTTGTCATAAATATTTTATATTTTATAAATTAATTTTTTTAGCATAAATAAAGTGGATAAGGTTTGTTAGATCATTATTTCGGCTTCATTAGATATTTGGAAAAGTTGAAATTTTCTGGGATTTTATCTCGAATCTCGGTCTGAAACTAGAAGGAGCCTCAACTCCAGGGCGATAATATACCATATATAGATATAGAAAATATCAAAAGAGCCCTTAAATAACGTGTTATTCGGCCTATTACTATCTTCCACAAAGTTTAGCATATTAATGAAAGGCTTCATTCCTCGAATATAAACTACCGTGTAAGAGCAATTTTTAAAATCCCGTAAAAAAAATTTAACAAGCCGCGTATTTTGTTAATTCCTTCGTAAAAGGGAAGTACCTATTGTAATCATGAAAAATTCACCCCCCGTGTTTTTACAGATCTTTACATTTTAGGATCCCTAGATGTCAATAAACATATTTTCACAATTCCGTCGGTCTAACTGTACGTGGCCTAGGTAAAAAACTACCAATCCAATTGACTGCAAATATCAAGTGTCATAAAGAAATAAAATGGTTACCTTTTGGTAAAAATCTAGTAAAAAATTACGGACTAGGATAAAATATATTTAATTGAAAACTAATTATACTGATTTACCTGAAATTTTGCACAAAAATTAAATATTACGTAGAAATCATCCGATAAAATTTAGGTATGAAACCAATATGGCGAAACAAAATGGCGGCTTAATAAAATATTAAATAAATCAGCCTGAAAAACTGCTAATTATATTGTTTTCAAAAATTACGTGTGATAGAGTTAATGAGAACTGATAAAATTGTAGTACGAATTCAAGATGGCGGAACAAAATGGCTACAAAATAAGATCTTTGTAATCGTGAAAGAAATCCTTCCAAACTTTTACATAGCTTTAAGTTTTAGCGTTGTCAGATGCCCAAAAACATGTCTGTCAATTTGGGCCATAGCTAAAAAACTACTTAACCGATTGACTTCAAAGTTTAGTAAAACATTTAAAGTCTTATGGGTATGACCTGGTAATATTTTCGTAATTATTCAGTATGGCGGAACAAAATGGCGGACTAGTAAAATATAAAAAAAAATTATCACTAAAAAACTAATTATTTAAATTACCTCAAATCTGGCACAAAAATTAAGTTTACGTAAAAATGAACCGGTAAATTTCTGTTGACCTTCTATTAAAATAGTTAAAAAATCAGCCTGAGAAAGTTACTTATTAGACTAATTTCGAAGGAAATGCAAAGTATTATGCTGATAGAGATAAACTAGTAAAATTGAGATACGGATTCCTAATGGCGGAACAAAATGGCGACCAAGTAAAATGTTTGAAAAACCAACGTAAAAAGATTTCTTAGTCTATTGACTTCAAATTTCTCATAAAAATTTAATGTGATATAGAAATAAACTGGCACGAATTAACATGAAGGAACAAATTACTCAATTTATTTTAAATTATGTCCAAAATCCAAGTTTAGCGTAGGTAGAAACTGGTACAAAACCAACATGGCGGAAGAAAATAGCGCCCAATAAATATGTTTAAAAAGACAGTATATTATGTATATGTGTTACCAATATAACTATGTGCGGAACTAAATTAGGCCACACTTCACTATTCAAACAAAAAAAAGATTCATAACGAGGGAAGTTCAGGGTAAAAAAATTTACTTACCTTTTTTTTTATGTACCACTCTGTATTTAATACATATAAATAAAGTTATATTGATTACGTTAAGTCGAGATTATTTTAGCTAAATCTTGAAAAAATAATATATCAACATGATGCAGTTTAAGAATACTTAGGTATAGATTTTTCTGAAGCGATGTCTATGTTCAACCAAATTTCATTTTATATTCAACCAACTACTGGCACTGCATTCCATTTTATTTATTTAGCAAAGGTCTGTTAACTTCAAATTTAGTCGTTTTCCTGGAAATTTTCCAAAATAACTATATTTATAACATAGTTGTTTATTAAACATCCTTTTCAGCCTACACGAAATGAATCATTACAATTCTCAATGCATGTTTTTATGTAGATGTGGAAAATAATATCAACAACATATGTCTTTTAAAATCAGTTTACGTAAATTTTGGGAAGAATTGTGTAGTAACTTTTTTCACTATAACATTGTATACCGCTTGATTAAAGAGCAGTTACATTTAGTCATGTTTACTAAATTTTGTAGCAACAGCACACAATAAAAAAAAACATTTTATTTTAAATGTTGTTTGTTAGGTCCTAAGAATCAATAAGGTTCTTTCTTTTAATTTAAAAAATGCTTTACTTTTGTTTTACTATAAACCTAAAATATGATGAAAATATAAGTAACTACGGTTTTTATAGAGATTTAAGATTTGTTTTCGAAAAACAATTGAGCATCAAATAAAAAAGGTGGATTATAAAACTGTCAAATTGTTTCTTACTTTAAATATAATGACCTATATTTTGTTGCATATTCAGAATGTACGGATAAACCTAAGAAATGTTTGTTAAAATCTAAGCGTTTTTCAAATTAATGTAAATAATCGAATGTTTATTAACTTTAAATACGCGTTATAAAAAATCCATACCTAATAGGAACAAATGAAGCCCGTGATCTTATCTCACTATTTTATAATCTCTCTGTTATATTTTTACGTATAATGTTATATAAGATTTGCCTAATTTCTTCCGTAGATTCTGAAAATTTAGAAATAGGTTCTTGCATTTAAAATAAGAATAATTTTGCTAGTTTTATTATATATTTTTTTATTTAATGCACAATTGTTTTTTTCAGAAAAAAATTCTTCACAAAAAACAAAGTTTCTTTGTATTAACCATGTCATATAAAAACGGAGATAAAAGTCTTTTTTACTCTCCATTGGATTACCCTGTACAAAGTTTTTAAAATCTAAAAGAAATTATTTTTAACTTTTAAGCAAAGGGTTTAATTAGTTATTATAGTTCGTTTTAAAAAATAAAAAGAAAAGAACGTTCTTCAGAAAATTAGAACTTATTTGTCATACCTTTAAACTGTAAAAGTTTGCCATTTTGGAAATCAAAGTTATACTTAATTGTAACTTTCTCCAAAAGTAGTAAGAACTCGGCTAATTTACTGATTTTCTTGTTAACTGTCGTAAATTTTCTGGATAGCACGTTCACTTTTACCAACTGCCATTTCAGCGTTCTCAACACAAAAGTTATAAACGCTATTCACGTTTTCGTGTTTTAATCTCCTGAAAGCCAAACTGACAGAGTATATTTTTAATTAGGGCAGGTGCTAAATAAACGCCAACCAGATGTTGACTAAAACTGGCATTCAAATTTCTACATATTATATTTTTAATCTCTTAAAATATTGGTTTTTTTTAATTTTATTTTATATATTTTGTAAAACGTATTTTTCTTTAGCATCGAATTTAGTTATAATTTTAGGGCACACAGTCAATATATTCTTACTGGTGTAAAGTTAGGGACTATTAATACTGCATAATATTGAGATAGAAACTAAAATAGCATTTTTTTATTTACCTACCTATTTTGCATAGAAGTGTAGAAATACATGTAGAACTCTGACCCTCGTTATTAGTTATTTTCTGATCATTGTAATCTGAGTGAGTTCCAAGTTCTTTTCTTTGAGGTCGAAAAAATTGTATTTGTCCTATTTTCGAGCTTGCAAGTCTACTTAAGGGAATATCATCCGCTCTATTGCTATTTACCTGTGTCTTGGACTTCTTTGATAATATTTTGAATAAATCTTCCCTTGATTTAGTTGGCATCTTGCACACATTTCTGTCGCAAGACGTCTTTGTTTCGCAGTATTTTTAAGTTTTTTTGTAGTAAGCGCAAAAGAAACGTTTTTTTCCTTTTACCTATATTCCTTCAAAATACAAGAGTTCTAACCACACTACACCACAACTTGTTACGTTCTAGACGTGCGTTTCGCTAACGTCCAGAACGTAACAAGTTGTGGTGTAGTGTGGTTAGAACTCTTGTATTTTGATCTATCTTCCACCACAGGTTCCAGTGTTTGGACTATATTCCTTGGAAATAGTATTTTGCCCAGAAATCTTATTGTGGTTGCCCCGCCATCTCTTGATATTACGACGATAAAACAATGAAATGAACAAAATGACTACTAATTTACTAATTTTTTGACGAACACTCAAAACACAAGAAATACAGGTTATATGTTACAAGACCCGTGAAAAATTGCGATATTTTGGAAAAAAAAATTTGATTTCCTCATACTAAAAATTAATTGTATTGAAAATTTCATACCGCCATTTTGAAACCAACCAAATATTGTTATTCTAACTATTTACCATAACAACCAACAAAAATTCCGGAAATTTTCGTCGACTGACTGAAATTAAAAGTCGAAATTTTTTGACATATAATGAAATGTCAACGCCTTGCGACACTACTTTTTTAGTTATAATAATTGTGAGAATATGTCACAAACCTTATAATAAATTAATACATTTATCTCAACACTAGAACCTGTGGTGGAAGATAGATCAAAATACAAGAGTTCTAACCACACTACACCACAACTTGTTACGTTCTGGACGTGCGTTTCGCTAACCCAGTTAGCATTATCAGCAGATGATATAAACTATTATATTAGCTGCTGATGATGCTAACTTGGTTAGCGAAACGCGCGTTCAGAATATAACAAGTCTCATATTTATTTATTTTAAGCAGATTTTCAAAATAACAAAAATGATATACTTATGTAGGTAGACCTGAATTTTATTTAAGTATGTACTTAAGAAATAATACTTTGTACACGCGAATTGAAATATTCCATGACCTCTTCGACTTCTTCTCTTTATAATAGTGAATAATTAAGACTTGCAGTGGTTGAAGAACTGACCCTTAATAGGTGTCGGTGTTTTATGAAGTAGATATAATATTTTCCCACCAAGTGATTTTTTTTCCGCTTAGACATCCTGGCGAAATCATGAGCAACACGTTCTATAGTCTTCTAAACAAATTGTCCTCCATGATTTGAATGTGACAGTTTTCAATTAGATCAGTAAGATATTTCAGATAACGATGGTACATTTTAATATGGCCCACTTCTTAGCAATATGCACATAAACTATATTTTTCAAATGTTTCTATTTTAAATAAGTATATTTCTGCTATTTCTAACTGGGAGCTTTATTGATTAGTTTGATCTGAAAGATTAGTTTATAGTCGTTTGACAGGCACAAAATACACACAAAATTCCATAGCCTTTTAGATTTAATTATCCTCTTGTTTTAAGTTACATACTTTCATTTACCGAGATATATAATTAAAATTAAGAATATATCAATTCCACCAATCTTAGCAATTTCGAATGAATCAAAAATAAAAGAAAGTACATTTCTGACTAAATTATTATATTAAAATCGGAATTTTATCTCTTCTTTGGTAAAAACCAACTTTTACCGGTAGGTATAAGTGTTCTAAAAAATGAGTTTTAAATAATTTTCCACTACCTTTAGTGATTTGAAATCCACTATTTATATAAACAAATATAACTTCCTTGAAATATGTATCATTATATTATTGAACTAAAGTTGCAACTTTTAATAATAATAGTTAATTATAGTCATTTGGCACTTTTTTTTTCATCTTGTATGAAATTTTCTTACCGAATCTCCCATGTACTCGAATTAATAACCGAACATTTTTTCTCGCTCACGAATTTTTGCTGAAAATTTAATTTTCGAAAAAAATTCGTGACCTCGAAAAAATTTTCGGTAATAATTCGAGCACTAGGGAGATTATAAGTGATACATTGTTAAATGTTTATTACTTCTTTAAAGATACCACTTTATTACATATAATAAAACACACCATTATAATGATAGGTCCAAGTAATGCTTAATATTACACATATTTACATAATGTATCAAAACCTATTGTAATTTTTGCCTATTAATAAAATTGCTAACACACTCAAGAGGCGCGGTAGTTTTCAAAGGTAAAATAAAATATAAGTTATAAAATCATAATAATGTTAACTTTTAGCGCACACTCCAAAGCAAAGGCTTATCATAAATTACAAGGTCTTTTCAGTCTACCATAGATTCTCTTCCCCTTCTAAAACTTAAACTATTACCTAAATTAAAAACCCTTGATTTAAGAAAAACTAGCTCTCAGAAGTAAAACCAGAAAACCACGCAAAAAAAAGAGGAATAATTTTTAAATATTGTCGGTTAATATATCTAATTTTCTGTCTATTGTTTGTCAGTGTTGTTTATTGTTGAAAATATTATTGAAAATATAAAGAAGTTCCTGTGAGTTGCCTATTTCCAAAAGGAGTGGTAGGCATCTAATGAAAAACAATGTATTGCCTCACTTATGTCTTAATGCAGTAATAAATTGCAACAATTAATAGCAAAAAGCTCATCTGAGGTAAACATGCTGCCACTGAATAAAGAGACCAATTTTACATAACTTTTTTGAATATTTATTTTAAACTAAGCTTTTTAAAAGTAGTCTAATATTTCCTGTAGAGTTATATTTAATATTATTATCCCAAATATTTGTAATATACAAATACAAGAAACTGGATCATTGATAATGGGCATTTAAAAAAACAGAAAGAAAGTTCTCAGTTTTTGGTTATATCTTGAAAAAAAGGTTATATCAAATTAACGGAATTGATATTAACGGTCGATGAATTTTTTAATAAAAGTTGCCATTTTGTAAAGATAATATGAAAGTCAGCTAGTTTTTACATAACTGACTAAAATCAGTTCTTTAGTTAAAAGTAAGGCATAATATGTTTTAACAAAAAAAGCATCTTTCCCTGTTTTTTCATATATAAACAGAAGTTATTTATGCTTTACACTTTTTGCTAATTAACGTTTTTTTTTATAAATTCCGCATTGTATGTATCCGACAATAATACACATGTCGCTAACAAAATCAAAATCGCATGAATACAGTGCAAAAACGCCAGAAATAATTTCCGCACAACCAGCCGTTAATTTTATAATAAATGATTAAAGCGCATTAACGGAGGATTGATCCGAAGTGGAAACTAATATTTTAAAAGCTACAACAGAAAAATAAAACTTGAAATTTTATTATATGGAGAATTATTTTCCATTTATGTAATTATTTTATCCAAAACATAAAAAATAAAGCTGTTTATGGATTAAAACGCAAAAAATAAAATATTTTTGCATTAAAAAAGATGTTACAGTTAACGAAGGGTAAAATCTCTCCTACTGTTAATTACTATCTTTACCTAATACAAATATCAAACAATATTTTTTACAAAAAAATTGCAAGGGTCGTTAAAAATCTGTTTCCTCAAAACGCCCATTTAGGAGAGGTTCCCCATAAACCAATTTAATCAGCCCATCGGATGTAGTATATCGCGGACTGGCAACTGTGCGCATTGTGCGAGGCCAATAATGTCGGTCTCGAGCTTTACGCTACGCTGAAAACTCTCGATTGATTCCAACTATACCGGAATACGGAAAGTTGGAATCGATTTAGGGGTTGATTTATTTCTTATTGGATCATCTACTCAAAATATTACCCGTCTTCGATACCACATAAACAATTAAGATCTTAGTTAAGTATTTTCGCTGCTTTTTTTATTTCTTAATTTATAGAATCACCAGTCACTATATTCTTACGTCACGCGCAACATTGAAATGATACCAAAACATAATCTACCATATTTGGCTTTCATAACAAATTTGAGGTTATAATCAATAAAATGATTGTTAGATTATGGTTATCAAAACTCGATTACACATGTGCACATATAAAAAGCAAGATTTTGGATCGCTTTTTGAAATTTACGAGTGAACCTTTTAAGAAAATATTATTTGGAATGGATTCCCTGTTATAATTAGAACAAGTAAATCAAGTTTGGCGGCTGTTTAGAACTAAAATATATAACACAATGAAAATTATCGTGTGTTTTTTTTCATTATTATCCTATCTCTTACGGACGTGAGCTATTTATATAGCTCTTTTAATTTTGTTAAAAGCACTTCGAAATAGTTTGATGAATGTTGGTCCAAACTACTGCAGGGGATTATGGAGCCAGGAATATCACCTTTTTCCAGGTACTGTTTTTCTATGTATCTTGCTGAATTATCAGCTACAGTAGATGGTGTTGCATGTCTCATGCCCTAAATATTCCAGCTGACACTTTTTAATTGTAAGTGTAATTTTCATTCCTTTACCAATTTGACGCATAACCTTTCTCTTGGTCATATGCTAAGTATAGGATGTTCCATGCATACGGCAGTGTACACATTTCAAACGCCTCCAGCTTTTTCACTAATGCTTTTGTCACTGTCCAAGCTTCCAAACCGTATTACAACACTGGGAATACATTTTGTAGTATTTAGCAATTAAAGGGACTGAGATTACTGTTTGTAAGCTGTTGAATAACGCTGGGGATTTTTTGATTCGGGGTAGTATTGTGGTAAACTAGTCCCATCCTGCATTGACTATTGTTCCAAGGGCATATTTTCCATTATTCCCCTGTTAAACATAAGTTATCTAGCAGGTTGCGGATTTTTACTTATTAGCATATATTTTATTTTCGAGACGTTTAACCGAAGCCGGTTTTGGTTACTAACCCTCTGTACTAAAATCATCGATGTTACTGACCAGCATGACTGAGTCATCAGCGCATGTTATGTTATTAATTTTTCTCCACTGATTTTGATGCCCTCAGTGGCATCATCCAAAGCTTTTATGAATAATTATTTCGAATATAAGTTAAAGAGGAGAGGAGGATAAGATATCTCAGTATCTCCGTTAGGTTGAGGAGTGTCCCCAGTATTGATTCGCTAGAGCACGAATATCCCAGCCATCGGTTCCCATTTTGTTTGAAACAGTTCCTTGTGCTTTACATTATCGAAGGCTTTAGAAAAATCAATAAACCATAGATCTATGTTGCTGTTCGCGTTAAATAAGTACTCAGGGGTTAAAGATAATCTCCCTCGGATCAAGGGAATTTCGAAAGTCTGATTGAGTTTCACCAATATGGTCTTCATATTTGATATACAGGGTGTCCCACTTAAGATGGATACAAGCCAATATCTCGGTTATTTCTTAGCGGATTTTGTGTGCAGATCTTCCTGAGGCTAAGGCCCTCATAGGCATACGTTTTAAGTGTTGATTTAAATCAACTCTAATTGATGCTATCAAATAGTCATCCCAAATACTTAAGTCCAATTTTTATAAATATTGATACAGGGCGTCATTAAACATTCTTATCTTTGTTCAATTATTTTAAGAACCATGGTGAAACATTCTACGACGAGACGCCACTGTAATAATAACTAGATTATAACAATCTTCCTTATTAAGAATTTCTTTTTTACGTTTTAGAGTAAGATGCGAGGGCTATTAGAAAAATAATTATTCTGAATTATATACAAAAAATATTACTTTCCAGTTTGCTTATAATGAATAATACTATCATATACTGCATTTTAAACCTGGATAATCACTAGATGAGTGCACTTTTTTCTTTGGGAAGTGTTAATTTAAGAAATAACTTTTACGATTTTAAACTGAATAATTAAGAATAATTAAACAATTATTACTAAAAAACACTAGAAACTTTATAAAAACTCCTAACTAAATATTGAACTAAGCAATAAAGAAACTACACAAACAAACTAATAGTCAATATCTTCAACCAAACCACCGTAATTTCTAATGCATTTTTCATATATTTTTCCTATACTTGAACAATTACGAATTTCTTGCCGAGAAATTTGCCTACATGCTTGTCTTATTCGATGTTTCAATTCTCCCAGTGTCCCAGGACGAGTTTTATTTTGTAGGAGGCCATGCTACAAAAGGACTATTATGACCAATCCATTTATTTTGATAATTTTCATTGAGCCATCGTCTTACAGATACAGCATTATGGATTGGAGCGCCATCTAGCTGAATATACAATATATAAGTGTTCTCTATATTCTAACGGCAAATCAAAAAAAATTCCGCACCATTTAAGGTTTTATTAAAGAAGAAAGGTCCAATAATACAGTCTTTTAAAATACTGCACCAAATATTTACTTTTTTAGCATATTAATTTTTACTGTTGATTGAGGATTCTCGTTACGATATCTAATATTTTGAGATGATACCATCCCATTTGTAGCAAACGTCGTTTCATCAGTAAATATTTTTTTTTCAAATATGCTAGGGCCTTCGTAAAATTAGGCTTGCATGGTTAGGCAACACTACATTCTTCTCTCGTTATCACCTGATTGTAGAGCGTGTAAACATTTTTGTTTATAGGGCTTAATACCATTTCATTTTGACATCTTGAAACAGAACTCTTTCTCCTAATATCAAAGCCTCTTAAACTGGAATTTGGATTCAGCAGGAAATGATTTAAAACCCTTTCATCTTGTGGATGATTTCTATGCCGTCTGACATTTTCTTTCACCACCAAACTCCGTTGATTAAACATATGATTGATTTTAGACACCGTGGTGTACAATATTAAATGATTAGAGTGTCTTCGATTGAATTCTTCTGCGGCTTCTCGAGAAGTTCGCGCATTGTCTCCCACTAATCTCACTATGTCTACTTTTTGTGCCAAACTCAAATGCATTTTAATTTTGTTGTCTACTACACAAATGTTATAAATAGTAATAATATGACAATTTTTTCCTTAATAACATAATATTTTGTTTCCATGGCCAACTAGTATTAAGTCTTTTTGTAACTATAGGGTTTAAATGAAATATTCCTTTAGTTAAAAATCGTAGAAATTATTTCTTAAATTAACTCATCCTAACGAAAATAGTGTAGTCATCTGGAGTCATCTAGCTAAAGATTATACAATTTTAAAATGCTGTATACAGGGTGTTACAAGTTGTAAAGTATGCATGGGGATCTCAGAAACCGTAAGAGTAACAAATTTATAAATTTTCAAACCACTTCGGAGATATTCGCGTAAATACGATTTTTCCTGATTTTGTATTTATTTTCTCCTGACTTTATTTCAATAGGTATTCAAAAATAAATATAACATCTCCAATGGCATTTTTTTTCCTCTACAAAATAGTATTATCAAATTTTAAATGCGACGTTTCGTATTCGACCCACCATCATCGATTTAATTTTTTTAAAGCTTGGGACCTCCCCTCTCACACTTGCCCAAAAAACGTTGTTTGCTTTTTATGCGAATATCTCCTAAGTGGTTTACAATTTTGTCAATTTGTAAAGAGCATACTATTAATAAGTACCAAATTGCGCAACTTTGCCTTAATTTAACCAACTTCGTATTTCTAATGGTTTCCGAGATCCCCATGCATACACTCGAATTGTAACACCCTGTATGATAGTATTATTTGTTACAAGTAAACTTTAATTTTTTTTTATAGTCAGAGATATAATTAATATAAATAACTAAAATAAAATTAAAAATTTTTAATTACATCATGTCTCAATATTCATAAAAATCGAAATAAGTATTTTAAATTCGAATATTCGATAGCATCAGTTGGATTTATTTATATATATACATATATATATATATATATATATATATATATATATATATATATATATATATATATACATATATATATATATATATATATATATATATATATATATATATATACAGGGTGAGTCAATCAAGTGGCACCCCCATTTATTTCTTAAACTATTAGGATTAGCTTAAAAAAATTAAATACAAAAGTGTTTCGAATTTCAACAATATATATTTTTACGGTAACTGTTATTATACAGGGTCGGTCAAAAATGCTGGACGTGGTCTAAATGCAATTTTTTAAATAAGAACTTATATTTTTTTTATTAATTTTCGGATTCTTCAAAAAATTCTAGAAAAAAAATTATATTGAAGTGATATATCTAAATTTAACGGTTTATGAGATATTAATGTTTAAAAATTGTAATTTATACCTGCGGCATAACATAAGATTTGTTATTTTATTGTTTACTTTCTTGGGCGACGTTACTTGTACTTTTGTAGGAAAAACACCAGTTGATGCAAATGTCATTTGAGGTTTTGTCAGTATTAAAAATTTTACATTTTAAAGTATACATTTTTATGGCGTTTAATCAAAAGTTCCCCATCAACGAATTAAGTGACATGATTTTACTAATTGGTGAATGTCAGCGTAAGATAAAAACTGCTAAACGTCTATACCAAGAAAAATTTCCATGTAGAAGACAGCCAAGCCGTGAAGTTCTAAAAAAACTCTACATCGGTTTAGACAAACAGGAAGTGTTGCTTATCCTAAAAAGAGAAAAAAAGAATTCATAATAAACGATGACAATGAATTAAAGGTTTTGTTAAGTTTGGAAGAAAATCCTCAAATAAGTTCACGAACTTTAGCCAGTGAACTAGATATAAGTCAAAGTACCGTTTCCAGAACATCTCGAAAACACAAATACCTACCATTTATCTTTGACGCAAGAACTTTATCATGACGTTTTCGAAAATAGGGTACACGTTTGCAGGATCCTTCAGATGCATATTAATGAAGATGCGTTATTTTTAAAAAATGTTTTGTTCACCGACGAGGCTTCGTTTAAGAGCAATGGTGTAGTTAATAGGCATAATATGCACTATTATAGTACCACAAATCCCCATTGGATGAGAACAATTGACAATCAAAGAGTATGGTCTCTTAATGTCTGAGGTGGGATTCTTGGAAACCGAATTATTGGACCTCATTTTTTTGACGGTGTTTTAAATGGAGAAATGTACCTAAATTTTTTAGTGAATCATTCCAATTCTTTTAGAAGATGTTCCTATCCGAGAACGTCAAAACATGTGGTATCAGCAAGATGGTGCTCCGCCTCATTTTTCACTCAATGTTCGTCATTATTTAGACCAGTTATATCCCAATAGGTGGATAGGAAAAGGAGGTCAAAATTGCTTGATCTCCTAAAAAGTTTTTTTTTTCATTAAAACAAAAAACACAGGAAAAATATATACAAAGACGCAAACATTATATACCGGGTGTACAACTAAGAAGGGAGGCCGGCCGTATCTCAACCACTTGTCTTACGCTTTCGGGAAAAAAAATTATATAGTAAATCGGCCAAGAGAAATTATTTTTAACCTCAAAAAATTGCCACTAGGGGGCGCATCAAGAACTTTAAATCATAAATGTCTATTTTTTGTGAATTTACATAGTTAAGGTGTGTCGAAAATATAAGCGTAGTATTCTTCAATAAGTTGCGCAACTTTTTGCTATTTATCATTTTTTTCTATTTTCAATAATAAAGGGTGGGGAAAGGTCAACGTTTTTTTGTTTGTTTGATATCTCTGTTTTGAATGAACCGATATTATTGAACCTGGTCTTAAAAAAAACGGCTTTTTTCACTCTATTTTGCGGTGCTATTAACGGTCACCAAATTTATTTTGCTACTGGTCGCTAGATGGCGTTTTTCTGGAATTCCTCAAATAATACGGATTTTCTTAAAAGAATCAAATGTTATGATATGACTTTTTTGTCACATTTTATTTTGTGGTTATGAAGGGTACAAGATAGTGAAATAAAAAACCAAGTTGGTATTTAAATTAAGAAAATTGATGATGGGTGCTCGAATTCGAAACGTCGGATTAAAAAACTAACTACACCGAATTGTAGAGGAGAAAAAGTGCCAATAGTAAAGTGGAAGTTATTTTGAATGAAATTTTGAGAAAAAAATGATACAAATTAAATCCCTACTTCCACATCATCTTTAGTTTTCCATAAAACATTAAATCAACTCAAAAATTAAAATCTGTATCCCCGAAAATCTATAAACAAACATATTACTTATTATATAGCTACTTTCCGCTCCGATGGGAAAGTGAACTTGCATAACCTGCATTATTGTTCGGACCACAATCCCTTCTGGATGCGAGAAGTCCAGAGTCAGGGTCGTAGGAGCGTCAACGTTTGGTGCGGCATAATAAACAACCGAATTATCGGCCCAGTAATTTCCGATAATTTACTAAATGGACGGACTTATTTAGATTTTCTCGAAAATCAACTTCCAGGTTTGCATGAGGGCATCGACTTAGACACCCTATTCTTCCAACATGATGGCTGCCCAGCTTACTACTCAAACAATGTCAGACGGTTTCTAGATGGGCGTTTTCCCGGAAGCTGGATAGGTAGGGGCAGTATATTTCCCTGACCCCTTCGTTCTCTCGATTTGACGTGTCTAAACTTTTAATTGTGGGATCTCCTTAAGGATTTGGTGTACCGAAATAGACCAACAACAAGGGAGGACTTCATCAACCGAATTAGAAACGCAATCCAGATAATACCAGCTGCAGAAATAGAAGCTGCTGCAAATTCTACAGTAGAAAGACTTCGTCTATGTATCGAGCATGATGGTAAACATTTCCAACAGTGGACAAAAACAGATGGATAAAAATAGTTCTCGCTTCACCATTGGGTACTTTTCCTCCTCTAACAGTTGGTGAAGTTATTTTTTTAATCCAATGCTTCTTTCAGATTCGAGCGACTATCATCAACTTGATTTGAAAAAAAAATCGGGTAACATGTCGATTTATAGGTTTTCGGGATCTCATTTTTTCAGTTTATTTTACCAAAATAACAAAAATAAATAATAAGGTTATAAAGTAGAAGGGAACGAAAATCCAAAATTTCACTTTACCATTGGCACTTTTTCTCCTCTACAATTCGGTGTAGTTAGTTTTTAAATCGGACGTTTCGGAATTGAGCGACCATTATCAAATTTCTTTAATTAAATATGGATCTGTTTTTTTTTATTTCATTATCTTATACCTCTCATAAACACAAAATAAAATGTGACAAAAAAATATCATACTATTTGATTTTTTTGAAAAAATCCGTAATATTTGAGGAATTCCAGAAAATCGCCATCTAGCGACCAATAGCAGAAAAACGTTAATAGCACCGTAAATCGAGCGAAAAAAGCCCTTTTTTTAAGACCAAGTTCAATAAAATCGTTCATTCAAAACAGAGATATCAACGTTTGAAACAAAAAATGTTTGACTTTCCCCGACCACTTTATTACTGAAAATAGAAAAAAAATTATAAAAATCAAAAAGTTGCGTTACTTATCGAAGAATACTTTGCTTATATTTTCGACACACCTTAACTATACAAATTCAAAAAAAATCGACATTTACGATTTAAAGTTCTTGTGGCGCCCCCTAGCGGCAATTTTTCGAGGTTAAAAATAATTTCCAGCGATTTCTCAAGGCCGATTTACTAGATCCTTTTTTTTTCGGAAACCGTAAGACAAGTGGATCCTGAGATACGACCGGCTTCCCTTCTTAGTTGTACACCCGGTACATACCAGTAACATTAAAGGGTTTAAAAACTTAAAACTGTTACATTAATAATATCATATATGCTATTTTTGATAAAATAAAATATTTAGTTTTGACAAATGTACATATCTAAGGTCACAAATTTAAAACAAACATTTTATACTTAATTTTATGGTACGCACCTTGGAAAGCAATTTAAATGTTGTGTTGTAAATAATGTTAGACTGATCGAGTTTGGAGTGTTTCAGTTATCAATTTTTTTTTTAGTAATAAAAACGGTAGACTTTATCTGATGTTTAGCTAGCTGTGAAGCAAATAATATTTTTATAGATATACAGAGGCAAGTTTATTTTCTGTTTAAAATATATACAGGGAAAATAAGATTTTCCAATTTTATATGGTATTTGGCTTAAACCACAAATATCTTTTTTTGTCATTAACTGCTTCATTCTTCTTTTTTATTTCTATCATTTCTTTAAATGTCAATTTACGATAATTCTTAACTTGTACTAAAATCTCGGTTGCACCGAAATTAAACTCACGTTTTGTTGTTTTTCGTGCTTGTGAAGGGCAGTAGAGGCATTTTTAGAATACTTGTGGCCTTTTATCCTATTTTCTTAGCATTGTGTTTTCATTCCGATATATGTTTTAGAACAATTGAAACACAGAATTGAATAAACTAAGTTTGATTTCTTTTTTTGAGGCACTCTACTTTGTAAAGGGGTATAAAGAGAATTTAATAAATTATGGGCTTTATGACAGTTATGTTAGTTTAATTTTCAGTGCAACCGAGATTTTAGACATATATATATATATATGTATATATATATATATATATATATATATATATATATATATATATATATATATATATATATATATATATATATATATATATATATATATATATATATATATATATATATATATATATATATATATATATATATATATATATATATATATATATATATATATATATATATATATATATATTATATATATATATATATATATATATATATATATAGGTGAGTGGGAAGGTAGTCACGACCGAACTAGTTGAATACAAAAGTTTCAATTTTTTCTTGGGGTAGCGGTCTGGGGCTGAAGTAAAACTCGTTTTTTACATACGCCCAGCTTTAGGAAATTTATTGTTTCCTTTTTCAAGGCTGCAATACAAAACAGAACTTTACAATATTGCACCAGCTCTCTAAATTAAGTTTTAACGTTTTTTTAATATTGAAAATTATATAAAATATCTATATAACGATATCAAGGAAGAGAGATGAAAGATTTTAACATTTCTGGTTGACTGAAAAATGTCTTTTTTTGAATTATTCTTTCATTTTCTATTTTCTATGCCTACATTTTACTTAACTACTTTATTTAATTACTAATTCTAAACATAGAATTAGTAACATTTTATATATATATATATATATATATATATATATATATATATATATATATATATATATATATATATATATATATATATATATATATATATATATATATATATATATATATATATATATATATATATATATATATATATATATATATATATATATATATATATATATATATATATATATATATATATATATATATATATATATATATATATATATATATGTAAAATGGATAAGAAATCTTAAAAAAAGCTGACAAACTTTTCAGATTCTATCTTAAAGCTTTTCCTATACTACCTTAAATTAAATTTTAGTACAGTTTAAAAATAGACATTATTTATAATAAAAAAGAAGGCTACTTGTTTTAATATCGTGGAAAAGAGACGCAGTAAAAATGCAGAGAAGATTATTTTTGGGGTCTTTCGTGACTATTTATTAGGAAAATAAAGTAGAAGGGACCAAAAAACGAAAAATCGCCTTAAATTTTATAAATTTAAAGTCGCTCTCTGCTTTCTTGGGAAAATTAAAGTAATAAATTTCGAGAAAATGACTTAATTTGCCATTATGTGCAGAACATATTGCACCGGGAAGCTATTCTAAGGTTTTCTAGTTTACTATATCATTTTTCTTGCGCTGCAGGTAAGGGCTGTAACATAACCTATGTTGGTTATAAAGATAGGTGGTTCAGCTTTAATGTACGTGTCGATAAAAATGTCACAGGACACACAAAAATAAAATTTGCTTTAGAGCTAAACATGTTCCATTTTTGCGTATAGATAACTGAAGAATTAAGTATGCCATAAGATTGACATTATGAAATTCATAACAATGACATGTTTAAAATTATATTTTTGTCGCAAATAAACTACGAGTATAGTCACCAAACACATCGATAAAATTCACATAATTACTATTTAATACTTTATGTGCATTCTTAATAATTAACTTACCCACATTCATACAATGTGTATGTGTTAAGCTCCGCAATAAGGTCAATTCTCACTATACTCTTAGGAATTCACTTCATAAAAGCTTTATTTTTTACACATTCAAATACAACTCGATTACTTTATGTTCAGACATCTATCATAAAACTAACATCAAAGTGACATTTTCCTAGCACTATATACAGGGTTGCGCAAATGTTGGAAACGGCTTAATTAGAGCCAAACTCTATATGTCAAAAATCTGAAAATTTGGCCCTATACTATTGTCGATTGGGACCATAGAACTAGAATATTTTCAAGATAGCAGCACTTTTAGTTATACCGAAATTAAATGATGACTATTTTTGCTATTTTGCTAATTTTAAATGACACACTCTGTATATTATTGCATATCTGAATAGTACCTAAAATTCAAAAATGACTTTTTTGTATTTAAAGTTTTTTTTTCCAGATAATGGCATTGAAATCTGAAAATTTAATACTTTGGATCTATCCCATATTAGTTTTCAAAACTAAGTTTGTTGATACCAGTTCACAAATTATTAAATGGTAATTAAGTGCAAAAACTTTGTATCTATTTTTTGTAATATTATTGCTTATTCTCTTGTTGCATGTATGGTACCCATTTCAGTTATCATGACTACTGTAACAAATGTTGTCATTTTGACATATTGTTCGACGTTAATATCATAGATAAAGCATTGTTCAGTTTACTACAATATAGATAGGCAACTTAATATACAAAGTCGGTCCCGTATTTGGCTCCCTCTAGCGTTTGTAGTCTTCAGGATTTTTTCTTAAATAATACAGGTTGATCCAAATTGATGTCAGTAGTATGTTTTTTAAGACTTAGCAGGCCGATAAGTTGTTATGTTGTAAAATGTATATGCAATCTTGAAACAAAAAATATTTATTTGGGAAAGTACATTCAACTGCAACAATCTGTTTGACTTGTTGGCATTAATATTGGGGAAAACGGAAAACTTGCTTGACTTCTCCAATTTTTTGTCATTTGATCAAGTATTTTATAGTATTAGTGCGGGTATGTTAGTGATCATTTTTCTAAGTTATGCTCATGATAAGTGTGTACATATTTTGGTTTTCTTATGGAGGGTAACCAAAGAAATTTTATTAGGAAAGTGGTAATTGTTTCAGTTGCTAAAGCTAAACTAATAATGTCATTGAAATACGGACTTTTAATTATAAAAAAGATACATTTTCGAAAATTACAAGCAGATTTTAGTTTATATTTTGCAATAAACTTTCTTAAACGAATTCATCTACTTACTTTTATAATGATAAATATACTACATACAATTACGCTGGCAGCATCAATCTGGAATCTGTTGTAATATTAATCGATCACAGATAATCTAGAAAAAAAAACAGGAAATATAAAACATATACTTAAATGGTTCTGGTACGATTTAATACATCTCGATTTTTGACCTTTTTTGAGTTTTATTAGGAAGCTTATCTCAAATTTTCTACATTTAAGCAAAAAAAAAGCGTGGATGCACTACAATTTTTCACAAAATAGTACAAATTAGAATTGATTTGCCAAGTCGCGCTACGGCACTTTTAACACATTTTATTTGAAATTCCGTTACATTTTCTGCATGTGACTGTTGTTGTTGATTTCTTTATTTCTAGTATATATTTATTAAACTAGAATTGTTTTTTTTTTGAAATTACGAATATGAATAATTCTCTAACAGAATATCTAACAAATCAAGTTTGTTTTGTATCTAATATATAAACTCTACTAAACTTAACTGTCATTTAGTCAGACAGTAAGCGCTGTTGCCAAAGTAAATTTTGTTATATTCTTTGATGTGTCAGTAATATTTTTTTTATATAGATGGGTTGGTGTCAGAGTGGAAAGAAATTAGGTGGAGTGGTACGGGGTTAGCACCAGGTTAGGCGCCGGACCACCATAGCGCGGAGGTACAATCATTAAAGCAAAAATATTTAGGGTCAGTTTCACATTAAGTAGGCAACCAGTTCTACACATATTGTGTCGGAAGGAAAATTGGGTTAGTAATTTTAGTATTTTTTTACTTATAATTTTCAAAAAATGCGGTTTAGGTTAGGTAAGGATTAGTTAGGGTCGCTGTAAAGAAAGCGCGCGGTAGCCCACCAACATAATTCGGGGTCTGCATTAAAACACTGTTTTTTTTTTAACAAAACTGTTAGGTGGATGTGTTCCGTTAGCGTTAGGTTAAGTTAGCCCAGGTTCGTCAATAAAATCATCATTAAAGCCATAAAATTACATATTAAAATCATATCTGAAATATGCGTGCACTCTAAAGTAGCGTGATTGGCGATAGCGATTTAGGGTCCTGTGATTCATACTGGTTAGGTTAGCACCAAGTTTGTTAATAAAGCTATCGATAAACCGTTTTGTTTAAGTTTAGTAATACTATTTGTTGTATATTTGAAGAAAACCCAGTAAGTTTGGCAACAGTGCATATAATTTAGAATCTGTATTTTGTCAAAAACTTCATAAGTGACAGTTTAATATAGGAAAAGTAGGGAAAATTCTGAAGTTTCTTAGTTATTTATGGAAAATTTTGTGAGTTTTTTTATAAAAAAACGCTTCATCCACGCTTTTGTTTTTGCTTAAATATAGTAAATTTAAGGTAAGCTTCCTAACAAAACCAAAAAAAAAGGTAAAAAATCTAGATGTATTAAATCGTACCAGATCCTACTTAACTTAATTCCCAAAATTTGAATAACACAAAAGTCAGAATAATGACAAGCGTGTTATTGTTTGCATTCCTCGCTTCCATGACAACATAGTTAATGGGCTGCCCTGCGATGAACGTGGTCTGCGTAGAACGAGTATATGGATTACGTCATATAAGCTTGCAGTACATGGTTATTATTCCGAGTTAGTAATATTTGTTTTTTAACGATTATATCAGTAAATTTTAACCATTTCTTGAAGTGACTATAGTCCAGCTAACCAGCTAGGATAAATGATAGCCGTAGATCCTTCCAAGAAGCAATTCATATTTTTAATGAAACTTTCCCTGAACGTGATCCATTTTTGTGTTTAACAAAAATTCATTTATTTATTTCTTTATTTTTCATGTTATCATACATTATTCTTAATGGACATTGACAACGTCAAAATTATATTAAAATTAAGGTAAAAACATACTAGTCAAATCTTATAACCTACCATAAATTGTATTAACTAACCCAAATAAAAGTCATGAAGTGAATAAAACTCTTTTTCCAGTAAGAACTTTTTTAGAGCTGACTTAAATCTAACCTTGCCTTGAATTTCTCTAATTTCCACTAGTAATAGATTATATACCCTAATACAAGTTATCAAAGGTCCATTATCCCTTATTGTGCGATGTGCTGGTATACTAAGACCATCCCTTCCCCTAGTACTCAAGTTGTTTGAATAGAAGCCGTTCGTAGCAAATAAGTCTACATTATTTTTAATAAATACAGCACAGCTGTAAATACACAAACAAGGAACTGTTAAGATTTCGAGCTTTTTGAAAACTCCTCTGCAACTTTGGCGATATTGCATGCCCATTTTTTGTTATAAAACTCTAGATGAATGGGACACAGAAGACGAATACCAGAACATATCACTATAATGAATAACTGACTGAATACAGGCAAAGTAAAAAGCACGCACACTGTTCACATTTACATGGCTTGTTAGGTATCTAATTACATAGCAGGCCATATTCAGTTTTGACAAAACTAAATTTACCTCATCCGTCCAACCCAGATCTCCATCCAACAATAAACCCAGAATTTTGCAGAGATCACCTGTCGAAGACTAATGTTGTACTCTGACGTACAGAGATTCAATGACGATGTTTTGCCTGAATAAAATGATTGATGTTTTGGAAGTATTCACAAAGAGGTTATTGCTTTGACACAAATCACACACCGCCTGAGCAATATCTAACGCCCTCGGGGACAGTGAAGTAATTCCAGGAGCAGACACAATGCATGATGTCATCCGCAAATTGGACCAGGGAACTATACTTTTAAGTGCATGTCGTTGGAGAATATAAGAAATAAAATGGGTCCAAGGATTGACCCCTGCGGGACTCCTTTGTTCATTCTAACTGACGTAGGTAGGGAACTCACCTTATCAGTCGATGAAGTAGTGAACATTTTAAAGGATCTCTCAGTTAAATATGACCTAAGCAATTTATTGGCAAGCCCACGCACCCCAAGGTATTCTAGCTTATACAACAACAGTTCGTGATCAATAAGATCGAATGCCCTACTGAAGTCTGAAAAATGGTGGTAACCATAGATTTTCTTAGTAAAAAGCCATGTTGGCCTGCATAGAATGAATCAAACCTTAAAAAATAGTTCAGTAATCTCAAATATATCACTCTGTCAAATCTGCTTATCTCCTTTTTGTAGATGGGAACTATCTTACCCATTTTTAGGAGAAGAAGGAGAAGCACACCGAGTCTGTGACTTCTTTTACAGCCACAGACGATATCTCATCCAACCCTGACGAAAATTAATTAAATCTATTTAATATACGGTGTAGTTCATCCCAGCTAGTAGGTTCCAAGTAGAAGGAAAACGGCATGATTGGTAGAGTAGGTATGTCTTGTCCAGTACCATCGTCAGCTTTATCGACAACCGAATCAAAGTGGTAGGCAAACCAGTTAGCAACGGTCTCAGGATCAGTCACAATTCCTTCCTTGTTCCGTACTATAATTTCGTTTACTTTCTTATTTTTGTTTTTAATTTTATTAAAAATTTTCCAAGTAGCTTTTGTTTTGTTTAGTTGGAATTTACTACTATATTATCATTATAACTTTTTTCATAGTTCCTGATATATTTTTTGTAGGATTTTCTTTTAGTTTTATAATTCTTTAATAAATCAGAATTATTGTTTGTTTATAGAGGAGTACATATCCCTGAGTCTTTGCTCCCATTTTTCTATCTCAGCAGTGACCCAAATCTTAGCTGATTCCCTACCCCTAACATTTCTTAGGGAGAAGCACATGTTAAAGTAGTGTTTGAATAAATTATAAAATGCTTCATATTGTCCGTTTGGATCTCCCATTTGGTAGATCTCTAACCAATCCTCAGCACCCACGTAGGTCTTAAATTCATGAGTAGCCTCCTCATTAAATGACCTCTTTTTCTGGAATTTCTTAGAACCATTACAATCCAATGCAATATTAATTGTAAAAGCATAGTGATCCGAAATGTCGGTGTTCAGAATCCTACCTAAGGTATCATCATTATTTATATTTGAAAAAATGTTATCCAACTGAGAAGCTATGTCAGGAGATACCCTAGTCATGTCTCTAACATCCGGTTTGAGATTAAAAGAAAGCAATAGGTGGGTTATATCTATTGCAGCAGTGTCGTGTAAGGTATACCTGACGTTAAAGTCACAAATGACAATCTTTATATTTATGCTAAAAATCTCAGACATAACTAGACCTAATAAATCCAAGAAGATGTGAATGTTACCACTTGGTGCTATATAAAAAGAAACAATTATATAACTTACATTACTCATGACAATTTCCATACAACAAAACTCACAATGTTTGTCAATTGGCTTCACGTTCGTTAGCAATCCCGTACATGTTACCATCTCCCTAATAAATATTTTGCGGTGCCTCCTCCCCTCATTTGCGAGAGAAATGTGTACGTTATTAAATTATATTTTTTTCAAATTAAAGTTTACAATCTCGATATTTACAAGCCAATCTTCATTCAGACACAAAATTGTTGGCTTATGTTCGTTTAAAACATTTCTAATTCTAAGATTTTGTTTCTCAAACTCCTTATGTTAAATGACATTTAAGTCACTATCTGCCCATTAAAGGAGGATTCAAAGTTACCCCTAAAAAATTGATAGATTTATGTTTATCCCCATCATCCCCCATTTATCTTCCTAACTATTATTAATAGAATTAATAATCTTGTATTTCTCCTCTTTTTTTTCATGTACCAGTTGAAACATTAAATTACAAGCTAGGCGTAATTCTATTAAAGAAACTATTCGAGTCGAGCCTTTTTTAATATTGTTCTGAAAATTAATATGCGAAATAAACGAAAGCTCTGTAAATTCGACTGGGCCAGGTCTCAAGTGATGTTTAACGTAATTTTTATTGGCCTCTAAATTGAATCTAAAGAAGTTCTTTGATGCTTAGAGTTTAAGTTCAATTGTCAAATTTAATAATAGAAACTTTAGGTTAGATTAGAAAAATTGAAAATCATGAGATAACAGAACAAAAATTTAAATTAAAATTTTATATCTTCATAAACTAAAAAAATTGGGTTGGTTGAATAAACTTCTCACCCGACTTTTTTTTAATTTTACAAAAATATGAGCTTTTAACTATTTCTGGATCATTTATAACTGCGGCTATAACTTATAGAATTCAAAAATTTTATTATTGACGGCTTGTGAATTGTGTATATCGAAGACAGTCACACAAAAGAGTGTTTCATATACCATTTCAATACCATAAAACTTTGCTTGCGAAACATCGCCTTTGTTTGTACAAGAAAGTTAATCTAAGAATTTAAATTTAAGGTACAAAAGAGTATTTACATCTCCCTTACAGAAAACCCCTTTGAATGTTTATTTATCTATCAAATAACTAAAAATCAATAAACAAAAAGTCTTGTTTAAAATTTCCACTTAATTTATTTTAGAAAAATAAAAATAAAAACATGACAATTGTTTCGCCAACACTGTGGCTTCATCAGATATTTGTTCTTAAATGACAATGCAACACAAACAATATTATTTAAGTACCTGAACCTATTTTAACAATTACCGTTATTATACATACAGGTGGAATGTTTCCGAATTTTAGTTATTGTTTAATAAAGATTTAACAATGGGGAACTATTTAGGTCCAAATGATCATTTAATAATATGTTGTTATCTTTATGTTTATTTATTTCCATACTTTTTAGTAAATAAAGTTTTTTACTTTTTTGATCTACGTGTAAAATTTCAAATTTCTCATTAAAAGTATGGTTTTCCTGAATTAGAGGCTTAGAATAATTGGAATTATCTTTATGATTCCTGTAACTTGATTTATGTTCATTAATTCTTCAAAAAAATAACGTTTTTAGATCAGATAAATTATATATAGAAGTGTTAATATAACGAGTTCTACCTTATACTAGAGCCTTTAAGAACAAACATTTCTGCATGAGATTAGGTTAGAATTTTTTTTCTGTCACCGAATGTATTTGTAAGTATTTAACTTACAAATGCAAACAAATTTTCAATAAACTGTTATTTTTTTGTGTTCCTATAAAAAATATTTATGTAAATAATTAAATTTCTTATGTGTAATGATATTTAATTCTAACTTGTTTTATAGGTGCATATATCATTTTAAAATATAGTTAAACTAATGTCAACATTATTATTGTTATTGTGGTTATCATTTAAGTAACTCCTAACCTGGGTCATTCTCATATATACTAGCAAATTTTAAATGTTTTTTTATTGTAAGTTTTGTCCCTCAATATTTAAAATTTATTTTACTGTTTTTCAGGTAAGAGTAAACGAGCTTCAGTTACTTACATCAACTATTTGTCATCTACAAACAGGTAAATATGTATAATTTATGCCATGCAGTAAACTTCTTAACTTTTATATTCAATATTCTGCAATAAGGGAAAGTGTTTCGTTGTGGCTACAGTATCTAAGATCCCCTATGAGCTATGTGAATCCTTCCTAGAAACACGGCTCAACCCAGGTCATCAAGAAAAAATATATTATTTTCAAATTTTTGGTTTATTTAAGTGCAATATTTTACATAATTCTATTAGGTATTGCATGATCAGTAATTGATACCATTCTATCAATAAAAATTATATTTAAACTTCCCTACCTACCAATAGAGAAATCAATATTTTTTAAAGCATATAGAGTTAACTCAAACAGCCCCAAATGTTACTGGAAATGACAAAAATACTTTTTTTTTATAAAAAAAGGAACTTACCTTCATCTCTTAAACCCGGTAACCACTATTCAGTTCGCTTGGTTCATTCCTTTCATCAATTCATATGAATAAACGAATTGGCGGGATGACGAATTCGTTCATTCATATGAATTGACGAATCGAGTAAACGAATCGAACCGAGTAAGCCCTCTACTCACTATTTGGTTCCATTTGATTCGTCAGTTCACATGATTGAACGAATTAGAGAATTAACGAATTGACAAATATATAATCTCACATTATTCATCAATTTTTATTTAATACGTTCGCATGGAATGTTTGAAAATATACATAATTTCGACATATAACTCGACGAAGTCAAAACCTACTTGGTTATCCGCCCGAAATAGTTACCCTGACGTTAGCCAAAGCATCATCTGGCATGGCCCACCTCGAAAAAGTGACAATTTTCTTGAAAAATTTACGCAATTTTTGGAACTCGCACCAAATAATGTAAATCTACGTCTAATAACAAAAAAGATGGAGCTTTTTATCTTTCCAATAATTTTTGTTCCAGATGATCGGGCAATAAAGTTGTTTGCATGCGCCAATTCAAAAGTTTCCCAAAATTCAGGCCTAAAACAGATCGGGCTAAATTTTATACCGATCTCTAGTGGAAACCTAGGCGTTTCATCGACATATTCATTTCCACTCGATTGGAACGCTCAAAATTAAATTGTCTGCTGCCCTAGCCACACTGTAATCCTAGTTCTTCCTCCAAGCAACCGACTTCTCGGAACCGTGCTCTTCCAAATAAACCGTCTCTTTTTGTTATTAACTCTATTTCACGATTAATAAATGCAAAAACTCTTTTTACAGGTAATCTGAATAAAAGTTAACAGCCTTAAATATTTATATAGATGGAAGAAAATGTTAAATATGAAACTGAGCACTAAATAAAAACATAGTATAAAAGACCGATCATTTTTGGAGTCTACGAAAAGTTGTAGACTTTTTTTTGTAAAACGTACTCTATGCCTATCCATTTCGTTAAGAGATATTCACAATTGAAAAATGATTCTAAATTTAAAAGGCTTATTTGTCAAATCAAAACGGTTCGACCCAGGGCAAGACAAATTGCACATTCTTATGTTAGTTTTTACTGTCTTAATTATGGATTCACTTTTAAATGCATCTTAAATTCTGCTTTTATTTTCAAAAGTGAATATTTCTAAAACAATTGAATATAGGCACCGGGTATGTTGTATATGTTATATAAAATTACCCTAGAACTTTTCGTAGAATAAAAAAATGCGACGCTGGTATATTTGGCTCTTTCAATATTAAAAGCGGCAATAAATTAAAAACAAAAATCCCAATACATATATGACAATATATTTTTTTTAAATACTAACTTCTAAGGAAATTAATAATCTTTTGACACCACTTATGGCGTTTTATTTTGAAAATTTTTATACTGTAAATAATTCCTATACAGTCACGGTGAATAAAATGAACTCTCGCAGAGCTGTCTATCCAGTTGCAAAGAATTTGCCGGGGTAAACAAATAGCTATAACTCGTGTTAACAATTGAGGTTACGGGGTCGATATTTTGCACACATATAGCATTTTGTAGACTATATTTGCACGAAGTTTCAAATCCATATGTTGCAATTTATACAAGTTATTGACAATTGCAAAAAAGCTCATTTTTAATGCTTTTTTCGAAAACTAATCAACGCTTTTCTACCGGAGACATATCAAAAGTATGGTTTCGAAATATCAACAACTTTTAAAAAATATTTTTTTATATAATCAACCAATTTTAATATAGAAGAAAAGAAGCAATTTTTGACACTTTAGGAATATATTTTTTTAAATAACATTATTTAAATACACTTAAACAGTTATTCGCGAAGTCATTTTCTATATAGACGTTTACGAAAAAATTGCCCATTATATGAACTATTTTTCTGTCCAAACATCACCCAGCCGCTGTTTATATTTAAGATAGCGTTTAGTAAAAGCAAAATTAGCAAGAAGTCGGGAACTCAGATGACGTCTTAGATAAATCGAAAATATAATCCAAATTATATTAGGACGAAACCCATTTATCAAAATTAAAATAACATGTTAAAAAGCAAATGTCAGATTTCTGAAACTTTATACATATTTACAATGAAACAATAAAATGGCTTACCTTATTTTAACGTAAACTTCTCCAACTTTGAAATGAGCCACCTTTTTCTCGACGACCCGATTTCAGAATTCATTTGCGTAGAAACCTCTTGATCAATTTTTAATTTATTTTTTTATTTAAAAGCCCCAGGCGCCTACTTTATATTTTTTACCACCCGAACTGTACGAGGTTCAAAATAATTATTATGTAGCGTAAATCGTAGTGCAAATCCAAAATTTGGATCTATTATTTTTTCTTATAGATTTATATCCTAGCTTGCATTTGTTTTTTGAATTTTGCTTCTAGCTCAATTGGTAATAAAGTTATAGCGATGTTACGATTACATTAATTTTTCCTAGAAACTTAACACGAAGTACGGTATTCTATATTACTATGGAAGCAAAGCCATGTTATTATTTTTATTTGACATGAATAAGCTTAATGTCTACTTTATTATTGACAAATAATGACAGTATGTCAAAGTCAGTAAATAAGAAATAATGCCCTAGGGCATTAAAAATAATAATTTATTAATAAAACTAGATTTTTCTCAAAAAAAATATAATTTACTTATTTGGACATTAAACGTTGAAGGCACCACGGGTATTATAAGGGCTAACGCTTTCGAGCGAGGTATATCCCTGAGGCCAGATAACACTCTTGATACTTTAATAACTATAAACCCTGCCATTTAACACAACACATTTTAATTCTTTTGCCAACAAACAAAAGTATGCTTTACTACCCTAGCCAAAATTGTTACAATTTTATGGACAAAGCGAAATTTACTAAAAGAAAAAAAAACAAAACTATAAAAAACCGAAATATCAATCGAAAAAAAAATCATATTTTTCGATAGGTCAATGCAAATACATAAATTTGTAAATATTATAACATTCGTTAGGATATAATATTGCCGTGAAGCGGTTAATGAATCCACCTTAAGAATAAGGAAATATACAATACATATGCGAGGTGAATAATTTCGATGACATTGAAATTAAAATTACGCCACCAAGCTCTATTTTGTTATCATTATACCAGCAAAATAAGTTAAACAAAAAGTGTACTGAACTAATATAGTAATTAAAGTGTATTATAAATAGAAAATGTATAACTTTAATCTAATAAGTAACAAAAATAATTAATTTTAACAAACCGTCAGACAGTTCGTTCCCCTATAAAATAATTTTCAAATTCTATGCTAGTAGCTGGAACATGACACCCAAAAAGATTTTCGTAAACAAACAAATAAAAAACATTTTAATAAAACTTGTTCATTATAAGAATTATTAACGCAGTAAAAAAATCTTTCAATGAGGTAAGTTTTGTTTTTTTTTTCGAAAGAGTACAAATAAGTTTTATGGCGTTATAAATAATTGATTTTTTGGTTAATTCTGTGGAAGGAATAGGAAGGTATGTCATGCCTAGTGTTTTTGGTAGGATGTACGTGTTGTGGCCTTTCCGGGAAAGCGTTTATATGTTTTCTCATCAAACAGACCGTTTCTAAAATAAATAACGCAGGAAGTGTTAATATTTCATGTTTTTTGAAATAGTATTGGCAGTGCGCTCTATTATCTAGACCAAACAAATAGCGAATTGCTCTCTTTTGAAGCCTAAAAATACTAAGAAATTGCTCGGTGGCACAGAAGCCCCAAAATGGAAAGCCGTAGCGGAGATGGGATTCGAATAGAGAGAAATAAGTAGGTCTGGCAGAAGACACGTCCAGTTCTTTTGAAACTGATTAAATGGCAAAGCAGCCGGTAGAAAGATTTTTAGTTAAGGTGTCAATATGCTTAGACCATTTTAGGTTGTTATTTATATTCAAGTGCCCTTATAAGATAAAGCCACCGTTTTATACACATTGAAGAAAAACAGATTGAAATCGGACCAAGCCTTAATCATAACAAGGTCGTTGGAAATATTAGAAAGTAAAGACTCCATGTTCTTTCCGAAATACGGTTTATCAGAAATTAACGAAAGACAACTCTCATATTGGATAGACATATTCGAATTGGGCACGTCGAGAAAGAAACGCTAATGCCACACGATCATCAAACTTGGTTCAAAACTCGAAGACCAAAAAAGTGCTTATTGTTAACACCTGTTCATAGAAGATTAGATTTTGCCAGAAATCGTTACAACTGGGCTCCCCATGAGTGGTCAAACTGTTTATTTAGTGACGAGTCACGGTTCTGTTTGCATGGAATGGGATGGGATAACACGAGTGCGGAGAAGGCAAGGTGAGCAGTTCGATGAACAATGTCTGGTGTTCCGTTTGAAAAGAAATCTCTTGAAATGGTCAGACGAAACTAATTTTATTTAATAGATTTGTAACAGGAGAAAATTACCTCTAGTAGGTATTGGTACCAATTGTGCTTCCATTAGCAGGAAATGTAAGAAGACGAATTATTTATTGACAACAATGCTCGACCTCACTGTGTTCGACAAGTAAATAACAGCAAGATTGCTTTGGTCTGCTGTCACGTAATTTATCCAAGCACCTATTGGATTATTTAAAATGGCGCATACGTAAAAGACCGCCTTCACATCCACAGACTATACAAGAATTGAGAAATATTCTTGTTTAAGAATAAGATGCTATTCCTAAATATTTCATTACAAGTTTAACAGGCAGTATGCCCAGGCAGTGTCATTAAGTTATTCGTGCAAGAGGAGGCCTCTCTAGGTACTAAAAAGATCAAAATAGTTTTTACCTTTTTATGTTTTTATTTGCTGTTTTTGTCGTTTTTGTTTCTTCTGAAATTGTTCTCTGTTGTTTTACTTAAAAATAAAAATATATTTTTTGAGAAATTAAACATCATGCTTAAGTTATTTTATATAATTTTTTTAGTTGTATGAACTAGAAAAAAAATTCATGTCTTAGTTTCCATGGTAATATAGAATACCGTATCAAATTTCTTGGAAAATTAAGGTAATCGTAAAATCGCTATAACTTTTTTGCCAATTGAGCTAGAAACAAAATTCAAGAAACAAATGCACGCTTGAATATAAAGCTATAAGGAAAAATAATAAATGAAAATTTAGGACTTGTTTTCAGATTCCTAAAGTTCTGGTGGCAAGAAATATAAAGTTAGACACATGGGGCTTTCAAATAAAAAAGCGAAATTAAAAACCGATCAAGAGGTTTTTGCGCAAATGTGTTTTGAAACGGGGTCAAGCAAAGGGTGGCCCATTTCAAAATTAGAGAAGTTTGTTTTGACATTGGCTTTATGGTCATTATCACTTACATCTTACCTAACATACCTTAAATTTTATCATCATCTAAAAATAGGAAATCTTAAAATAAAAATCTGGAAGTATCTGACTGAAATATCAGCTATACTGATATAATAAAAATATGCTCAACTGCATGCTGACGTCTTGTTTTAGGTCATCTCCTTCAACATATAATCACAAAATTTTATAGCTGGAAATAAATTTTCCCCACTATAAGAGTTCCACCGCTTACTTAAAATTCTTATAAAATATGTATGAGTTTACGATGCACGATGTCTAGGTTTCGTCAGAGTAATTGTTATTTGATTCATATATTTTTATATTTTCTAGAATTAATGGAAATATCAAAATTTGATAGAAGCGTTAATTGCATAAGATAAGATGTAATTATTTAAGGCTAAAATAAAATCGGCGCCGTCACCACTACAGGCGTCGGGAGGCCAAAAAAAAGCAAAACCAGCGCAAGAATGCAGATTTTGGAAAGTATGTCTATTTCTAAGACATTTTTGTCATATGCATCAACTTGATTACTCTATTGGTTATCAAAAGCAACATTGTACGATCACTCGTTACGTCCATTGGGTCGGTGGTCATCTGACAAATTCATCTGTTTCAGTAAACGAAGAGATCCCAAAACGACAGCTTTCTGCACCTCTGTAAGAATGTCTTTAATCCCTGCCAAGGCGCCAACTATGAGGATGATTAGTTCGGTCCTGTACTCAAGATACAGTCTTCTCAGTTCGGCCACCAATTGGATGTATTTAGCTCGCTTCCCCCTTTCTTTTACTTAATACTTAAAATTATGTTGGTGTCCATCGGAACAAAGAACTTTGCATATGGTTTTGCTGGCTTACAACCTAACAGTAGTGATAAAAGATTAGTTCCAGTAAATGCGACAGTTATCATTTTTCATTACTGCCTTGATATACTCTTGGACGTGAAAAAGCACCGAAGTTCGTCGATATCGTAGTGATATCTCAAATGTTAATATATGCACCGTAATATAACTCAATCGTGCATGATAGGCCACAGTAAGACGAGGTAGGTTAGAACCTCGGGATGCCCCAACAGGCCCTACACCTAAGATCGGGTAGATTAGGGAACAGACTACAATATAGAAGACTTTTAATGATTTCGACTTGACAATTTAAGAGAAACCCTTCGTTTTTAGATTTCAAACCATCGATATAAAACAGATATGTGATCTTGTGAGTGAAAATTTCAAGAGGCCCTGCAAACAACCACTGGTCTTACGAAGAGTTACCGAAATGGGGAGCAACGAGGTAAAAAACAGTGGAGGGCTATAGAAACTTCCTTGAAATACACCTCTCACTGATACTCCAATATGTGAATGTTATAGAGAACACTGTTTTCTGAAGTTGCGTAACCTGCTCAATATAACCCCAATTTTGAATATGGTACTGCAAGGTAACATAGAAGAACAGTAACAACAGAGAATGTAATGCATTTAGCCAGGAGTAAGTTTTCCTTGCACCCTTTCTGACCTTTCCTTCTTCCTCACTGCTCGGCGACATCCTTTGGAATTTGTTCGAACGCATTCAGTATTCGTGAATATAAAATTCGAATGTGATCAGTCGATAGTTTTTAGGTTCTTATAGATTGTCTTCTTTCGGTATCAACTCCTTTCATATACTCACCCAGGAATGGTAAGCTAGTTGTTGAATATTCGTGCAAGATGATTATGCCAGATTATTATCATATAATCACCATTTAATGTTGGTGCACATCACCTATCCCGGATACAAGTATCAAAAAAGAATAGGTGGCCTAAAAAAAATTAAAGTTCTTCCTATAAAATTTTCTGACCAAATAGCAGGTAGTGCAAATGACTGCTTTCTGGAGGTCTAGATAGTTGTTTTTATGGTGTCCTACTTTCAACAGACTTTCTTTTAAAGTCTTGAGTATCAGACTCGTTAATGACACGATGACGGTTATAACTTCGACTTTTTCTCGTTGCTATACTAGTTGGACCTCTATAGCCCCCCCAGCTCACTTATTCTTCTTCTCTCGATGTTTCTTAACAATGTTACAATTTTCGGATACTGAACCATCAATCACGTACGTGGATTTGACTCTCTTATCCAGCAGCACGATGTCGGGTCGGTTATTCATCGACTGGTTATCAGTAACAATGGACCGATCATAGTAGTCTAAAAGAGTCGTTGTCCAATACCGGAGCAGGCTAGTATTTTTAATATAGTACGTTGATGTTTAAGAGCCCCCTACTTGTTGGCTGATTTTTCATGTACGATGTTGCATACTTGGTTCTGCCCATGAGTAAAATCTGTGTTTACTAAGCAAGTACAGCCTGATGTTATATGGTCAATTTGGTAGCATTAATGTTAGTATCTCTAATTATATACGCCTTGCAGTTGTTGCTTTTGATTTCCAGCGTATAGTTTCATATCGTCCATATAAAGAGATGATATTGTTGGCTTCCGTCTTATGCTCCTTTGAATCGGTTCAAATGCTGGACCAGTATCCCCTGAGATGTTCTTTTTCTGGCAGCTTAAATTCATAATTATGTTCGGTATCATCGCGCTCTCTATAAAATTCTTATTGTTATTTTTCTCTCATTTCGCGCTTCGTATGCGATTTTCAAGAGTCATCGGCGCATGGCAAGATGGCTCTCACTATTGTAGATTTCGGACTTTCCTGACTATGTTGCAGGCAGAGAGGATGACATATTTCTGTAGAGTAGTTATAATATATGGATAAAGCCCCAATGATTTGATATGATTAGATAACGTTCTAGGGGTAATTCCCGGGGATAAAATTACAAGTGGCACAATGTAAACATTATATTAATGAGCAAGATCTGCGTATGTAGTAAGCTTACTCGTGATTGTGCTTTGTTAGTTGTTATTGTTTGGAATGGCAATATCAATTAGCCAGGTCTTCTTCCTCTGCTTATCTATCCAAGTAATGTCCGGTCGGTTCGCAGGTGTATTTCTGTCCGTTCTAATACCTCTGTCCCAGTAGATGTGGTTGTTTTCATTTTCCGGGATAATCTCAGGGGTGTATTTATAGTACGGTGTGACGCTGTTGATTAGTTTAAGCCTATGGGCCAACCCCTGACAGTTGTGCCGGTGAAGGTTATTCAGTATTGGCAAGTACTGGGCACCCAGCAGTGATGTGTTGAATTGTCTCCGTACCAGCCACTTGCGGCATTTGACATTTTCAACATTTTAGTCTTTTACTATGTATTTTAGGTAATTCTTTGTAGGGATGGCCTGTTCTGTATAGAGCAAATGAAACCCTCTGTTTCCTGGAACAGATCCCCATGAGTCAGCCAATAGTTCGACGCAGATATGTCAACATCTCCAGAGTTAAACTCATGTGGGTGCCTTCCGTGTAGAGCCTTCTCCATCAGTTGTTCAAAAAGTACCCGAATTTCGATATGTCCCGTATGTTCGGCGGATTATTTAAACTGATATATATATATATATATATATATATATATATATATATATATATATATCGCATATCTGCGAAACTGAACACTCTGTGTAGTGGGGAGACATCAGTTTATCAAGGAAAGTAATGTACTCAAATCGAGAAGAAAATAAACATTTATCATACAATCAGAGCAACAAAAAGAATGGAGAAGGAAACATATATTAAGATATTAAGACTCCAAACTAATCTTTTTAATTTATTGCTAAATGTTGGCAGCGAAGAGAAACAAATATCTAAATAAATCAAGTTCAAACGTATATTATAAGATTTGCAGCAGCGATATAAAGGCGTGTTTAAGTGATAGTTAGTATTGCTTGTTTGGGTCTGGAAAAAAAAATTGTATTTCTAGTGTTGTATAAGATATTTATATTTATTAAATTAACTAAACGCACTGAATCAATCATATTATTTAGAATTTTGCATACAAATTGTACGTCATACATTTCTCTTCTATTCTCAAATGAGAATAGATGCGGTTTTCGTTCAGTCAAATCTGTATTATCGATAGAAGGTGTATATAATTTATTATTGCGATATTTTATAAACTTTTCCAGCACTCGATCGTTTTAACTGATATATACATCGTATTGTGGGTTCCAAATTACCTATGCGAATTAAAGCTATTAACGTAGAACAGCGTACTAATAGATTTAGCTGTTTAAAACTTTTACAAATTCTAATAATAAAACCAAGAACTTTTTTAACTTTTGTGACGATATGATAATCAAATAACATTTTGCTTCCAAAATATGCAAAAGAAGTATTTTAAGTTTTTTTAACTGTGAAATATTTTTTTAGAAATATTTGATTAGCAGTAAAAGTTATAGTACGAGCGGGTGTCGAACCCGCACCTCTGAATCTCTAGCCTATTGCTCTTACCAATTGCGTTATCGTACCACTGATAAGCAATTCGTTAAAACTTGTACATATTCAAACCAACTCTTATCATAACCATTGTTATCCTGCCAAATATAACCTTATAGCATGGCGTTCCTGAACTGGACGTCAAATTTGACATCGCTATTAAGTTCCATCTACATATATTAGTAAATGTATAATTTTTACATTATGCCCGTATAAACCAAATTTTTAATAGAAGTATTTTATCAATTTTTTTAACTGTGAAATATGTTTTTATAAATATTTGATCAACAGTAAAAATTATGGTGCGAGCGGGAATCGAACCCGCACCTCTAGATCTCTAGTTCATTGCTCTAACCAGTTCAGCTACCCTACCATTGAATTCAAACCGATCAGTACCATAACCATTGTTGATCCCTCCTGATATTCTAACCTTATAACGCCAATCTGGAATTGCAAATAAAATAAATTAAAGTAGACTTTACTTTTTCAATTTTTTGACTCACCTTCTTCCAAATACTTTCATGTGTAAACATTAACAACAAGTCACAAATCATGCTAGTTCTACTATTGCACTTCCATAGATTATGAGAAAAATTATTTCGCATATTGTGAGGTCACATTGCAAAAAATGAAGAGTTTTCAATGCAAGGATGCTATATGGATTATACGCACCATATTATTAATTTATTTTTAAAAAAGTTTTGTATGCCGTCGTAGAAAAAGTGTTTGCTGCACTCACCTTCGACTCATGACACCAATCTTCCACACACGTATGAAATGTGCGTGTTTCGGTACTTGCCACACAATATACTATTTCAACACCATCTAGCCAAGTGCTTTTTTTACTTCCCTCGCAAGAGGGATGTATTGTAATCGTGAAAAATCTCCCTCCGAGAATTTCTTAGATTTTTATGTGTCAGGGTACCTAAATGCCGAAAAACATGATTTCTCAATTCCGTCGGTCTGTCTGTCTGTTTGTCGGTCTGTCTTTTGACGGCATAGCTAAAAACCTACTTACTCGATTGACTTCAAATTTTGGTCAAAAATTAAGGGTTATATGGGGATGACCTAGTAACATTCTGGTAAAAATCGAAAATGACAAAGCAAAATAGCGGCCTAGTGATATGTTAAAAAAATTACTTTACCAATTTATCTCAAATTTTGCACAAAAATCAAGTATTGTATAGAAATCAACTGGTAAAATTTTGGAACGAATCCAAGATGGCGGAACAAAATAGCGGCTTAATAATATTGAAACTGCACTTAATCGAATGATTTAAAATAACTAATTGTGGTATAGACATGAACTAGTAAAACTGTGGTACTAATTCAAAATGGCGGACAAATAAAATATTTGTAATAGTGAAAAAAATCACTTACTCAAATTTACATATTTTCAGGTTTTAGCGTTCTTAGATAACAAAAAGTATGTTTTATCAATTCCGTCGGTCCGTCTCTCGGTTTGTCTGTCAGTTCGCAGCATAGCTTAAAAACCATTGATCAGATTGACCTCAAATTTTAGTCAAAAATTAAGTGTCATATGGGGATGACCTAGTTATATTTTGGTAGAAATTCAATGTGCTAAAACAAAATGGTGGCTTAATGAAATCTTAAAAAAGTTATTACTAAAAAACCACTTATCCAATTTATCTCAAATTTGGACAAAAATATCATATAGAAAGCAACTGGTAAAACTTTGAGTACGAATTCAAAATGGCGGAAAAGAATGGCGGGTTAATAAATTATTTAAAAATACAGCCTGAAAAACTACTTAATGGACTGATTTCAAATTGTGTGCCATAACTAATTGTGGTCTAGAGAAAACCTAGTAAAACTGTGGTTCTAATTCAAGATCCATGTGGCATAGGTAGAAATTGGTAAAATACTGGTAGGAATCCAATATGATGAAACAAAATGACGCCCAACAAAAATATTTAAAAAGATAGTATATGGGTGTTACTAAATCACTATGAATTTAACTAAATTTAGTCACACTTTACTATTCCTAATAAAAGGAAAGACTCATAACGAGGGAAGTTCAGGATAAAGGAAATTTACCATTTTTTTTATTAGTTTCATGTGTCAAAAGAGCGACATAACAAACTATCGGCCTATAAGCAAGATCTCAGTCATACCAAAACTTCTGGAAAAAATTATTTATGAATATCTAATTTATATTTTATCCTTGTAAAAACGTGATAATTTCGAAACAACATGGCTTTATTCGAGGTCGTTCTCTGGAGACAAATTTGTTTATATTTTGTGAATACTTACATAGTAACATGGACCAAGAATTCAGGTTGATGACGTGTACACCGACTTTAGCAAGGCATTTGACAAGATAAGTCACAATATTTTGTTGGGTCGTTTGGCTGAAGTCGGTGTAGGTGGAAGCCTTCTCAGATGGGTCGAATCGTATATAAAGAATCGAACACAGTTTGCTTCTCTTCAGGGTTTTCTGTCACAACCATTTTTGGCCACATTCGGTGTTCCCCAAAGTCACATTTAGGTCCATTACTGTTTATTATTTATATAAACAAAAATTAATTGCTGTTTCAAGTATTGCAATTTT
Organism: Kuschelorhynchus macadamiae; assembly: GCA_030620095.1. Classification (NCBI taxonomy): domain Eukaryota; kingdom Metazoa; phylum Arthropoda; class Insecta; order Coleoptera; family Curculionidae; genus Kuschelorhynchus; species Kuschelorhynchus macadamiae. The sequence continues at coordinate 1,343,910 of JAUTXW010001917.1, read as the reverse complement.
CTACTCTATGCAGGTGACCTCAAAGTTTACTTTCCTATTACCTGTCCTGAAGATTATGATAAGCTCCAGAGTGATCTGGATCGGTTAGGGAAATATTGCGACGATAATAGTCTTTTTCTTAATATATCAAAATGTTCAACAATTACGTTCTCACGAAATCTAAACCAAATAGCTCAGCCCTACCATTTAAAAAATACCCTATTAAACAAAGTCAATGCCACCAAAGATTTAGGTGTCATATTTCACTCTAAACTAGTTTTCGACTTGCATGTCGAATCGGTCGCTAATTCTGCTGTGAAAATGATAGGCTACGTCATATGAAAATGTAGACCCTTCAATAACGTTAAATCCGTCATGTGTTTGCTTAACTCCTTTGTGTTGAGCAAAATGTGCTTTGCTAGCATTATTTGGAGTTCACAGCAAATTACCTTCAGTAACGGGTTGGAGAATGTTCAAAATAGATTTATAAAATATTTGTGTTATAAACAAAATTTGGTAACGATATTTCTATGGCACGTAATCACTTTCACTTGCTGTGACTAGAGAGTAGGCGGAAGAATTTTGATGTACTTTTTTTATTTAAAATTTTAAACAATTTTATAGATTGTTCCAATATTCTGGAACAAATTAATATTAATTTCCCCAAAGGTCTTCAAGGACGAGAGAACTGTTTCACTTGCCTTTTAGGCACACATACTCATCTCAGAACTCGCCTCTCTGTCGAATAGTAAGACATAGTAATGTGCATTGTGTTAATATTGATTTTTTCTTTATGACTCTTAGAAAGGTGAAAAATATTTTAAAGACAATGTAGGATCGGTACATCTAACTTTTGTAATATTATGAGCCAAAAATAACTTTTGGTTTCTTCATTAAATTGTAGCTGTTGTACAAATCTTAACTTTCATGTTGTTTTCTAATTGTAATTTTTTCGTGGTAAATACCTTATAGTTAGTATAAGAATTCTAAACTTTTAATGACATTTTTTTATTCTAATATGTGGGCACTTCAGTAGATACAGTATGTATCTGTGTTTCTTTTGTCCAAAAATAAATAAATAAATAAATATGTAGTCGTAGGAAAATTTTATTTCGTAGACCTGACACTTAGATATCAGCTAGAAAAGAATGTCTGGTGTACTCCTATAGCCGAAGGTAAGAGTGTACTTTAGGAAAATTAAATTATGGTATTTCTAAATGCTTTTTTGCAGGATTTAATGCCATCAAAAATTCTTAAATGAAGTAAGGAGGTTATGGAAAAGGCTTCTCGTGATGTAGAAACCGACATATCTGTTAAAATTGCTGGAAAAATTGACAATGTTTCCAGAACGAAAATGTACTTCAAAAAGAAAACGGCAGATATTCAAAAGTCAGACAGATTGTATCACCAGAGTTCCATTTTAAAGTAATGAAGATGCTTTAGTGACCTGGATGCTTCACTTAGCTTATACTGTACTGTTTTTCCAACAACAAAATCATCTGCTTATTGGCATCGATATGGTTATAGAAAAACTGAAGAGAAACATTCAATTTCGGAAAATCTGGGAGGCACGAGATGTTTCTTAGGAGATATCCTGAAATATCGCAAAAAAAGCATTAGAGGCTTGACGATGTATTTTGAGTGAGTTTAATAAAATATATCCTGAAAATGTAACATCTACTGGCCATTTAAATTTTCCAACGCCCTTTAAAAAAATCTTTATTTTGGTGTAAGCCCTCTAAATACCAAACAAAAAACGCTCAATGAAAAAATACCAATTTTCGTTTCATCCGAAGATTCGCCGGCATTATATGAAAAGAGAAGAAGTAGAAGAAAAAAGAGAAAAATAAATAAATAAAAAATATAGAAAATTTTACATATAAAAACAAAGCAAAAATGGAAAACTCAAAAGAACTAAAACGAATCATGATAATCATTTTGATCATGAAAAATAAAATAGAATAAAACAAAATAATACGTCAGAAAATACTTTAGAACACTGTACTAAACCGCCAGAGGTTAAAACTAGTTCCTATTTAATAGTCCAATATGAGTTTTGACCTGGTGTAATTAAAAAAAATGAAATAAGCCTTAATGGTCAAAAAATATGATCAAATTTGATACCCTGTGATTGATGTTTTGGAGGTAATAACTCATCCTCTTTCAGATAATATAACTAAAATTTCCTGAAATATTTCCATTTTTATAATTTTCCTTAAATAATGAAGAAAATATTGTCAAATTATTCAACGCCAGGTTAAAGTGAAAAATTATAGGTGGCGGACTTAGGGAATTGGTTTTATTCAGTAGTATTTTACACGTAATTAATATCCTTATTTGGTGGATTCCCAAAACTTTATAGTGTTAGGCTTTGTGACAATTAGCTAACATATTTGTTTTATTTGGGAAATTTAGGCAGTTGTACCTAAACCACAACGTTACTCTTACATTCCACAAAAATGTATACATTAAACAGAGAAACTACACAATTTTGGCCACATTAGATGTATTGATTCTTTAAAGGTGATAATAATAATATTGTTTATTTAGCAACTGGCTAATAAATAAAAATACAAATATAAGCATAAACAATAAGAAAAAAAAATCCATTCATCAAATTAAATATGCCAAAATCAGCCGAATATAATGTTTATAAAATTTGTGAATAACCTAATATTAAATATTAAAATCAAACTAATAAAAATATCAGATGTAAAGATAATAATTAAAATAAAAACACAATGATCTAACAGAATAAAACTTATCTAAAATAAACAAAATACTCGCTTAAAGACGAACAACAAAAATATGTAAAAATTCAAAATAAAATTAAGTTAATATAAATGTTAAAATTAGAAAAGAGAGAAAATAGAAGGAGAAAAAGTATTTAGGCGTTTTTTAAATTTTGTAATGTCTGAACTCTGCTGATCTCATTCTTGTTTGCTAAAAAAGTAATGATGAACTAAACACTAGATGAGGTAAGACAAAGGTATTAATAACAGTAATTTTTGTCAATTGAGAAACAAATGAAAAAATTGAAATTAAGATGAAAATCACGTAAAAAAAAACAAGACATTAAATCTTTTCTACCACCTCAATCTTACAGGAATCTATTTAGCATTCACATAAATTTGATTTTCTATGTATTAAGCTTAAGTGAACTTTGACCTAACCATGTAGCTGTTCCAATTTTGAATTAATTACCTCTATTAAATGATTTAAATATTTTGAAAGAAAAAATCAGCACGCAAGTGTACTGAACAACTTTTAATCACTGTTCCAATATCATTGATATCAGTAAGGGACCGAGAACACTTCCTTGGAACACGCCATTATTATTTAACAATTCTTTTGACACCTCATTACTAACCTTTGTTACCTGTTTTCTATTTTAAGGTAATCCACTCACCAGTCTAGTACCCTAGTCACTATACCACATATTTTAAAAAAAAATTGTCTCTGTCTATCTATAGTTTCGGAAGCACGTTTTAAATCTAGAAAAGCGGCACTTATCGCATAGTTGTCATCTAATAAACATTTCGAGTCATACAATATATTTTAAATTGCAGTTTCACAACTATGACTCTTTCGAAATCCGGGCTGGATTCGGATCAAAATATTGTATACTATTTTTTTCAATGATTTTGTCAATAGTTAGCAGCATATTTATTGACCTCAAATAATCTGCTCTAGCTGTATGTTTACCTTTCTGAATTGGGACAACTGTAGACATCTTTAAGACAGAATAGTTAATTAAATGAAGAAGTGTCTTTTCAATACTGCAATAAATGTTTTTTTTTTATGAAATTAGCAGTTATATCAGCAGGACTAGCTTTATTATGCAAGGAAAATAGACAATGTATGATTACGAAAAATACTTTGCGTTATCATAATTTGATTTTTTACAAGGTTGCACGTAGTCAAAGCGTTTTAAAAAAATTAACAGTAAATACAATGCAAGTTCTACAAGTAAATTATTTTTACTGCAGACCCACTTTTCCTTAGAGTGATTTTCTCCAGAAACTATATAAGCTATCTAAGTAGAATTTTCGGAAAACTGTTGTGCCAAATTTGCTAACATCCGACATTTACGTTGACATTAATTTACAAAGGATGTCATAACAGCGAATTTAGAAATTTAATTTTGCCGGATTTATTGCTTAATACATGCAAAGTCAACAGCGTATTTAAGGCGAGTCACAAAGGACAATGGCGAGCTAATTAACCTCTCTTGATGTTCCGTGCTCTCAGAAATACTTCAGCGGATTTGCATATCCCAAAAATAAAAAGAGCAAAATATATTATGAGGGATTAAGTGGAGAATTGTTAAATATGGTAAATTGTTTGCTCAAGTGTGATATTTAACGACGTTTTTTATCTAGTTTAATAAAACATGTCAAAAAAGATTATGACAAGTATTTAAATTAATGCAAGAAGTTTTAGTATAATAGACAGGAAATTGGTAAATATTGGTATAAACTGGAACCAGAAAAGAAATCTATAAATAAAATATTAAAAATCTCATAATTTAAATCGGCATTAAATAAAAGCCGAAAACAAGTATAGCAAAGACAGAGATGTGACTTTAATAGAAAATTAGCAAATCCAAATTATGGCTTCATCAAGAGATGTCCGTAGTTAAAAATTTTAATAACAAGTTTTGTCTCTGCTTAAAATTTAATATAAAAAATGTTGTGTTAGTCTCAACTCATGAATGTTTTATGATAACCTGCATAAGACCTTATCTACCAAAATCAAATATGTAATGGCATATGAACAGTCCATTTGGTAGAATGATTACTAAATATATTATATACACGATTTTTTAGGACAGTTAACATGATTATATCGTAATTATGTCAATCATACAGAAATAAAAACATCGCCGTCCCAGAAGTTAATGAACCAAAAATTTTGGGATCTGGAATTTTTTTCCAACCATAATTTTAATATTAATTTCAGTTGACATGGGACCTCAATTTATACCTTTGATGATGTTGGAGTAAATGTTGTGGTTGGAAAATAACTTGTAGTACTATAAACACCAAGAAAATTTCTACAAGGTTAAGATGAGTTACAAAAAACAGCTATGTTCAAATTTTATTTTATTTTACCAATATGTGCTTATTTATTAATTGAAATTGCTGCTGCTGCTAACCTGTGACAGCTAAATTGATATTTTATTGTGTTTTTCTATTCGTATTAAATTTTTCTGGTTAATCTGAGATTTACGACGTTTTCAAGGTATATGTAAAAATAGCTTTCATCTACTAAATATCGCCTTGTTTTCGATGCTTTACTTCTGATTTTTATCATCCTTTTTTATTTCCTCGTATAAAAGCCCGTACTTGTATTATTAATACACTATGCGTTACTTAGGGGAAGTAATAGTAATTGAAAAAGTTTTGAGAAAAAAATATATATATTTATTTATATATATATATATATATATATATATATATATATATATATTTTTAGAAAATTTTTACTGGATATTCAAAATGAAATATTTTCAATACAGATGAAGATTGTGAGTTGTAATTTTGGGCTGTTGTTTGATCAATATCCATAGTTTACATTCCAATAAGGGCAGCCTCACAACACCGTACCAGTGTAAATAGTAACAAAACACTATTTTGGGTTTGGTTTTTTTATCAATGTTGAATTCGATGTTGCCTCTAATGCAACTTTTAGTAATAATGGACATTTGTACCAAAACAAGCAGTTTTCTTTACTTTTGAAATTTGCTCTAGTTCTTTCAGATACTGCATTTAATTTGAAAAAAATTATTAACAAGAAATGAAAAATCGCCTTTTATCACTGATATTTCCCAATAAAACAGTTTCACATGTTATTTTTGTTTATACAGAATTACTTAAACTATTTATCCATCATTTCGAATTAACTGAGTTTCAATAATACAATGGGTAACAATGGTCCGGAATAATACCTACCTTGCGGAGCAGTCAATATTGTTAAAGTTTAGAATCGGTAGAGTTTTTGGTGCACCCTGTATACAATATTCATGGTAGAATATTTAGTTGTGTTCATAATCTGATAGACCATACTTAATCTACTTGGGCTTTGGTCAGCAGATCATTTTTAAAAAAATCAATTTTTCTAAAAAACCCTGTATGTCGGAAAGAATGAAAAAGCTTCAAAACCGTTGGAAACTGTTTTTTTTTTTGTACCTAGATCATTTTGGTTGCAAAAAGAGAAAAAGAAATCTTCCACACTACGAGTTCTGGTCGAATAAACTTTTCAAAAAGTGACAGGGTCTTTTATAGCTCTCTGTATAAGACGGTCGCGATGGAGTCCTTAGGTTGTCCTTATCGGGCTGCATACTCTAGAAATTGTTCAAACAAAGACCTAGAACCGTAACTCAAAATCCTCATCCGTATTGAAATTATCTCATTTTGAATTTCCAGTAAAAATTTCCTTGGTGCACTTTGATGTTCCAGCACAATCAAAATACACTAATGCAAATTCCTTAACGAAAATTAACCCAGAAGCTTAAATAAAGGAGAAAATAGTTTTTCTGAAAATCTGTTTTAAGCTTAAAGACAGGATCATGAATTCGGGTTTTTATAATATAATTGAATAAAAATATTCAGTTGAAAAAAATTATTATGATTTCGACAGAGGTTGCCGTGAAAATGTACACGAGAAGAGACAAAAACGAGATTGGACAATGGTCGATATTTCAATGAATTAAAAAAGATTGACAGCATCCAAAATCTCTCCTGTATATTTTTTGAAAGTCAAGACTCGTATCTATCATTCGCATTTTATTTCAGGTGGTTAAGATGAACCGCTTTTTTTAATAATTAATTTTAGTGGCCTGCAAATCAAATTATTGAACATGCCCAATATTTCTCGATTTTCATTCTCCGATTTTTTCCAATTTTGATAACTATCTTTACTTTACATCCATTTATCATGAACAGGCATTAAAGAAGTTCAAACCAGGTTGTAGAGTTTTTCTTCCAAACGATAATTTTAATTTTATTGGCCACCATGACTGCTCGTCTAAATATAAGTTTTTTAGTTGATACTGAAATAAAATCAACATCCAATAATTAAATTTAGAAACTTAAACCTAAAAATAAAAAATTGAAATAATTAGCATAAGAATGTTTTAAATTTTTACGATATTATTTTAACTAACTATCTACAGGGTGATCAGCTAAGGATGGCTCGCGGCCATATCTCAAAAAGTATTAATCCTAGAATCTTGGGGAAAACATTTTTATGGGTAAATCGACCAAAAAAAAAACACTCGAAATTATTTTCAACTTTCTAAGTCTCTAGAAGGCGTAACACAACCAGGAAGTTAATATTATGGTTTAAATAAAAAAACAAATGATTTTTATTTGGAAAAAATTGTTTTATTTTAAATTACTAATCATAATAAAACTTTTTTGCATTAACCGCTTTTTTCTAGCATGTCGAATAAGGGGTGGGGGAAGGTACGAATGTTTGATTAGAAAATAGGTCATAACTTTTTCTTGGGTCAACCGGTTTCAAAGAACTTGGTCTCATCTTAAAGGGCTTTTACTGAAATATAACAATTATTAGTTCAAGTCTGTTGCTAGTTAGTAGATGGCGCTTTAGGACCAAGTCTCCGATTCTCACGATTTTCTCGAAAACTTCAAATGCAATGGTATTTTTATTTTTAGTAAGGAAGAAAGAGCGGAAAAAACGCATAAACTGGTGAAAACCGCTAGTCGGTATCTTTTTTTGTATTTGAGTTATTTCCATAAATCCTTATTTTTTAAAGAAAAGTAATTTCCCATTTATTAAATTTTCATGAATAGACTTAGGTCAAAGAACGCCTTGAAATGAACTAAATAAACCTTATTTTCTAACCTTACCTTATTTACAATAGAGTTCTAACATGTTCAAAATGTCGGCCATCCATTTCAATGCGAATATTAAATAACTTTTGGAGCAAATAGTGCGACTACGTCTTGGTAGGCCGTGACTACGTTAAACAAACGCAATAAGTAAGAACGGCCATCAATTATTGTTATTTTGATAAGTATTTATCTTGTTGAGGTTATAAAAGGTAGGATTTAAATTAGTTTTTATTGATATTGTTCTAGTGATTGCTCTTTTTAGTGGTATTGTTTCTAATTACTGTGCATGTGTTCTTTCATATAATAATGTATTCCAATCAAGAGGCATACGACATGCTGGCCATTTTTTTCCATTTTTTTGAAAAAGCTGTAATTGCGTCTAGGCAATATGCTTTGCGTTACCCTGAGATGAATCACTATTCATGGAAAGTGTTTCGACGATTGGCTAGGCGCTTAAAAGAAACAGGCAAGTACAGCCTTTTGCTGTACAAAGAAGGCAACGTCCAATAAGGAACGAAGAAAATATTATTAGTGTCTTAGCCTACATTAATGCATATCCGAAATTTCCCGGAATTTGCCAATATCTTACGGTCTGTACACAAATTTTTGAATGATTATAAGATGCATCCCTACCACTTTGCATCGGACCAGGCCTTACTTCCAACTGATTTTGACAACAGACTCAACTATTGCTATTGGCTTCGAAATATAATTGACAAGAACCCAAATCTTTTAGCTCGGGTATTATGGACTGATGAGGTCACATTTACTAACAGCGGTAATTTAAATTTGCGCAACATGCACTATTGGGCTTATTCTAATCTAATGGGTGAGGTGGACAACCAGCACCGGTGGAGCATTAATGTGTGGTGCGGGATTGTTGATAGGAGAATAATAGGTCCACATATTTTTGAAAATCATTTAACTTTTAATCTTTTTGACAAACGCTTTGCCGGAGCTCTTAGAAGATGTAATTAGAGACATGTGGTCTCAGAATGATGGCTGCCCTGTTCATTGTCCCCAAAATGTACGATATAATTTGGAAAGGCACTTTCCCAATCGTAGGATTGGAAGAGACTCCCTCTTTCCATGGCCTCATAGGTCCCCTGACCGTACCTGTTTGGACTTTTATTTGTTGTTGGTGTACAAAACCCGTCCTACTACTCGGGAACATATGATTGATCGAATTCAAAATGCCGTTAACAGCATAACAAGGGCAACATTAGAAACAGTAGTATTATCAACCTTCCGTAGGGTAAAACAATGCCTTGAAAAGGATCGTCGGCGTTTTGAACATGTTAGAACTCTAAAATAAGATAAGGTTAGAAAATAAGGTTTATTTAGTTCATTTTAAGGCGGTCTTTGACCAAAGTCTATTCAGGAAATTTAATAAATTGGAAATAAAATTATTTTTCGTTAAAAACTAAGGTTATTTAGAAATAACTCAAAATACGAAAAAAGATATCGACTAGCGGTTTTCACCAGTTTATGTGTTTTTTACGCTCTTTATTCCTGGCTAAAAATATAAATGCCATTGCATTTGAAATTTTCGAGAAAATCATAAGTCTTGGTCATAAAGCGCCGTCTACCAACTAGCAATAAATTGATAATTGTAATTTTTTAAGAAAAAGCCCTTACAAAAGCCCTTTAAGATGAGACCAAGTTCTTTAAAATCGGGTGATCCAAGACAAAGTTATGGCCTTTTTTCTAATCAAACATTCGTACCATCCCCCACCCCTTATTTGACAAGTTAGAAAAAAGCAGTTAGTACAAAAAAGTTTAATATGGTCAGTAATTTACAGTAAAACTGTTAAAACTGTTTTCGCGTGTTTTTTCTTTAGCCAATCTACCTATAAAAATTTTTCCCCGAGGTTCTAAAATTAATATTTTTTGAGATATGGCCGAGAGCCATCCTTAGCTGATCACCTTGTATGATTCGAGAGAAAATTTTAAATTCAGCGTTTCAAAAGATAATAGAGACCTATCTTGAACATAATATAATTCTATTTCGGTTTGGTTTTTTATCATATAAAAAAATTTGCCACTTTTCAATCTCTTTTTTACATAGGTAGTTTCCCATGAATTAAATCCACCGTTAGGCAAAAAAAATATCTTTTTTTTTCAAAACCCTAAAGCGCTGGACTTAAAAAACCTGACTTTTCGTTTCAGCAGTTTGGCTAAATTAAAACCAAAGTTTTAAGGGTAAGTATTAAATCAGAACAAATTATTTAGAGCTAAACATATTAACCAATCTCGTATTTTAAAATAGGTCATGGTATTGATTTAAGTCAAAGTTAAATTATATTTTCAGATAGAAATAGGAACGTACTTTTTATTGAAAAGTATGAAACAAAAACCCCCTGAGGCCTCATATTAGCGATGCTTTCTCAAAACCAGAAATTTTCATTCAATCTGTTTTTATTATGATGCAAATTCGCTGAAATGTTCTGAAAGCTTTAGACTCTAGAGAGACGCTAATTAGTCTCCCTACTGCCTTTTTGCAGTGGCCTTAAACGCCTCGATAATTTTGGATATAAAGCAGTAAGTTTAAAAAAGTATCTTTTTTAAATTCATAATTAAATATCCCGGATGGATTAATAAAATATATTTGCGAATGCAAATGGAACAAAAGTGAAATGTAGGAAACAGTTATTTTTAACGACGTTCTCTTTTCAGAGATATTTGAAGAACCACTTTTAAATTTCTTAGGGCCAATTTATCAATGCAGGGTTAAATCAAAGTGTTACCCAGCCCGGAGTTAACCTTAACTTTGGGATAAAGTACCTGCTTACCTGTCTATCGAACTTATTATTGACTTGAAGTCTTTACTCTTGTGATAGGTGTAATTAAGTCAGGTGATGTGGTGTCAGTGTGTGTCTATTTCAATTGTCAAGTATCAGTTTTTATGGCTTATTTCATTCAAATTTAGTGGTTCCAATTGTTTTTTAAGAAAAATTAAGGCATCAAAAACAATAAAAAAAAAAACAAGCTTCCCAAACTATTCTGAAAGCGACATGGCATTAATAAAATTAGCAAGCTTACATAAAAAATACTTGCCGAAAAGAATAAAAAATTTTTGAGATACAAAAGAAGGTGATCATAAGAAAACAACTTCCCAAGAAACAAAGGTACATGAGGCCCGAATAAAAATGTCAAAAATCAAACAAAAACTTTTGAGTTTTTAACCAACCAAAAAAGGAGGTGGTTCTCAACTCGACTGTATGTATTTTTTTATGTTTATTCGTGCATATTATCTAAACGGCTTAGCCGATTTTAATTAATCAAACGCCAAATTGTAGACGACGTTTCTCTGGTGGTCCCATATATTTTAATTTGAAGCCCATTCCCCCTTGTTTTTGTAATAATAATATTAAAAAGACACAGGTATAAGAGCGATGATGCCAGTTTTATAATTAAATGTACACAAAGCATTGAGGTGTGTGATAGACTTTATAGTCATACAACCCCTTTTGCTACAGGGTATCTCTTTGCTATCCCGTTATGTAAATTTAATATAGGGTGACCGTCAAAATATGCAACTTCAAAATCTAGTATTTTACTTGACATTTTCGAAAAATGAACATTTGGTATCAATAAAATGTTATTAACCTACTACCCTCATTAATAGATACTTACGGTATAAGTGGGATAAAAGCGTTATTAAAATAAACGTGTGGAGGTTAGTAGTATGTTAATAACGATATATTACAGGTGTATCGTAGAAAATTTTATATACGATCATTTAAAATCTTATCGGAGTTATAATTTACATATTCGTGAAAAGATTACCTATCAAATATTTAAAAACAAATTACCTTTGTTACCTGTACTTACTATACTATAGCAACCAAGTAACTAAGTTTTTGTTAGAAATTAGAAAATAATGCTGTCAAACAATTTGTAATTTGTCACAAAGTTCGGATAGAGTTTCATATATTTTCAACATGAGCGATGTAGAACTTTTATCCTCCATCTAAGAAGTGGCTGGCCAGCATAATTTCCACTTTTCTGCCCCAAAAATCACGAGCAAAATATGACTTGGCCTACTTCCGGTATCAGAAATAGTGTGAAGAAACGAACATAAAATCTCCAGTGAGAAGGCATTGTTTTAATGATATGTCTATCCAAAATTCAAAAACCATCCTCTCTTTGGGCATACTATTCAATGTTGCGGAGTGTGATGTTGTAGCAAATTTAAAATTTGCCTTAAATTTTATGCTACTATTTTTGTTTTTATTTATGTGAAAACAGGTTCTAGTAACTAGGTGACTTAGGATAAAATTTTTAAATTATGCATCCTGAAAAAATCTGACAAAATTGACATCTAGTTCAATGTTTTTATTTAACTCGTTTAAATTGTGTTTTTAAATATCCCAGTTTTTTTGTGCAAATCTTTGTTGGGAAGTGTCTTACCTTCCTGTGGCTGACTAGATCGGATGGCCCGCTACGTAAATCTACAGTTTGGGGTAAGCTAGTTTTAAAGACGAATAAATAATAATGTCAAGATGTTAATTTCTATTTATGTTCTTTAAGATTTCAGCAGGTTAAGTATTTTAGACTCAATTTTGTGAATATGATCTGTTGTGTCATAAAAAAAACATGTCGAGGTTGTAGAAGACCTATTCCTGTGTTAGGTATGTAGTTTTTCCTGATGCAATTCAAGTGTATCTAACAAGATGTACCTGATTACGTAATAGAGGGGACAAAGTTTCAAACTATATGGTTCGCTGAATGAAATTCATCAGACATGGCACGTCTTCACCCAATGTTGGTTGATTCGAACACTTGGGATATTCAAAGCTAAGGACTGTATAAATTGCATGGTTCTATTTAGTACATAATTTTGTTTTAAATACAGTTTGAATAATATATGACTGCATTAATATAGGTATATATACTTCTAAGTATTAAACTGAGATCTTAGAGGGTTTTTTAGAATTTCTTTATTTTTTAAATTTACTTAAAATGTAATAAAAACTGACACTAAATTAGTAGGCTCTAATAAACAATCTCATTAACCTGTTGTCACAGTTAAACAAAACTGTGGTATTTACATAAAGTTACCAAATATCTTTAAAATAAAATACTTATTTTTAGTGTCTATATGTTGTTTACTTGACGGATCTCCATAACCTATATATTAATATTGTGACAATTTTCTTGGTTTTTAATGTCATAGACACATATTACATATAATAACAATAAATCAAGTGGCGCCCTAAATTCTGAAATAGTAAGTACGGCCTAACTATTGCCCTCCGATGAACAGCTGCCGTTCGCAGTGGTGTTTTTTCAAAAATACTAAGTCTAACATAGACAAGGTGAAATAAAATATAATTTTTCACTTTTTAGTGCATTTTTTTGAAGTTGGTTTCATTTTTTTTTTCTAAAAATTTTTATTATGTTAACAAATACTTTTGTTTATTATATAAACTCAAATTTTATCGAAGTAACAAGGAACTTACATTTAGTTTGTAGATTCTGGATGTGGATTTGCCCATGCTTGTGCAACTATATTTATTAGATGTGACATTTTTTAAAAATCATTGTATTAAGTAAACACAGTTTAAATTACTTGTTGCAAAAAATATAGTTTTATTTATTTATAATTCAGTGTTAATCTAGACTCTACAGTATACATATTCGCCGTTAATAAATTATTCTAGATCTTACTCATCAACGGGCAACAAACTATCACCAATCAATGTTTTCATTTTAAAATCATGTACTAGTCTAACGTAGACATTTTTATTTAGTGAACTAGCCATCTTTACATATAGATTAAAATTTAAAAGAAGTACATTGGAAGGTCTATTAGAAAAAATGTGGATATTAGTAAATACTCTCATTTAATTGCGTTTTTAAAAAGAAAATCGGAAGGATAAAGACCTACAAAATCGAAGATATTAACGAAAAACGATATTGGTGTTTTTCTGACGCAGTGGTGTTTTTTCAAAAATTTTCTAAATTTTCTAAAATTTCTAACGTAGACATTCTTATTTAGTGAACTAGCCATCTTATCTACATATAGATTAAAATTTAAAAGAAGTACATTGCAAGGTCTATTAGAAAAAATGTGGATATTAATAAATACTCTCATTTAATTCCGTTTTTAAAAAGAAAATCGGAAGGATAAAGACCTACAAAATCGAAGATATTAACGAAAAACGATATTGGTGTTTTTTTTTGCCGGAAACTAATGATAACAAGTTCTTTATGGTGAAAGTAGCACTTATTGTTGGACTAGCAGGAGCATATAGAAGAGAAGAGCTGAAAAACTCACTCTTGGAAAATGTGAAAGATGAAGGTGCGTGTTTTCGATTTGTAATACCATTCACGAAGAAAAAAATAGCTTGAGCGTTTTTTGTAACATAAGAGGACATTGAAGGTTTGGATATGGTGGAAATTGTCCGAAATTACATCACGTTACGCCCTAAACACGTTGATCATGGTTGTTTCTTCGTGTGCTATAAGAACGGTAAATGTACAAAACAGTCAGTGGGAATAAACACAGAAATGCCTAAGACTATTGCTTTATTTTTAAAATTATCCAATCCAGAACAATATACCGGCCACTGCTTTAGAAGGTCTTCTACGTCACTATTAGCCAACACCGGAGCAGAAGGGTACATTTTGACTTCAGAAGAAAACAAAGAGGACTGCTTTGAGTATACTCGAAAATAGGGAAAATGAAGTAACTAGCATCCAAAAACTGGACATATTTAATGCAAGTTCATCGCAAGTTAAGTCATGTTCATCAAGTACATCTAGTATTAATTTAACAAACTGCAATAGTTGTGTAATTTATATTTACAATAAATGGTTTGTAATGCTGTATTTTAAACAAAATTAAACGTATTTTCTTTAATTCTGTTTTAATTTTAATATTAGTAGATATTATTACTGCAGTAGTGCGGTAATATCTAACATTACCTAACTAAAATCAGTGTGGTAATGGCTTCGTATCCTCTGAAATTTTCAGGGGACATTCAGGATATTTACGGGTGGTCCCATAGCAAATTAAAGAATGTTAAAGATGGCGAAATGGCGGCCATTTTGTTGTTTTTTTGTATTTATTTATCGATTACTCCGCGATGGTTTAACCAATTTAGATGAAATTTTCAGGGGATATTCAGGATATTGCCAGAGTGGTCCTATAGAAGAATATTAAAAAAATGGTTAAAAATAGCGGAATGGCGCCATTTCGTTTTTTTGCGTCAAAATATACTGCAAGAAGTTTTTTAATATTTTACTTTCCCATCTCGATTATTCGTGTTCACCATTATATCAGGAAAAAATATAATGCAGTGGACCATTTGTTAAACCTGATTTTTACAATAAAAATCGTGTTGATAAAACTAAAAAGGATGAAATAAAAAATTCTATAAAAAAACGAAACTGACTGAAAAAATAATATTTTATTCCATCTTACAATACTCTGTGAAGTCGACACTAAACTTATTCTTATTATTTAATCCCAAAAATATAATCCTGTATCCAGTCAATTCGGTGTTTTGATGTCTAATACTACGCGTATAAGGTCTTACTGTCTTTAGTTTATCCCCGGGTCTACAGAGTAAAATTTTCAAGGTGCAATAAAATATAATTTTTCACTTTTTAGTGCATTTTTTTGAAGTTGGTTTCATTTTTTTTTCTAAAAATTTTTATTATGTTAACAAATACTTTTGTTTATTATATAAACTTAAATTTTATCGAAGTAACAAGGAACTTACATTTAGTTTGTAGATTCTGGATGTGGATTTGCCCATGCTTGTGCAACTATATTTATTAGATGTGACATTTTTTAAAAATCATTGTATTAAGTAAACACAGTTTAAATTACTTGTTGGAAAAAATATAGTTTTATTTATTTATAATTCAGTGTTAATTTAGACTCTACAGTATACATATTCGTCGTTAATACATTATTCTAGATCTTACTCATCGACGGGCAACAAACTATCACCAATCAATGTTTTCATTTTGAAATCATGTACTTATAGCCCCAAAAATACAAATAATTAAAATTGAGGTTATACTGAGCCAAAGATCGCATAACTCTAGGTTATTTTGTCTAACACTGACCTCCAGGTAGAGGCTAAATAACGCTAAATTAATTCGGTATTTGTACTAACTCATTCATGATAAACGTTTTATTACATTGCTTGCTCCTAACTGAGACTTACATTAGCCTAACTCATTATCGGTAGCACCAAAATCATGCTGAGTTATTCATGGTAAGTGGTCCAAGAGAAACACGTAACAAAATATCACTTTTTATAAAATTATTTTTTTCTCGGAGAAAAAATGAGAACTTTTTTCCTGGATATATATACACGAAGGTACATAATTAATTTTAGAATATTTTATTATACAAAATCTACATTTCTTTTATATCAAAAGTACAATTATTAAATGTGCACTGCATGAATGACATGTTCGTTGAACTATTCGGAACAACAGTCGAATTTTCTTGTGTTGAAATTAACTTTTTTTCTGCCATGAACACAACTGCCTGGACGGCAATCGGGTGTTATTTCAGCACTGCCAGACGTTCTAAACACTTTATTAGCTATTTCTGTCCTCTGTGAAATCCAACCGCCACGTTTCTTTAGTGTCATCAAGTCTCCCCCAGATTCAACTAAAAGTGTAGCAGACATTCTTGGAAATGAATGACCTTACCTTATAAAACTGATTTTTACCCACGACCTGGTGGATACATTTTCCATTGCGATATGCATAAAACAGGAGACGATCCTTTGCTGCTGCTGGACGAAGAACTATGTACATTCGGTAAAATTTAATATATTCTTCAGTAACTAAAAATCTCCTATTTACATCATTCTTTGTTGTAATTTTACCTGTCTATTTCCCAAATTCGGCAAGCTCCTACAATCCCCAATACAACAACAACCTTAGCCATTAAATAAACTTCATCGGGAGCATTATTTAAAAAATCGCTAATTTGTGTATTCGTAAAAATCGCAGCTTTGTTGGCCGTGTAACCTTTCCTATTTTGTTTTAATAAATACCTATTGAAGTATTGACAATTAAAAAATACCACATTTCACACTTTGATAAGTTATAAAATATTAATGTTTCTATTTGGGGCCAAACGATTGCACATATCTAAATTTTTGAAAGACTCTTATGTTGCCATATTTCAGTTCTTCATAGCATTAAACTTTTTCCGATTTTCTTTAAAAATCAGGATTAATAAATGCCATAATGGAAGGTAATAAAGAACTAAGGTACGTGTAATTCTTTCTGACCTAAATTGCACCATTTAGATTTTACTGCCTGTTGAAGTCCGGAATTTTTAATTTTCGGAAGTCAATATCGCAGTAACAACTTCTCATAGGTATAGGAAATGCTACGTGAAAGATGTTTTGGGAAGAACATAAAATTAAGAAAAATTGCAAAAAATGTGTTCTTTGCTCTAATATTTAAAGTTACACTATCGAAACTACAACATAGAAAAATCAGCAAAATACATTTAGCCCAGGAGCTCGTGACAAAAAACTGTTAGAGGTTTTATATTGGCTCATATTTCAATATGATGTAGTATTAAAGATATACGAGTACATGAGTCAGCCCCACTAACAATTTTAGATAGTGGGGCACATGACGACGACGCATGTTAAACTAATATGTGCACGATACAAGTATTTCGTAATAGTTGAAAATTGGCGTTACTATACGTGTTTTTAGCACACAAAAAAACATAGGAAAATGGTCAGGCATAGTTGTGGAATGTGGCAAGTCAGCACATCGCATAAATTGTCGCGATAATAATGTCAATACAAGAGTTTTGTAATGGCTGAACATGTGTTTACTACTTAATTATTATGTAACATTAAAAAAAACACAGTTAGACCTTAGTTTAATGGAACAGACGCAGTCAGCAGTCGCTCGAACTGCGTCCCACTACCTGACCTTCCGAGTATTATAGATCTCGACGTCTGTCTTCAAGACTCTGTGCGTAGAACTCATTAGCTTGATTTTAGTGCGTAAACGTCTTTTTTTTATATATCTATATATATCTTTTGATAGTTCGTATAACATAATCATACTGGTTTGTTATAATAGATCGTTATAAAAAATAACTTATAGCGAAGGTGGCAAAAGAGTCTTATGGAAAAATGTGTACCAAATGGTAACCAGCGAGGTCTCGTGTTCTGGGTATTAGTTAAAACTAAATTGTAATCCAACTGTAATGTCAAGTTAAAACGGTACTTAGAAAATTAAAAAAAAAAAACTTTTAAATATGTCACTCTTTTCTGAAACACCCTTTATAAACAAATAGCTAAATTTATTTACTCTTTGATACAATTTTTTTCCATATAACTTTACTAGTTCTTCAAAGACGATTTATATTTGTATTCGCAGTTTCCTGTATCCTGTTTTAATTGATATACTATAAAAAACTTTTATAATGTTTTATCTAAGAACTGTCAAAAAACATACCTACAAATTTATACAAAATAAGATTAGCCTAGGTAACGTAAAGTTAAGCTAATTGAAGTTATATATATATATATATATATATATATATATATATATATATATATATATATATATATAGACCATCTGTCTTCTTAATACATAAAAATAAGTTGACCATGTTCTTTAAGATGTGTGCGTGGTCTTTTGGACATATTCTCTAATTTTCAATTTATATTATCCACAGAACGACGCAACAACTTTGGTTTCTTTTACATTTATTACATGTGGAATTTAGCTGGACCAGATAATACAATTTATTTGTTTCTAATAGATTTTTTACTGTCCTAAAGCCCTACACATTTAATATGAATCAAAAACATGAATTGAAAATATTCCTTCTGTTATTCTGTATAATGGATCGGTAAAGTGATTTTAATTGAAATTGAAATTATGTAGAAGTTTTAATATTATCTAGTTTTCTGTAAAATAATAAAGAATATTTGAAATATATTTACCGATTTTGTAACTAGGTTTTGCACTGAGGATTGATTAAGGTTACACCACCCTTGTGTATCTTAGGCAGTCCATGAAGCCGACAGACAATAGCGTTGTTTGTTTCCTTTAATCGCAATAATTTTGTCCATGACGACGTATGCCGTCTCTACTGCGAGAACCAAAATGTCTAGATTATCATTTAAAAAATTGGCAGCAGTTTTTTCGGCCACTAAGAGATTTGGCTTGGGTAATTTTAAATGTTTAATGATCTTCACTGTTTTATACTGTTTTATACCTAAGTTCGAAGGCGAAGTAGCGAAAAGTGATTCTATTTTGATATGGTTTAATCCCAAGAACCATCATCATTAATTCACAAATGCCGTGAAACCTCCCGGAAAGTTGTATCATTATCATCATTCTCACCGTTATTCTTTTTCTTCCACTGCTGGATTCAGCCTATCTCTCTTACATATCTGTCCTCTCTTTCTTATACAAATTTATGATACTTATGTTTTATCGCCGGATAAGAGCGACATTATTTGAAAGGCGGTTTTACCATATTACTAATGGAGCCTGTAACCACCTACCCATCAGGTGGCGAGCGGATTACATTTATTTTTAACAATATTTGCCTCCTTTTGGGATCGAGAGGTAGACACACAACGCTGTCGCCACGCTCGCCGTTAAAGCTATTTCATTCCACTTTAAACAAACACAGAAATACTAATTAAAAGAGAATGTGCAAACGACAGGATAAAAAACTAACTAAAATCACAGTCAACAGTACGGAGACTTCGGATCATAGTCTGGCCTCTGAAGTAATAGCCTAAAGTTAGATATTACTTACGGTGTCCCTGCTATGATTTGAAGGACTAAAATAGATTTATGTATATATGTACATATATATATATATATATATATATATATATATATATATTATTCAATTTGTTTCTTAAACCCGGTATATATTAATTGGACTTCTTTCTTGGGTATAAGTTTATTTGCAAAATCAAACAATGGGATTAACTTGACGTTTCGCCTATCATAGTAGGCTTTCTCAAAAATTGCTCATTCCTTTATTTTTTTTTGGTATATATGGCTTTCCTTACCTATCTACAATTAATTTAAAAAACATTTAGTGGTCTAATTATAAAATGACATTTACAATTTTTCTAAAACTGATTTAAAATTTTATATTATTGACAATAATTATTACAAAATTAATAAGTTAAGGTTATATACCTCGAAAAATACATGTTGATTATTTATTTACATTTGAATGATAGGTAGCAAGTTAGTGGTTTGCCAAGCAACTCATTGCACAGTTTTAGGTAAAAAGGTGTTCTTATCTTAGTACGTTTTTTTTGAAGAATTTAAAGATAATTTTTTGCTATTTTTTAATTTAAACCTTAGAGAAGAATCAGACATTCACAATGATATACTACATTTTAAAAATAATGGCTAAGACGAAGTTAAAACTATACTAAAATATCAAATTGTGGTATATTTGACTTAAATTTTTTATGTCTTGTTAGTCATTTACTGCATTTTTTTCTTTTTTTATGTGAATCATTTCTTTGATAATTAATTTCTGATACAGGTTATCTGCATCAATGATTTTGGTTTCAGAAAAATTATATTCGTGTTTTGTGCTTTTTTCATGTTTGTGTAATGCAGTGGATGCATTCTTTGTATACTTATGCCCTTTTAATCTATTTTCTAAAAGTTGGGTTGTCATACCAATATATTTCATAGGGCAGTTTAAACAAGGAATTTCATATACGAGATTGGATTTTTTATTTTTGGGAATTTTAGTTTTTAATTTTGTAAATAGGGAGCCTATCAGGTTCTGGGCTTTATGACACACAATTATGTTATATTTTCTTAAGATATGTTTTAATTTTTCAGATAATTGAGATGTGTATGGCATTGCAATATATTTTTTTGCGTATTATCTTGTCTTACGTTTTCTTTATGATTGTTATAATATATGTACGTCCTTTGTTTGATAATTTTTTTATCAGTTTTTTTGGGAAATGATTTGCATTCAAGGTCTCTTTAACTTTATTAAGGGCTTCAGGACGGTATTCTGGTGACGTTAAAGATATGGCACGGTCAACTAGATCAATCACAACACTTCTTTTTTGTTTATATGGATGGTGCGAATTGAAATTAAGATATCGTCCAGACCAAGTTTCTTTTGTAAACCATTTAGTTTTTATACTATTTTCTTTTTGTCTTATTATAATAAGGTCGAGAAAATTTATTTTGTTTTCTGATTCAACTTCAAGAGTGAACTGAAGTTTCGGATGAAAATTATTGAATGCGAAACGGAGTTCTTCTATTTTATTTTCTGGAACTGATGCTAAACAATCATCCACATATCTCTTAAAAAAGTAACATTGAAGTTCAATTTTTCAAGAACTTCCTCTTCTAGGTATTCCATAACTATTTGTGCGATTGTAGAGGAAATAGGTGAGCCTATAGCACATCCATCAAGTTGTTGATAAAATTAGTTTTTGTATTGAAAATAATTATTTGACGTTATAAGATGTAAGGCTTCTAAGAATTCAGGCTGAGTTAGAGTTGTAAAATTTTTTAAAATATTCCATTTGCCTTTTATAGCGTTAACTATGAGTTCATTTGGTATATTAGTATACAAAGAAATTACATCTAGTGATATTAACTTTCAATTTGGTGGTATTGTTACTGTATCTAGAAAATAAGGTAAGACGTAGTAAATATAATTACCAATCATAACATTCAAAAACGAATACAGAAACAACATAATAAAACAAGGCAATTCATTAAAGATAATCCTCAAATAACCATACTTAAACCAGATAAATGCAGTAAAACCGTTATAATGAATACTACTGATTATGACACAAAAATGAATCAGCTCTTAAAAGATACCAGTACCTATAAACTTTTAAAGAATGACCCAGCTAACATCTTTCAAAACAAAAATAATAGTTTTGTAAAAAAACTCTTATACAAAAATCTATTCACTGACGCGGAAGCTAAAAATTTGTCAACTCATAATGCAGTCACGCCTAAAATATATGGCCTACCCAAATTGCATAAACCTAACATTCCCCTCAGGCCTATAGTTTCATGTATTCAATCTCCTTTCTACAAGCTCTCAAAGTATTTGTCAAAATGTTTGTCAAATATCACAGGTAAAAACACTTATTACATAAAAGACTCATTTACATTTAAACATTTTCTAGATACAGTAACAATACCACCAAATTCAAAGTTAATATCACTAGATGTAATTTCTTCGTATACTAATATACCAAATGAACTCATAGTTAGTGCTATAAAAGGCAAATGGAATATTTTAAAAAATTTTACAACTCTAACTCAGCCTGAATTCTTTGAAGCCTTACATCTTATAATGTCAAATAATTATTTTCAATACGAAAACCAATTTTATCAACAACTTGATGGATGTGCTATGGGCTCACCTATCTACAATCGCACAAATAGTTATGGAATACCTAGAAGAGGAAGTTCTTGAAAAATTGAATTTTAATATTACTTTTTTTAAGAGATACGTGGATGATTGTTTAGCATCAGTTCCAGAAAATAAAATAGAAGAACTACTTTTCGCATTCAATAATTTCCATCCGAAACTTCAGTTCACTCTTGAAGTTGAATCAGAAAACAAAATAAATTTTCTCGACCTTACTATAATAAGACAAAAAGAAAATAGTTTAAAAACTAAATGGTTTACAAAAGAAACTTGGTCTGGACAAACAAAAAAGAAGTGTTGTGATTGGTCTAGTTGAACGTGCCATATCTTTAACGTCACCAGAATACCGTCCTGACGCCCTTAATTAAGTTAAAGAGACCTTGAATGCAAATCATTTCCCAGAAAAACTGATAACAAAAAATTATCAAACAAAGGACGTATATATATTATAACAATCATAACGAAAACGTAAGACAAGATAATACGCAAAAAAAATATATTGCAATGCCATACACATCTCAATTATCTGAAAAATTAAAACATATCTTAGGAAAATATAACATAACTATGTGTCATAAAGCCCAGAACCTGATAGGCTCCCTATTTACAAAATTAAAAACTAAAATTCCCAAAAATAAAAAATCCAATCTCGTATATGAAATTCCTTGTTTAAACTGCCCTATGAAATATACTGGTATGGCAACCCAACTTTAAGAAAATAGATTAAAAGAGCATAAGTATACAAAGAATGCATCCACTGCATTATACAAACATGAAAAAAGCACAAAACACGAATTTAATTTTTTTGAAACCAAAATCATTGATGAAGATAACCTGTATCAGAAATTAATTATCAAAGAAATGATTCACAAAAAAAAAGAAAAAAATGCAGTGAATGACCAACAATACATAAAAAATTTAAGTCAAATATACCACAATTTGATATTTTAATATAGTTTTAACTTCGTCTAAGCCATTATTTTTAAAATGTAGTATATCATGGTGAATGTCTGATTCTTCTCTAAGGTTTAAATTAAAAAATAGCAAAAAATTATCTTTAAATTCCTCAAAAAAAAACGTACTAAGATAAGAACACCTTTTTACCTAAAACTGTGCCATGAGTTGCTTGGCAAACCACTGACTTGCTACCTATCATTCAAATGTAAATAAATAATCAACATGTATTTTTCAAAGTATGTAACCTTAGTTTATTAATTTTGTAATAATTATTGTCAATATAAAATTTTAAATCAGTTTTAGAAAAATTGTAAATGTCATTTTATAATTAGACCACTAAATGTTTTTTAAATTAATTGTAGATAGGTAAGGAATAAATACCAAAAAAAAAAAATAAAGGAATAAGCAATTTTTGAGAAAGCCTACTATGATAGGCGAAACGTCAAGTTAATACCATTGTTCGATTTTACAAATAAACCTATACCCAAGAAAGAAGTCCAATTAATATATACATATATATGTGAGAAATGCTGAATTTACTGACTGTTATTAAAAATTCACTAAAAGAAAAATAGATAAATGGGTCAGAGAGGTTAAAGGTATTTGAACTTGCAATGCTTCTTTCGCTAAAAATAATTAAAAATGGGAAAACGTAAAATATATCTATTTCACCAGACATACCATTCAATCTCATTAGGCTGCATTATACCGTTAATTTTTGTACTTATTTGTGAGACAATATGTACAAAAAATTTACTATTACAAATAATATTCAAGATTGGGAAGAATATAAAAGATTACGAAACAAATTTGTTGGGATATTAAGAAAAGAAAAAGGTTCCTATTATGAAAATTTGTTCGATGAAAATAAGAATGACAGCAAAATGATGTGGAGAACCCTAAAAAAATAACAAACCTAGAAAAATAAACTGTTTTTAATGAAATTATATTATTGACGATAAAACTGAGACAGATCCACATATTATCTCTGAAAAACTCAATTTATATTATAGAAGATATAGTTAAAACAATCAATCCAGGGAACAATAGTTTAATTACTGAAATTCCAAATTACAGTAATTTATTAACTAGATTCGGTGAAGTATCTTTAAACGAACTTAAACATAAAATTCTTAGTTTGAAATCTAATAATAACAACATCGAAATTTTAACAAAAAAAATATGAAAGAAACCTTTTCTTGAGCTGGATATCCAGTTTTAAATCTTACAAATAATTGTTTGCAAGAAGCTGAAATACCAGAAAATCTGAAATGTTCCTATATAACACCTGTGCCAAAAATAAAAAAAAATCAAAAAGTATACAAAATTGAGACCAATTAATGTATTATAGGATATTGAAAAATTACTTGAAGAAATTATTTACAACCAAATTTTGGATAATATAGAAGAAAACAAAATTTTAGTTCCCTTTCAATCTGGATTTCAGCGCAGACACTCCACTCAAGTTGCCCTTCAGTATGTAATTGAAAACTGGACGAGAAACATGGCAAATAAAGAAATTATAATAGTGTTATTTTTAGATTTTAAAAGAGCATTTAAAACAATAGATAAGAATAGACTATTAGACAAATTATATTAACATAGCATAAGGGGTAATGTTCTTAAATGTTTCAAAAATTATTTAAAGACCAGGAGACAAATAACAAAATTTTCTAATGTATATTCAAATAAACAGATTAATAATGTAGGTGTACCACAAGGAAGCAAACTAGGTCCTTTATTATTTATCTTATATATCAATGATTTACCGGGTGTTTAAAAAAAACGCTAATTTACATTAAAGATAAGGATACTACATTAGCAAGTAATAAGATAAATCGAGAGTTAAAATTAGTTTTTAACTGGTTAAATATAAATAAGTTAAAATTGAATGTAGAAAATGACTATTAACGCGACAGACAAAACTAACTTATTTATGGATGGTAAGAATTTTGATATTGTTGATTCCTTTAAATATTTGGGTATTATTTTAGATTCAAAGTTAAAACTTATTGATTTTTTTGAAAAAACTATTTCGAAAATTGCGGGTAAAATTAAATATCTAAAAAGAATAAGCAATCATTTATCACTATTTGCTAAAAAAACAATTTATAATACAATCATATTACCACATTTCTTGTATTGTCCAACAATTATATATACGGCAAATGAAGATATTTTTAAAAAACTTCAAGTTTTACAAAACAAGAGAATGAGAGTAATTTTAAATAAAGATAAATATACGAAAATTAGTGATATGTTACGTATTTTAAAATGGCTAGATGTTAAACATTTGATATTTTTTTATATTTGTGTATTCATTTATAAAATTGAAAATAGTTTACTTCCAAATCATTTAAATGAATTTATAAATCAAAATTTAGAGTTTCATCAATATAATACAAGGCAAAAAGACCATTTTCATTTAATTCTACCCTCCAACATTTTGTTATATAAATCAATATTTTATAAAGGTTTAAAAGAATTTAACAATTTAAAAAAAGAAATAAAAAATGAACCTTCACTTAACTTGAAGAAAATTAACTTATTTAAAAAACAGTTTATATAATTTCAATATGTTAAAAAAGTTTTATTAATATTATTATTGTTATATTTGTATAGATTAATAATAACTGTATAATAGTTACATAAAGTTGTGTGATATGTACTTCAAATAATATTGTAATGTAAATTTTGTAGCCGATTTTTGATAATAAACTCTTAAACTAAATTGGTCAAACGGTATTTTCAATGTTTCATTATTAACCTATCTCTTGTTATATATATTTAATAAGCCTAATGGACCGCAAAATATAAGGCAATTAAGATGCGTTTGCATCACTATTAATAATTACCTCAAACGCTGATTAACTAAATTGATAGAGTCATATATCTTCTGGTTGGTCCATTAGACCTAACAAGAACTTGATTGTTTTACTATCGATCTGCTGACACCAAAAATAGTACGCGTTTAGTTTTGGCTCGTAATTTACAATATATTAAATAGACAATATGTGGACGTTAGTGATTCAAGAAATTTGTAAAAGTCTACACATACGGAATACATTTTTTTCCAAAAAAAAAGCAGAATGCAAGAAAAAGTAATTTCTCAATTAGTCATGTTTTTTTAAAATAAATTTTGAATTCGAGATATAAAAAATAATAACATGACCTTAACGTGGAAACTTTAAAAAGGTTAAATTTAAATTAAATTTCGGTAAATTCTGTGTTTATAAATACTCACGGCCTTATTTTTTTGATTTTCAACTCTTCTAGTGATAATTATCTCTAACCGCTATTAAATGTAAACTAAATACAAATTTATTTTTACTTATGGTAATTATAACCTAACCTAATGGTATTTCACTTAAACTAAATATCAAGTGTAAGTTTGAGCTGTAAGCCTAATACTAACCCAAAACTAAATGTATACTAAACTAAACAAAGACTTTAATTTTAAGTCTTCTATATCTTTGAGTTTTGAAGATAATTGAAGGGAAATGAAAAAATTTCAATTTCTTTTCACTCATACGAGATTTAAATTTTTAATCAACAGCTTACCTTTCGACACCAATCTGTGTCAATTTCCCAAGGAACAATTATAGACACTTATTGAGCAAATTGTCGATACTGTGTTCACACGTAGTTTTGAACAAGGGACGTTTTCACGCTACTTTGTCGACACCTTGCCCACTTTAAGTGAAACATGAGGCCGAATTGGTGATCAAAATATATAGTTAGTCCAAAATATTCCTTTACTTTCACTAAAATATGTCCACAGTGTGACTTTGGTTTCCAGTATGTTACTGATTTGTGTCCAAAATAATGTTCCTATGTTTTCTTTAAGTTTCTAAAGCTGAATTTAAATACGTCCCATATTAGCCCGCCTTTTTCCCAAAATGTTACCGAAATTCGTCTTTATGGTTGCAAAATCGACACACTTTTATTCAGTTTGTGGCCAACATTATATTTGTGTGTCTATTTTATATAAAATTAAACTCACTACAGGCACAAAATATATTTATACTTAAAACAATTTAGTTGATCAATGGATTTCTCATTTGGAGGCGTATTGGAAACAAAAATAATAATTAATATAATGTATTAATTATTATTTTTGTTTCCAATACGCCTCCAAATGAGAAATATACATATTTAATAGGTACCTATGTATATGCAGAGTGTATATATATTCTAAATCTTAAACTGTAGTATACGTGAGCCTAACTTATCGGTGTACTCAAAATTTCTGACAATAGTTGATAAAATACTTCTAAAAACCACACCCGCCTTAAAAACAATAAATATTTTTTAATATTTAAAACTATTGCTACTTTACAGTAAATATTGTTTTTGAAATGTTTAAACAAAAAATAGGTGCTAATATATTTTCTTATGATTTCCAACAGCACATTGTGTATGTTTTTGGTCAAAATGAGCCAGAAATTTAAATTAAAAATAATTTATTTTTTTTCGCCATTGTTATTAAATTAAGCATTGTGGAATTTTCTTAACAAAACATGGCCTCTTAATGATTGTGCTGAAATAAACACATGTTTTCTATAATAGCCCTTTTTTGTTTCTAAAAATTGCCTAACTATATACATAAAAACCGGAGGGAAACATTTTAGAACCAAAATTTTACTTAAATATGTCTGTTCGGCCATAGAGGATTTATTTGGCATAATGTACCTAAAATGAGTCTGTTGTTAAGCACATTGAGTCTAAAATGCGCCTTGTACGTATCGACGGTTTCAATTTGGGGTCGATTCGGATACATTCTTACTACATAGATTTTCTAACCTCGAATTTCTCAAATTTTTTCTTTGTTTTTTTAAATTCTATTTTGGGTTTCCTCTACTTCCTTTTGTATACAACGGTAATAAGTTGTGATGTCCACTTTTTGCTTGGTAGTTCTACTACTTTTAGGCATTTCTTTTAAACTTATTGTTAAATTCACAGAATCAACTTTATATAATGGGCAATCTACTCATCCAAGGTAAACTAACACATTTTGGAAACAAAATGGAAACTAGGTATATGAAATGAGTCGATTTGAGACCTAAAATGTGCCCATCCAACACATTTCCAAAACAAAACGAAAATTATCCGTTTAAAATGTGCTCATTTAATACATTTTAGTAACAAAGCGGAAACAAAATTTTCGGACGATATACAGACACAACGTATTGGAAAAATATCGGCACCATGGTAACTGAATATTGTTACTGTGTCCAAACTAGCACATTTTAGGCATATGCACCCATATTCACTAAAGAGGTTTAAATTTAGACCAGGTCTAACTTGACAGTTATAGGTTTAAGATGACATTTTTAACAATTGAACAAATAATTATCCTAAATGTCACAATTACAAAATGATGACAGTGATATAAGCGAAACATAACTGGCGAATTAAGAGTTTTAAGTACCATGCCAACTAGCCCTGGTTTAAATCTTAAACCTTTTTAGTGAATACGGGGGTTTGTGTCTAAAAGACTACCAGTTAGGCATCCTTAACACTATTGAGTTTATATTGTGTCGACACATTTTTTAAAAATTAGAAACGGTGTCTCAAATAGGGCATGATTCCAAGAATCCAAGAACAAATGTCAATATCATTTAGACACAAGTAAACTATGCCGTACTTCGAACTTATTTTGCTCCTTGGGCTGAGAGGTCCAAAGGATAAATTATGACATGAAATAAATATTAAACTAACTCGATAACACATATAACTATGCAGAATTTTAAACAACATATATCCTATTTTATGGACAAACATATTTCTATATTTTTATCAATTAAATGGGATATATATATATATATATATATATATATATATATATATATATTAAACATGTGCATATTAATGTTTGTTAGGGTGTTAGTTTAATGCTTATTTTATGACATTTTCAATAGTAAGAAGGTATGTCCTTTGCAGCTCTGACGGTGACCTAGATTAGTGTCGAACCGTGAGTTGTTGATTAAAAAATAAAATTTTGTATCAGGCCAAAGAAGCTTAATTTTTTTCATTTCAGGCTCTTTTCTTGATGAGTTAAGATTCCAGGATTTTTTCAAAAGAGTAGAGACTTTGCCATAAGGGTTTAAACATACATGCAAAGAAAAAATCAAAAGTGCTTAAATTTATTTTCTCATAATTTGGTGGTTCTAGGGTTGGCCTCGTGGACAAAGGCAAACAAACACATTATGGAATGTTTAACAATTTTTGTAACAGCTTTTTTTGTTTACTATGTAACTAACGAGTATAAGATAAATGAAACAAAGTCATTTGCGCTAATATGAGGCTCCCGCGATACATATTAACCCTTTCGTTCTGCCACTCTAGATCGATTGCTTTCAGATTATGTAGTCCTATTCATTTGTACCTACAGATGTATGTAATAAAGTTTTTTATTCTTTCATTAAAACTGTTAATCAGAGAAACGTTTAAGGTATCCTAGAAAACGGCATTCCACTCTAAAGGTGTCTTACAAAATATCCCGCTTTTAGTTCCAGATGCGTCAACGAAGAAAAAATAAATTGTAATATCTTTTAAAAATAATATAATTGTGCCGATCACCAAATTTGTTATAATTCTGCCAAAAATTATTATTTAAAAAAAAACTTTTTAACAGGGGAAATCCCCGACTACATCTGATAATTAACAATCCGGACATATGCGGTAATGCGCACACAATGCGTTCTGATCATGATCCATTTTCACTCAATTTTGAAGTTGTATTCTTTGAACCACGTACATAAAAGGGGATGCTTAATACAATAAATGAAACGAATGTATATTTCTCCTTGTTTTCATATGTAAAACATTGTGGAAAAATATTCCCATAAAAAGTAACGCTTTGATTTAAAGAAAAAAATCGATTTTGAGAGTGTCTTGAGGATATTTCAATTCTCAAAAACTGTAAGACTGCTCAGAAAAATCAGTAAATTTCCTTTACCTGAAACTTCCATTGTTATGGATATCTTCTTGTATTAGGAACAGTGAGGTGTGACCCAGTTTATCCCCACTTCACCTTTAATTTTTCTATAAAATTTGAAGTCATTTGAATAAAAAGATTTTTTCACGTTTATTATCTTGAATTCGCACCACAACTTTACGAGTTTTCTCTATTATATCAAACCTAATGTTTACACAAAATTTGAAATTAATCTAATAAGTAGTTCTATCCGGCTGATTTTTTAAATATTTTCGCCATTTTATTTTACTATTGTATCTTCATTCCAAAATGTTATCAGTTCATTCATTTGTAACACTGGTTTTTGGTGCAAAATTTGAGGTATATTGGAAAATTAGTATTTGAGTAATTTTTTTTATGTTTCACCCGGCCAAAATATTTTCAAATCGTCCCCATATGAACCAAGTCAATCGAGTAAGTAAGCTATGCTGCAAACTGTACAAAGAGACAGATCGACCAACAAACAGACCGACAGAAGTGATAAAACGTTTTGTTCCGCCATCTTGAATTCGTACCACAATTTTACCAGTTCGTCTCTTTCGCCATCTTAGATTGGTACTTAAATTTCACCAGTTGATTTTTTCATAATAGCTGCCTGATATTTAGGCAAAATTTGAGGTAAATTGGGTAATAGGTTTTTTTAATAATTTTTGTTACATTTCACTAGGCCGCCGTTTTATTTCGCCACATTGGATTTTTACTAAAATGTTGCCAGGTCATCCTCATATCATTCTTAATTTATTACCAAAATTTGAAGTAAATCGGATTATTAGATCACTTAGAATTGAGAAAACATGTTTTTGGGCATCTGGTAACCCTGAAACGTAAAGATCTGAAAAAATCTCGGAAGGTGATTTTGTTCTCGATTCCATACTTCTTTTATGAGAGAAGTAAAAAAAAACGAGAAACTCATAAAAAAATACACATTTCAAGCATTCTAGTGATGTGAATCGATATCATTGCTTCTAAAGTTTTTATTTGCATTTGGTTTTGGGAACTCTGGGAATTTAGTACTATATGGACGAAGTAAATAAACAATTATTTATAAAAATACTGTTAAACCTGTAATACCATAAAAATATTAGGCAAATTTTAATTTTATTCTGCATTTTGGAAACTTTACAGGTAGAAACACTAATTACCAGCACGGACTTCCTTTTCAAATTCATTTTTACTTCCCTCATAGACAGGAAGTATTGTAATGGTGAAAAAATCACTCTCCGAGATTTTTTCAGATCTTCCCGTTTCGGGGTCCCTGGTTGACGAAAAACATGTTTTCTCAATTCCGTCAGTCTGTCTGTCTGTATGTCTCTCTGTCAGTCTGTCTGTTCGCGGTATAACTAAAAGACTACTTACCCCACTGACTTCAAATTTTGGTGAAAAATTAAGGGTTATATGGGGATGATCTGGCAAAACAAAATGGCGGCCTATGTCTGTCTGTTCGCTGCGTAGCTAAAAAACTACTTACCCTACTTAAAATTAAGGGTCATATGGGGATGACCTGGTAACGATATGGCGAAACAAAACGGCGGCTTAGTGAACTGTAAAAAAAAAAATTTATATCAAGTGATACCATTTTGGTACGAATCCAAGATGAGGGAACAAAATGGCGGTTTGCTTAATAAAATATTTAAAAATTCAACCTGAAAAAAACTGCTTAATGGTTTGATTTCAAATTGTGTGCCATAACTAATTGTGGTATAGGGATGGATCACCTAGTAAAATCGTGGTATTTATTCAAGATGGCCGAACAAAATGGCGGCCAAATAAAATATTTGTAAGCGTGAAAAAGTCTCCTTCCCACTTTTACACATCTTTATGTTTTATCGTCGCTAGATGCCAAAAAATATTGTTTTATCAACTCTGTCGATCTTTCTGTCTGTCTGTCAGTTCACGGCCTAGCTTAAAGACTACTTATCTGATTGACTTCAAATTTTGATAAAAAATTAAGGGTCATATGGGGATGGCTTGGTAAGATTTTGGTTAAAATCCAATATGGCGAAACAAATTGGCGACCTAGCGAAATGTTAAAAAAGTTATCATTAAAAAACTAGTTAACCAATTTATCTGAAATTTTGCAAAAAAGATCAAGTATTATGTTGCAATAAACTGTAAATATTTAAAAGTTCACCCTGAATAACTACTTAATGAATTGATTTCAAATTATGTGTCGTAACTAATTGTGGTATAGGGGTCAACTAGTAAAACTGTGGTACTAATTCAAGATGGCGACGAAATAAAATGTTGAAAAAATTCACCCTCTCAAGTTTTACATATCTGCACGTTTTAGCGTCCCTAGATGCCAAAAAATATGTTTCATCAATTGCGTCGGTCCCTCTGTCGGTCTGTCTGTCAGTTCGCGGCATAGGACTAACCCGATTGACTTCAAATTTTGATAAAAAATTAAGAGTCATATGGGAATGATCTGGTAATATTTTGGTAAAAATCGAGCATGGTAGAAACAAAATGGCGGCCTAGTGAAATATTAGGAAAAAATAAAAAAAAGGTACTTGTCGAATTTATTTAAAGTTTTGCATAAACATTAAGTATTATGTTGGAATCATATAGTAAAATTTTGGTACGAATCCAAGATGGCGGCACAAAACAAAAAACAAGAAACTACTTAATGATTTCAAATTGTGTGCCATAACTAATTATGGTTTAGGGATAAATTAGTAAAAATAGTTACTAATTCAAGATGGCGGACCAAAATTGCGGTCAAATAAAAAAATTAAGGGTCATATGAAAATGACCTGGTAATATTTTGGTAAAAATCCAATATGGCTGAACAAAATGTTAGACTGGTGTTTTACGTGGGGTTAAGATCCAGTAAAAAAAAACAAGTTTTTTTTAATTTTCGACGTTTCGGAAATTAATTTGTACATCCTGAGGACACATATAGATCTTATATCCTGCAGGACACTCTATTATCAGTCTTTACCGACTGCGTTGGTTCGCAGATATTTCCTAGATATTAAGCTTCTAAATGATCTTCGTTAACAAACCTCTTGTTGTTATGTTACAGTGGTGTATTATTTGGAGTTAGGGCCCAGTAAAAAAACGAAAGTTATTTCTAAATAGTCGACGTTTTGCCTCTTTATTGTTGCTTCCTCAGGACACAATAGTTTCTATATCCTGCATGAACCCCATATTATCAGTTTTTATCTACTCCGTTGGTCTGCAGATATTTCCCAGATATTATGTTTCTATGATTTTCGTTAACGATCCTCTTGTGGTTATGTTAGAGTGGTGTATTATTTGGGGTTAGAGTCCAGTAAAGAAACAAAATACTTTTTTTTAAATTGTAGACGTTTCGAAACTTTATTGTTGCCTTCTCAGGACACATATATAAATTCTATATCCTGCATGAAACCTATATTATCAGTCTTTACCTACTACGTTGGTCCGCTGATATTTTCCAGATATTAACTTGTTTTTGTAAACTATTCTCTTGTTTTTATGTTAGAGTGGTATATTATTTGGGGTTAGAATTCAGTAAAAAAAAACAAAAGTGTTTTTTAAATTGTCGACGTTTCGCAACTTCATTATTGCATTCTGAGGGTCCATATATAGATTTTATATTCTGCATGAAACCCATATTATCAGTCTTTATCTACTCCGTTGGTTCGCAGATATTAAGTTTCTAAATGGTTTTCGCTAAAGATCTTCTTGTTGTTAGAGTGGTGTATTATTTGTGGTTAGGAAATATTTGCTGACGGAGAGAATAGGTAAAGTCTGATAAAATTGGTTCCTAAAAATTTTTAAAAAATATTGTTCAATTGATTTTGCAGAAAAATTAGATGTTAAAATGGCATAAACTAGGACGAATTCAATATGACGTAGCAAAATAGCGGTATATGTCAATGTAAAAACTACTTATTAAATTTATTTTATTATGTCGAAAAGTCAAGTGTGGCATAGGTAGAAAGAAAATGGTAAAATATTGGTAGGAATCCAATATGATGGAATAAATAAAAATGAAAAGACAGTATATGTAACACGTGTATGCTGGACTATGTACCGAACTAAATTGGGTCACTCTTCACTATTCCTAACAAGTGAAAAAAAAAACATAAAATAAAAAATAATTAATTTTGGTGAAGCTAATGTAAATTTGTTTCCCCGATGCATCTACAGATTTCTGATTTTCCTCTTGACAAGAGATATCGTTCGGAAATAATTAAAAATTAAATTAGAGATAATTTTTTTTCGGTCTATCATGTCCTCCGTTTTTAACATTTACATAATTGCTATTGTAGAAAAGTTATATTTAATTGCAAATAGTATCAAAGTACCTTAAAGATTATCAATTAATTAATTGAGGCAGACTTACTGGATCTGGCATCTTGATTAACTTCCGTCAATTAAGATATCACCAGTGGTTTTTTCAGTGAATTGTATAGTTGTAGATTAGTCTTCTTTAGAGAAATCCTAATAATACTCAAAATGCATGCATGCAATACTGGCATTGAATCGAACGATTGAAAAGTTGCCATGGCGGATTGACTAACCGCTTGTCTGAGCTACTGTCAAACACTGGCTCTGTTTGTATCTTTTCCAGCATGGAATACTTGACCTTTTAACGTTGAATATATAACACCACTTTAGTTCAGTAGTTATAAAATGACTGGAATATTAAGTATTAGCAGATACCACCAACTGCTTAATATGTACAATAAACGAGAAAAGAAAATAATATCTGAGAGTAACAATTCTTCTTAAAATAAAATAAAAAAAAAAACTAAACCATTTCTAACAACGCTAACGAACTATAATGAATATGTTGCCGGAAACAGCTATATTTGCGGATATTGACAAAAAATACATAATGTTTAGTATTTATTTGCATATTTCTGCAAAGGATTTAGCAATTAAAACTTTGCTTAATTGAAAAGATTTCTCAAAAAACTATATTTTAAAAAATTAACCTGCTACCAATTTTTTTGAGGTTTGACACACCGGATATTGCGCTAAGAATTAAAGTAGCGTAATGACGTTTTTAGTCATTTTTTAACATTAAAAAGACATAGGTAGTTTTCAAAAGCAGCAAAAATATAATTGATTTATTATCTGAACAGTCCAATAGCAGAAATTTTGTAAATAAGAAACAAAAAAATTTGGGTCGAGTATTTCGTTTCCCTAATAAATTCTTACCTTTTTAGTTCGTGGGTTATATGACTCAAGGAAGGTTTAAAATAAATTCGATAGTTTAAACTGTCACTCTTAGAATTATATTAACACTTTGTAAGTGTTTGATTAGTATCAGAACCTTAATACTGGACACTTAAAAAATTACTAAAAGGCAAACTTTATGTAAAAACAAGAACATAAATTTTATAAGCACGCAGTTATTTATAAATTTGCTGTTTATATGTCCGTTTATGAAGTTTATGTTGTTCCCGTTTTCCAAATGTTGTGTGTTTTTGTTTCAAAGCTTTTAGTGCCGAGGTTCTAACACTGCTCAATACCATGAAAAATTATAATATAACACAAACCGCCGCGATTGAAAATAGTTGTTTTATTTTATACATAAGCCCCATGACCCACGAAAAAATAAACAAAAAAATAAAAATGTGCCTGGTGATATTTTGTTTCAGCATTCTGGTTAAAACAACATTACGTTATTAAAATAATATTGGAGGTAATTTCTATTCTGTGAAAAAATACTCTTATAAGCAAAAAAAGGAAATAAATTTGCCCTGCTTTACCCTTCTTGTAAGCTAAACTTTATAGGAATAAAAATATTTGTATTTTTAATGCACTATTTTATTTTCTAGGGCTAGCTTGTTTAGTAAATATATATATATATATATATATATATATATATATATATATATATATATATATATATATATATATATATATATATATATATATATATATAAACAAACTGTATTGCATTTCTTCACCGTTTGTTAAAAAAACCAAAAGCTTTTAATTTGTTTCCCATTTTTAGGGGACTGTTTTATATTTCTAGGGTTACAATAGTTGTTTCATTGTTTTTTTTTTTTTCTTTACGACTACCCTGGATAGTTAAAAAAATATTAAAAAAAAAAGTGAATTTGATATGTTTATCCGTATTTTGACATATTTTATATTACCTTCCTCGTAAAGAAAAGTATTGCAATTGTGAAAAAATCAACCTCCGAACTGTTTCAGATCTTAGGGGTCCCTAGATGCCGAAAAACATGTTTTTTCAATTCCGTCGGTCTGTCGGTTTGTCTGTTTGTTCACGGCATAGCTGAAAAATTACTTATCCGATTGAGTTTAAACTTTGATAAAAAATCAAGGGTCATATGGGACGAGATAGTAACATTTTGGTAAAAATCCAATATGATGGAAAAAAAATGGCGAACTAATAAAATAGAAAAATATCACTAAAAAATTACTAATCTCATTTCGCACAAAAATCAAGTGTGACGTAGGGATAAACCCCTAAAATGCTGGTGAGGAACCATTATGGTGAAAGTTGAAATTTCACCAAAAAAATTCAAATGTGAAACAGGAATGAACTGGTAAAATTTTCTTAATTCTATATTTCATAATAAAATGGCGGCGCCGGCGTAATTAAATATTTAAATATTCGGTTTCGATTTCGTTTGCAATATTCACTTCGGTTTGAATTGGTGGTGCTTGTATACAGTGTATCCCAGATTCGCTTCTCTATA
This sequence comes from Kuschelorhynchus macadamiae, assembly GCA_030620095.1. Classification (NCBI taxonomy): domain Eukaryota; kingdom Metazoa; phylum Arthropoda; class Insecta; order Coleoptera; family Curculionidae; genus Kuschelorhynchus; species Kuschelorhynchus macadamiae. Next base: position 1,307,046 of record JAUTXW010001917.1, on the reverse strand, counting down.
TAGGGATCTCGGCTCCTATTATACCTACAGCAAAGGTTAAATGGGGAAAGTTTTAGAGGAAACTCATTGCATTCGATATCTGGCTTCAGATTAACAATCGATCAATAAGTTTGGGAAATATCGGCGAAAAACCGAAAATGGCAGATTTCGTTTTTCGGCAGTATATCCAGAACGGTAAATTTGACAGCTGTCAAAATGTGACATTATTGGGACACATTTTTAAGACAAATAAGATGGCGTATACGACACATCTTCATTGTTTTTTGTTAACTCGCAACCCGCCCCAACTTCCTTATGACCACCATATTAGATTTTTCGATTTTTGGAAAGCCTAAAATTTCCAGTCTAGTGATATCTCAAAAGTGCATTAAAGATTTTATGGTCATTAAAATATCACACTTCGTAAATTAGGTTTCCATGTTCTTAAAGGAGGCCATCATTTTTTTGTCACAAGATTACATTAATAAGTAAGCAATTTATTGAACGCATTGAATTTTCAATACAACATGAACGTAAATAACGACTTTAACTACTTTGTAAGTGGGTAACATTAATTTACAAATCTGCAAAATGACGTCTATTTGCATCGAGACATTTTTGACAATTGGTGACTGTTTTTCGTACAACCCTGGTAAGTGTATTTCGGTTAATATTTCTAAACGTGTCCAGAACTCTTTGTCTCAGGATTTCTATGGTCATGGTGGGATCAAATTCATAGATTTCATTCTTCGTGTGACCCCAGAGGTAGAAATCCAAGGGCGACAGGTCAGGGGATCTAGGAGGCCGAGATATTGGACCATTTAAAGAAATTATTCTTTCGTCAAACTGCTCTCTTAAAAAGTTCCTGACTGGTATTGTGACCCGGACATCCGTCTTGTTGAAACCAAGTTCTTTTTAATTCATCCTCCCTTAGAATAGCTCGTAAGGCTGGTACAACCTGGTTTCAGTAGTCAAACAAAAATGGTCCAATAAGTCTATTTCCTGAAATGATTAATAATTTATAAATAGGTGCACAACAGTCAAGGGCGGCAGGGTCGGCCGGGTGGTACTAGAAACTATAAATTATAAAGAGAAAATTATCTTTATTAAAAAGTAGATATTTTCTTTCCAAAAATAATTATCGAAACATCCCGTAATGAATGAGCTTGTATACAGTTGAAACCTATTCAGGTTTATTATGAAAAAGAAAAACATATTTGGTTAGCGGGAAGTAATAGCCGTAATAAATTATTTTGTTGGTAATGCATATTAATTTCGGAAATACTAAATCAATTTATTTCAGTGATATAATAATCTTAAAGAAGTACACCGTACCTTAATAAACAAACCAACAAACCCCTTGCGCCTTAAAATTTAAATTATTCGGAAATACAGCTGAACGCCTTTCTATAAATCATAATGAAAATCGAAAAATAATTCGACATTTGATTAATATGGTATTTTTTTCATAACGCAAGAACTAGGCTTCCCGGGTAATAATAAATCACTAAATTCAGACAATCAAAATAATTTTAGAAAATTAGCTAAATCTGCAGAAAATTTAGATAAAGTGTTAATAAATTTATAGAACCCAATTCTATTTTTATAGGTTCTTCGAAACTACAGTACAAAATGATTGAATAAAAATGTAATACAATATCAAAAAAAGTAAGTTGACTGACTAGAGTAGATCGTTTTACTTTTTTTTTATTAGATTATACTCTTTTAGTATCATTAAAGAACTAAACTAAAAAAAAAAAAAGATTATTATTTGACCATCATTTGGTGCCTATTTAAAAAAGATTGGTTATATTAACTTACCAATGATCCCACACCAAGCGTTACTTCCAAATCTGATCTGTAGACGTCCCTCTTCGTGAGGATCACAGCCCAATGATGACGGTTGTGCCTATTAAAGACTCCACAATTCGTGAACCTGCTCTCATCGGACTACAAGACATGATTTTACAAAATCAGGATTTTCATTACATCTCCTAGTATACCACTCACAGAACTGTAGTTACGACTTTGTAGTCGTCTTGGAAAATCAGTTAAGTCCTTAAGCCCTTGTACTATTATGGATTTGTATGGACAGTACTTATTCTTTTTTAAAACTCTCTGTACTGTTGATTTTGGCACATTAGTTTGCTGTTCTACAGTTCTTACCGATGCACTAGGGTTTTCGTTGATAGCTTGTAAAATGGTTCTGTCTCGATTTTCATTGTTATTATTGTATCCGCTTCTAGGTTGTTCGAAGGCACCATGGTTAATTAAATTAACTACGATTTTCCTGAGTTGGGTTTTATGAGGCTGCCGTCATTCGGGGCACATCTCCAAATACCTTGCTGAGCTAACGTGTCAAAATTCTCTTCATTTGAATACGGAATGCCGGCCATTTTCTATAGGTTTTGACAATTTATGTGTCAGATTTATGATTTTATTGGGATAAAAGCGTACCTACTACTTATTAAAATACAGCTTGATACTTTCAACTATTTAACTTAACGACAAAGTCAAAATACAATTTTGTTACAGATAAATCATGGCCTTCTTAGAAAAGCATTGAGAGCTAACATTACTTTAAATCATGGCCTCCTTAGAAAAAACTGAAACCTAACTTTATGAAGTGTAATATGATGATACTAAAATCTTTAATGCACTTCTGAGATATTACTAGACTGGAAATTTTAGGCTCTTTCCAAAAATCGAAAAATCCAATATGGCGGCCATAAGAAAAATGAAAGTTGAGGCGGGTTGCGGGTTAACAAAAAACAATGAAGACGTGTCGTATACGCCATCTTATTTGTCTTAAAAATGTGTCCCAATGATGTGACATTTTGGCAGCTGTCAAATTTACCGTTCTGGATATACTGGCCAAAAACGCAATCCGCCATTTTCGGTTTTTCCCCGATATTTCCAAAAACGAAAATTTTCTAAAACTTTCCCCATTCAACCTTTGCTGTAGGTATAATAGGAGCCGAGATCCCTATATAGAGAAGCGAATCTGGGACACACTGTATTCTCAGGTCTTTTGGTTTTTTCCATCTTTCGAGAACTTCTGAGGTGTAATGTTCTTCGGATATTATATTTGCATTAAAAGGTGAAATGTCTCTTCTCTTAAAACCTATCTTTATGATATCTGTACTTACCTCACTCCCTACTTGACCTATTAACGAGGAAAACTGCTCCTTCGGAATTTTTAGCCCTGGATGTTTTCTCTGCCAATTTACCAATTTTGCATCCCCTGAACTTTTTTTACGAATTGGAATACTGCTAAATCGAGAGGCTACAGCAGCTGAAGCGAGGAGTGTGGAGGCAGCTTGATTATAGATATTTGCTCTTTGATTGCCCTTGGGTTGAGTGGTCATCGCAGATCAGGAGAACTAGTCCTTCTTTTCCGATATTTGTAATTTTCGAAGACCTCGGTTTCCATCCAGCCTTTCTTCATATTTTGGATATAATTAATATATAATAATAAACGGATACTCTGAACCTTCCGATCCTACCCACTCATTCCAAACGCTTTTCCCTTTGAACACGATTAACGCTGGTAATTTCAGTCCAGAAGCACTGTACGTCATCAACACGGTGGTGTTCTCACGACCTGGTCCGCTGGTGGTTCTGGTACATGGATACCCAATTTTCCCAACCACTTTAGCCTTGGAGGGGTCCGTTGAGAAACTTGATTCATCCAATTTCCAGATCTGCCCTGATTTATCACTGAGTTCCAAATCATTTAAAGTGATTTGTAATAGTTCAAAGTATTTTTGAATAATAAACGGATCAATAATTTTTTTTCTGGCAATTTCTGCGCCTTGAGGCTTTTTTATAGAAAGACGATTACGAAAATTGATAAACCAGTCTGTACCGTTTTTAAATTGGGTCTTTATCTCTGAAGTACTATTCGACGAGGTCAAAAACCTATTTTCGGGATAAACCAAATTCCTACTATTCCATTGCACAAAGGCTATCTGCTGGTTTGTTTTCTATTTCTAGCCGAATATCAGTACTTCGACGGAAACTTGAACTTTTCATCAGGAGATAGTTGACTGGCAAATACTCTTAATAATATTTTTTATATTTTTAAATGTCGAAAACTCTTTTGCCTCTAAGACGCAGTTGCCGCACCTTACCTACTTTTAGTGTAAATTTAAAGTGCGAGCAAATTTTATTTACAGTGTGACAAGCGAATGAACCTTAGCAACGCCTGAAGGGGCAGGGGAGAATCTCATCAAAAATCTTCCCGTGTCATAGGCGTGCGAAGTTATTTTAATCAGATTATTATTCATTAATATTGATGACAATAATAATAATAATAATAATAATAATAATAATAATGATAATAATAATAATGATAATATCAATAAATATTACTTTTGGACTTGGGGAAGATTGTAATCATGAAAAAAATCACCCACCGAGATTTTTGCAGATTCTTACATATTTGGGTCTCTAGACCTCGGTCTGTCTATCTGTATGCGGCATAGCTCAAAAACTATTTATCTACTATCTTTAAAATTTGGTTAAAAACCATAGATCATAAGAGGATAAAATGGTAACAGTTTGGTGAAAATCCATTAAGGCGAAACAAAATGGCGGCTTAATAAATAATATCACAATTTGGCCCGAAAAGACCATTTTATAGATAGATTTCAAATATTGCCCTAGAAATAATTGTTGTATAGAGATGAACTTGTAAAATTTTGGTACGATTTCAAGAGAGCAAAACAAAATGGCGGTAAACTACAACATTTATAAATATAGAAAAAATCAATATTTTACGTATCTTCCTATTCTAGCGTCCCTAGGTCCCAAAAAAATAGAGTTTCTTTTGATCTGTCTGTCTATTTGTCTCTTTGTTAATTTGCGGCATAGCTAAAAATCTACTTGCCATATTAAGTTTAAATTTTTGTCAAAAATAAAGGATTGCATGACAGTAACCTGATAATATTTTAGTAAAATTCCAATACGGCGGAACAAAATGGTGGCCTAGTGAAATGCTAAAAACTATTAGTTCCACAAAGCCTGGTTTTGGTGTACATAAAATACTTAACAATGACTATTATTTCATCAAAGGCTTCCACTACATCTTCAAAAAATAAGGGCATGCATTTTTGGAAAAAGCCTAATTTTTCAGATTTTTCAGCTTTTTCTCCTGTTCTAATGATCCGATCAAGTCGGCGATAACGTTACATTATTTGTAAGTTCATTCTCTACTATTCATGTCGTTATACCATCAAGATTACTTTATTAGTTTCGATTTTAAAAGCCAAAAACGAAGAAAATAGGATTTTTTTGCATTAAATTGTTTATAACCTAAGTTGATACCTAGTTGCAAGTGGAAAACATAAAAGAATATTACTGTAAACTATCTTGTGTATGATGGCGCACTCGGATTCTGGTTAGTATTTTTGGCAAAAAACGACTATTTTTTTGCTCTATTGATTAGTGTAAAAATCAAATCTCTCTCTAACACATTGATATTTATGACAAGGTTCTTGTGAATTCACTCAGTCATCTTCAAAGATAAATATATCACCGGGTATATTTAGAGGAAAGAGAAAGCGATGTCTTTGAAATTGAAAAGTATACATGGTATTCCATTTCAAATAAATTATTTTTGTTATATTTTCGAGTTCTCACGTGTATACATTTTTTGACAAAGGAAAGTAAAAATTTTATTGAAAATATATATAAATTTTGTTAGAAAACTTTTACCACTTTGTACAGGGTGTTCCAACAATAATGGCCATCGGTGATATCACAGAAAGGAAATTATTTCCTTTGCTGTTACGTTCTGTAGCGGTAATTTTTTGTACTTTCTTGGTGAAAGCGGCCACGACAAATCATTGGAAAATATTTTCAAATTCAAAGAATTGCCGCTAGGGGTATAACAGAAACGGAAAATACTTTTCATGATATCGACGAGAGCCATTTTTAATTGAACACCCAGTACATAAACACAAGTAATAAACTATTATGATCGTTATCACATCATAAATAAATTAAATATAATCAATTCCAAACACTCACCACTTGCCCTAATATTGCTTACTATTCCAAATGCGTCATTGCTTTGCCAATATTTACCAAAAGTTAAATCATTATCGATCCATATCTCATCAATGTAAACTATGTTACCAACGTCTTCTCTATAATTTCGAATTGCCCTTGTATATTTATAGCGCCAATGTAAAACTTCAGGTCTCTCCAAAAGAATCTTTCGTTTATTTTGTCACTTACGAAAAAAAAAAGCCATTGGCCTTCAACAACATCCTTAATTTTTCGCGACTATAAGGGAAATCCACCGTTTCTTGCAATTTAAAGAGAAGCTTTCTAAGTGTAGGCGCAGTTTTTAGTTTTAAATAAAACTTGTTTATTGTTTGCCTAATGAAAATCATCAAAATCCTTTTTGAGAGACAAACGGGTTTTCTTATTGGGTGGTGGATGGGTGCATCTCACCTGGACGTTTCCTTTGCCTCTTTTCATCTTCTGAGCGACGCGATCGATTTTCCTTTTTAAAGGCAATTTAAAATTATTACTTCTCGCTTCCTCATCGCAAACTCTATAAACATTGGCGATAATTTCTCTGGACTGGCCAGCAAGAGGTTTTCTCTTTAAAAAGATATTTCTTTCCATAATTCAAAAAGAAATTTAATTATTGTAAGAAATATATAAGCTTCAAGAAATAATTAACACCTAGAAATATGTCACCAAATAAAGATACATATTAAGATTTAAATATATATGAAATTTGCATGTATATACTCACTCATTATATTCATTAATTAAAACTAAAGAAATGCACCAAGAAGGGAGTCGAGTCTATCATTCAACATAAAATAACTAAACAATCGGAAATCATTAACTAACAAGTAAAATTAACAACTAATTAATCCTTATTAATAAAACAGAGTTTAACAAGAAGTTTTTTTTTTATTTAACGTCAATTGGAACGGCGAAAAAACTTCTCCCCCCATAAAATATTTTAAACAATTTCTGGAAATGCGCGTAAATATTTAATTTTTTTTATCACCTTTTGTATGTGCTCTTCTATATCTTTGTGAAAAAAGTCTTCAACCACAAGTTCTACAAGTTCCACATTATTGCAAGTATTTTCCCAAATTCTCCAAATGGCCATGATTATTACTAATTATACACACAAGAAAATAAAAAAAAACAGGCAATACCCACATACACAAATAAGACTTAAGTCTGTATTATAAATATTAATAAGTAATAAATTTTTCTTATTTCGGTGACACCACTGATCAGAAAATCGGACATCAGACCCCGGCCCGTTCATAATTCAAACCAAGCCTGGAATAACCATCTTTTATCTTCGTCTTTTCCACGACATCCGCGCCGACCACGGCTATCTCTCTCTGACAATGACTTCTTATTGAACGGGCCGGAGTTTGCGAAATCTGGGCTGATATACTATCGATACCGATCAATATATTTTTACTATTTTTATTTGAATTCGTGATGCAGTAAAAATATATATTTTTGAAAATGGAAAAGCGGAAGGAAGTTTTTTGCCCGCATTCTTTCTATCCAGGTTCATTCAGTTGCCAGACTGTACACACACGTACACATATCAAAAAATCAAAATTCAAAAATATTTATTTGATCAATACACATGTGTGTTTATCTTCCTCAATATAGTTGACTCTATTTTCCACTCATTTATTATTAACATATTTTAGGTATTTAGAACTTTTGATAAAAAAATGAACAGTACATGGCATCACTATTTAAAACATTCACAAACAGGTTATATTATTAGCAATTATCACAGCTCTTAAATAATTCATACTATCATTCAACCAGCGCTACCCAGACTTATTTTATGTTATATTGTAGAATTCAGAAATTTTTCAATGGAATAGAATGTCTTTTTTATAAGAATTTCTTTGTATTCTGTATTTTTAAATGCATTTAATCTCAATTTTAACAAAAAAGGTGGTAAGTGATTAAGAAATACAGGACTATAATAATTTAGGTTGTAACGACTCGCTCCTACTCTAACGAAGTCAATTCTTAGGGCGCCACTCCCTCTAGTATTATAATTATGTATACCATTTTGTTGACTATATTTAGATTACTTTTTAAAGGCGAGACTAAGGGTATGATATACAGTGTGTATCAGCCAAATGGAATAAATTCGATAATAAATAAATGGGGGCGTGTTCGGAAAAACGCTTGGACCCGTCGATTGGTATTTTTAGTTGCTCATTTTCTCCAATAAAAACTTTTTATACAGGGTGTGTCCTGTAACAGTGGTCAATGCCAACTTTCTTATTTCAAATGCAACACCCCGGATATTATTTAATTTTTGGATTCTTTAGGAGATTCTAAACATATTTTATGTTCAATGTCCTATACCTATCTTCAACTATTTCGGCAATATTAAGTGTTTTCAAATTTATTGCAAAAATTAAGATTAAAAAAATAAAATTGTTTATTTCTTCATAATGTATAAACAAAAGTAAAGAGTTAATTTAGGAACTGTTGAATATGCTCGCCGCGAACGTCTTGGCAAATTCCTAATCTTAAATAGAAATTTCTTCTAACGTTATTTAGCATCTCAAGCGTGACCGATCTAATCGCAAGCGTTATTCGTCTTCTTAAGTCAGCTAAGTCGAGGGGTTTAGTTTTGTATACAACATTTTTAATATGTCCCCATAAGAAAAAGTCTAATGGCGTCAGATCAGGGGATCGCGCTGGCCATTCTATCGATCCTCGTCTCCCTATCCACCGATTTGGAAATATTCCGTTGAGGTACTGCCGGACATTAATTTGGTAATGGGGCGGTGCTCCATCTTGCTGAAACCATATCATATTCGCTGGAACTTGTGGGTTTGCTGTGAGGATTTTCCCTAGACCAATAGCGGCAATTTTGACGATTTACATGACCGTGAAGTGTAAAGGTGCACTCATCCGAAAACAAAACATGTTCTAATTGAATAACATTGTTATCTAACATAGCCATTATTTGTTCACAAAAATAAGTTCTCCTATCATAATCGTCTTCCATGAGCTCCTGAGTTGGTATCACTTTATAGAGATGCATTTTATTTTCTTTTAATGTTCGAATAATCGACGAATGGCTAATATCGAACATTGCGTCGGCTTGTCGACTAGAAATATGTGGGTTTTCCTCAAACTCAAGCATAATATCCAATTTAGTATCTTCATTTATTGAATTGGCAGCTGCTTTTTTTATCTGCCTCACATGTCCAAGCTCGCGAAACTGCTTTTCTATTTTACTAATTGTCCCTTGGGATATATGCGGCAAATTTGGAAATTTTTCATGAAATAAGCGAGCAACTTCCACTTGTGTTCGTCTGTTATCTCCATAACCAATCATTTGTAGAATTGTTATTTTATGCATTTCTGTTAAATGAACCATTTTTCTGATATTAGGTATTATGCAGTTAACGAAATTCAAAAGACTATGACACTGACACTGACAACTACTGTCTTGCATAGAGAAAGGCCAGGCATTTTACACAAAAGTAAACAAAACTTAAAAGTAAACAAAACTAGCTCTTTTTGTTCCATATCAATAAAAAGGAACGCTAAAATGGTTTTTGCTTACATTCTTAATATGAAGACCTAAATGGTAAATAAGTATTGAGTGTGTTGTAGCGAATTTTTGTAATCAAATAAATAGTTCAGTAACCAGAGCCACTTTCATGAATAATAATAAATTCGAAATAAATAAAATAAAAATAAATTTGGAAACACTTAATATTGCCGAAATAGTTGAAGATAGGTATAGGACATTGAACATAAAATATGTTTAGAATCTCCTAAAGAATCCAAAAATTAAATAATATCCGGGGTGTTGCATTTGAAATAAGAAAGTTGGCATTGACCACTGTTACAGGACACACCCTGTATAAAAAGTTTTTATTGGAGAAAATGAGCAACTAGAAATACCAATCGACGGGTCCAAGCGTTTTTCCGAACACGCCCCGATTTATTTATTATCGAATTTATTCCATTTGGCTGATACACACTGTATGTATAACGACGGAACTGTTAATATGTTGTATTCAGTATATTTTTGTTTAATGTCCTCTCTGTATTTACATTTAAAAATAATACGCAGAACACGACTGTGTAATTTGAAGATTTTATTTGTGTGAGGGGAATGTCCCCAACTAGTTATAGCATATGTTATATTAGACATAATAAGTGAATGGTAGGCAGCTATAAGGCCTTTGGTATCCATAATGTTTAATAAATTTCTAATAACAAATGAATTTGAATTTTTTCTTGATAGTTGTTCAATATGTTGTAAACAGTTTAATCCGCTGTCTATTGTGACACCCAAAAAGTGTGTGCACCCAGCATCTACATCTTCAGGGAGTTTTCTTTTAGTAAATATGATATTAATTGTCTTTTGTGGATTAAGACACAAGCCATTTGATGAAAACCAGTTTTCAGCATTCAACTGTGTTTCCTTCTTCTCATTTTAATACTTCGAAATCTTTATTTGTTTTTATTAGAGGGGCGTCATCTGCAAAGAGTACCAGTCCAGCTCCAGGAGCGGCCCTCTCTCAGTCATTTATATAAATGAGATATCGGTAGAGACTTCATTTCTTCTTCTTAAAAATATCTTGTTCGTGCTCTAGGGACTCTAAAACGTCGGAAAACAAACACTATTTTACAAAATATTTGTTATTACCTACTTCCCTTGTAGTATAATACATGGCATGTTTTACTACGAAGTTATACAAAAAATAGAGACTTTCCTAAAATCTGCTTTTAAAGTTACTCGGATACCTTCTTAAACTTTTTATAGATTTTTAGTTATTAACTTATTCAGAAGTTGATTTCCTTACTCGACTACTTAACCAAATGACTCGACGTGTAGGAAAAATACTACTTTGTACACTAATTGGGTAATTGAACCTTTTTGGAGATCTGCACTTGCATTTAGTAGTGTGCTTACAATGGATTACCAGTATATGTCACAATTATTAAAAAATATCCATAAAATTCAATTTAACAAATTGAAGCTATCAAATGGCTTTGTTTTATTTGTCCTATACTCGTTAGTTGTTTAGTTTTCCGCTGGGTTTAAAATTATTTACGTTTTATTGTGATTGTTTAAAATTCTGCTTAAAATTGTCAGTTTGAAAAACATCACGTCAGCATTTTATTAAATTTTAATTACGCAATTGCATGTACGTGATGATGGCTCGGTTATTTATTATTTTACATGTCAGTCTTTTAAACGACCACCAAACTACAAACAAACTGCTATTTGCTTTTACATTTGAGGGGAATTAAAATAAATTGCGGTTTGTTGTTGAAACAGGAATTGTTTTTATCAATTTTATTAACAGCATTGCATGTTTGCGTAAATTAATCGGTTATTATTGAATGAAGTTTTCTTTAAAATCCGAATACTTTTTACTTCCCGTGCAACACTTAAATATTTTATAAAAGCACAGAGGATATAGCTAAATAGTCAAATGGTGGGAATGAATTGTTCACCGACTTTCTTTAGCTTCCCTGAAAACTAGGGTGGTACATGCAGTATAACGCAATGCACGCACATTCGAATCCCACAGTTAGGCTTTTATATTTCCTACTAGTTATAAGGATATTTGTGTAAAGTGGATTTTGAATTGTGGTAAGTTATTAAGCATGATGAAATAAGTATAAAGCTTTAATGCTAGAGGAATAGACCTTCAAAGCTCAATATGAATAATAACGCATTTTATATTTATTTATTAATTTATTTATTCATTCATTCATTCATTCATTTATTCATTCATTCATTCATTCGTCCGTTCATTCATTCGACTATTCATTCATTCATTCATTCATATATTTATTTATTTCTTCTTGGGATACAAATAGGAAAAAGATCCCCAATGAAATATCCACACTTTACATTTTATCGTTACATTGCTTATATTATAAAAAAAAACTAAACCTGAATGCAAGGGATACAGAAAATATTACTACTTCAGTATCACTACTGATTTTTAAAGTAAGCCTTGTAATGTGTCTTTAAAGAGTGCTCTGATATATTAAAAAAATCGATGTTTCTACGATAGTCGTTAGTGAATTTACACATTCTTGACATAGGAGAATTTAATAAGCTATTTGTGTTTGAAAGGGATACAATAAATTGGTTGAAATTTCTCAGACTCCTCTGGCGGAACAGGAACCAAAGCCAGCGATTCCGGAAAGTCAATCTTTGCATTAACAATCTTAAATAAGGTCAATAGATCTGTTATCACCCTTCGATCTTCAAGTGACAAAACATTGAAGTGAGAGCACAAAAAATTATAATTATCAGAGCATATATTATTATAAAAAAGTCATACTTTTCAAAAATTTATTCTGAACCGATTCAAGGTGACTTTTATAAATATTATATTGTGGGTGCATATTGAAAATATAGGCATGGTAAAGTGACAGAAATGTATGATTATTTTGAAAGTTCTTGCATTGTCTATTTAGAAAACCTAACATTCTATATGCGCTTTTGACGACTTTTTTAATATGAAGGTCAAATAATAATTTATGGTCCAAAATAACCCCAAGGTCCTTAGCACTGTCCTTCCGATTAAGAAGCCCGCCAAAAAGACTGTTAGTGTTACAAAAATCTTCGAATCTGATGAGACTATAGACCGATTTAAAAAGCAGACAGTCATCATTTGTGCATATTTCCTTAAAAATATTTAGGTTGTGTGCGTAGAATAAGTGCTGAGAGTATTTAAAACAGTGACTAATGTTACTAATACAAATAATGAATAGGGGCGGATCCAAGTGACTTCTTTGAGGCACTCCTAATGTAGCGATAAAGGCATCAGAGTTGAAACCCGCAATTACAACGCGGTGTTCTCGCTTGGACAGATGAGACCAGAACCAATCCAGCATCGCTTCGCCCACTCCTACCTCAGACAATCTTAACAGAGGCATAGTATAATCTATTTTATTGAAAGTTTACTGAAGTCAGTGTAAACGGAGTCAACCTGCACTCGATAACCTAAGTTTTTTAAAACATATTCTGTATAAACAATCTGTGGGCCTATTCGGGTAGAAGCCATGTTGTTTAATGTCAATTATGTTTTTGACTGTAAAGAACAAATGTTTATAAATTGCTTTTCCAAAACATTTGGCAAATATATTGAGTTTACAAATTGGTCGATAATTTTTATTATTACTTTTATCGCTGGATTTATATATCGGAATTATTGAGGCTTTTTCCAAACATCAGGAAAATTACTCAGCCAGATAGATTGATTGAATACCAGACAAAACGGAAGGGTTAGACCTAAAGCACACTTTTTAAGGAAAAGGGAAGGAATACCGTCGGGTTCTTCGCCTTTTTTATGATCTAGTGTAGTTAAAATATCAAAGTTCAGTTAATTGTAAGTTACTGAGGATTGTTACTCCACCAGTAGGACCACTGAACAATGCGTTATTATTAGATCAACAAACTCTCTTGAACTATTCGGAAAAAGATTGCATATGCTGGTATTATTGCTAGCGCTCGCATTCTGAAGAGTCATAATAGAGGGAACTGAAAAATTTTTTTTTGGCGGAGATAAAATGCCAGAATGTTTTAGTGTTTGTGGGAATCCCCATCTCAGTATTTGTCAGATAATTTTCATAATCTTGTTTGATTAGCCTTTTTGGATCGATTTCTCAGCAATTTATAGTTGTTCAAATCGTATAAATCTAAAAATAAAGTTTTTTTAAGATTATGAAATATATTGCAAAAGTGAATAAAGGTAAATTTTCATGTTGTAATGAAAGTAGAGAATGGAAACCGGCATAACCTGTAACTGAATATTACAAATGCGTATTTGTGAGAAGATTTAACTGAAAATATTGGATAAAAAATATTTTTATTAATTTTTGTGAAAGGTGGAATATCCAACGCAGAATATATACAAAAATATTGTGAATTCTCGTTTTCAGAAGGTTTGTCCTCGAATAGGCCTACAGGAGGTTTAAGACAATTAGACCATTCCATAACGGGCGATTGCATGACCTAAAATTATACAAAAATGTTAGAACGGCATAGGTCCAAAACGGCGTAATTTTCAATACGTAGAGTTTCTAAGATTTTTTCTAAATTTTCCCGTATAGGTTTAAACCACATTACTAGATTGGAGTGAGACTCGGTGTTGTAAGAACATGAACAGAAATACTTACTTCCATGTATAACATCCCATATATTACTAATATAATATATAGCCTATATAGAAGTATTGTAATCGTGAAAATTTTGGAAAAACTCAAATTGGTTTTTTTGTTTTTAAAAAAATATTTATAATGTTTATACAGATATTTGCGCGCATGATAACTTGAGAACGACAAAACCAATTTGTTTCAGATTTGCACTAAATATAATATATAGGTACATACAAAAAATATTTTAAAAATGCACAAACCTACTTCATTCAAATTGAAAATATAAATATTTAGTGTAAATAATTTGACAGCACAAAACTGTAAAAGTCACTGCCCTAAAAACGATGATTTTTTCTTATATTTTTTAAATGCTAAATAGAATACAATATTTTTATATGAATTTCTCCTTTTTTTTTGTACAATAAGTGATTTTACCCACCATACAAGGTAGCCAACAAGGAACGAAACTGCCCCGTAAAGACAAAAAAAAGTCTCAAAATCGTCTAGTTTGTTTAAAAAACGTCTTAAGACGCCAAATTTGTTTTATTTTTTTGAATAAAAAAATGATTTTTTGACTATAGAGATTAGCCTTAAGGAAATGAAGCTTCCTAAAACAAAAAATACTTTTTATTTCAAAAACAATTTAATTTCTTTTATTTATTTATTTATTTAACATAGAACGACAGCTTTCACGGCTGTGGTCATTTAAGAAATCATGGTTCTTGGGATTAGACCGTGTCAAAATGGAATCACTTTCCGACGTTTCGCCTTCGATTGCACGAGGCATCTTCAGGGATCTTCGCTTCACGAGATCGGAACACTGTTGAGCAGCGCTCTTCCACTCAACCCAAATCTACGATGTAAAAATCCATTCGATGTCCTGTTGCTCCCAAAGGCTAATCACGAAGACTACTTGACAAATGTGGAAAGTAAATATCAATATATTTATATATATATAAATATATATATATATATATATATATATATATATATATATTTATTTAAACAGCAGTGGTATTTAGTAGGAACATTTAAATATGTAAAATACTGGTTTTATCTACTTTAAATATTTTTGTTGTTGTTACGCTACGAAACGAAAAGGCGAAAATATTTTATACAATAATAATTTTTCTTAAATTACTAAGGTTGTTAATAACATGGTCTTTAACTTCATATCTTAATCATCTGAAATTTATTCGTTAACAACCTTGAAAAAAAATGACCATACATAAAAGTTAAAATTAAATTTGCAACCCAAGTTTTCAGTCGATTGGGATATATCTTATAAAGTTTTAATGTATGTGTTCAATTCGGATTATATATATATATATATATATATATATATATATATATATATATATATATATATATATATATATATATATATATATATATATATATATATATATATATATATATATATATATATATATATATATATATATATATATATATATATATATATATATATATATATATATATATATATATATATATATATATATATATATATATATATATATATATATATATATATATATATATATATATATATATATATATATATATATATATATATATATATATATATATATATATATATATATACATATATATATATATATATATATATATATATATATATATATATAGATGTGTGGGTTCGATCCCCGCTCGTACCATAACTTTTGCTGTTGATTATAAATATTTCACAGTTTAAAACAAACCGACAAAATACTTTTATTTAAGAGTACATATCAAAAATTCGTGAATAACGTTTATCAATGTAATTAGTGCCTGGTTCTTTAGGAACTAATTCAGATTATTCTTTATACCTTATTGGGGGTGTATTATAGATTACAGCTACAAAATCTAGGGCCTATTAGGTTTTTTTTGAAAATCGCTTTTAAAAACAACTAAAATGCCAGCTCATTTAGCGAGCTGTTATTACCAAATAGATAACTAAGTCGCCTAGTGAAATTTAATTTCTTTTAGCTGGGGATAATGGGCCACAGCATTCCCTCTGGTTAAATTCCTTAATGGTAAACTAGCAGGAAAGCTACACAGTATAATATGTAAGAGTATTTTGTTTGTATTTTTGATGAATATTTGCATCTTCTACAAAAAATGTTTTACTTACCTTTATCACCTGTGAAGATGAAGTTAGAATTCATGATACAAGCTATAGAGTTTACAATGTCTTTTTATGTAACTTTTTAATTTTGTTTGGGAGCTATATATGTAAATTCATGCACAATATCATATACTATAATAAAAACCTATTTATAATTTTGCCTAATGCATTGTAGTAGATAGCCAGTTTATAAAGCATGCTGCTATAATTAATTGTTCAATACATCATGGGGTTTTGGGATTGAGTGAACGAGATTAAATATATTAAACTGCGACTCTAACTCCTTTCCAGATTGGGGGATGTCATTTTTACCTTTTCTGTAAAAACTGCACTAATTTGACATTGAAATAATCTTAATAATAAAGTAATTATTCTTTACTTTCGGACGTCAAAATAAGGCTAACATTATTGCATATGTTTGTATTTATAAATCAAAATAAAGGCTCTCAGTACTCAACTAATGTTCCTACAAGAATCACTGTAAATATCGTGAAAAGAAATTCTACTACAACAAAGTGGTAGTAATTTTAATATATATTTAGTAAAAACAAATAGTTTTGCATGCTAAGTGGTAAATAGAGATACGAAATTAAAAATGATAGTCAAATTTTCTCAAAAAAACTCAATTTGCCACAAGTATACAGCTAAATAAAAACACCAAACAACAAAAATATTTCATTAATAATAAAAAACTGAGAAAACCGCAAAGTTTTTGACAATTTGCTTTTTGTTCTAAACAAATCAGCCATAGCCTACCACCTACTAATTGGTAATAATAATATACAGGGTGTCCGGTTTAAAAAAATAAAGTTTCCGTCTTTTTGATAAGTTCTCAGATAGCTGGGATACGAGACGTGCGTGAAAGTGCCCCAGTGTCAAAAACGCCCTATATCTCAAAAACCAAAAGAGCTATGGAAAGTCTGCTGGCGCCACCTTTATTTTTGCAATAAAATAGCCACTGTCACGAAAACTGCAACCCTCTATCTTTAAAATTAAGGTAGATACCCAACAAAAGTACCGAAAATGGAATACCCTGTACATGTACATATATAGTATATGTTAAGAGATTTTAATCAGATGAAAACGTTTGCTTAAGATCATCAAACACATCCAGTATATGAGTTAATCATGTTGTACAGAATTTTTGGTTATAAATGTACCCCCTTTGCCTTTCTTATTTTTATAGATGTCAAGAAAAAGTAAAAGACAAAATTTTCGTCACACTGTAGGTTTTTTAGTGTGGTTTCAGTTTACGTATAAACAAGGTGCTTCGTTTTTCTAAAATCAATACAAATTTTGATTTCTTAAATTTGTGTATAATAGACGCCCATGAAATGGGACTCTGGTTATAAATACAGCAGGTTTGCTACTTACTATCCTGCCATAAGAGGCAATATTGTGTTATATATGGAAAGACGGAAAACGTTCTTCTACTCAGTCAATGGTAATACATTACTTCTTATAGCAGGGTTTTCCTCAAATTTCTCTCTACCTGCTTACCGCGCCAAAAGAAAAAAAATCATACATCTTTCTTTAAATAGCACAGAAAAATAAAGGTTTGTTAATAAGTGAACATTTCTGAAGTAAACTAATTTGTAACTATTCTCTTACTAAAATAAATACGTTTGGGATACTGTTACATTTTCCTAATTCTCACCTTTGGGAAACTAGTTTTTCCGCTGTACCTGCAGTTCGAATATAAAAACAAATAACAGATACAAAATGAACTTAGGTTGTGTATGTCGAATATCAAGCCAACCATGGACAGATTGAGTTCTTTTAAGAATCATACTATCTATGCAATTTTAGTTATAATACTCTAGTTGTGAATATGCCTTCTTCATTTATTGGCCCCCCTGTATAGTTTCAGCATACCCCAAGCTTGAGAACCACTAATATATAGTGTTTTTCTCCTTCCTGTAATAATTAAATACTTAAATTGTGTTAGGAAATTTACTATAGTACGAGTATGATATTATGGTAAAGACGCTAAATCCGTACTTTAAGAGTATTACACAGAAAGCTGTATGTTATAATATAATACTATATACCCTCTTTTGTTTTTGTTTTCTAAACGATAGAATAGAAGAACTTAAGTATTTTTAAATTTGGGACAGTTCTTAAAATTTTTACTGCTGTAATTATATTATGTGTCTAATAAAACGGTATTATTGTATTGTTTGTATCTAGTTATTTTTAGTTCTGCATTTGCCATAATTATTATTGTGCTCCTATTGAGCTGTTATGAGTTGTTTAACAAAATTAAAATAATTACATAAGTAGAGTTTTGTTGGATGATTTGAATTACAAAATATGTCCTTAAGTATTTAGATATTTATATAAGGAATTACAATCTCTACCAGTACTTTTAAACGAAAAATATAAAAATAATGTTATTACTCAATCTCATGTTATGAGGCAATTCACTGAACTTATACCTACTTCAATTTCACACATAAACTTTATAGATTTTAATATGTTATATATAGCTGTTTCCGAGTCCACAGGCAAAACTCTGTAAGTTACTGTTTGATTTGAACTTCTGTGAAAAAACTTTACAAATTGGAAAACATATTGTGCAAAATGTAATAACAGCTTCGTTATTAAAATTACAAATATTAAAATTGTATTGCTCGGTGTGAAATGAGCAATTTTTGATGGATCATAATAAAGTTTAAAACTGACATTCCAAAGGCAAATAAAATTTTAATACTAGTAGGATTTTAAATAAATAAGTTTCAGCTTTTTGTGTTTTTGCAGTGTTGATTCTATACTCTTTTGTACACCTATATTCTCACGCTTCCATTTTTAACAAAATTAAAAAAGCATTAGGCAATTAGGACCATTTTTCGCCCAGATTTAAGGAAAAGTGTACGAAACTGGGGGCTTAAGAGTGAGCTGTAATTTGTATACTCTGACGTGGCAATTTTTCACAGAAGAAGATTAGTGTTTGCGATTAAAGGAGCACCCTTAGCTAGAATGGGAAGTTCGAGAGTTATTGCCTATTATATTTTATTGACAAAAACTTCTCGAGTCCAAGTGCCCTTAGTAAAAAATAAATTTTATGTCATCAAGAAATATTGGATGAATAATTACATGAGTGGGTTTTTCTTAACGAGGCTTGAATGGAAATGAATAGTTTAATGTTAATATAATTTTCGAGTTAATTATGGCGTAAGTAGTTAATATTACAATTTTGCTATTTGTATCTTATGCCTAAATAGTTTCTAATTCCCTATGAGCTGACTGACTTTAAGTATTTGATGATGTGTTTGACATTTTGGTTTATTAGATAATATTATACGGTGTACTTGAAAATGTTTGCTTCATAAGACATTGTTCTTTTATTAGGCAACTTGGTCATAACTTAGCATATGCAATAACTTTTGCTTCAATGACTTAATCGGAAATAGTCACAAAACATGTGTTATTATATATTATGTGTAATTTAGAATTTCGATTAGGCTTCTAAATCAGTTCCTTATTATTTAAATTTTGTTATATAATTTAGGTAATGTATTATAAAATTCGTAAAATCGCATCAACTTAACATACTTTTAAGAAGCGATTTTTTATTTTTCTCGAAAATTTTATGGAATATTTCGGCATAATAGTGAGGTTACTTATATGAAATATTTTTATCGACTTTAACAATTATAATTTTTTTTCAGAAGTATCTAAAGTCAATTGAGACAACATAATAACTAAATATCCGTCAACAGTCGGCGATTTCATTGTGAAGCATGGGCGGCGTGCCATTAGATGCCGTTTTTTCGTAATTCTTCAAATAATACGAATTTTCTCAAAAAAAATAAAAAGTGTGATATGACTTTTTTATCATAGTTTATATATAGGAAAGGAATATAAATAACTGTTTGTGGTTTTTCAAAATATTCATCTATCTTTTAGACAGAATGATATTGCTACCCTATTATAATTCGCTGGTATTTTATAAGTTTTTGTTTTGTTTTGCGTAGTCGAACTGTTAGACGTGGAGCATTAGACAAGGCTAGAACGTGTAGTTTAGGTTTTAGTTATGTTCTAAATATACACACTTTTTAATCTCTGTTTGCAGTTTCTTTTAAATAAGAAGCTTACAAATTTTTCTCGTTCTATAAACCAGCAGCGTAAATAGAATGTGCACATGACTCTCTAACTTGGTTCCCTAAATAACCTAAGCTCCCTCAACGTCGTCCAAGATCTAAAATATATTCATATTTCACGGTACCTTCTGGACAACCTAGTAGTACCCTCCAGTAATTATCCTAACTTCAAAATAACAGGCAACAAAAAATCTGAAGGCGGCGGAGTAGTTATCGCTGTTGAAAATAAATATGGTGCGGTTTTAGTACCGAATCAAAAGAGCTATGCTGAAAATTTATGGGTGGCGATTAAACTCGATAACAATAAATTATTACTAATTTATTCTGTATATCTGATACTTACCCCCGGTGATACGGCAGCCTATGCATAGTATAGATTAAAAATATGCATTGCATACTACTAATCCAAACTTGCTAATTTGACATTAGATGAAAATATATTTTAATGATAATTTGCGGTGATTTTAATATCTCAACCATTCAGTGGGTGCAACTAGGCAACTATAAGTACTTAGATCCTTATCATGTAGAACAAAAATACTCTTCACTGCTCCTTAACCTATTGTATTTTAACTGCATGCAAGTTAAGAGCATCGGTCCGCTTAAAATTACGAATTCAAGGTGTTTTTTTAACCAAAACTATAAAAAAACTAAGTTTCATACTGACAATTTCTCAACGGTATTTCAAAGATAAACAATATAAGAGTGTGGGAAAGTCATTATTTTTGTTAAATTCTAACAAGTACAAATATGGTGAACTGCCGAAAATGGCTAAAAATCAGTCAACTTTGCACCATTAAAAAAAATATTTATTTTTATTTTTCTGTGATAAAAAATACTTTCCCACATTCCTACAAAAATCTAGATTTTAAATTAACTTTTGTAACATTTTTAGACAGCGAAAACGGTAGTTTAATGTTTTATCTCTCTTGCGGTTGATCGTACTACTCTTTCAGCAGGCAATTGTGACTCGGCTAAGCAGAGACGAATTAGTTTTTTTTAACAGATGTAAGTTAAAATTGACTAATATACCATATTTCGTGTTTTTATAGCAAAACATGGTCTAAAAAAATATGCAAACATTCGATATTCTTCAAGTAATTATAAATATATTTCCTTTTCTTTTTACATGCATTAATGAATAGTTGTTGATATTTTTATACAAGAAAAAAATGTAATAAATAGGTATTTTAGAGCAGTTTTAGATAGGTAATTATTGTTAAGACCATCGGATCGCTTAAAATGTTTAAGAATTTAAGATGATTTTTGAAAGAAACCATGGAAAGTTTAATATTGACAGTTTCTCAAAGATATTTAAAAGATAAGCAATATAAGAGTGTACTAAAGTAATTATTTTTGTTAAATATCAAGAAATAAAAATGTTACAAGCCGCCGAAAATGGCTAAAAAATTAGTCAATTTTGGACCATTAAAAAATATTTTATTTTTATTTACCTGTTATAAAAATGAATTTCGTACATCCCCACTATAATCTGAATTTTAAATCCTCATATATAATTTAACTTAACTGATAAAAACCACCACGGTTTTGATCAAAAGTCGGCCAACTTTTATAACATTTTAAGCCATGAAAACTATAATTAATATTTTATTTGTTCGTACTTTTTTTTAATAGGTGTAAGCTAAATTTGTCTAATGTATTCTATTTCTTCTTTTTATAGCAAAAATGGTTTAAAAAATCTTGCAAATATTTGATATTCTTCATTTTAAAGAAAAGAAAGACTAATAATAATTGTTAAGAGCATCGGACTGCTTGAAATTTTTACGAATTTAAGGTGATTTTTTGACCAAAACTGTAAAAAAACTGAGTTTAATATTCACAATTTCACAAAGGTATTTAAAAGATAAACAATATAAGAGTGCGCCAAAGTAATTATTTTTGTAAAATATCAAAAAATAAAAATGTTACGAGCCGCCGAAAATGAAAGTTAAAAATTAGTCAAATTTGCACCATTAAAAAAATATTTATTTTTATTTTTCTCAGATAAAGATTACTTTCGCACATCTCCCCAATAATCTGTATTATAAATCTTCAAAGATATTTTAATTTAATTGATAAACGCGACCAGGGATTTGGTCAAAAGCCGGCCACTTTTTATAACATTGAAGTTGAAGGTCCGTCAAAATTTGTATAACAAAAATGGTCAGTTTCCTCTTCAAAAAGCTTACATATTGAACAATATTTATTTTTGATGCCAAGAAATAATATTTTTTGGAAACGATATCCAATAATAGCAGCTATAGGACCTTTTAGACCACGCCCCATCAGCAACAACTTTTATCATTGGTCGACCTTGATTGTCCACCTCTTCATTTTCAACTGCTAATTTTGTTTCCTCCAAGCCGGCCTCCAGCATTGATGTCCAAGCTGTTTCGTTATAAGTTTCAACTAGCTCATTATGAAGTTTGCCATATATTTTTTTGAAATGCAGGGTATGTCTAGTACGCTAAAAAATTCCCAAAGCTGGCTATATCCAATCCCGATTGAAACAGCGCCGTTCACGGCTGCTGTATTTACATTAAAAAACTTTTTTTGAGGATCTTTAGTATCCACTGACACTGGCCGACAAGATTTTTCTAACACAGGCCAGTTCATTATTTTCACAATGGAAATACCCTCCCAATAATAAAAAAAATATTCGGAAAGCCCTAATACGTACCATTTTTTAATATCCTAATTAGAACCTTTTATATTGGCAGGTAAACAATTTTTACAACGGAAAAATTACCTAGACTGGGTTGTTTACAACATTAGACATAAAATAAACGTTAAACATCACTCTTCTGTTGAGTTTCGAATTGAGTGGTTCTCTGTGTATCGATAAGCAAGTGTATGTGAGGACGAGAATGTCGAGTCAAACGCGCCGAAGTTGCAAACATTTCTGGTGAAATCACAAGCCAGGCTATTTTCCGAGAATGTAAAAAAAGCCTACTTTAAGTATTTTGATGTGTTAATTGGGGATCAAGATAAGCGGTGGGCTTCCCATGTGTGCTGTGTCAGTTGTAGTGTATCATTGGTCCAGTGCATGAAGGGAAAGAGAAAAAGTATGCCTTTTGCAGTTCCAATGGTATGGCGAGAACCCACCATTCATTCAGACGATTGTTATTTTTGCCTGACAAAGATTGAAGGTTATTCCAAAAAGGGAAAGCACAATATAGAATATCCAAATTTGCAATCTGCCATACGACCTGTTCCTCATAATGCAAATTTGCCAGTGCCGATTGCGCCTTTAAATTGGCAAGGTATTGATTTGGGAGATAATGGAGATAACAGTGCACCGATCCCACTTTTACCACAGGTCCCAGTTCCGGCAAGCCACATTTGATTGTTCAAAGTGAATTAAATGATTTAGTACGTGATTTGGGGTTATCCAACCAACAGTCAGAACTTCTGGGTTTCCGTCTTAAGGAATGGAACCTATTGGCCAAAGAAACAAAAATTACGAATTTCAGAAAAAGAAATGTTATGTTTTCTGAATTCTACAGTATGGAAAATTCGTTGTGCGCGTGTACTGATATAGAAAGTTTAATGCAGGAACTTGATATTCAACATTCTCCCCGTGAGTGGCGCTTATTCACAGACTCATCTAAATATAGCTTAAAAACTGTGTTATTGCATAATGGAAATTTAAAACCCTCTATACCAGTTGCCAGTGTTTATGGGACAGTCGTGCAATAAATCAGCATTATGTAACAAAAATTTGGCCAGAAAAAAGCGAATTTCAACTGGGATCTCAAAAAGTTAAATTTATACCTCTTGTTGATCTCTAAAATGTCCTTTTGCCTCCTCTTTACATTAAACTTGGGCTGATGAAGAACTTTGTGAAGGCTTTGAATAAAGATGGTGATGGATTTAAATACCTAAGACAAGTCTTTCCCCAGTTAAGTGCCAAATTAGAAGAAGGCAGAGAGAGGATTTTTAGGCAACAATATGGATGAAAATTATGAACAATTAGTTAATGAACTCTTAGATGCCTATAAAGCGCTTTGTGCCAGAATGTCATTAAAAATTCACTTCCTCCATTCCCATCTGTCAATTTTGGGAGCTGTTAGTGACAAGCAGGGTGAAAGGTTTCACCAAGATATCAGAACAATGGGAATTCGGTACCAAGGACGATGGGATCCAGCCATGATGGGTGACTACTGTTGGTTTTTGAAGAGAGAAGATAGGACACCTCATAAACGGAAAAAATAAAGTTTAGTTAGTGTTTTAAGTTAATATTTTTCTCGTTTGCTTTTCTCTTAGATGTATGGTATGTTTAATAGGCGAAAACTGTAAAAATAGTCAATAAACAGGGTTAAGAATTTTCTGAATTCATTTTTTCTATATGTATTAAGTATCGTAACATTCGATATGGTTCTACAACTCTAACAAGAATACCCTACGTGCTACAACTTTCTATTTGTCATTTTCGTATTTGGATAGGTCCATTCTATTAGATTATGCGATTCTGATTTGTGTTACAACAAATTTTTTTTTTGTCGGCCAGTGAATCAACCCTGCAACAACAGAAGAAATGAATTGTGAAAATCTTTTCTTTGTATTTCGTGCAAATCTATTTATTAAAAACGTAGCAAAGCGCTTTCGGCTTTCGCCATCATCAGTGCCACTTATTCAAGTTTCATACAGAAGAAATGGCAATTTTATCCTCCTTCAGCTCTTAGCGACACTACACTGATGATAAAAAAATATACATTTAAATTTAAAGCTAAACGAGTCGCCCCTGACAACCTAATCTCCTCTCCGGTAAGGAAAATGGCAAGAGAAATAACGTCTTCTAAGTTTAGTTTTTTTTTTATTACTTTGATCTGCAGTGTTTTGACTTCTTGCCAGATTTAGGTGTTGTCTCTTGGTTAGGAGTATCGCTAAAAAATTAGGAAATTATAGATGATATTTTTTTATAGTCATTAAGAAATACTTACGCAGAACTGTTTTGAATGACCGTCTCGTCACATTTGAACTTATTGCCATCATAACTATTAAATATTGCAGGTTGGTTAGGAGTACTGTCCTGACTGGTATGCCTAGAGGATTAGGACATTATGACTACAAAAAATATTTATTTTTATTTATCAATACTTACGACGCCAAACTATTTGGTATGACTTATCAGATTTAGAATGATCATCAAAATTGTGAACTACTGCAGATAAATGAAAAGCACTGAAAAATATTTGTATAATATAATAATCTCGAACCTCCTTTAAAAATATGTCTATTTTCGTATAACTTTTCCCTCGACATTTCCAACATTCGATCTAATTGAATATCACATTTATTAGGGAAATATTTTTTAAAATTAATCAATGATTCCATGGGTAATTGCTTTGAATACTCTGCTAACCTTGTTGTGTCTTTAGATTTTATCTAAGATTTCATAATATATAATTTTGTACTAAACTGAATTTATTATTTCCATAAGAAGCTTCTAGCTCAGCATTGTCGCGTCGTTCTATAATAAGCTCACATATCTAGAAATGCCCCTGCTTGGGCCGTCGACCTAGCAACAATCGCAAACAAATCTGTATAAAATTACTTGCCGCAGGATAATTGGCCCTCGTGAATGTGCTTCACTCTCCGACCGTGAAGTATTGTTTTGTTTTATGAGAAGGTGTTCAGCGCGCTACATTTTATATCAATCATATTATCATTATTCCTTTTTGAGTGTGGAACAGACTTTGACAAATATTGCTATTATTTGCAAATAATGGGTATTTATATAAAACATTATAATCATAGAAATGAAGATAATAAAACGTTTATTAAATTAAACATATTTTTATTTTTAAATTAATTAGAATGTAGGTGAAGCGGCGCTTCACCCGCGTCCTCTGAGGAGCTGCCCGCCACTGCTACTGAGAAGTATTTGAAAAAAAATCTAAAATTGTTCCTCGTTAATCATAGCTTTTGTTAGTAAGCAAAATTATAAAAAAATATATGCTTTTATTTGGCAATTATAAAAATCAATAATTTTTAAAAAAGGAAAAATCATATTATCAAAAAGGCAAAGTTTATCGAAAAACATATTACCAAAATGGCAAAGTTTAGCGGAAAGCTCTCTTCAATCTTTTGTTGTAGCTTATAACCGAAATTAGGATACCGCTGACAAAGGAGACCGAGTACAAGCCGCTATTTGTTTAGCTTAAAAAATGTCTATGTGAAATTTAAAACTTTTCGTCAACTTTAGAAAAGCAAAATTGTCTATGAAAAACTGTTTTATCTTCAACAGGTACCTATATATTTTTTTAGACTAACGCATTCAGTCTAAAATTAGCTTTTCAGCATTAAATCATATTTGTTTTCAAAATGGCAGCATAGACAACAATTTATTTAAAATTAAAAGTCGTCTCTTTTAATATAAAAAATACAGTGACTATAAAATACTTTCCAAAATAAACTTATTCCATAATTTTTTAGAACATTATTTTGATACTTATTTTTTAATTTTATGGCATTTCGTTTAATCAAAAGAGCATTTTACTCCAGTATTTCTAATAGCACCTTGTATATTTTTCACAGTCATCTTCGACATAAAAATATTATTTTTAAGATGGCGATATGCTAGCCGCTTTTGACAAATCAAATGCATGCATCTTTAAAAATGTAATTTTAACGCAAAAATTACTGTGAAAAACATAAAATATGGCAATAATATTGGAGTAAATTGCTCTTTCCAAAAAACAAGAATTCGAAAAAAAATTCTCTTAAGCGGAACATTAAGTTTATCAGTAGTAATAATCTGGGTTAGTTTTTCGACTTTTTTCATATATTTAGGGGCAAATGTGTATTTTTTTCGTCTTTATTTTGGTTTGACAGTGATTGTAACTTTAGTTATGTCATTTATTTATTGGTAGAGCATATAAAAATGCGACCTTTTAAAAGTTTTTTTTATCCCAATGATTTTAATTTAAACAGTTTAATTATTTTTTTTGCAATGTATCTTGTTGTAACTTTTAGATCGAAGTAATGGCAGGAATGCTTTTTATATTGTCTGTATAGTTTAACAATTTTAGCTATTATTTATTTTTACGTGATTTTTATGTAATGAATAACTTGCGAAGACTTACACATTGTAATGTATTTTTGTAAACTATCAAAAAGTATTTTTCTGATCAATGTCGAAACGTAGGCATTTGATTTGAATGTTCAATAAACTTGTCCAGAAACTCTACTTTAACGTTTCCTTTTGAATTATTTTGTGGACTTTAACTACCAATAATGCTGAAAAACTAATTTTAAGCTGAGTATTTTGTAAAAATTCACAACAGGGCTATAGTATATACAGGCTAAGCTTTCACTTTTTTTAACCTTCCGATCAATTATTGTTATTATTCTCTTCATTTTCTGACGGTAAAACCTCACAACTTCTATACTTGAAGTTTTTTGGTATCTATGTTAGGAGCCCTGTAGGTATAACATGATCCTATCTCTAAAGATCCTGTCCCTACTCTATGCAAATTAGAGTTTGATTTATATACATCGGTACATTTGTTCAGATGTTAAATTAAAAAATATAATTTTAGTTCGTAAACATTTTTAGGATCATCCTGTATACACATAAGTAACAACCTAAAAAATATACATACATACTGTGTCTTTTACAAATCAATTAAGATCGTTTGAATTCGGGTAATATAACTTTTTTATACTTACTTGGAATTAAATTCCGTAATCACTTTGGAAGATCTATTCTTAATAAATCTACAAAACATAAAAAAACAAGTCAAAAAATATTTCATAAAAAAAGTTTAAATACCAACCTTTTTTGTGCCAATCTTCTACTTTTCTTCTTATTTGCTTGTATCCGCCGCTTTGTAGGGCCCATACTTACTTTAACGCTAACACAAAAATACCCAAATTTATATATTATTATATATCCACTAGCAACGAGCAACTGCATACATTCGTAAACGGAAAAAAGAAAAACCGACTACCAAGTACGGTGCTGGCTGTTGATGAGAGAGACCGTGTCGCATAAGCTGTATGAGTTAAAATAGCTTGTAATTTTGACGACGGAAAGCGCGTTATATTCTACTGTGGACGGAATATTTTGGCTACCCGCCTCACAAATTATTCATTTGATCGTCGATGAGATTTTAATTTTTCGGACTGTAGCTCTTAATACTGTTCTTAGATTTAATATTTTCTAATAGAGAAAAAGTTCTTGAAGTCAGTCATTGCCCGGATGCTCTTGTCCCGGAAGATGTTTACCCATCCCTGTGTTGAATTTTTATATAATGTATCGTTATATTAAGCTTTTTCTTTTAACTCTAGCACATATTTTAACTTTAAAAAGGGCAACTACTATTTGATAAACCAGCAGATTTCAGGAATTGACTGGCATACCGAATCTCAATGGATTCCAATTACACTCGATACAATACAAAGTTGGGATACATTCAAAGAGTCTCGTTTTCTTTATTTTACATATTGTCCATTCAAATTATAATCCCTTTTTGCAATCATGCTAACTATTGGTTGACTAGTCTAGAGTCTACACTTAACCGATCTCCGGTAGACATGGAAACCGCATTGTCATTCTTGGCGTTTCGGTAGCAGAAACACGCCTTTTTTACTAATTAAAAAATCAGTTGCAGCAAACTAAAAGCTTTAATTTCCATGACTTATATTCGATCCATTTCTTAAACTTTCAGTAAAACTGGATCTGGAATTATTTAATTAATTATTTACATTTTAATTAAAATGTTTTATTTAGTACCATCCTGCAATAGTATATTAAAGTAGAATTTTATTGTTACTAATTTTCCTTTATAAATTCAGTGTGCCAAAACGGGTAAATTCGAATACAACAAAAGAAGAAAAGTATCTCTAAAACGAAACGACTAGAATTTTTTTTTCCTTACTTTGAAGAAGTATGTCTGCCTCAAGCTTGTTTTCTAAAAAAACTGTTTTTGGTCTCCAGTTTAATTTTAAAGTGAGTCATAAGGGTAGAGGATTAGAGTACTTTTTTAAAGTTAAAATTTTAAAAATAGCCTTCTTAATATCGTATTTTGAAGGGTGAAATTTTTTTTGCAATTTAAAGGAAACCAGCGTTTATTCGCCGTTTTATTATACTTTGGTATAGCACGATTTGTTCCCTAAAATATTACAGACCACTACGTGACAGTAATTTATTATCAAATACAGGGTGTTAAAAGGTATAAAGAAATGATTTTTTGGGGTATTTTTTTTGTTTTACAGTTTAATTGATGTTTCCTATTCTTAATCGGATAGCCGAAAAAAACTACTTGATTTTTTTTAAATTTTAATCTTATATTAAAAGAATACAGTCGAATGAACCGCCTACGTGATACATCCTTAGAGTAAGAAACAGAAAAGACCCTGTACCAAAATCTTACCAGTATAAGTCAATAGGCCGGCAGACAAACCCACAAACCAACGGGTATATAAAAACATGTTTCTCAAAATCTAAAAACTATAAGGCGCGGAAATTTAAAAAAAAAACAGGCACATCACCTCACGTCTTAAGGAAATTAAAAATATATTATCTAATTAATCTGTTTATTTAAAATACAAAGTAAATTTTTCTTCGATTTAACCAGCAGCTTCTACTTAATTATTCTAGATATGTTTCTATATTTGTTTAAAAGTCCGATCAAAATTAAATTAATTAAATAAATATGTTTTATTGTTAAATTAGTAATTTAAGAATGTAAAAGGTATCGAATAGTCAAATAAAAAATCTAATTCGAAACGTCTGATCGAAAAACTAACCTCAGCAGTTTGTAGAGAAGAAAAAGTGACAATGATGAAGTGAAAATTATTTTCATCTTTTCAACTAAGCCTACAATTTTAGAAACACTAAAGAAAACAAAAAATAAATTTCATGGTTTTCTGTCATTTTAGGCTTGTTGAAATGACAAATAAAAATAATTTTCACTTCATCATTTTCACTTTTTTTCTATACAAATTGGTGAGGTTAGTTTTTCAATCCGACGTTTGTGATTCGGGCGACCATCATCAACCATTTTAATCTAAATACCGACCTGGATTTTTTATTTCACTAATCGATACCTGTTATAATCTTAAGTTAACTTATGACAAAAAAGTCATATCATACATTTGATTTTTTTGAGAAAATTCGTATTGTCCGAAGAATTACGAAAAACGTTATCTAATGACCACTAATAAAATCACTAGAATACAGTACTATAAGAAGAGCCAAAAAAAGCGCTTTTTCTGACACCAATGTAATCGGTTAATCCAAAACGGAGATATAAAAATTTGAAAGAGAAAAGTTTGACCCTGCCAAATCACTGTATTATTGAAAATAACAAAAAATGATACGTAGCAAAAAGTTGAATAAATGCCTGGAGGATACAATGCTTATAATTTCCACTCCAATTAATTAGGAAAATTCAAGGGAAAATGGCCAAAGACCATTCTTAATTAAACACTCGGTATACAGTACTAACTCAAATTCTCTGGTAAGAAGTCTCGTAAAGCGTTATATATAAATATAAGAGTCTGTAAATAATTGTTTGTTTTACACTTAATAACCCCACATATTCCAACATTGTTTCAATATGTGTTCGTCTATTATAGCACAATATAAATCGCAATGTTTTTGTCTTCTTTGTAGTTGTCCAATTCCCAATGAACTGCTTAACGTAAACAAGACTGGAACATTAGTACAAATGTGGCTGAACTATTGTTTTATAAGTTTTTTTCCATACACTAAGGTTTTACACGAGGCGTACGCTATTTTTGATAAGTTTCCAAATACATATACCGCGTGATCGAGAAGTACAAGTGTTCATCTATAACACCCCCTAAGTACTTAAATCTCTGAGTTGCTTTATTCGTATTTGATTTATCCTTATCTCATCATGTAAATGTACATCTTGCATGATATTTGTGTTTTTAACTTTCTCGGTATTCAACTCTAAGTTATTGAACTCCAACCAGCTTAGAAACATTTATAAGTTCTAAATTTAGATTCTCTATTATTCATTGACGTCCTTACCTACAAAATAGAGTAAGATGTATGCAATTAGCTGTATATTGCACTTTTCAACCCGGTTTATAATATCATTTATAAATATGCTAAACAAATCTGTGTTACTATCCCTAGTGCTACATATTTATTTTTCTAGGAAAGTGATTCACAGTTATTACATTTTATCTTCTGCATCCTTTCATTCAAATAATCTTGCATCCATTCTATTACTGTGCCATCTATATCTAATTTACTTAAATTTTTAAGTAGCAATGGTCTGTTTGTGGTTTCAAATATTCTTCGAAAGTCAAGAAAAAAGGGCTCCTATCATCATATTTTCTTGCAATTCAGCTTTCCAGCTCAGTATTATGTGCTGAAGAGCTGTCTCGCAGGAATTACCTTTTCTAAATCCGATCTGGTAAATAACGAAATACAAGGCAACTATTTGTTCAACAATAGAAGTTATGGTACGAGCGGGGATCGAACTCGCACCTCTGGATCTCTATTCCATTACTCTAACCAATTGCCGTACCACTGATAAGCAATTCGTTAGAACTTGCATATATTCAAACCCATCAATATCATAACTATTGTCGATCTTGCCAAATATTCTAACCCTATGGCGCGACGTTTCTAACTGGACGTTAAATCTGACATCGATATTAGGTTCCGTCCATATTAGTAATTTTATAATTTTTACGTTATGCCCGTATAAGCCAAATTTTTAATAGAAGTATTTTATCAGTTTTTTTTTAACTGTGAGCAGAGATCGAACCCTCACCTCTGGCTCTCTGTTGTTTACATCATAAGGTTAAAGCATTTGGCAGAATCAACAATAGTTATGATAATGGTGGGTTTGAGTATGTGTATTGTGTATGTGTAATTCGTTAGAGCAATAGGCTAGAGATTCAGAGGTGCGGGTTCAATCCCCGCTCGTACCTTAACTTTTACTCTTATAATATGCCTGTTTTTAACATTCAACTTGAGAGGCTGCAAAATCTAAACTATTTGACGAAGAGCAAAAAGATTTAGATATTCCACTCTTAGTTTTTTTGCCTTTTTTATAGCATTCACTTCTATAGTTTCAGCAGATGTTAAAATTTTTGTGATTTTTAAAAAAGAACAAAAAACTCGGAATGCACTAGCACCTACCATCAGATGGCAAGCGCATTAAATTTATAAGAAACAAAAATATGTCTTTGCTGAGGACCTGCCGGGGCCTTTAGCCACAAGACAGACATACAGCCACTGCAACGTGCTCGTCATCTCTACGCATCCCTTTTACAATTAAAAATTGCCTTTACCCGGAACTTCCTTCGTTATGAATCTTTCCTTTTATTAGGAATAGTGAAGTGTGACCCAATTTAGTTCCGCACATAGTAATTTAGTAACACATATTTAGTATGTTTTATGGTGAGCCATTTTGTTCCTCCATATTAGATTCGTACAAATATTTTACCAGTTTCTATCTATACTACACTTGATTTTTGGACATAATTTATAATAAGCCAATTAAATAAGAATTTTTTACATTGATTTTTTAAATATAATTATTTTACCAGTTTATTTCTATATAACACTTAATGCTTGCACAAAATTTAATATTAATCTAATAAGTAGTTTCTTCAAGCTAATTTTTAAATATTTTATTGGGCCGCCATCTTGGATTTATACCAAAATGTTATCAGTTCATTTCTATTTAACACTTGACTTTTTTGCAAAATTTGAGAAAATTTAGACAACTAGTTTTTTGGTTATATTTTTTTTTACATTTCACCAGGCCGCCATTTTGTTCCGCCATGTTGGATATTTACCAAGATGTTACCAGGTCATTCCCAAATGACTTTTAATTTTTGAAAAAAAAATTTGAAGTCAGTCGACTGAGTAGCGTTTTAGCTATACCACAAACTGACAAACAGAACGACAGACAGACCGACGGAATTGAGAAAGCATGTTTTTGGACATCTAGAAACACTAAAACTTGAAAAATATTAGAGGGGGATTCTTTCACGACTACAAACATATTATTTGGCCGCCATTTTGTTCTGTCACCTTGAAATCGTACTACTTCATCCCTATATCACACTTAATTCTTGCATAAAATTTAAAATCAAGCTAATAAGCAATTTTTTAGGCTGATTTCTACGTAATACTTGATTTTTCGGCAAAATTTCAAGTAAATCGGATAAGTATTTTTTTAGTAACAATTTTTTTAACATTTTACTAGGCCGCTATTTTATTTCTAAAACCTGAAGAACTGTAAAAACGTATGTTTTGTTGGGTGATTTTTTTCATGACTACAGTACTTCTCATTTTATGCGGTAAACAAAAATAAATGTAACTTTTAAAGACCTTATAATATTATAACAAAACATAAATTCAAACTGCAATGTAAATTGTACGATCTTTCTTCTCAAGTCAGGGGATAACTAAAGCCGTCACAAAGTTTTAATTATATCACGCAAAAGTATCATTAACCTGTTGGCAGTAATGAAAATAAAACTAAGGTAGCGTCTCGTCGCAGCAGATATAGTGTTTTGGAATTACTTTTTATTGGTCTGAAACGCATTTACGAAACCTCCTAAAAAAATTGTTAGTCGTGTAGATTTATGGAATACACAATAGAATGGAATAGCAAAACTTTGTTTGGAACCTGTGAAATTGATGTTTGTCAATTCAAAATATTGGTCCCGGTTTTCTTTTTCGGAGCTTTATTTTGCATCCGAAAGAAATTGCCTTTTATGTTTGTCATACAAGCATTGCGTCTTAAGCAAAAAGTTTAAATCCGAAATACGTGTTCTCAAAATAAAGCCATTTGAAACGAGTTTTTAACGGAAGCATGTAAGTTATTTTTTATTTACTATTGTTCCGGTAAAATAATGAGTAATGACAGATATTTTTACTTTATTAATTCTATAAAAAATATATAAAGCATGTATCATCCTATTAACTTTGCATATTAATATGTGTTAAAAAACTGGAAGCAAAAACATCATACTATAATTGACTTAGCAATAATCTTAAAGTACGTCCTAGATAGATGGACGTTTGCTTACCACGTACACAAGACCTTAAATCCCAATTAATAGAAATGAGTAATTACTAAAATCAAAATCAATTTAAATGTTTCAAAGGGCATATAGAGGATCATGGGTTTTATTACATTTGCTCACCCTTTTATGTTGTTTAAATTCACTTAACTAATATAAAAAAGCGTGTCAATTTTTTGTGAATCCACTGGGAGTCTCAAAAAATGTTCCTTTAAACTAAATATATAAATTAAAAACTAAATATATTTCAAGTAGATACAGGGTGTCACGAATTACAGTGTCCAAACTTTAACAGCGCATTCTGCATTCAAAATAAGCCCTAATCTTCTATATAAACATATATCGGCAAATGCTTCGTTTTCGAAATACAGGGTGTTAAAGTTTTAAGAAAAAAATTGTTATTTAACCATAACTTTTTTAGTACTTGAGATATTGTTATTAAATTTAGTAAACAGCATTTGAGTAACAAAGGGCATTTTTTGATTTGAAATATTTTTTAATTCTTTATCAGTGGCGTCCGTACAGGATTTTTTATGGAATATTCTTGAAGAAAAAATGGTACGCTACTGATTTTTCTGAAAACAAAAATCATTCCTAAAATCCCCACTCAGTTTGGAGCAAATTTGGTCCCTTGCCTTTTTTTCGTGCGATGCAAGGATTTCGAGTTAAAAACTAAAAACTATTTTTATGTATGGCGTAGTTAAAATTTCCATTATTGTTAATTATTTCAGTGGCAAAACCTTTAACATCTTGGTATGCCATGATTGCATTTTTGTGACAATTGAACAATTGCTAGTTTCGTCTTTAAAGTCTGACATTTGAGTTTTTAGAGTAAATAAATGTCAGGTACATTACAGTTTATAAAAAAAGGTAATTATCAGTCTAACTAGTGATTTCAAAATGGTGTTATTCAGTAACTTTGAGTATGCTGATATTCATTTCGTTTATGGTTTCTGTAATGGAAATGCAAATGCAGCAGTACGGGAATACCAACGAAGATTTCCAAATAGAAGATTACCTTGCAAACAAGTTTTCATTAAAACGCATTTAATGTTTAGGAATTTTGGACTCAAAAAGAATCCGAGAAACGAAGGTAGGAGAAATGAACAATATCGAAACGTAATTTTAAATAAGTTTGACAACGATAGGACATTAAGCCTACGAAGAGCAGCTCATAATTTACAAGGCAACGCAGTTTTTGTTTCTAAAAATAAGGTTCATCGCGTTTTGAGGAAAGATCACAGGAAGCCATTTCAGATGCAGCCAGTTCAAAACTTACAACCTGGTGATGCCGAAAAACGTGTCAGTTTTTGCAATTGGTTTTTGCGCCAAATAGAGGAAGACGAGAACTTCTCAAAAAAAAATTTATGGACTGATGAAGCCACATTTACCCGAAGCGGCTCAGTAAATTTCCATAATTTACGAATCTGGAGCCATGACAATCCACGTGTTATACGAACTAGAGCATTTCAGCAAGAATTTTCTGTTAATGTTTGGTGTGGTGTAATAAATGAAATTTTTTGTGGGCCCCATATTCTACCACCACGCCTAGATGGACAGTTATTTAATGATTTTCTGCAAAATGAGTTATTTCAATATCTAGAAAATATTCCTCTAAATCTTAGAAACGAATTCTGGATTCAAATGGACGGGGCTCCCGCGCATTTTGCACTTGTAAATCGCGAGTGGTTAAATAATAATTATCCAGAACGGTGGATTGGACGATTAGGAGCTACAGCCTGGCCTCCACGTTCCCCTGACCTCAAACCTGTCGACTTCTTTGTGTGGGGTTATTTGAAAAATTTAGTTTATTCCAGACCAGTTCATACAAGAGAAGAACTGATTCTAAGGATAGAGCAAGCCTGTGAAACTTTGCGAACCAATACGAATTTTATACGCCATGCCACTGACACAGTTAAGAGCAGATGCCGAAAATGTGTCGAAGTTAGAGGCGCTCATTTTGAGCAATTATTGTGAATTTTAATGCCCACATTAATCCTTAATGATATTTAAAGTGCTCTATAAATTTTTTTCACGATCTAAGTTAATAAAAGTTATGAAGTCTAGTTTTTGTAAAATTAATTACGAACTTAGTTAATAAAGAATAGTTTCTGTAAAATGAAGTATCATCTTCAAAATTGAATTAATTCTAATTACCGTTTTACAAAATGAATCGACGATTTTAGAATTATAAACTCATCTGTTATACTTTAAAGACGAACCTAGCAATTGTTCAATTATCACAAAAATGCAATCATAGCATACCAAGAGTCGACAATGAAGGAATGATGGTAAGTACCAAGGACATTAGATTTTAATAGGTTGCCTGCTAATTTCTGCGATGTTACCCTGATAACCCAAACATAATGCAAATCTCCATTACAACGGGTCGATGACGTCATCTCTCCTTAGTTGTCAGACAAGCTTTTATTTTAGAAACCCTTCAGAAATTATGAACTCACCCGGAATGCATGAAATAAATATCGGAAACCAAATAATTTTAAAAACTTGCTGTTACAATCCCACCTTAAAGGTTTTGCTACTGAAATTAACAATAATGGAAATTTTAACTATGCCATACATAAAAATGGTTTTTAGTTTTTTACTCGAAATCCTTACACCGCACGAAAAAAAGACAAGGGATCAAATTTGCTCCAAACTGAGTGGGGATTTTAGGAATGATTTTTGTTTATTTATGAATATTCAATAAAAAATCCCGTACGGACGCCACTGATGAAAAATTAAAAAATATTTCAAATCGAAAAATGCCTTTTGTTACTCCAAGACTGTTTACCAAATTTAATAACAATATCTCAAGTAATAAAAAAGTTATGACTAAAAAACAATTCTTTTCTTAAAACTTTAACACCCTGTATTTCGAAAACGAAGCATTTGCCGATATATGTTTATAGAGAAAATTAGGGCTTATTTTGAATGCAGAACGCGCTGTTAAAGTTTGGACATTGCAATTCGGGACACCCTGTATATGCCTTTGTCTACTTTTGAATTGGTTATATTATGGGAACAGAATAATTGTAATATTTAAGATTTATTGAGGGATTCATTCAATATACAAATTGTTAAAAGCTCAATAATTTCTATAAATTTATTTTATGTATATTTTACATAAAACTTATGTAACATATTAAAATACCGTAAGAAATTACCACATTATTAACTTCTTTATTAATGAGCCCTTGAATCTAAATATGTAATAGTGGTTCTTCTAAAGTAAGTCTATAGGGTAAATCAATCAATAGCTTAAAAAGAATGTATACAGGGTGCCCAAAACTCAGTGGCCTATTAGAAATATCCGGAAAACCAACGAATAGATTTGAAAAGTTGGCTATGGATAACAAAATCTTTTTAAAATAATCTAAATGGAATGCCATGCATATTATAATATTTTGGTATTGTCCTAAACATTCTAAACACTTTTTGTGTTGTGTTTCCTATACCAGTTTTCGAGATAATGGCGCTTAAAATTTTTGACATTTTTGACTCTGTGAAGCTCTGTAACTCCCAAACAACTTAACTTGCAACAGTTCACCTGCATTTTTTTGTAAAATTTAAGTTCGAATATTTTTAAAACGAGACGAGATGCTGTGGTGCGGTTTTCAGCTGTATCATCAAATTTTTCAATTTTTTATTTATTCCGAAAATCTACAAAATTGTAAAAAACAATTTCAAACTTATTTAAAATTTTTAATATTTTTTGGGATATGAATTTTTTTGTCAAAAAAAAATTTTTGTACATAATAAGCTGTAACTTTTTATTAGCGATTTGATGTAAAGTGTTCTTGCTAAAGGACCCTTAAGTCATATTTCTTTTTTAGTGTGCACGGTCTGGACTACCCAGAAAATATACTGATTGTGAAAAAAATGTGGCTAGATTAGTTAAAAACCTAGCAGCCCTAAAGATCATGTACGTATATTTCAACAACCTGTCGCATAAAAAAGAATTTAAATTTAAAAGTTTTTACTTAAGTTTTAAGTAGTACCGAGTATTTTCTCCAAATGTTTTTTTAATTTTCTCTCTAACCTTATTATTTTAAAAAATACCGGTGTTGATTTTACAGCCAAAATTACCAACATCGGGTAACATGAGAGACATGTAAGAGGCTGCCACCTTGTCAGTTTTAAAATATCAAAAAAATTAAACTTAAGACGTTTCTATAACTCAAGGAGAGGTATAAAAAAGTAATTAAAAATTACTTTCGGGTTTACCGGAAATGACCCCTACTTTTTTATTTTAAATAGAATCCTGTACATTTTTGTTAACTATCGTATTCAGCTTAAAATTAACTTAACTTGTGATATATAGTTAAAAATCAAATTTTGCAAAAAAGGAAATTCTCCTAAAATCATAACCCTCTATATTGACTGTGTCTCTATTCCTAATCCAGTGACTCACAAATTCCTGAGATTAAAATACTCAGCCGACCGCAGAA
Organism: Kuschelorhynchus macadamiae; assembly: GCA_030620095.1. Taxonomy (NCBI): domain Eukaryota; kingdom Metazoa; phylum Arthropoda; class Insecta; order Coleoptera; family Curculionidae; genus Kuschelorhynchus; species Kuschelorhynchus macadamiae. Next base: position 1,268,173 of record JAUTXW010001917.1, on the reverse strand, counting down.
TTCCAAAATTGCTGTCTGGTCTAAAATTAGGCGCACAAAGAACCACCATACTTAGAATACATAAGGCTGTCGTCTTATCTAAAATTAATTATGAGTGTCAGGCCTATGGATTAGCAACCCCATAAAAATTTAAAAAAACTCGACCCCAGCAATAATTTCGAATTAAGAATGGCCCCTGGCGTCTTTAAATCTAGTTCAGCTACGAGCCTATATTGCAAATCTGAATGTATTTCTCCACTAGCTCAGAGAGCTGCCTTTAATGAAGTATGCAGACAACCTTAGATTCCGACGATTCATCACACACTGCATAACATTCTTTTTCTAGAAGGTGCAAATCTAACCAAACAGACATACCCAAGTTGCTCATGACAGATATCGTCAAATTTCTCAAAGAGTTCAAATAACATACCCCGCAACATACAATGTAATTAGCTACCTTTTCCCTCCCTGGAACATTCCTCCTATCATCATTGACTATACCATGACTAAATATATAATAAGACCAATACGGTAACACTTTTATCACTGGAATTTTTTCGGATCTAACTTCCACCAAATATCCCTACCATAAAATCATCTCCTCGGATGGTTCTAGATCTAATATGTGCTGTATACTGTCATTCTTCCTTTGAAATCTCTTACACACTATATAAAGACACTGGCGTCATGTGCACTGAGCTTTTGCCATCTTAAAAGCAATAGAATACATCCTTTCTGACTATCACAATAAATAGATCATTGCAATAGATTTCCTCAGCGACAAAACTTATGCATATGACCACCACCTCGTTCAAGACGTTCTTAACAAAATGGAAAATATTTACGTCATAAAGAAAAGAAACCATCTTCTTTTGGTTACCAAGGCACAAGGGCATTTCTTGTAATGAAAGAGTGGATAAACTGGTCAATTCGGAAACCTCATACACCATCTTAGTTAATAATAATCTTTTGTAGTAAGGACCGCCAAAAATTTTCTTGTCAGTTAGAGCATGGTCTCATTCAACTAGAGTGGGACCTACTTCCAGAAGACAACAAGTTACATGAGATCAAGACTGATTATTATGAAAAAAATAAAATATATCACATATCTAGAATAACCTCCACAATAATAGCCAGACTCCATATTGGACACACTAATCTAACTCACAAATATTTAATGGAAAATACAGATCCACCTACATGTCTAGATCGTTGATTCGATCCGGCATAATTTCATGCTTAATAGCTGTATAGTGTTAATAATAATATAATAATCATGCAGGAAATGTATTTTTATATTTTCCTTGTATCTTACACATGCTATAAAGGGTAAAAAAATTTATATTTATAAATTTAGATACATATTTTCCATTATGAAACCTTGTCAGAGCACGCAATATAGTATATATTATAGTATAACCTGTCACTTTCGAGAAAAATAGATTCACGTTCGCGCCGAATTCATCAATTCATCTTTCCGAAGCCCAAAATTTTACCATAACTTTTTATGGCATGTCATCGCTCTTATTCGGGCAGAGAGAAATGTTTGTCCCATTTTCCTCGGAGACTTTTGTGAAAGAAAAAAGAATCGGTTCAGTTGCGTCCAGCACGGCAATAAAATTTTATTGCGATAAAGCTAATAATAAAAAATCTTCGTGTGTCACGTATACACAGTGTTTTATTAAATTCACATCGTAAAATCCGTAAGTTGAAAATGTTGCCAGGTTTAACATAAATGCTGATTTCTTAAGCGAAATTTATCCGCATAGTCTTACACAAAATTAGGTAATTATTAAATTAACAGGCTGTTCTTTTTCGATGCTGTAACACCGTTGCTAATTTTTCTATTCAAAATTCTAAAAATATTTTTATATATCATACCTTACACTAAAATTCAATTGTTTTCAAGATACTGCTTATTGAAAATTGACAATATGAGAGGCTGTAAAACCTAAATGGTTCGCATTAGGGCAAAACGAATTGTTTCTTCCCCTCCTATCTTAGCACTAACAATTAGCAAAACAGAAGTAAAGTTTTTCTGATTTTCAGTCACAAAAAAGTTAAATGTCATGTAAGATGTATATTGTTTTTTTTTTAAATAGACACTTCTTTGAACTCAGTAAACCACGGAATGTTTACTTCACACGAACGTTGGATTATACATACCCTAGATATAGATCTACAATGTCTCAAAAATATGTATATTACGAGGGGTGCGCAAATGCCAAAATCTTGTACACCATATTTAATTATGTAAGTATTAAAATTATTTAAAGGTATTTATCAGTATTTAAAGATATTTAAAAGTATTTCAAACTAATTGAAAGTATTTTAATTTATCAAGAGTATTAAATTTCAATCAAAAAGGTATTAAAAAGGAGAACGGTAATTATATTATTAACAATCACTTTCACAATGTGTAATCGGAAAACAACCTGTCACATAATAGTTTTTATAATTATCAAGATTTTGAGGCACATGACGTATTGACCAATCCGATTCCGTATAATAGAACGTTTATTTCGTCGGGGGTCATGTGAGAATCCTCAGAAACAAAAGGATACAAGAAAGACTATGAGGTGATGTTTTAACGATCACAATGGTTTTTCCTAGAATTGAAATAATTATAGAATATATCTCTATTATATTAAAATAGTCAAAGGGCGTCTCATGCTCAAAAAAACTTACTGCGATTTCGAAAATCACTAGATTTTTGATGAAATCTGGGGAAATGATAAACATTTTCACTTGAGTTGGGCCAATTTTTTAAGAGATGAACTGGTAAAAATGTTGAGACAAATTCAAAATGGGGGAACAAAACAGTGGCCTAATTAAATGTTTAAAAATATCGGTAAAAAGTACTTATTAGATTGATTGATTGATGACATTCCCATTTTAAATATTTATTACTAAAAATGTATAAATTGCACACCTAATATCGATTTTTAATCAAATCTGTATAAATGTTAAAATTCGCTCGCAATCTTGGCATTCCTATCCTCATTTTTCAAAATATTTACTAAAAATGTATGATATGTATTCTCAAATCTGTACAAATGTGAAAATTCCTCCGCCATGTTGACATTACAATCGCGAGTTTTTAAAATGTTGACAAAAATTCATGATGTGCAGTATTAAATACCTCCAAATGCCGAGTTTTAATCAAATCTGCAAATATTTTGAAATTAGTCTGCTATGTTGGTGCCGACATTTTTAATTCTCAAATATTTTATAACTTTCATTCTTAAATACTTCTAGATACTGATATTTCAGCCGAATCTGTACAAATGACAAAATTCGTTCGCTATATTGGCGCCAACATTTTGATTTTTGTTGTGCAATCTTAAATAATCCCCACAAATGTTAAAATCATTCGCCCAACCTGTTGACATTGTCATTTTGGCACCGCTATTTTGAATATTTAAATGCTGACACTCTTAAATTTTCCTAGGCACCAATTTTCAGTTTAATCTACACAAGTAACAAAATTCGGCCGAATTGGCGCCGCCATTTTGGATTTCTAAAGGTTAACTAAAAAAATTCGGATTTTTTATATCCGAAAGTGTATGCAATATCCATTACAAGATTTGAACCAGACATACAAACATACAATTAGACGAGGTAGGAAGCCAATAAAAGCGCATTAAAAGCATTGATTATAGTTTAAAACTCTAAAGCCTGGGTTATAGATTGAAAAAGTTTGCGTCTTGCGTCGTCCGTTTAAGCTAAGTGTTTACACTGGTTCTTAGCTCGAGTTATAGATTGAAAACGTTTGCGCTTTGCGTCACCTGTGGAGCTAATCTTACTTTAATGTTTATATTTACCGCCTTTTTGTGTAATGCAATTTTGTCTTCCTTCTTTTTCACTTTATGTGCGTTTTTATAATTTGCTGAACATGGATAATCAAAAGCATAATAATCATGTCTAGTAAAGACTAGGCATTGTGGATATATGAATGTGTGCCGCAGCTGTAAAGTTGTTGAAGAGAAGGCGGCAAAGAAGATCGCGAATTCGGCCTGCTAAATCGAGTAGAAATACTCATAATTCCTACTAGTATTTTCCTAAACTTAAAGACAATGACTCCAAGCAGTTTTTTTTAAATTGGTGAAGATGTTATGTGTATATATTAATGTCAAATTTATTACGAAGGACGAACGTTTTACAAGGCCCTCTAAAATCCCGCAATTTCATTTGTTGCAGCTTAAGGCAAACGTCGATTTTTGCCAGCCGCTTCCGTCGAAGTTAAAGATCGCCATCTTTTCGACGGATAGCGGAAACTTAAACCATATATAACCATATCCACTGCTTTGCGTTAAGTTAACTTCAAGGACAGCGCAAACGGCGACGGAAGACGCAAACGTTTTCAATCTATAACTCAGGCTTAACAATAGTATTCACTAAAGAGGTTTAATGTCTAACTTGACAGTTACAGGTTTAAAATGACAGTGACATAAGGCAAACATAACTAAAAACTGAAGTTTAATAATATAAAAATAACTAATTTCCTTTTAAACTTACCCAACTTATTGGTTTGATTTTAATAGTAAAGTAGGGAACAATTATTTCTTTCATATTTGGAAAAATACCTATTTGCCTCATTAATGAATAGGTAAGAATACTTCCTTTTATCAACGATAATGAAGCATGGCCCATTTCTTCATTTTCGTACATCAAATATTTTAACATGTCGTCATTTTGTTTCGCATTATTGAATTCACACCAATATTTTTTTGTATCAGACGTAATTTTTGTGGAAAATTAAATCAATTGAATCGAGTTTTAGCTATAACGGAACAGACCTACCGACCGACAGTAATGGAAAACATGAAGATCTGTAAAAATCCGTAACGATGATTTTTCCACGATTAATGATATTTCCTTATCCGGGACGTGAAAATTCGCGCCGCCACTGGCATTCGTCAACAAATGGCCACGGCTTGAACATGGGCTATCCCCACTTCTTGTTTTATCGTAAACATTGGTCGATAGAATGTGAAAAATAGGGGAACCATGTTGGCGCATACCCCTAGCGTGATTTATGAATGAATTGTGATCTCTACTTACTAATTCTTACTGTAAGGTTATGAATAATGCAAGCTATCATTCATGGCGCATAGAGAAGACACCAATTTCATCTTGGAAAAAACAAGAAATTATCTGGCTAACTACCAAAGATATTGAGTTTGAACCCAATTTGGTAAAAAAAGAACTACTAGCCATAGGAAATGTACACAGAAATCGTTTTATAAAATGAAATAGATCGTGGAAGATATAGCAGAAGAAATAATCTAATTGTGCTATAGGACTTATATGGGCACAAGTGAAAGGATTTGTAGAAACACAAAATACGACATTTAAAATGAAAGATATTAAGCTACTGTTTATCAAGCCATTAAGGATGTGACAGAAGAGAACTGGCGAAAATCAGTCCAGCATGTGATTAAAAAGGAGGCGAAAATGCGGGATCTTGACAACCTGATCGATCAGACAGTCGACCCTTTAATTATAATGTCAAGACATGATGACAGAATGACATTTTATATGTAATTTTTATTTTGTTGAAATGAAATTTCATTATACATTTACCAGAATTTGATCAAAAGCGTTAAATTTAACTATATAACTTTGGTCTATTTTCACGAAAATATTTCTATTTTTATTCTCAACTTGCCCAACCCGTCTCGACAAGCAATAACTATTAATTTTCAGTAGAGGAATTCAAAATGAATAGATAAAATTTCAAATCATTCTGAAATAGGTTTTTTAGTAAATATTGAAAACGTTTTTAACACTAAAATCGAATTAAAATGTTATGTGTGCCAAAGTAAAAAAAAACATCAAAACATATTATTTTTACTCATTGGAGCAATTTCGAAAAATCCAGAAATCATTTTCAGATTATTACTTTCGGAAGCAGTGAATAAATCCTCTTAAAATCCCATTTAGTTCAAGAATTTACAAAAAATTAAAAATACGTTTCGAAAAGCCATTTAGAAAGCCATTGACGAAAGAATTCTCTTAGAATCACATTTAGTTGAAAAGATATTGTAAAAAAGTGTGAACACATTTCACCTCGTTAAGACTGGAATTTCAAAAAATCCATAAATCCCTTTTTAAATATTGATTTTTGAAGGCCATTAAAAAAGAATTGGTTTAAAATCTCATTAAGTTAAAAAAAATGAAAAAAAAACACAGTTCACCCTCTTACAAGAGAAATTTTGAAAAACGCGCAAATAGAGTTTTAAACAAACGACGAAAGAATCATCATAAATCTTAGATAAGTGTGCTTGAAAGCACTGTAAAAAGAAGTTTCCCAATTTCTCCTCTTAAAATTGAAATTTTAAAAAATCTATAAATCTATTAGTTGAAAATTAGTTTTGAAAGCCATCAACGAAATAAAACGTTCTAAATTTTCATTTAGCTGCAGGTATATTGGAAAAAAACTACAAATTTCAACACTTTTTTCTTCCTAGGGGGCGGGTTTTAAAACACATTTTTTTTCTCGCACCTGCATAGCAAAAAGACGGTCCATGCCAAAATTAAACAATTTATCTTTAATGGTACATATTTCATCCTTTTGCACTTCCCAAAGGGTGGAATTTAGAAAAATTCAGATATCGATTCATAAATATTCATTTAAGAAGATGGTTAACCCTTTGATTGATTGATTCTATTGAAAACATATTGTAAAAACCTAAAATATATTTTAGCCCATTTCAAATTCTTAGGCATAAGTTAAAAAAAATCTTTTATCTGGCCCTACTTCTTCACATGCCAAATTTTATTTTTTACGGCACATCTTCATTTAAAAAATGCAAAAATGCATTTTTAGATTATTATTTGTGAAAAGCATGATCGGAAAATGCGTTTTAAAACCTCATTTAATAAATAAGTATAAACAAATGGCATACTTTTTCGCCGACTTAACGGTAAAATTTAGAACGATTAATAAATTGATTCTAAGATATTTACTTTTGAAAGATATTGAAAAATACATTTCGCTATTTTCGCCACTCTAAAGAGTTTACAAAAATATTCTCTTGTCTTGCATTTATGTCACAAAATTTCATGCCAAAATGCAATTGTGCTGGATAATTTAAATTTATCATATTCGGCTATAAAATAAAGGGGCTGTCAAGTTTGATTTTTACTTATTTCAAATGTTGTTTTAAGTTTATCGATAAAGATATATATAGAAGACCATAAGAAAAACAATTTTACTAGTATTAAAGAAAACAAACTCATGACATGTTTCGCCAGCACTGTGGCTTCATCGGCTCACACAAATATTTAAATCATCATATTTGGAAAGTTGTAGGGAATACAATGATTTAAAAATATACAAAGTATTCCTTTATAAAACACAAGTTATCTCGATTTCTCAGAACTCGTTGATTCTGTTGATTTCGTTTCATTAAACTTAAACACTTTGCGAAAACCCCAACTCTCTCTTTACGACTAACCGAGATACCCTATAATGACAACGAAATCCGGACACCCTGTACATCTAGTTCTCAGATGTATCCTGCTGCTTTTTACAAATCAAAAAGACGTAAACTCGTATCAAAATAAAATAAAAAACTAAACTGAGCGATTTCACTTTTTCTCCTTAAAGAACAAATAGCTAATGTTATCTCTACGGAGGGAAATAGCTAATTTGCTTCTTGGGGAGCAGATATGGCACTTTTCATAATAATGAGCTGTCCTAATGTCCTATAAAAACGCTTATTTTGTTTTGTTTTTTCTTTTGACGTGACATTTTACTTTCTAGAAACAAGGATTAAAGTTATTAATTTGATCCCGGAATTGCGAAATATTCAGGACATTATACACCAAGGGATTAAAGTTCCGCCTTTAATCCCTAGGGTCAAGTTTGTGCTCGAGGACCCATATAGCCCAAAGGCGACAATTAAACTACGGTTTAAATTACTTAAATTATGAGGTACTTTTTCGCAATTCAGAAAAACATAATTTAAAAAATAATTAATCCAGTTAAAAATTACAAATATTACAATTTCGTTTTGGCACAGGATAGAAAAAGTTTTCCTAATATTTTGGCGTTACGTATTTGTTTTTTTTATTGTATGCTATCGAAGATAAGACGTTATTATTGCCAGTTTTTAGTATAAGCTCGATCGTGTAGTGCTCCTAAATATTAGTGACATTGTGCCGAACTAATTAAGTTCTATTATTAATTATTTTTAAAATGTGCAACCGTTAAATTTAAATGTTTAAAAAATGATAAGTGTGATAAGTGTACTATCGTATTTAACAAATTTAAATTATGAACTATATACGATAAATAGCATATTTATTGTCGTTTAATAATTACCTTGCAAACAAATCATAAAATCACCGGAGTTAAAAGGTAAACATTTTCTTGCACACATATCAAATTATAAATAAATTTTGGCTCAGCCCAATAGAGCTCTTTCTCCTTATTCCTAAAACAAAGTTCTATACTCAGGAGGGTATAACAAAAATTTTAATTTTTAATTAATGAAATCCCCACCTAAAATTCCATTCGTGCAATGTACATAATAATAATGATAATAATAATAATAAAGTGTAGAGAAAAAAATTAAATTTACATCTCCGGATCCCACGGTTACAGAAATCCTTGACACTCTGAAGCAAAAATTATCCATGTATGCCGCAAGACTCCGGAGATACAAAGAGTCAAATGAAAGAAAGGACGCTACCAACCTGTTTCAAAGAAGCAAAAAACAGTTCTACCAAAAAACTATGCGCAATGAGGAGGCACGGGTAATAAAAGCAACGACCAAACAAGAAATCACAGAATACTGAAAAAGCATTTGGTCGGAACCGAAACTACACAATCATAATGCTTCATTGATTAAAGCGGAAGAAGACAGATACAAGTACTTGGACGAACAAGAGGACTTTGTAGAAACAATCAAATACACTCATAAATGGAGATGTCCTGAAATAGATAACATTCATAACTTCTGGTACAAACAGTTTACCTACAGACATGAAGCTTTCACTCGCCAAATTAAGGAAATTATTTTACCTAGCAAACCCCAGTTTTCTCGCCCAAGGAATAACATACGTTAAACCCAAAAATTCAGACACTAAAGGAACCCGTCAAATTAGCGACCTATTACGTGCCTTCCAACCCTATATAAGATCATCACAGCCAAAATTACCCGGAGAATAGAATAACATTTAGCACACAAAAACATCCTAATGGAAAAGCAAAAAGGGTGCTGATTCGATACTCCACAGTTGACTAACCAGAGATCTAGAATTATAAATCAATCAAAACCTCAAGCAATTTCTTACGCAAATCATGAGTACGTGGAAAACTAAAATCTCACTCACTCACTCACTCAGCGCTTTGTGGTTCTGCCTCTGTCTCAATCCACTCTCAAACACACTGAATAACCAAACTTCGGATTCCACATTAAAGACCAAAAAAATAACCTACCCAAAATAAACCATCTCTTGTACATGGATGACACAAAATTATACGCAAGCACAAAGGCACAGCGAAAGGAGCTCCTTAAAATCACAGAAACGTTTACCCTGGACACCAACATGGAATTTGGTATAAGTAAATGCAAGCTACTTCATATCGACAAGAGACAGTGGAAAGATCACCCAAAGACGGAAACAATCAACAATGAAATCATAAATAACATGCTCAAGAAGAAACATACAGATACCTAGGCTTCCATCGAAACACCAAAGTCAACCACACTCATATCAAATCAGAGCTCAAGACGGAATTTAAAACCAGACTTACAAAACTACTAAAAACAAAACTGATCTCCAGAAATCTAACGAGAGATATTAACACCTTCGCTATATCTATTCTTACGTATTCGTTTGGTATCATTATATGGTCACACACAGACATAGAAAACATTCACATTCTCATACGCTCTGAATTTACTAAACACAGGAAGTTACATCCCAACGCATGCAAGGAAAGACTCGCCATCAAGAGAAAAGAAGAAGGAAGGAAAATTATAGATATACAATCGCTAAATAAAAAACAAATATACGAAAATGTATCCACAACAAACAAACCTCCACAAGGCAATAGTGAAGGCAGACAAGAATTATACACCGCTCGACCTGTCTCAAACGAGCCACGCAGCAGACGCACACAGTCACATCCAATGACGATTAGACAAGATGAACACCTGATCTAAAAAACACTCCACGGAAGATACAGATACCACATAAAGCAAGACCACATACATAAAAGCTTTCATGTACGTGGTTACAAGAAGGGCAGCTGTTCCCCGAAACAAAAGGCTTCCTGCTTGCTAGCCAGGACAAAGTCATAGCAACCAGAAACTACCAAAAGCACATCATCAAGGACACAACCATTAAAGACAACAAGTGACAATCTCTACTGGACATTGACATCCACACAGATAAAGCAATCCCCGCAAGCAGACCCGATATCACCTTTCAATCCAAAAAAAAACCTATTTAATTGACATGGCTGTCTCCAACGACGAGAATATCCAAGCGAAATACAGTGAGAAGATCACCAAATACACCGACTTGGCAATGGAAATAAAATTCTTTTGGCTCAATTAGGACTTAATACAGACATTCACAGGAGCATTCAGAAATCGATCATTTTGAAAACATGTAGCATCGTTAGATCATTTCTTTTCTTTTTTTGATTTGGTATAATTGCATCAGTATAAAATATAACCACAGGAATACTGTGACACAACAAGATGAATAATAATAATAATAACAATAATTATGTTTGACAATTTTGCACTTATGCATTACAAACTGAAAAAGGCACTCGTATACTCATGCTTTTTTTAACTTAAACTTGTGGCAAATTTCCCAAAAAGTGTCTATAAATTCCTTTGCACACTTGGTATATTATTTTTTCAGCAATAATTATTTTCTTAATCAAATTTAATTTCTCGTATATATAAATTTCTAGACACAAAATGTAAATTTATTACATTTATTCAAAACAGAATTTTTAATTTGCATTAGAACATCCCTGCCGGCAAACATCTTCCCAACTTATACAAGATTTAAGTGGTTCTATTTCAGAAAAGATATGTGTCGCAGGACGCTGCAGTAATGACAGAATGGATTAGGGACCCTAGGGGAGTGCTAATGCTACCCTTAAGACGCTTTAGGATGACCCTTTAGACTGTATATTGAGATTTATTTCGACGCTTTTGCTCAGTGAATTCACCAATTTAGGAAGCACCTTTGTAATTTTAAACCATCGTCTACGTACTTTAGCGATAATTTACGGATCCCATGTTTTATACAAAGAGGTGCGCCTGGAATTTTATGTTTTAATATTTAGTTTCTTATAGCTAATAATGATTTAATTAAGATATAATAGCTACTTTAAAATTAATTAATTAAAATTCAGCTTTTATCAATGCTTAATTCAGGATTTAGTAACTAAATTCTAGCTGATACTAGCAGAAAATTATATTGGTGCAAATAAAATGTTGCACATAATAAGTCGTAATTAATTCTTTATTATACCATTAGTCAGATTAGCGGGTATATGAACCCTATAAAATGACCAGTGGTTAAATTTTAAGGACGGTAGCCTTGTGGTATCTTTGGTACCATAAAATTGGTAGAAAATTTTCTGAATAAATAAGCACTGAATTCTGATAAAAAAAAAACAAGAAACAATGAACTTACTTACCAAATGTTTAAAACAAAACTACTTCGAGTTTAATGATAGACTTGATGCGAGCTTAAAAGGTTTAATTTTGGGAAATCCGCTAAGCCCTTTACATACCGAAATATTTTTGGATACAATGGAAAATCAAATTAACAAACATTCTTTTTTTAACATATTGTACTTTGAAATTTTTTAACATATTGTACATTGACATAAAAACCAACAGTCTAAATAAAAATTGACAGTAGTATAGTTTTTCTAAATTTACCTGTTAAAAGATTAGTCGACAATAGTTTTTTATACTATAAGGGATGTAAGTAACATCTACTAGTCGAGGACGAGTTTGCGCCCGAGCGATAGCGAGGGCTAGCAAAAAAGTTCGTTAATGTACTTACATCCCATATAGTATATAAGATTTTTCCCCCTCCCTGTATGTATGTTTACAAGAAAATGCTGGATATATTTTTGGATTTTCATTATCATTACATTCGATAGCATTCTCATTAAATTATGAAGGCAGCAGTGATCCGGTGCAAGAGTAACATAAGCAGTTTTTATTTTATCAACAACGTCAGGTTGACAATTCATAAAAAAAAGTTTGAAGAAGTCGAATCGTTTGATTCTGGGTGGACAAAATGGATGTTTCAGACATAGAAGAATTAGCGAATATTGCTTGTTTATCTCTACTACCGGAAAAGTCTAAAAAAAGGTATGAAGCAGCATATAAATCCTTTAAGAATTGGTGCCAAAGCAAGACGGCTACTGCAGTCTCAGAAACCTTGTTTTTGGCGTATTTCCACGAAAAAAGTGCTATATTAAAGTCGCCATCAAGCTTATGGTGTGAGTATTCGTTGTTAAAATCCACCTTTTTATAGAGGAAAATATAGATATTTCTAAGTATTCAAAATTTCAAGCGTTTTTGAAAAAAAAATGATGGTTATAGACCCAAAAAATCGAATGTGTTTAACAGGGAAGATGTGAATAAGTTCATGCTTGAAGCCCCCGATGATATATACTTATTGATATTGAACTCTGTGAAATTAAAATGGACAATGTTAAAATAAGTCTAGAAGTCATATTTGTGACCATTCCTGACTCCAAAAATGGAATGTCACGTACATTTACAGTGACAAAAAGTGACGACACTAAGGTTTTTCATTTCAAAATAATTCAAAAGTACATTGATACAAGATCCCACATGACGACTATTAATCCGCGCTTCTTTATGCGATATTAAAATGGAAAGTGCTTAAACCAGCCTGTCGTGAAAAATGCGTTTTCGTCAATTCCAAGTAAAATTTCGAAATTTCTAAAGTTTGAGAACTTCTGAATGTATACTGGACATTCTTTTAGAAGAACGTCGGCAACTTTATTAGCAAATACTGGAGTTGATGTATTGGCTATCAAGCGACATGGTGGATGGAAATCCGCTACTATTGCGAAAGTTACGTAGCTGAGAGCCTCAATAATAAAAAGGAAGTAGCCAATAAAATTTTATAAAATAAGACGCAGCCAAAAGTCTCTTGAAGTGCTTCAACAGTGATAGAAACATTGGTTAGAAATGAAGGATATGGGGGGTGTGTTTAATACACATCGAGAAGAAACGAGAAAACGTATTTCCAAATTTTGTTAATAATGTGAATAATTGTAATAATTGTACCATTAATATTCATTTCAATTAATATCACCAGATTTTTGTCCGTCGTTGATGAAATCAAAAATTAAAGCTACTTTTAGTAATTTTAGATTATTATTTCCCTAGGGATGTAAGCTGACTTACATCCTGCCGTTAAGGGCAACCAATACCTTGTTGAGTAACTTTCACTTACGTCTGTCAAAGCGGTGTCAAAATAGGTTGCTTACAACACAGGGAGGGGGAAAACATGTTTTTTCTGTATATCATAAACTTCTCATACAGATGCTACATACGGATACTAACATCCACCAACATTAGTTACCCGCTTTTCCAAGTAGTGACAGAATAATCTCACTGCAGTTGGGAGAAAGTTAATTTTTTTCGAGGTGGAGTCAATATACAGTATGTAATAAAAGTCTGGAAACCTTTAAGTACCTCGAGAATGCTTATCTAATTTTAATTAAATTTGGACGAGCCCTGTGTGGAAACGCGATGAAGATATTTGCAACATTGCAAAGTTTACAGTTTTTTAGTTATAGATAGAAACTTTTTTTTTTTAAATAGAATACCAATTTTATTATATTTTCTGATTCTACTAAATATCGCAAAGATGTTTCCTTAGAAACATTTAATTCCTAAATTCAACAATTTCAGAGTAATATTGTACCAGTTTAAATATTGAGTTTTGTCATCGTCAAATCTGAACTAATGGATTCGTTAAGAGAAACTCAAAGAATAGAAAACGTAGTGATACTGGGTTATCGGGACCGAAGGGGGATGTTACCCCAAGTTTGTAAAATATCCAATGGTAAATATCCGAAATTGTGTGCAAAGTTTTGACAAAATTCAATGCAACAGGACATGCGAAGAATGCTGAGAAGTCTGGTCGTCCTAAACAGCGTTAAGGACGGATAGGCTTTGGATATGTTAGTAAGTTTGGAGGAGTTTGAAGGAGAATCTCCATCTTTTCACAAGACAAACTGCTCTAAACTAGAACGTATCTTACGTGTCCGTGCATTGAATAATACATGCTGAAAAATGCCACCCCTATACAAAATGCAAGAACTTTTAGATGATGATTATTACACCCAATTTCTAAAAAAAATGTTTGGGCTGTGATAATAGCTAGGTAGGATAAGTGGACGCTTTTTCTTAGACGGGAAATCTAAATGGTGCCTGATATTGGCAATTATTAAGCACTGAAAATTATCCGCCAAAGGAAGTTGGTTAATGAGAAGGAGCAGTATTGGCAGTATTGAATAACCAAATCGTTCCCCAGACTTGACGTCACTCGACTATTTTTGTGGAGTCGACGAATCGAAAACGAATATAGAAATATTTAACAAATTAACTGCCTTCTTAAATATTTGAATACCTTTCCACATTATATATCCCACTGTCAAACAGTAAATGGACGACGACCATTGAATTTAGAAATTAAATATATCTGATGAGACATTAGTAATATCGAAAAATGTAATTGCATTGAATTTTGTCGAAATTAACGTTAGTATTGAATTTCGATTAGGATATTTATCATTAAATATTTTGCAAACTTGCTGCAATGTTTTTCTTCGGTTTCTGTATCTCATTACCAATAGAATCTCATTTACGCATCTATTATCTTTTTTCCGAACATTATTTCAAATTTGACGTTGACACAACTCAACTAGTATTTAAATACTGGTTGCCGTTCGGAACAACAATTAATATTAATGCTTTCACAAAATTTGAAATTAATCTAATAAGTAGTGCTTTCAGACATCGTATTATCATATATTGATACCAAAATGTTACCATTCAATTCCTATATAACACTTGATTTTTGTGCAAAATTAGAGGTAAATCGGATAATTAAAGTTTCACTAGGCCGCCATCTTCTTCCGGCAATTGGATTTTTATCAAAATATTACCAGATCATCCCCATATGAACCTTAATTTTTTAGCAAAATTTGGAGTTTCTCTGAAAAGTAATTTTTAAGCTGTGCCTTGAACTGATCCCAAGTAGCACTTTTAGTCATGAATACGTCATTGTTATCACAAGTATTTTCATTGAAGGAACCGGAACTTTGTGTTGCCACGCTCTGTTTAAGCTGAGACTACGAAGTTATTACTAAAATGGGGAACAATAACATGTAACTGTGACTATTACGTAGACAGTACGGAATTGTGCAGTTCCATTTAAGTAGCTGAATAGTAATAATTTACCCTATTCGCTACTTCCTTATTTGTGTTTTTTTAATACTAACAAAACAGTTATGTCGACTACAAACATTCAAAATGGGAATATGGTGTAGAGCGTATAGAATACGTTATTGGTATTTGAGGTAGGATACAACCGTTTCACTTAGTTTTCTGGCTTTGTTAAGGACCTAAAATTAAAATGCAGGCAATTTTTCTGGTGAATATGCTGCTGATAATCGTAAAAAAATTACACGCCTTTAAAATTCGTTAATTTACAAACTTCCCATTAATCCCATACTATAATCGGTTACGATTTGCGAACATTCCGCCGGTTCTTTAAAATTTAATGCGTTGTGTCGTAGCATGCAGAGAGTTGCGGTACGTGAGTCACTACTATAATTCTGCCATGTATCATAACCGTAACCCTTTGTTTCGTTTTTATTTTTTTGTTTCCTTAAAATTTAGGTTGTTTTGTTCAGGTATCACATAACCAAGTTGTGATATTTTTAATTTTCTATAAAATGCGGGTGAGTGACGAAAGCTACTTTTTTTTCTTATGGTATGTGAAGCCATTGTGAACCATTTTAACTTGTTACTCGTAGACTACTAATTAATAGCTGCAGACCGAATTACAATGACATTATAAGAACAGTGGCGACAATAGAAGCCCATCCGCGAAATGGATTCAAAATTTCTAAAGGTTTAAATGGGGGCACCCACATTACCGTTAGTTTTTCGCAAAATATGACTAAATTAATCTACTTTTATATTGACCTCTGTCAGTGTCAGTTATAAATGTAGGGTTATGTTAATGTTTTACTTTAATAATCTATTCGAACTAAATATCTAGTACAAACTTACTTTTTCATTTAGATGTTTAACAAATAACAATGTTTGTGCAAGCGATTAATGAGAGTTGTCTGCCTAGTGAATTTAGTAATGTAATATGTACTCAAGAAGGCTTACAAAATAAAGTTTCTTTTATGCTAATCTTAGAGAGATTCTACCTCAAATTGAAGTGCTGAATAAAGTAAAACATACACTAAAACATGAAAAAATATTTTCTTTTACAGCAAAATAAAACCAAAATATAATAATGTACAATATTTAATAACTTTTCTTGGAGTAAACTTAAACTTAAGACATTTACGGTCATAGTCATTTACACATTCATTACAAACACTTTATAAATACAAGCAAAAAATAGGTGAACCAGTCTTAAATACATTTCTCTATATGGCTAATGGCTAAGAGTTTCTTGTTTGAATCAATAGTCATTGTAATAATCACAAAAACTAATAAAATGAGACACTAAAACAACCAACCTCATAAGAAACCCACGTAGGCGAAAGGTAAACAAAAAGCGATTTTAGCAGCAATATGGCCGTACCAATCAATAATTGGTTACTCTATTGTTGCCACTGTCCTTATAAAATCACCGACCGAATCTCGTACCAGCGCCCCGTATCTCCGGAATCTCAAGTACAAGAGGTAATAGTTTACTTGTAGTAAATAATTACTGTAATTCTTACTTCTAAGTTGCAACAGAAGAAAAACGACTGGTAATAGTCAGTTTAAAGTAGCAGTAGACGATACCTTTTTTGGCTCTGCAATGACTCGTTTTACTTTATAGTAATACGTCATACGAGTACATTTGAACGTAATGGAGTAGTCTCTGCAAAGTTCAAGAAGGTACTGATACTTAAAAGTTGTAATTTAGTAAACAAGTAACTTTGAATAATTACTATTATCTCACGGAAAAAAAATGACCTTGGAGTCAATTCCTTGAGTAGTTGCTTGGCAGTAGTTATTATATAATTACTTTACATGAAAAATTACTGAAAGTATTATTCGCAATAACAAATACATATATAGTACTTAAAAACGTGTAACCCAAAGTATTTGTTGATATGTAGTAGGATTATTAGTAATAAATACTTAAAAACTCTTAAAAGGTAGTAGTGAAAACAACTGTCGCTATTTTAATACTAGCTGGGATAGATAGACAGACAAACCGACACACGGACCGACGGAATTGACAAAATAGTATATTGTGTAACAAGTGCGTGAAGTTAACTTTTATACACGAGTGTGATGTTTGTGGCCCGAGCCGAAGGCGAGGGTCACAATATCACACAAGGGTATAAAAGTCTTCAAGCACGTATTGCACACTATACTTTTTCTACAACCGTAAATAATACAAGTACGAAATAAAATTAAACTATTTAATTTTCTCCTTTATATAATACAAATTAAACTAATGAACTATTTATTTAATTTTCTGTTTTATAATAATTGTAACTTTTTAATAGAACTTATAGTTAAATTATTTAATTTTCTACTTTATAATAATTGTAACTTTTTAATAGAAATTATAGTTAAATTATTTAATTTTCTTCTTTATAATTATTGTAATTATTAATAGTAATGTTGCAATTTGTTAGATTACTAAATTTAACTTCTGTAGCCTCCTTTGATGATGATTTGTTAATAATATTGCTGCTTGTGATCGAGGTCATATTTAGATTTTGAACTGACAAAAGTCTATTTGAAATATCATTTTTCTTGTTAAGGGAATTTTCTACGTAACCCTCAGCTACCGTTGAAGATTTCCAACCGCCGTGTTGTTTTAACATTAGTAAATCTGCACCGGTTTCAACTAGCAAGGAAGCAGATGATCGTCTGAAACAATGGCCTGTATATTTTTCTGGATGTGGTAGTTTTAAAAATTTTGCTATTTCACTAGGCAATTTTCCAAATTTGTTTATCCCGACGACTTGGCGAGTACATTTTCCTCCTTGATACTTGATGAAGAATTTGTTTTCTTGATAATTTTGGGGACGA
Organism: Kuschelorhynchus macadamiae; assembly: GCA_030620095.1. NCBI lineage: Eukaryota > Metazoa > Arthropoda > Insecta > Coleoptera > Curculionidae > Kuschelorhynchus > Kuschelorhynchus macadamiae. Next base: position 1,249,868 of record JAUTXW010001917.1, on the reverse strand, counting down.
AGGGCGGCATATTTTCTGTATAATTCTAAATGCTCGGTAATGGTAAATTTTCTTGTTATTTTGGTTTTTGTATCAGGGACGGATACAACAAGAACACTTCCTAAATCTTGAATATCGCACATTTTTAGCTTATAAATTTCGCTTCTTCTTAGAGCACCAGCAATCCCAAATATTAATATCACTTTGGTTAATAAAAAAACTTCGTCAGGAGCCTTATTTATGAACTTGAAAATTTGTTCTTTCTCCAATATTCGAGATTTTTGTGGAATATATCCTTCATTCTTCCGTTTTAAAAATGCATGAACTTTTGGATATTTACCAATGTCAATGTTATTTTTAATGCTAATAGTACTTTTTAGCATTGAATAATGACTCCATAGTGTTGATGATTTCACATTTTTTGACAATTCTGATAAATATGCGAGTAAAACATTTTCAGAAAAGGTTTTAATATTGTTCTTACTGCGCCAGGTCATAAATTTATTGTACGTGTTTTCATAAATTTCCTTTGACTTCTGAGGTAACAGAGAATTACTAGCTGTTTTCGCTGCTTCCGTAATATCTGGTGGAGTACACATTTCTATATCAGAGTCCATAATTATTGCTTATTATAACTTAAAATAATAAACTGTTCAAATTACTATTCGAACTTAAAGTGTCTATTTTAAACTGTTTGCATTGGCAATTTGACAACTCGTTAACATGACAACGATACAAATTGCGAGGCACGGCCGCCTAATAAAATTATTACCAGTGCGGGCCCGGTGCCTAAAATTAATGGCGGCCCATGCATTTCTTATTGAGCCGGTGCGTGAAGTAAATCCTTTAGGGAAAGCATTATATTTCACGCATCGGTGCTTGAAAACAAGCTTTAGCTACTGCAATCAGTGTGTAAAATAGGATTTTAAGGACGGTTGTAGAAAAACATATTTTTCGCATCTAGGGACGGCACAACGTAAAGATATGTAAAACTTAAGAGGGTGATTTTTTTACGATTACAAATATTTTGTTTAGCCGCCATTTTGTTCCGCCATCTTGAATTAGAACCTCAGTTTTACTAGTTCATCTGTATATCACAATTATTTTTGGCACACAATTTGAAATCAGTCCATTAAGTGGTTTTTCAGGCTGAAAATTTTAAATATTTTTCTAAACCGGCATTTTGATTCGTCATCTTGAATTCGTACCAAAATTTAATACCAGTTGATTCTTATATAATACTTGATTTTTGTGCAAAATTTAAGATAAATTGGGTAAGCAGATTTTTAGTAATAATATTTCTAACAGTTCACTAAGCCGTAATGTTGTTTTGCCATATTGGATTTCTCTCAAAATGTTACCAGGTCATCCCTCTATGACCTTTAATTTTTACCCAAAATTTGAAGGCAATCGTGCCGGTGGTTTTTAAACTATGCCGTGAACTGACAGACAGACAGACAAATCGTCACACGGACCGACAAAATTGATGAAACATATTTTTTTGACATCTAAAGACACTAAAATGTGAAGATATGTATTTGAGAGAGCGATTTTTTCTCGAGAACAAATATGTTATTTATCTGCCATTTTGTTCCGCCATCTTGAATTAGTACTACAGATTTACTAGTTCATCTATATACCACAATTATTTATGCCACATAATTTGAAATCGGGTCCTCAAGTAATTTTTCGGGCTGAATTTTTAATTTTTTTACTAAATCGCCATCTTAGATTCGAACCAAAATTTTATCAGTTGATTCCTACATAATATTTGATTTTTGTACAAAATTTGAGATATATTTTATAGTAGTTGTTTAGTTTCGTAATAATTTTTTTAACATTTCACTAGGCCGTCATTTTGTTTTGCCATATTGGATTTTTACGAGGTCATCCTCATATGACCCTTAATTTTTGACCAAAATTTGAAGTCAATCGAGTGAGTAGTTGTTTAGCTATGCCTCGAAGAGACAGACAGACCGACGGAATTAAGAAAACATGTTTATCAGCCTGAAACGTAGATCTGAAAAAACTTCCAAGGGTGATTTTTTTTGGATAACAATACTTCCCTTTTACGAGGGAAGTAAAAATCTGTAAATTGACTTTTACCCACAACTTTTCTCGTAACTGAGCTGACCACGCACACTTAACACAGTTTTTATATACATACATTATTTGGTAAAAACTTAGTAGAACTGTGTTAAGGCTTTAAACCAAATATGAACCAGAAATGAAGATATTTATACTCTAAATTAAAAAATCTTCAAAGGCATATACCCTCATAAATTTCCGTCTTTTTTCTTGCTTTCACCCATATTTCTCATTTTCTATCTCATTGCGATATGCTGCAACGCTTCCAGCCACTTCTAATTTATTTGTTTGCCTCACCGGTAGTTTAGTTTTTATTTATAAGGCACGTTAGCCTTTTCGAATTTTTAAAACGCCAAGTGCCACGTAAAGCGTCTACAAAAACGGTCGTTTTTCTCTTAAGACATACATTTTCAGCATTTGCTGTTTAAAAAAGTGCGCTTTGAAAGTGGTAAATTTTTGAAAGCCAACTTTTGGAATAAGTTGTTCTAAAACCGCGGTTTTGATTGTAGGTTGGAACGGTCTGTTACAGACACGCAGGTAACCGTTTAAATATTTAAAAAATTATTCTGACGAAGATATTTGAGTGGCTTTACTTTTCAATTCTATTGGTGTACATACATCGAATGATGTCTTTAAGGTGACAGATCATTGCAAGTAACTGAGGGAAACTTATTTAGTTTAGCGAACAAGCCGAGAATTTATCAAGATACAAAATTTGGCGGTTGATTTTGAAAAAGGCGCCCTAGTTTAGTAAAAAACCGGTTAGTTTCCTTGACTCGGAACTTCCTTCGTGAATATTTCCTTTTACAAGGAATAGTGAACTGTGATTTTTTTAAATAATTTATTAAGCCGCCATTGTGTTTTGCCATCTGGGATTCGCACCAAAATATTAAAAATATTTTTGGTTTTAACATGTCACTAAGCCATCAATTTGTTCCGTTGTATTGGATTTTTACCAAAATACTTTCAGGTTCACTCCACATCAGTGGCGGCTCGTGGTGAATTATATTGGGAGGTCAATAACAAATTTAAAAATAGGCATACTTATCTTCGTTCTTTAGAATTGGAAAAATGCTGAATGGCGCGTTCCTTAAAATTGCACGCACACTCCTTTTATAAATGATTTCTCGATATTTAACATCGCTAAAACGGATAGTCTATATTGGCCCAACTCCTCAACAAAATTTATAGGCCCTCGAAAAACCCTTGGATTTTCAGACAAAGCCGTGTCATCATGGCCACGTGGTGCGAGCTGGAATGCCCCACAATATTTTACACAATCTATAATTTTGTTTAAAATATAACGATTTTTGGATACAATTCCATTAAAATCTCTAAGGGATTTTCTATATGCTGTGTCTAGTTGAGTGCGAATATCAACGAACATTTCATGTGATCTGCGGAAAACGCATGTTATTTTATTTTTTTTTTAAGTGTTTTAAGTCTTTAACACCGGTTTTGCACCATAATGAGTCTGACGAGTCCTTAGAAAACAACAAACAAACATGACAGTAAAATGAGTTAGAGACTTCACAACCAAATATCCAGATAGCTAAATCGTACACACTTTTGCTAAAGTTGCGACGAATCTCTTTATTTTTGTCTTTACTAGTTTGTCGTATACTAAGTTTTGGCAAATTGCGACCACTTTCCTCGAATTCGGTTATTTTGTCAAAATTAGGTTCGTTAGCACTTTTTAGTTGTTTAATTTTTTGCACTACCGACATTTTATTTCATCTACATTCACAACTCAAACATAGACCACCTTGAAATTGGTTATTTTTGCAAAATTAAGTTCGTAAGCACTTTTTAGTTGTTTATTTTTTTGCACTAGTCACTACCAACATTTTATTTCCTGTATATTTCCAACTCACACATCGATCATAAAAATAAAAAAATATTTATTACAAAAACTGTATATAAATCAATTTTCATCGATTAAAAACATCCGAAACAATATCGAGTTAGAATGTCGAACGCGCGACCTCTGAATAATTGATCTTCCGCATGCCGATATGATGCCGCGACAGATTGATCGAATTATGAGAAGAGAACACGTTCGGCTGCCGCTCGGTAGCTGTGAAATCTTCGGGTACTTCCGTCAAGCTTTAAGGTAATCAGGGCAATTCGGACTGTCCAGCCTAGCTTAGTATAGCATATTTTATTATGTCTAAGGAATGCAACGAGACCATTCGAACCGCCGCGCGCGGCTAATAGTGTGGCGTATTTAACTTTTCCCAAGATTCGCGTTTTATTACAACTATTAGGAGGGACGGTCAAACGAATAATTTATTTTCTGAAATATTTTTGGGGGGTCATTGACCAAATGACCCTATAGAAGAGTTGCCACTGCTCCACATAACTTTTAATTTTTGACCAAAATTTGAAAGTCAATCGGGTAAGTTTTTAGATATGCTGCGAACTGAGAGACAGACAAACAGACCGGCTGACAGACCAATAGAATGGAGAAAACATATTTTTGTTTTCAGCAATTGCAAACATTTCATTTGACCACCATTTTGTTCACTTCTATACCTAATAGTGATTCTTACACAAAATTTTAAATCAATTTATATTACCGCGTAATACTTCACCTACTTATCCAATTTAAAAAGGTAAATTGGATAAGTAGTTTCTTAGTAATATTTTTTTTAACATTTGACTAGTCCGCCATTTTGTTTCCTCATATTGGATTTTTACCAAAATGTTACCAGGTCATTCCCATATGACTTGATTTTTGACGAAAATATGAGGTCAATCGGGTAAGTAGTTTCTTTCGCTGTGACTGTGAACAGACAGACAGAAAATCCAACTAACTTGAGAAAACATGTTTTCCGGCATCTAGGGACACTGAAACGCAAAGATCTGAATATCGGAGGGTGATATCTTCTCGACTACAATACTTCCCTTTTACGAGAGAAACCGTTTTTTGAGAAGGAATAAAAATACCAATTATTTAATTTTTTTTACAGAATATCAGAAACTCTATATAATTTTCCAATAAATAAAAAGCTTTTTGAAACAGAAAAAAATAAAATATGAATAAATACAGACTTTTCGATAATATTAGCGAAAAAAAAACAACTTACTTTTACTACGGATATTTTTTCTTTAGCGGTTCCTTTAAGTTCCTTTAATTGACGTCATTTTCAATTCCGAATTCCATCCTAATATCTTGACTAAATTATTACTAATATCAACTTGTTTAGTTTGTTTTTCTAGCTCTTTATCAACCATCATTTAAATGTATGTGTAAAAGTTAGCTAATCTTGACCTTTTCATTTTTGCAAACATAGCCAGTGTTGGATCTATTAATTTGTGAACTGAGAGCAAGACAAAACAACAAAGGAGAGAGTGAGTCTGGTAGCAGTTGTTAAACTCAAATCAACATTTCATTTTGCCAAAACTTTGGAAATATAAAGATATTAGTTGATCTGACGCTTTACAAATTCGAAGAGCTTATATCAGCTAGCAATGCGGTACTCTATCGAAAGCTTTGAGGTAGTTAATCCAACAAATTGATAAATTTTGCTGTTTCTTTTACAGTCTGTATTTATCATATTAGATACCAATAAAGGATCCTTACGTATCTTTTATATAACCTATTTGTTCTACAGGAAAAAAATTGTTGTTTTCTAAGGGTGTATAGAGCCTGGTTGTTACCCCGATTGTAAGAATTTTATAGGTTATATTCAAGCATGTGATGGGCTTGGAATTTTTGGTCTTGGTCGTGTTTTCATTTTTCGGGAGTAGATGAGTCTTTCCTTTAACAAGCCACTGAGGTAAGCAATTATTGTTATTATTTTTTATTCAGGTTTCAACCGAAACCGTGAGTTGTGTCTTCCGTCGGCGTATCATTGCAAGATGGCGTCCCGATTCTAAAAATGACCTGACGATGCTCGCTGCGTCTAGAATTACCGACTTTTGCATTATACAATAGGTTTTGTATTCAATGTCAATCCCTTCCAGAGTATTCTTTAAATTTACTGATACTAGTCCAATTGATGACAGGATGATTGAAACAATTTTCACCTCGTTGAGACGCCACATGTCTTTAATTTTTCGTTTCAGTTCGGTATATTTTTCAACTTTCTCTCTTTGTTTTCTGTCTATATTGCGGTTGTTTGGTATTGGAAAAATCGATGAAGAATGCATTATTTTGATGTTTCTCTATATGTCAGAATTATTGTGTGGTTTCGTTTTGTCAGTTGTTATTCTTATTTTCCAGTAGGCCTTGACTCTTTTATTCTCTACCACTGGCACTGAATCCAATCAAAGAAGACCAGGGCAAGACTGTCCTAGAGTAACAACCAAGATTGTTTCCTGAGGGTTCAGTGCTTAAGGAAGCGATTTGTTTCAAGTTCAAAGTTAAAAACTGAATTTGTCGCTGCACTTGGAAGGCAAATTGGTTTACAAGCAATACGGAACAGATTACAGGAAGCTGATATACGATCCTATGAAGCAGCATTCGATCCTAAGTTAGAAGCGAATCACCTCAGGGTACGCTTATAATTCGCTAGAGTTCATTTGCCGTGGTGGAAGAACAGTGAAGAAATGTTCTTTTCAGTGACGGGTACCATTTTTAACTCTGCACCAATGACAGAAGGATGAAAGTTTACACACAATCAGGGGAGCGGTATACTCAGTATAAGTTTAAGGAATCTGTAAGCTACGAAGGTGAGTCTGTAATGCTTTGGGGGGGATTTCGTTAGAGGCAAAAACGGACTTGTAGAACATTTGACGGCTGAAGCATACATTACTGAAATTTTAGAGCCCCACGTTGGGTTTTTTATTCCCGGTATTGGAGATCGATTTACTTTCATGCATGACATTTCACGTCCACACTTATCACAAATAGTAAGGGAGTATCTGTCAGACTCAGAAATTTCCGTATTGGCTTCGCCAACCCGATGCACTGATATTAACCTCATTGAGAATGTATGGGTTCGGGAAGCATTGAATCTCCCGCAAGATCTATAGCAGCTCTGGTTGGCAGTCAACCGAATTTGACAAAACATAGACCAACAACTTATCCGCATTTTAATTTTAAGCATACCCAGGAAATGTCAAACCACTATTAATGCTAGAGATAGGAACATCAGGATGGTATTTATTTATTGTTGTTAATTTCGTAAATTTCTCTACACATATAATAGGCTATATTGTTTGTCTTCTTTGTTACTTACAAATTTTAATTTTTTTGTGTCTTTTTTTGCTTAGAGGAAAATAAATTACATAAAAAATAGGGAACATACGTACCTACCCATTTGAAATAGGAAAGTTGGGTAGAGCTGTATATACACCTGTATATGCAAAAAATACTACGTTTTTTAAAATTAAAAAAAAAATAATTTATAATCTTTTATGAACACTTTTTCCCAAACCGCCTAATAAAAAAGGTAGGAATAGAAAAAAATTGTCAAAATACCGTGGGACATCCTGATACCTTTTATTATTGTCAACGTAAAGGACATTAGGTTTGAGCAAATTTAAATTTAAAACCAAAACTCTAATACCAATCTTTAAGTCATCATTTTCAATGGCGGTATTAAGTTTGTAAACATTTTGAATCACCCTGTAAAATTTGGCAAAATTTCGCCATAATTTTCCTTAAAGCAAAATTTCTAGGACTTAACGTCGCAAACATTTCAAGGCGTGGTTTTTTACCCATAATTGAAAAAAGAATAATGTTCGAAAAAATGTCATTTTCTTACTATCAAACAGATTTTTGGTACAGCAATTACCTCCATGGAAACTGCACCCAAAACAAACATAAAATGAAAATTTCGCCACCCGGTGTATCCCGTACGTCAGTTTCTAATGTAGTAAAATTTAGGCGCTCTTATTTTTTTGCACCCCTTGCGACTTGCTTTTTTTGTAACCTTTATTAACAAGGGAGTTATTGGATTTAAAAAAGCATTTTTGAAGCCCATTCGTTCGTACATACAACGCATTAGAGAAGATTGTAGTAGTTTTAACGATTTATGAAAGTTAATTATGGTGTCATGAATCAGTCAAAATTAGCAAGAAATTCTAGGCTTACGAGAGAGCTGACTGAACGCTAAAATTTAGTTAACGCCTACATGCCACTACATTCTCCTTCATTTCATCAAAGAAACCTTTAGGGAGAATTTCTTAGTTAATTTAATCAACTCCGTTTCTATTAAGTTTATCTTGTTGCTTACCTTCGTCACGATTTTGCAAACGTTTAATTATTAAAAACTCTACGCCACGAAAATTTCCTTGCCATGAATATTTAGGATCTCTAACTTCACACAGCTAATTCGTCAAGATCCGCGGTGAAAAGTAAATATAATTTCCATAGAAAAGGTGTTCTTAAATATACTATGAATATGCATGCCTGAAGAGTAGTAGAAGGTTTAACAATTGTTTGTTCTGAAATGCATTAATATTTACCAAAAATATTAGCCATTTTGCTTTTGTACCACTGGCGGTAATATAGTCTGTTTCATGTATAGAGTAATAAAACCTAATTAGGTGTGCAAAAGAACTAAAGGGCGACCCAACAATAATTTATGCCACTTCCATAGTTTGGCATTGATCTCATTGCAAAATTATTTCTTTTCATTGTTTGCAGGTGGTACTACCCAGTTTTGGGTCAAGCACTGAAAATAGTACGCCAAAGGCGTGCAGTTGGATACTTAAAAAGAATTTAAATGCAACGAAATTTTATTTTAATAAAATAAAAATTATATATAACATGTACATATAATATATATATATATATATATATATATATATATATATATATATATATATATATATATATATATATATATATATATATATATATGAAACTATGATAATGAACTCTAATGACTATAATACAAAAATTAAAGAATTACTTAGTGACGTAAATACAAAGAATTAGACAGTGATTTAACGACCTCTTATCAAACAAAAAATAACATATTCATAAAAAAATTGTTAAATAAAAAAGTTATTACTAATAAAGAAGCAAAAAACCTAATGATACACACCCCAGTGCAAAAAGCTAACATACATTTAAGGCCCATTGTATCATGTATCCAATCTCCTTTTTATAAACTGTCGAAATATTTGTCTAATTTTATGTCCAAAATAATAGGAAAAAATGATTATTTTGTTAAAGATTCATTTGAATTTAAACAATTTATTGACACATTATTCCGTATGAACTTTTATCTGACATAATAACACAAAAATGGGATGGATTAAAGGGTCACACAACACTTCCTTTAAAAGAATTTATAGAAGCTATTAACATTACTCTAAATAATAATTATTTCCAGTTTTAGGACAAATATTATCAACAGTTAGATGGTTGCGCTATGGGTTCTCCTATTTCCTACATTGTCGTACAATTAGTTATGGAATATCTGGAGGAGAGTGTGATAAGTGAAGTTGATTTTAACCTTCCTTTTTTTAAAAGATTTGTGGACGATTGTTTAACTGCCGTTTCAAAAAACTATATTAATGACCTATTAAATGATTTTAATAATTTTCGTCCCAAATTAAAATTTACCATGGAAACTGAAGACAAAAACAAAATTCAATTTTCTAGACTTATCCCTAATTAGAAACAAGAAAAATCAAAATATAAAAATTAAGTGGTATACAAAAAAAACATGGTCAGGGAGGTACTTAAACTTTAACTCCAACTATCCAAAGATTCAAAAAAATAGCGTTAATATAGGTCTAACCGATCGTGCCATCGCACTTACTTCCTCAGAATATCGTCCTGAGATTTTAAAAAAGTTAAGGAGATCCGAAAAAAAAACGTACTACGAGTTTTTAAACAACGAACTTATGTTTTTTATAATAACTTAAAGAAAGGAACAAAAGAAAAATATGTTAATACTAAATACGTTGCAATGCCCTTCAAAGAAACAAACTTGTCTAAACACGACATAACTGTCTGTCATAAAGCACAGAATTTACTAAACAGTCTTTTCACTCCCTTGAAAAGCAATGTAATAAAAAAAAAGAAATCAAACCTAGTTTACTCAATTCCATGTTTAAATTGCCCAAAAAAGTACATAGGAATGACAACACAATACTTAGTCGATTAAACGGCCATAAATACACAAAAAATGCATCTACTGCACTCCACAAACACGAACATACAGAAAAACATGAATTTGATTTCACACAAACCAAAATTTTAGAGCAAGAAACAAATTATCGAAAACTCATAATACAAGAAATAATAATAATTAAAAAGGAAAAAGATGCCGTCAACGATAAAAAAAGACATCAATAACTTAAGCCAAACTTATCATAATCTGATATATGAGTAAATTAATCTAAATATAAATAAACCACTCTATACATAAAACCCTGTACATTTCAGTAAGCGTAAATCCAAACTCGGTATAACAATAAAAATCTAAGTAAATATAAAAAGAAAAAGAAAAAATTGTCTTGTTTTTATCTACCTGAATTCCTGACCTGTCGAAATTATTGCTATCTCAAAACATTCGTAAAACTGATATTTCTAAGGTGCGTACTATGTATAATATTAATTTTGTTTTAAATGTATTTTTGTTTTTTGATCATTGTTTGTTTTAAATGTAATGTTTTTTAGCATTTTAAAATTTAAATATTAACTATAAATATTTTTATGGTAGAAAATAAATATCTTGAATGTTTTTTATAATAACTTAAAGAAAGCAACAAAAGAAAAAATGTTAATACTAAATACGTTGCAATGATCTACACAGATGATCTATCAGGAAAAATAAATCACATCTTGTCTAAACACGACATAACTGTCTGTCGTAAAGCACAGAATTTACTAAACAGTCTTTTCACTCCTTTGAAAAGCAAAGTAATAAAAAATAAAAGAAATCAAACCTAGTTTACTCAATTCCATGATTAAATTACCCAAAAAAAGTACATAGGAATGATAACACAATACTTAGATAGTCGATTAAACGGGCACAAATACACAAAAAATGCATCTACTGCACTCCACAAAAACGAACATTCAGAAAATCATGAATTCGATTTTAAGCAAACCAAAATTTTAGAGCAAGAAACTAATTCACGAAAATTCATAATAAAAAAAATGATACAAATTAAAAAGGAGAAAGATGCCGTCAACCATAAAAAAGACATCAATAACTTAAGCCAAATTTATCATAATCTGATATCTAAGTAAATTAATCTAAATATAAATAAACCACTCTATACATAAAACCCTGTTCATTTCAGTAAGCATAAATCCAAACTCGGTATAGCAATAAAAATCTAAGTAAATATAAAAAGAAAAAGAAAAAATTGTCTCGTTTTTATCTACCAGAATTCCTGACCTGTCGAAATTATTGCTATCTCTAAAGATTCGTAAAACTGATATGTTTCCAACGTGCGTACTATGTATAATATTAATTTTGTTTTAAATGTATTTTGGTTTTTTGATCATTGTTTGTTTTAAATGTTATGTTTTTTACCATTTTAAAATTTAAACATTAACTATACATATTTTTATTGTAGAAAATAAATATCTTGAGAAAACTCAATATAATGAGTGAAACGTCGATTGAATTATAGTTTTACTTCTCAATGAGTTAAGCTATGCCTTAGAAAAAAATATATATATATATAATAACTATTGCACGAGAGAAATTAATTTTAACTTTTTTGACGTTTATATTTTCGTTTTGTTTGTATTTGTTTCATAGCTTGTTTCTCATATTTATGTCAATTTCAACAACACAGCAACGGACTTAATACCAGGATTAATTCGGCCGATATTCATAGTCGGAAATCCATAACTAAGATATATTACCCTAAATAAAAAAACACGATTTTTAGTTGAAACTTCTGTATTCAAGAAAACAATCAAGACAAATTTCGCTAACACTATGGTTTCATCGAATGATACAGATACAAACCTTTTTTTACCTGTTTTACCATGGGTTTTTCATATTTACCTAAATCTATTTCAACGAAAACTATTTATAAGAGGCGAATTGTTCAGGTTAGATTGATCGTTAAGTAAGAGTAACCTGTGTGTTTGTTTATTTTTAAAAAAAAGTAAATTTAATTTTTTGCCTTTCTTTTCTGTATGTAAAACTTTCAAGTTTTTATTGCCATTAATTAAATGCGAAGAATAATTGGATCATCCCGTCATCCCCCTTGACAAAGCATTTATAATGTTCATTTTGTCAAAATATAAGGCAGGCAGGTAGCATTTTCGGCAAAAGGATAAATGAAAATAATAAATACTTTGCCAAGGGGGATGACGGATCTAATTATGCTTCTCACTTAATTAATCCCAATCATTTTAATAAAATTATTAAAATTGTACATACAGAAAAGAAATACATAACATTAAATTTACTAGAATCTTTAGAAATAAACAAACTTAAACACACAGGTCTAGGACGTAAGGATCAAATTGACCTGAAAAATGTTCCTCTTATAAATATTTTTTGTTAATTAAATTTAAGTAAATATGAAAAACCCATTGGAAAACAGGTGAAAAAAGGGTTTTGTTCGTTAATTTTATTTTCATTCTATTTGTATCGTCCTATGAAGCCACAGCGTTGGCAAAATATGTTATGAGTTTGTTTTCTTTAATAGTGGACGTCTTAAGTTAAAATTGTTTTTTTTTTACCCAGTGTCATATATCTTAGATTTACGGGGGGAACTGCACGCAGTATTATGGATCATTTGAGATATAAGGGATATGTATTAGCTTCAATGTGATTTTAATAGGGAAATATATATAGTTGGGCGCTAAAGGCGAATTTTTATGAAAAAATCAAATCTAGAATTATAAAATAGAAGTAGATTTGTCCATTTTCGACCATTTTTTGACCACTGTTTGACGCAAATGCCGTAGCATATAATTTTTTTTCCACAAAATGGCTCTTTACCGCCTTGCATTGATCCTTTGTCTACGTATCTGCAAAATTTGAAATGGTAAATCGTACTCATGTCTTTGTATTTCTGCAGCGCGTGAACCCTTTTGAACCCATTTTTAAACGAAATGTAATTTAAATTGCCTATACATAACACATTTTTTTGAGGTCGGACGTGCAGGAGGTTTTCTCTAATACGTAGGGACCTTTCCATCTTACTTTGAACTTGACTAGACCTTATCGCTGGTTTTTCAGTTTTTGCGTGCAGTTCTCTCTTAATACCATGCTTATCAGTGGTACGATAGCGCTATTGGTTAGAGCGACGGACTAGTGATCCAGAGGTGCAGGTTTGATCCCCGCTGGTACCATAACTTTTGTTGTTGATTGTAAATTTCTAAAAATATGAAATAGCTGTTTATGTACTAAAAATTGTAAGTGTAATTTTTCTGACAAGGATGCAATTTGTAAGCCTTAGCTTGCAAATTGCATCTTGGCCCTTAAGGCCAAAGTTTGCAAAATGCATCCTTGGCCAAAAAAGTACACGATACAAGTCGAGGTGCATATAAGAACTTTTGTCCATTAAAGATTATATAAATATTTAACAATTTTTATAACTTGCTACGATTATTATGAATTTGTCAGATGCACCTATGATACTGGTGGGTTTGAATATGTACAAGTTCTAACGAATTGCTTATCAGTGGTACGATAGCGCAATTTGTTCGAGCGATGGACTAGTGATCCAGAGGTGCGGGTTCGATTCTCGCTCGTACTATAACGTTTGCTGTTGATTTTAAATATTTCTAAAAATATATTTCACAGTTTAAAACTAAACTGATAAAATACCTTTGTTCAACTATTTCGTGCTTCTGGGTGATAATACGCAAAACGGCACATTGATGATCCGCCCAAAAATAGGAACAGTTTAGATTTTTGTTAATGTATTTTTCTTTCACGTTACACCAATGTCACAAAAAGAATACCATGATTCCTGTCTGGAACATGTCCGATCGCAATTTCGCTCTCTTTAAAGCTCATCAGGCCGCCATAGACTAGCGAACCAGGTGTAGGGCAAAGGGGAGGTTTACAAATTGCATCCTTGTCAGAAAAATTACACTTACAATTCTTAGTACATAAACAACTATTTCGTATTTTTAGAAATATTTACAAACAACAGCAAAAGTTATGGTACAAGCGGGGATCGAACCTGCACCTCTGGATCACTAGTCCCTCGCTCTAACCAATAGCGCTATCGTACCACTGATAAGCGTGGTATTAAGAGAGAACTGCACGCAAAAACTGAAAAACCAGCGACAAGGTCTAGTCAAGTTCAAAGTAAGATGAAAAGGTACTAGGCAATTTAAATTACATTTCGTTTAAAAATGGGTTCAAAAGGGTTCACGCGCTGCAGAAATACAAAGACATGAGTACGATTTACCATTTCAAATTTTGCAGTTACGTAAACAAAGGATCAATGCAAGGCGGTAAAGAGCCATTTTGTGGAAAAAAATTATATGCGACGGCACTTGCGTCAAAAAGTGGTCAAAAAATGGTCGAAAATCGACAAATCTACTTCTATAAATTCGCCTTTAGCGCCCAATTATATATATTTCCCTATTAAAATCACATTGAAGCTAATACATATCTCTTATAGTTTTAACATAATATTGCAGCGGCGGAAGGCTTGCAAATGATCCATAATACTGCGTGCAGTTCCCCCTTAAGTCTAAGATATATGACACTAGGTAAAAATAACAATTTTAACTTAAAACGTCTACTCTTAAAGAAAACAAACTCATAACATGTTTCGCCAACGCTGTGGCTTCATTGGATGATACAAATAGAATGAAAATAAAATTAACGAACAAAACCCTTTTTTCACCTGTTTTCTAATGGGTTTTTCATATTTACTTAAAATTAATGAACAAAAAATATTTATAAAAGGAAAATTTTTCAGGTCAGTTTGATCCTTACGTCCTAGACCTGTGTGTTTAAGTTTGTTTATTTCTAAAGATTCTAGTAAATTTAATGTTACGTATTTCTTTTCTGTATGTACAATTTTAATAATTTTATTAAAGTGATTGGGAGTAATTAAATGAGAAGCATAATTAGATCCGACATCCCCCTTGGCAAAGTATTTATTATATTCATTTATCCTTTTGCCGAAAATGCTACCTGCCTGCCTTATATTTTGACAAAATGGACATTATAAATGCTTTGTCAAAAGGGATGACGGGATGATCCAATTATTCTTCGCGTTTAATTAATGGCAATAAAAATTTGAAAGTTTTACATACAGAAAAGAAAGGCAAAAAATTAAATTTACTTTTTTTTAAAAATAAACAAACACACAGGTTACTCTTACTTAACGATCAATCTAACCTGAACAATTCGCCTCTTATAAATAGTTTTCGTTGAAATAGATTTAGGTAAATATGAAAAACCCATGGTAAAACAGGTAAAAAAAGGTTTGTATCTGTATCATCCGATGAAACCACAGTGTTAGCGAAATTTCTCTTGATTGTTTTCTTTAATACAGAAGTTTCAACTAAAAATCGTGTTTTTTTATTTAGGGCAATATAGGTATCTTAGTTATGGATTTCCGAATATGAATATCGGCCGAATTAATCGTGGTAATAAGTCCGTTGCTGTGTTGTTGAAATTGACGTAACTGTGAGAAACAAGCTATGAAACAAATACAAACAAAACGAAAATATAAACGTCAAAAAAGTTAAAATTAATTTCTCTCGTGCAATAGTTATTGAAAAACATGTCTTATAACGTAGAAACAAACGGTGTAGAAGAAGCAGCAGCCAATGCTTGTTCTTTATTGCTGATAGAAAAATAAAAAAAGAGGTACAAGTTTATATATTTTAAGTATAAAGAATGGCAAGAGAGGAAGTATTTGAATATAGACAAACAAATATCTTTTTTATTATTTATTTATATAGACAAGCAAAAAAGATTTTTGTTTGTCAATCTAAACGCAACAAATAATCTGAACACATTTAAAAATAGTATTTGAATATTGTGGAAAAAAACGCGTTTTACGAGCGATTATTCTATGCTCAAGATGACATTATCCATTAATGACAGTATAGATATTTTAAAATTAACAAAATTGAATGCTCTTTTGAAAAGAAGAAATGATGGTTATAAGCCTAAAAAGTCAATTGTATTATCAAGACAGAAAAAATACATTTTTGTAGGCACCGGACTGTCATTGTGAATATTCTAAATCGCTATTGTGTTATATTTCCTATAACTTAATTAATAATAATAATAATAATAATAATAATACTTCTACCAAAAAATCATGAGCAATGAGGAGGCACGAATAATAGAACCACCGACCAAACAAGAGATCACAGAATACTGGAAAAGTATTTGGTCAGAACCGAAACTACACAATAATAACGCTTCATGGATTAAAGTGGAAGAAGACAGACACAAGTGCTTGGAGGAACAAGAGGACTTTGCAATGACAACACAAGAAGTTGCAGAAACAATTAAATACACGCATAACTGGAGATGTTCTGGAATAGATAACATTCATAACTTCTGGTACAAACAGTTTACCTCCCCACATGAAGCTCTCACTCGCCAAATTAATGAAATTATTTTAAAACCTAGCACACTCCCCAGTTTTCTCACCCAAGGAATAACATATCTTAAACCCAAAAATTCAGACAATAAGGACCCGTCAAATTACCGACCTATTACGTGCCTTCCAACCCTATATAAGATCATCACAGCCACAATTACCAGGAGAATAGAACAACATCTAGCATACAAAAACATTATAACGGAAGGGCAAAAAGGTTGCAGGAAAAACAGCCGAGGATGCAAGGAGCAGCTAATTATAGACAGCGTCATCATGGAACAAACCAGGAAAAATTATAGAAACCTTCATACTGGTTACATAGATTATAAAAAAGCCTTTGATTCGATACCCCACAGTTGGCTAACCAGAGTGCTAGAATTATACACACTCAATAAAAATAGAATTATACACACTCAATAAAAACATGAGGCAATTTCTTACGCAAATCGTGAGTACGTGGAAAACTAAGATGAACCTGAGAACACACAAAGAGCACATCGAAACAGAAGAGATCTACATCAGACGAGGTATATTCCAGGGAGATTCACTCAGCGCTTTGTGGTTCTGCCTCTGTCTCAGTCCACTCTCAAACACTAAATAACACAAACTTCGGATTCCAAATTAAACATCAAAGAAATAACCTACACGAAATAAACCATCTATTGTACATGGATGACATAAAATTATATGCAAGCACAAAGGCACAGCTAAAGGAACTCCTTAAAATCACAAAAACGTTTACCCTGGACATCAACATGGAATTTGGTATAAGTAAATGCAAGCTACTTCATATCAACAAGGGACAGTGGAAAGACCACCCTACGAGGGTAACAATCAACAATGAAACTATAGATAACATGCTCAAAGAAGAAACATACAGATACCTAGGCTTCCATCAAAGCACCAAAAATAACCACACTCATATCAAATTAGAGCTCAAGACGGAATTTAAAACCAGACTCACAAAGTTACTAAAAACAAAACTGAATTCCAGAAATTTAACGAAAGCTATTAACACCTTCGCAATACCTGTTCTTACGTATTCGTTTGGTATCATTAAATGGTCACACACAGACATAGAAAACATTCACATTCTCATACGCTCTGAATTCACTAAACACAGGAAGTTACATCCCAACGCATGCAAGGAAAGGCTCACCATCGAGAGAAAAGAAGGAGGGAGGGGAATTATAGATATACAATCGCTAAATAAAAAACAAATTTACGAACTCAGAAAATTCTTCCACAACAAACAAACTAACCTCCACAGGGCAATAGTGAAGGCAGACGAGAATTATACACCGCTCGACCTGTCTGAAACGAGCGACGCAGCAGTCGCACACAGTCACATCCAATTACGACTAGAAAAGATGAATGCCTGGTCTGAAAAAACACTTCACGGAAGACGCAGATACCACATAAAGCAAGACTACATACATAAAAAGCTTTCATATACGTGGTTACAAGAAGGGCAGCTGTTCCCCGAAACAGAAGGCTTCATGCTTGCCATCCAGGACAAAGTCATAGCAACCAGAAACTACCGAAAGCACATCATCAAGGCCACAACCATTGAAGACGAGAGATGTAGGAGATGTCACCAGCAGAGAGAAACGATCGATCACATAACGAGTGCATGTAGAATAATGGCCGGAACTGAATACACCGCCAGGCACAACTCAGCAGCGAAGGTCGTTCATCAAGCATTAGCTACAACATACAAACTAACGGAGAACACAGACCCTTACTACCATTATACACCAACATCCATACTCGAAAACGAAGACTATAAGCTCTACTGGGACATTGACATCCACACACATAAAACAATGCCCGCAAACAGACCCGATATCACCTTTCAATCCAAAAAAGAGAAAATCACTTATTTAATTAACATGGCTGTCCCCAACGACGAGAACGTCCAAGCGAAATACAGTGAGAAGATCGCCAAATACACCGACTTGGCAATGGAAGTAAAAAGGCTGTGGAAACAGGAAAGAGTTATCATTGTTCATATCAGTAACAGGTCTCACCCCAACAACGTTTACACCGCATTTGGCTCAATTAGGAATTAATTAATGCAGACATTCTCAGGAACATCCAAAAATCGGTCATTTTGAAAACATGTAGCATCGTTAGATCATTTCTTAATACACAATAGTTGTTTTTTTTCCATTTTTTTTTTATTTTTTGTACTGACTTGGTATAATCCCGTCAGTATAAAATACAACCACAGGAATACTGTGAGGCAAGTCATAAAAATAATAATAATAATAATAATAATAATAATAATAATAATAAATGCCTTTATATTATGTAAGAAATAATACAATACTTGCTTAAAGGTGTGGCGAGATCTAGCCTAGGGCTACTCTATATCTAACCACACAAACCACAAATTGTAATAAAATTGTATAAATAAATACATTAACTTAATATATCAAAATATCAATATCACACGCCATAACATGTAAAATTAGAGAATTTACAAAGAAATGATCCTGAATACTGATTCGGGTTGAGCAATATTAATGAAAAAATAAAAAATAAATGAATGAGTAAAAATAAATTCAACAAATAAAATGTTTGTATAGCTTGAGGACAGTTTGACAGCTTTCCGAAACGTGACAATTTCTAGTTAAAACTTGAGTTTATTGGACAATGCATTCTAGTTCAAAATACTTAATAAATAATTAATATGAGTAATAATCATTTAGTTAAAAAATAAGTTTGACAGCTTTCTTAAAAGATTCATCTGTTGGTTCAGATTTAAGGATATTAGACAACGTATTGTAAATTTGAATAGCGCTGTAACTGAAAGATGCTTGAAATTTGCTAGTTCTGTGTTTTGGAATCATGAGGTTTTGATAGTGACGCAGTTCACGATCATGAATTTTATTGTTACTAATTAATTTGTCGTACAAGTATTTTATATACAAGAGTGGCCATATTTATTCTATATCGATCATCCAACTTCAAGCAATAAAACGCATTAAATAACGGAGTAACATGGTCAAACTTTCTTTTATTATAAAAAAACTTTAGGCAGGCATTTTGTAGTTTCTGTAAACTAAACTTTTCTTTTTAAGCAAGGGCTGGCCAAAAGAGAATATTTCCATAAGATGTAAGAGATAGGACTAAAGTATCAGTTAATTTTAGTTTAACATTGGTCGATGGAATATCCTTATGCATATACAACTGGGTTCAGAAACATAACCCTAGAAAATTGGTATTTTTAACCTCTTTAAAGCCGTACCAAACGACTTAACTTGAAACAAAATTGATTTCTCTTTCCTGCGCAATTTTCCGTTTTGACAAAAAGTGCAAAAATTTAGCATTTCCTATTAAACCAAAATTTGGTGTCAGAAAATATAGCAGGAAGAAACTCTATGATCTGTGCACTGAGCCAAATTTTCCAAGTAATCCATTCATTAATTCTCCAGATACTAATAGGCCACTATGTTTGGCGGGCCCTATTTATAATCACTTCTCAATCGTTAAATACATTTAGAGTAGAGTTGCTGTTGTGTATTAATGAAAGAGGGCTGGAAATATGTTTAACAAATTTAAAATTTGACAATTATTTAATAGTGTATTATTATGTAATGATATATATTAGTTGTTATTATTAGTTTTAGGTAAAATATTTGCAATATCATAAACGGTTGGATACGGTTAGCACTGCTAGATTTTGTCGCCATATTTCTTGTGTATATTATTTTTTCCAAATAACACCAACTCTAGATATTGGCGCAGAAGTTGAATTGAATCATGAGCTAACGATACCTTAAAAAGAATGGATACCGATTATCTAAAGAAGAAAAAAAAAATTGGTTAATTCGCTTTTACCCACAACTTCCCTCGTTCAAAATCTACAACACACAGATAACAAAGTTACGTATATATCTTTTTGGTAATAACTTTCTACAAATCCTCTAAACTGTAATTTTTCTATCATCAAGATATTATGAAACACCTATAACGGATCCATAAAAATGTGTTATATCTGTATTGTGGAATTCTGACCGATGGTAAGCTGTGAGTAAAAACAAATTTATATTTGTTTTGTTTTTAATTTATTTTTTATAACTTTATGTACATAGTCTATAGAAATAAATTGTGTACTTTATTATTATTTTCCTTTATATGAAAAAGGTTTTATTCCAGGAAATGAAAATTAACCGTTGTTGACTTTTTATACATAGGCATTAGGCTGCCATTGTGTTTTGTTATATAGGATTCGAACTAGAATATTAATATACATATATACATATATATATATTCAGAGTGTCTCATAATTAATAGTACACAGCAAAACTGCAGATTCTTTGGGTAAAAATATTGCGATTTAACCATACTTTGTTTAGTCCAAAAATTGACAATGTCCAAGATACAGGGTGTCAAAGTTGTAATTTTAATTTAGTTTTTTCTTCACAATTTATGAACAGGGAGACTGAAGGGCATGAAATTAAGACTTAAGGGTTTTTTTGAAGCGAGAAATTCAAATTTGTACTTAATTCTGATGCTGCTTGTAGAGGGCGCCACTTACGGTGCATTAAATCCCTTTAAAATAACGTAACTTATTTGTATCACGGTGTATTAGCCTAAACGTTAAAGATTATGTATTCTCCAGTTCTTCTACGCAAAAAAGGTATACTTTGTAAATGTCGCTCAGAGTGGCCGTTTGCAAGATATTTGCGTATAAATTAAGCAGTACACCTTTTCAAATTTCGTTCATAAAATTTAATATTAAAAAAATATATTACTAAAAAATACTTAGCCAATTTATTTCAAAATTCGCACAGAAATCAAGCATTATGTGAGAATCAGCTGGTAAAATTTTGGTACAAATCCAAATGGCGAAACAAAATGGCGGCCTATTAAAATATTTAAAAATTCAGCCTGAAAAAGAAAGTACTCATAGATTGATTTCAAATTTTGCGCAAGAATTAATAGTGGTATAAAGATGAGTTTGTAAATTTTGGTGAGAATTCAAAATGGCAGAACAAAATGGCGATCAACTAAATTGTTTATAATTTTGAAGAAATTATAAATTTTACAAATCTTCCTATTCTAGCGTCCCTAGGTCCCAAAAAATATGTTTCTTTAATTCCGGTTTTTCTGACTGAATTAAAATTTTTTGTCAAAAATTAGGGTTATATGAAAATGACCTGGTAATATTTTGGTAAAAATCCAATACGGCGGAAAAGAATGGTGGCCTAGTGAAATGTTAAAAAAACTTATTGCTAAAAACTAGTTAACCAATTTACCTAAAATTTTACCTCAAAATTCAAGTGTTACCAGCAATGAACCTCCAATATTTTGGTACGATCCAAGCAAAAAGAAAATGGCGGGCTAATGAATTACTTAAAAAATCATCCTGCAGAACTACTTATTATTTTACTTTCTAATTTTATGCGAGCATTAACTGGGATATAGCCACAAACTCGTGATATTGTTACACATTTAAAAAGGAGTTGTTTTTTCATTGTTATTATTGTTGTAGCCAATTTCAATAAAAATATTTGTATTTTCTATAAATTTTTCATTTCAATAATTATTATTTCGAAAAAAATTTTAATAAAAATTTTAAATTTTGAAATTTGAAAAGGTGTACTGAATATACGCAAATATCTTGCAAACGGCCACTCTGAGCGACATTTACAAAGTATACCTTTTTTATGTTGAAGAAGTGGAAAATACATAATCTTTAACATTTAGGCCAATACACCGTGACACAAAAAAGTTACGTTATTTTAAAAAGATTAAATGCAACGTAAGGGGCGCCCTCTACAAGCAGCATCAGAACTAAGCACATATTTGAATTTCTCATCATCATCATATCATGCCTTTTTTTGACTTGAATTTTGACACCCTGTATCTTGGGTACTGTCAACTTTTGGACTAAGCAGAGTATGGTTATATCGCAATATTTTTATCCAAAGAACCTGCAGTTTTGCTGTGTAATATTAATTATGAGACAACCTGTGTATATATATTTTTATATATATATGTATATATTTGTATATATATATATATACAATCCAAAAAAAATCATGCTATAGATTATTTGAAATGTCAGTAACTCTGTTTTACATACCCTACCAAAGATAATTATACACGTTTTTATTATTTCATCTAAAAAAAAATAATAAAAAATATGCGTTTTTGGACAAAAACTTTGATTATTAAATGAGTAAAAGAATAAAATCCTGAATTCTGATACTTATATCTGAATCACCTTGTATATTACACTTAGGGCTTTTTATTTTAATATGTTTCAGTACCTGGGAGATACAAGAACCATTAAAAAAAATTAATCAACATGCATCATTTATAAAAAATGATACACGTCAAATAGATTTTCTTTATTACTTGATCGCGTTAACAATCAAGTTGAAGTTTTTTGTATAATTTTCAATATATCAGCAAGAATTGAAAGCAAACGAGCAATATTATCTAATGTTTAGCAAAGAAGCAATAATATTTTTCTTATCTATCACAGAATATTCTATTAAAGATACATCCTTTCCTTTTAGTTCTATACAGAATGTTCCACCCGAGAGTGATCGTTTTTTGAAAATCAATAGTTTTTAAACGGTTAGAGTTAAAACCGCGTAGTCTGTTTTGATCAAATTCTGTGACTCATAAGTTTTTTATGAAAATTATTGATTTTGTATCACTTCTAAAGAGTGGCCAAAAAAAATCTCATTTTATAATTTGAAAATTCTCACTTATTTTAAAGAAACGCCCGGTATATCTTTACGTCAAGGAAATGGTTCAGGCTTAAGGTCTTAAAAATCATTAAGAACCATATCGGGTGGTCAATGTTTGTCAATTTGACCACAAATAAAATAAAGTGGATAATTAAGTTTCTCTGATGATAATTATTAGAATAATCGTTGTATATGTGGTCCAGTTGTTCAACATATTTATGATCGCATCAATGGATAATCAAAGGAATCGTGTATACATATATGTATGATATCCTGAGACATCCTTCTAATCACATTACGAATATTGCATCTATCAGCAAACTGTCAGGATCAAAATTGTCAGTTAATGTTAAACGCAATAAAAATTATATTTTCTTTGGTTGAAAAAGCTCAGGGGGTTTTATTTTACACCGAAACTAAATCGATTGTATCTACTAGAAGATTTAGAACGAGATTTGAGAAGATCCCGCCGTCAGCAAACATTATCAAGAAACGATACTAAAAGTTTTCTACCGAGGGATCTTTGGAGGTAAAAAACCAGAACGAATTTTGTATGATGAAGATTTCTTCAATAGACTTTTAGCTGTTCATGAGATAATATTGAATAATCACGGCAAAAAATGGCTTCTGCTTTAAATTTTTTCAAAAAGTGAATGTCAGAAAGATGTATACAAATTTTAGATCTCTGCTTATAAAATTCAATCGTTTAAAAAGCTGCATAAAGAGAACTACGAGAAAAGACATCTTACCTGCGAAACTCACTGAAATATTATTTTGATTATGTCTGATATAAACTGTTTATATCATCTGCTGACTTGGTTAGCGAAACGCGCGTCCAGAACGTAACAAGTTGTGGTGTAGTCTTGTATTTTGATCTATCTTACACCATAGGTTCCAGTGTTAGGACTCCATCAAGATGGCCATTTAAATGAAACATATTTACGACAGGATGGTGCCCCATCACATTATTCTCTTATAGCAAGAGAATCACTAGATATAGCATTTGGAACAAGGTGGATAGAAACAGCTCGTCCCATTGAGTGGACGCCTTATTCTTCAGATTTGACAGTTCTTGTAGGGATCGTAAAGAAATATCCGAAATGTCATTAAAGAGTTTTCCTAGGAAATGCTACAGGATTCCTTCAACCATCTATTGTTACGGATTCATAAATGTTCTAAACAGACTGGACTTTCATAATTATGTTGGTTAGTAAAAACATGATAATTTTCTACTTTACTTCGTTTGTGGGAATATCATTGCTCGAATTATTATATTAATTTTTTATTTGTAAACATTGACCATCCGGTATAATTTTAAGTGATTTTTGAATACCCTAACCAAGACCCATTTCTTTGACGTTAAGATACACAGGGTGATCCATTTAAAATAAGTGACATTTTTCAATTTATAAACGGCCACTCGGTAGAGTTATTCTTAGGACAAGAGTGTACCAAAATAAAATTACTTATCAACTTTTTGACTTCGAGTGTACGAAAAATTATCAGAGATCCTTACCGCACACTCAATCAAAGGCTAGTTGACGGAGTTATTTATTTTTGGTGTTCGTTGATTGAGGTTCCCAAAGGTGTTAAAATATGTCTTAATTTCTTTCCCACTGAGGCTAGTTAAGAGAACGGAAGCGTTTACTGATTTTATCAATCTGGAAATCACGGTTTTGGGGAGTAAACCATATCAAAAAGCTATTACTTACTGGCGTTTTGCCTTAAGTTTTCATTTTGACCTAGACTCACCCTAGGAATCAAGGTTTCTTATTTTAAATAGGATTTATCCTATCAGTATGCTGCTTACCCCATAAGGACGCAGGTATAATAGTTATCTTGCATAGCTCATATGGTCCGATGCTAAAAAACTATGGTTATGTGGGACATAAATCTTGTTTATGACATGTATTTTTATGTATGTGTCCTCGTCTTTTTTTTATAGCGTTAGTTAAGCGAATTCTCCAGAACGAGCCGAAATGAAGTTCGGTTATGGTTATATCGAGCGAATGCAAACAAGTCACGTCCTTAAGGCCTATATTTTGTTAGGCTCCTTCGATTTATAGACTTAAGGGTAGGAAGGTTTTTGTAAAGGGCTGTTAGTTCTCCGCTTTTATCTTTTGTTTCGGCTCCAGAAATTTAATTAAGTAAAGAGAATTAAAATCTTATACGAGAATTTTAATATGCGGAACGTCTGAAATAAATACAGAAGGCCAAAATGAAATAAAAACAAATCTTTACGAACCATTAATTTTCAAAAAACAATATTTAAATGTCAAAGGTATCATACATATTCGCATATAAACTAACATTAAAAAGACAATGAGCAATTCTTAATTAAAAATACCTATTTTACCGTTGAAATGATATGAAAGTACAAGTATATATATGTACTACTTTTTGAGTTATTTTAGATATGACGGCATTTGATATTAAATACCCCACTATTCTACATCTTTCAATATCCCGCATATAGTACGATTTAAATGTGAAGCAAAATCTGATAATTTAGTTAAGCTTCGGTGTTCTTAGGTAACGATTTAATTAATGATTATAGGAATATTGCAATTATTTATTATGATAAATTAATTACAATAACTTCAAACATTAGATGTTAATGGGGAAGCCCGCCGAGGACAGCACTTAAGCTTTCTGGAGCTCGTTGTACAGGGTGTCTGGATTTCATTGTATTTGTGGGGCCTTTCATTTATTACTGCAGTTAACCCCGCGACTAACTATTCGGTTCGATTCGTTAATGCGATTCGTCAATTCACATGCATTAACGCGATGCGTTGGCGCATTAAGGAAGTGGCGATTACATAAAATATCATACCTAGCCATAAAATTACTTTTCGTTTCATTTGTTTCAAAATGACAGAGATGTTTTGATGTTTTTCTGTTTATTTTGAGTCTGAGTTAGTCTCAATTTGAGTTATAAATAAAAAAGACTTTTTCTGTTTAGAAAAGTGCCACATGGTACGCATTTATTACATTTCTAATAGAAATTCGCAAATAGCATGTGAATCTGCAGGAATACTCTGAAAGGCGACAAACCCATTTTTCTTATTTTGCAAGACTTTTAGCACATCATGACGGTTTCAAAAAAGTAAGAGAAATATACGTCGAGCAAATTGAAGACGAGTTGGAAAAACTAAGACTCTTAAATCACATGGATACAAACCGTACAAAATTAATGTAACCCAGAAGTTAAGACCTGGTGATTCCGAAAGGCGCCTAGAATTTTGCCCTTGGCATATAAATAAACTACAAAAAAAGGAAATATTTTACAAAAGGCAGTTTGGTCGGACGAGTGTAGTTTTTCCACGTCTGGAATTTTTAACAGTCACAATGAACATGAGTAATAATGTATCGCAACAATGAGTAATAATGTATCGCAACAAGATAACTGGCCCAATTTATATTGGAAGGTCACCTTATATTACAAAAATAAAGGGATTTAATACAACAAAAAATAATGGAAGCTCTATCGGACGGACCATTAAGACAACAAGACAACTATGATGGCAACAAGATGATGCTCCTCTCCCTAGTGGAACAGTGAACAACTGACAAGTTTTAATAACTTATTCCCTGGCAAATGGATTGGGAATTAAGGTGTTGTACGCTGGCCATCCAGAAACCCGGACCTAAACCCATTAGATTATTATCCCTGGGTTTTTTTGCAAAACCGTTTATACAGGAATGTTGTTATATTTGCTACTAGTAGTAGCAAGAATTAACTGTGGACTAAAGTAGCCAAGGGGTATTTGGTGGTAAGTCTACACAGAAAAAAAAGAAATGGCGAATAACATAAATTCAGTAACTACCCCAACAACTCGCCAAATTGTTTCGCGGTATTACTTCACTTCAGAAAGCTTATTTCTAATAACTAGGACTCAGCACGTCTTTAGAAATACTTGTCTCTGAGACAATGAAATCAGAAGAAACTATTAAGTCACATAAGGATACCCTAAATAAAAGTAAACTTTAAGATAAAGACTTGAATACTACTAGTAATTATACTTTTTTCGATAAATTATTATAAAAAAGGACAACTTTATTTTAGCTGAAATGTAATATATTACCTCATGAGCTGATTCCGCAAGCTTGTAGAAAAAATAATGTTTCTAAAAAGAACTTTTTTTACAACTTAATAACTTTTTAATTCACCAGATTTAAGTTACATTTTGGTATATTATGTATACGATCCTTCTCAAAATAAAATTGGTATTAATGTTTTAACGTTATACGGCGGACCAAAAATATTTTGATGAATCTGAGTTTTGGAAATATAATTTAATTTTTGGCTCTCGACAAATTAGCATTTTTTGAGATCTTCTGGAAAACAGTATTCCTTTTGAACATTGGCAACAGATTTTGTTATTTCCTCGTAATCGGATTTAGATATAAAAAAGGGAGAAACTAGTAAATTAAAAGGTTTACAAATGTGTTTTGAATATGTGCTACTTAACTATTGTAGAAGTGGTGTTTAAATTAACCACATTGTCTAATAAACCTCATATTCTATAGGAGAGTGGGTTTAGGTCTGGGCTATTAGATAGCCAGTTATGGTTATATAATTATTAGTATTTTTTTTCAATTTTGGGTACACGTGTAACAAAATATTTCTCTGGTAAACCAGAATTAATTTTTAATGTCTGTTTTTTCTTGAACAGACATGCCAAAAGGCACAACTACACATGCAGAGAAAAGGTTCCCTAACGGTACATGGTATTTTTATATCAACATTCTGCAAAAGCTTCTAGCATTTTGTAGCATCTTATCTTTAACAATCAGAGTAAGTTTTTGACAGTAAATTTTACTTTAAAATTTCACTGTTAAAACAGAACGCTCAGATGCTCTTTTATTTTAGAATTTTTTCGACAACCTACTACTTTCTCTGAATGCAAGGTCTAGATAATCCTCTGCACGAGCTGTTTGTTATGTATTTGCGGTTCCCAAAGTAATGATGAGTCAAATGATCCATTTGTATCTATAAACAAGTATTTTCTTTGTGGAAAATAAAATTAACACAATTAAACATTAACCTTTTGTCATATATATAACTCAAAATTGAAGAAATTATTAAAAATTATACGTTCCAACAGAACGGTATAAAGATCACAATCAATTTACGTGATTTGGGCTGATTTTATTACACCCCATAACTGGCCACTTGACAAATCGGACCTAAACTCAGTTGAATAGAATATTTGGGGATTAGTAGAAAATATTGATCGTTTATTTACCAAAGTTGAGGAGCTGGAGGCTGGAAATAATAGCAAGAGTTTTTTCAAGATGCTATTGTCGCATTCATAGAACCTAGGAGAATACAAGAAGTGGTAAACACAGTCATATGCATAAGGTATTTTTGTAATCTTTTAATTTAGTATACCCTCTCGTTTTTTTTTTATATCTACATCCGTTGATATTAATACCGCAAATGTTGATTGATTGCAATGAAAATTCGATTATGATGAAATAAAAAAATTTAGCTAAATCAATGTTCAAAAACAATACCATTTTTCAGAGGGTCTCAAATAATTCTTCTTAATTTGGCGAAAGTCAAAAATTAAATTTTACTTTTACAACGACACTAAAAACCTGGATTCTTTAAAATCAACATATATGTAGTCCATCGTGTAACATTTAAAAAATCAAAATTGTTTTGAGAAGTGTCGTATACACATTATGGTCGGCTAAAAACCAAAAAAGTTATTAAAGTGTCAAAAAGACACTACTTTAATTTGGCCCACAGTGTATATTCAATAATTAATCAATTACATTTAGATCACTCGCGGGGTACAGACGAATCCTTTGTATCATTACTCATAAAAACGGCCCCGTATTGTTGCTTGTAGTTGTGAGTCGGTTAAAAATAGCTTGAATTGCAAATTCCTTACACAGGCGATTTTACCAAACTTATTATATAACATAGTATTTCTTGTTTTTAATGATTTGCTTTTATTTACATTACACAATATCCTTCTATGTTTTTCCCCTTATGAGTTCGAGTTGAAACTTTTGAAATATATTTTTTTAGTATGTATTTGAAATTTCTTCATTTCTAACTTTTTGTGTATATTCATTAAAATCGTCATGATTTTTCTAAGTTAAATGACAGCCGAATCCAAAAAATAAAATTTAATTAAATATAAAGGCTTTAGTTTACAGATATTTATTTCTAATTAAGTTTCCATATTTTTAGAACTTCATGGTACAAAACTTCAAACTAAAAACTTTAATCTTATATTAAATTGGGATTTTTTCTAAAAAACTCGTCCCACTCCAGAACGTTTTCGCAGGGCCATCTCATTAGCTCCTCCCCTTTGGTGTATTTTGTGCACCAAGTGCCACTCTCGTCTTTAAGGATGCTGCTGACGCCCCCAGAACATTCACATTTTGGTAATTTTGGCATGTTGCAAGGCATGACGTGAAATTGGTCTAGAAAAAAATCAGATTTATTCTTTTTAAGCTAAATTACTAAGGGTACGATGTTAGAAGCAAAAAATCACATATTTAGGAAATCGTGAAAAATTACAAGATTGTAGTTAATTCAATCGATTGATTGTTGCAATTGGGAATCTAAAAATTAGTTTAAGTTTTGCGTTTTTTATTTTTACAATTTTGTAATATAAATTAATTATTACCTTTTGAATTGTGATTTAAACTGCTTTTTCTTATTTTCAAATAGTTTTTAATTCTATGGAAATAATAACTTATTTTTATTAACATTTCTTCATAGTTGTTCTAACATTCAATACCATTTTTGCCCGTTAAAAAGAAAACTAAAAACAAATAAATGTATAACAACAAAAATACAAACTAATCTACTAAGGAAGCATGGATAACTATTTAGGCGTGTACATTTACATACACAAAAGTAAATTATTATTTTTTTGGAACTTAAACAAAAAAATCTGTTATATTATAAATTTTAAAAGTAATTTTATTATGTGTAATATATACAATATTTATAAAAAACTGGTGGGTAATAATATATGTTTATCATAATACCAACAGTAATATAATATTTGAAAGGTCACATATGAAAGGAAAAATTTAATCAACATGGTAGAATATAAAATTGGAACCCAGCGACACCCAGTAAAGGATATATAAAAATAATTATGATAAACCTCGACTATACGTTGGAGGCCGCCATTTAGCCCGTAGAAGTCTTTAGATCAACTTCACCTTAATATTTAATTGTCTAATTGGAATTTAATCAGTCCTATAACCGCCTCTGCCTAAAATAACGTTACTTGTACGAGGGCTAGCAGAGTTCATTACCACTTATAAAAAATTGCGTGACTTGAAGGACAAATTATGTGAAATATATGCTTAAAAATGCTGCATCTCTATATATTTGAATAGTGTGCCAAAGGCCTAGTTAGATTACGTCTAAAATATGGTAAATTAAACAAGCGGCAGAAGGCTAATCTTATAAAATCCTTTAAAAAGTTTTAATTCTAGATTCTTGAAAAAGGGTAACGGAGCTGGGGAGTCACGATATAACATCCTAGGAGGGATGCTCAGCGTTCTTGAGAAGGTACTAGCTCTGAAATAAAATATGATATTTTTCCCATAGAAGAACAACGTTCTTCTATACCAATATAAGACAAATATTATAAAATGGGGTAGACTACAACGATGGTACTTTAATTAACTTTCCATGCCATTGACTACGATTCAAAAAAACGAAGAGAAAAAGATAATGGGTACCAAACCTAGTTCTTCATATATAAAATCTAGAGCCGGTTTACGTAGTGCGTATCATTATGTTTGCAATTGAAACAGGTATTTTCAATTATACCATAATAACCAAAGTAAAGTCGTTTTAAAGTAAGTGATAATATAAAATAGAACAAACTCGCATGAACTTAACAACAAAATCAACTATATAAATAACTAACCGAAATAAAATAGCCAAGTTTATAATGATTTGCATAAGGCAGTTGTCAATATTTTAAGATATATTTTTGCACCTAAAAATGACTTGTTTATATTTTGGAGCTTTTCTATATACATGGACAAAAACTTCGATTTAACAATAAAATATGTTATCTTATTAACACTTCACTTTTCACAAAAAAAACACTATTTTGTTTAAAAATTACAATTAAAAAATCAAAGATCAAACTAACATTATACCGTGTAAAAATTTAAATTCTAATTAATTGTCTGTTGTTGATTTTACACTATGGTTTTGGTTTCCGCTGACCTTTGTACTTATGTGATGGTGGGAATGTCGTCGAACGGGGTAGCCGACACTCCTGGTTAACGACGGTTATGGGAAACCAGGATGACAGCTCCTTTTTTCATTAAAAATTTGGTGCCTTGCAACAACTTTTATAGATGCTTCCAACTTCTCAATAGACTTTTGTCCTATAATGTCTGTTAGATGAATTCTGACCCGTCCCTTGGGGACTTTCTTAATTGCGTTAGTA
The DNA here is from genome assembly GCA_030620095.1 of Kuschelorhynchus macadamiae. Taxonomy (NCBI): domain Eukaryota; kingdom Metazoa; phylum Arthropoda; class Insecta; order Coleoptera; family Curculionidae; genus Kuschelorhynchus; species Kuschelorhynchus macadamiae. The sequence continues at coordinate 1,218,166 of JAUTXW010001917.1, read as the reverse complement.
TTGAACTACTTGGTTCCAGATTTAGTGGTGGCAGATCATTCCCTTCTCTGGGGCTGAGTCTCCAGAGTATTTTGCGCCGACATTTACATCAAAGGTATAGGGTTGCTAAGGCAGCAACCAATGTGATAGTTAATATGGTGAACCAATCGACCTGTTTGATTACGAAAAGTTGCTTAGGTCTTCTGTGTCTATTTTACTGAGCGGTAATGGTTTCAGTTCTGGAGGTGAGTCGTTCCGGGAGGTGTTTGCAACAATCATAGGGAATTGTGAAAGGAGATAGGAGATGATCATCATCTCGCGCAAAGTACTTTTGTGTCGTTGATATATGATAGAAACCTGTTCTATTACGTAGTATAGAGATAGGTATACACGATGTAAGGTATAGGTTTGCGGTTCAATTAGTGATATCTTAAGAACAAAACAACTTAATTATTTGTTTGTTAAGCTTCTAAAGTTTCGATATTGAGCAACATTTGAAGTACATATGGATAGAGCTAAACTATTTTTTGAGAGTATCGCATGATTTCATGAAGAGAGGTGGCCAAATTTCATGGGATAATTATTAATCTATGTAAGATTCCTAAACGTTCAAAAGTAATAGCATTTAGAATGTCATTAAGAAGGTTCTCAAAAATACGTAGCCCTCCATTAAGTCTAAGCAGAATCTAAGTTGCCTGTAGTTGACTTCAAAATGCTGCCTATACCACTGATTAAACCGCGTTTGGATCCAAATGCATAGTTTTTTGTAAGTGTAACTTCTCTAAATTTTTGTTTGACAGAGCCAGAAATTTATGTTAGGAGGTTGATTTCGGTATGCATATTAATTTTGAAAGCGGCCGTTTAAAGTTAAGGATCATCAAGCATATCAGTCATATTGGAGAATTTTTTGCCATTGCTTTAAATAGCTTCTCAAGAAGATTCTATTTCTGTATAAACTAAAATTGTCCATTTGTCGCTTGAGAGTCTGATGATATTTTTTTAATATTTCAATGGTTTTATTGATAGATGTAAGCTGAAATTGGGAGGCCGTCTTTGAGATCGACACGAAGAATCTAAAAAATATTAGATTAGTCGTAAAAAGGCCTTAGTTTATCAAAATTTGATTTTGAAGATTGTTTTTTCGATAGATTTTTGGCAGTGCATTTTTGTATTATTATAGCAATAGGTGTGTTTACGAATGTCGAACTTTTTTTTTATCAGATATTGGTTAAGCCTGCGTAGACTTTGTCAGTTGATCTCTAGACTTGGGAATATAGTTACTAACAGAATATTCAAAGAGATGTTGGGGTTTTTTAGCGTCTCAATAATTTCAAGAGGTTTACCAAGGTTATGGTTTTTTTTATAAATTTTCACATTTTGTTATATTTCACACTTTTTATTAAATTCTCAAGGTTTCTCTCAATGGTTAGACCATGCTAATTGTGCTTCTCTTTTGAATGGTTAATCGTTTTGTTTGTTCTACGGTGTAAGTTACTTTTTCCGGAAAGGTGTTGGCCTATTATAATGGCAATCTGGTCTTGATCAGGAGTTTTTACGATATTTTGATTTTAACAGCTTTGTTGGAGTAAACAAATGAATGAATTTCCAAAACTGGGAGTAAATTATTTTCGACACAATGTGTCAGATCAAGTTTTCCATAAATTTAAATAAGGCATAAAAGAGATGTTGGACACATCATCATAATGTGACGAAGGGACTACATACAAGCTTTGTTGTCGAAAGGTCACTATATTTTTGTGACATTTGCCTAGAAGTTTGTAGATCGAATTTTAGAAAGTCTATAACTGATTTTGTTTTATCTGTTATTAGTTGTAGTTCGTTTTGACTATCGTCTTCTGGCGCGGATTTTTCTTTGCTAATTGACGGTACGTTACGTATGTCGTATTTGGTTGATTTTTATTCGAGACTGTGCATCGACATTTTTATTAATTTTGCCGATTTTTATTAAGAAGAACCATGTAAAGGGTTGATGGTGTGTAATGAGGGCAAACTTTTAACCGAAAAGATAGGATGCTTAATAGCCCTGCATAGCTAGTAGCTCTCTTTCTATATTTAGATCCTTTTCTATGGGGCCTTGAGAAAGAAGCGTTCTGATGGCAAAGGCATTTGCAACGGTAGTCAGGATGCAAGTTTTTTCGAAGTTGAGATATAGTAGAATTGGTTTGAAAACAAGGGCTTTCTTTGAATCGTTAAAGGACGCTGAACATTCTCAATCAAAATCTTTCTGTAGGAATTTTATTAGTGGTTTTGAAGTCTTGACAAAATTGAGTATGAAGCACCTATAATACTTTGCTAAACCCAACAAGAATATTATGTGCTTTGGAGTTGTAAGTATATGGAATTTCTAAACACAATCAAGTTTAGAAAGAATCGGTTTTTCTTTATCTTTGGTAAGGAGATGGACGAGATAAGCAGGTTTTTAAATTAAAAATTTACATTTATCTGGCCAGATTTTCAAGTTAACCTTGCGAAGACGCTTAAAGAATTCTGTTAATCTGTTGTTCATGAATCGTCGGGAGTAGACGATTGTATCGTTCATGTAGATTAAACACCGTCCGTTTTGAATGCGAAAGAGAATGTTTCGGATGAACTCGTAGTATCCATTTTCACCAGAAAAGGCTGTTTTGCGAATATCTTTTGGGTCTGTCTGGATTTGGTGGAACCCTGAGTCTAAATCGAGAGTCATGAAGTACTAATTCCTGATCTAGGAGGTCTTAAATATTCGATAGCGGGTACTTGTCGACAGCACTGAGCTCATAAAGTTTACGCTAATCAATTATTATTAGTTATTTAGGTATTCCAGACCGGTCGATGTTTTAAAGGACTACTCAGACAGGAAAAAACCATAGAAAAGATGAAAGACGTATGATGCCTTGACATCACACAATATCACAACGTCTGTGTTGCTACCAAAAGCGCACGAAGACCGATGGGCAACTGACAACTCCCCACCCACTATGCAATATTATGGATTGTTAGAAGTGTAAATAAAATGTGTTGCCGATAATGTAAATTCCATAACTTTCAATTTTCTTGTCGGTCATTCATTTGGCAACGCAGGGAGTGGGTTCGATTCTCCCTCAAGGGCAGACTTTTTCACTTTCCACTGATTTTAAATTAATATTTTTAATTGACCTATGCACTTTGGTTTCTCTTTGCCAATCAACAAACATTTTGTTTTAATATTTTCTAATTAAAATACTAACATTAAATAAAAGTAATAACGAGACGAATGTCTTACCTAATGCAACACATTGCAGTCCCGATTCGCCTATTTCCGCTTGATACTCTTCCCAGCATTTACACGACGAAGTTGAAATTATTTTTGCAGGTTGAACAATAGTGCATATTAAACTTAGTGAAAATAATGTAAACCATATCCTGAAATCAAAGAGGTATGTAAATACTAATATGTTAATAGTTAAAAAAAAACTTATATTTTTATTACCTTTTACAGTACAGGTTTTTGTTTATAAGTGCAACCCACTATTAACTTTCTCATTTATACAGATATAAAAAAAGTTAAATATAAAAGTTTTTCTGGAATCAACATCAACTTCGTTTTTTTTTTTTAGTGAAACACATTGTATATTATCGACTAGAATAAAAGAGTTTTTTATCCCGATTCCAACGATATATGAATGTTTTTGAAATATTTCGATTTAAAATGTCATTAGTTGGCAATGACATCTGACGAAATTACTATTTTATTATCTAAGTTTCCCAGAATTTTTTTAGTCGTCATTACAGCTAAAATTAAAATTAAAAAAGTTAACCTGTCTTTGCTGGAATTCGAACCCAGGACCTCTTTCGTCTTTAGCGAAGAGCTCAACCAACTGAGCCACGAAGACAGTTCAACCCCATAATACGACAATTTCACTATTCAATTTTATTAAAATAAAATGCAAGCAAATAGCAACAACTAAATAACACTTCTAACGGGAACCCTTATTATGATCTTAATATGATGTGGTTTCGAGAGATTTTTCATTTATTATTATTTTAAATTTAAATATTCTTTTTATTAAATAATACAAATTTAAATGACATTGTTTTACAAACTATATATTACAATTACTATTTAAATTTTGAATTGTTCAAAGTGGTCCCCATTTTCTATTATGTAACGCTTGTAAGCTCGCTTAAGCTTTTCCGCAGCCTCATTAATTGAATCTTGATTTTTCTGTGTTTAAAAGCAGAACTTCTCGAGTTACTGTATTTTCAATTTCCTGAAGCGTCAGTTGCTGAAACGAATTCACCTTATCTTTTAGATTACCCCATAGAAACGTATCCAAAGGTGTCAAGTCGGGACTGTGGGGTGGCCATCTTATAGTCCCAAATTTTCCAATCCACAAAGGAAATCTATTGGCTAAAAAATTTCTCACAGCAACAATATTATGTGGTGGAGCACCGTCCTGCTGCCAAACCACATCATTTAGGTCGAGGCCAGGAAATGTTTGAAAAGAATCGCCATAATTTCATGTAAGAGATTTAAATATCTCGTACCTGTCAGAGTGCCATTGTAAAAAATTGAACCTATTATTTCCTTATTATGCCACACCACACATTAATTGTTTGAAGGCCAGAAAATTTTATTTGCCTTGTTAAAGGCAAATAAAATTTCTAGATCCGTCAGTCCATAAAACGTTATCAAAAAAAAATTTCGTCAGCATTTAGCCTTTCCATCATATTTCGACAGAACTCCAACCTCTTTTGTTTTCGTCAGTAAGAAATGGAACTTTTGTAAATTTATAAGGGTAATATTTATGCTTTTTTAAGGTTGAATGAATTTTCCAAGAGCTTAAATTTAGGGTTCTCTAAAACAATAAACAATATATTTGTAAAAAGAGGATATCCAAAAAACCTTGTTATCCTTGAAATTGGAGTAATAGTCCACAAAAATTAAAAATGAAGTGTAGTAAAGTTTTTTATAAAAATTCTCCTTACGAGATAACAAGCACCATCGGCGCAACCAAAATTTTTCCTTGGCAGGGTCAACTTAAAAATAAATAAATTTACTTAGGGTTTTATGAAGTTAGTATTTAGTTTTTTTAATTTGTGGGTATTTTGTTTTATTTATGGGTATCGTTAAAAACACAGACAAACGTAAATACAGTGCTGGAACTTTGACACACATAATGAAAGTTTTAGGGCTATTTTTAAAAATTACCATTTTTAAAACTTTAAAAAGCATTTAACTGCGGTTTTCTACAAATAAGAAAACATTTTATGGTTTATAAGCGCTTTGAACTCTATTTCAATTTAGCGGTCTTAGTTTATATAATAATACAATGCAATTTTTTCAAATTTCATATCTGCCCTATTTTTTTTAATGTTTTCTGATTTTTATTGATTGTGGGACAATCAGTAGTTCAAAAGTAAAAACTATATAGGAGGTTTTTTTAATAATTACCGTAGTTGCAAAATAATTAAAATTTTACTAAAATGGTTATTAGAAGAAAATGATTGTATTATTTAATAGGGCATTTGCGGACACATATTTATGGAATATTTTCTTATTAGAATAATCCAAGGATTCACTCTTTCACTCCTCACAATAGTTTTACACGATTTATACATTCAAAAACTATAATTACACAAACTTTCAGAGCTGTAATCAATGGTTTTATTGATTAAATATATACATTATGATTAAAAATAAACGTATGAGTCCGCCCGCCACTGCTTCTCTCCCCGGGATGGACTTTTGGCTGCAACCTTGTTTGCTGATCATCTAGTAAGGAGCGTTTTTTACAAAAAAAATATTGCACCTTTACATTTATAATATTTGTAGCGTCAGCTCTCCGTCTTTATTAAAACTAGAGAGAAAAAAAATGCCGATACCAAAAGACCAAAACGGTACCCTTTCCTTGAAAATATAACAAAATATTTACTTCCGTGTCTCTATCACGTTCGTTTGCCAAAATCAATCGCTGCTTTCTTTTGAATGAATTAGTTGCGGTTACTTTATCATATAATCGTTTAAATGTGTGGTAATTTGGTGTTACCCTCTCTGGATATAATCTCCACTTGCGCTCTTTTACGATTATAACCACATTTAATAAAAACTTCATAAATTTGCCTTTTTTCTTCTTCGGTGTAAACCATGATTAAAATTTAAATCAAGTAATATTTTAAAATTAACGTAGAGAGTGAATTTCAAAAATATTTAATTGTCATTCTTTTATAATTCAAGTTTAATGTTTTAGTTTTGTCAAAGCCAACTACGAAATAAGCAAAAAATATTACTTATTATACTATATTATTAATGTTTCGAATACCAATACTACAGAATTATCAACAAAAAATATTAACAAACCTTATATCCTTATGATCGGGATGTTTCAGCCGTAAATATACAGAGTGTAGTATGAGAATAATATTAATAATACATATATTAATAATAATATTATCCAAGCGTCATTACCAACTACTGAAAATCTAAATCGAAATATTTCAAAAACTACCAAAGCAAATATTAATAAACGTATATCGTTGGAATCGGGATAAAAAATTCTTTCATTCTAGCCGATAATATACAGTTTGTTTCATTTGAAAAACAAAGTTGATGTTGATTCCAGAAAAACGAAACATCCTGTATATCTAAAAACTACATCATAAAAAAAGTTGTTCAATTTAAAGAAACTTTTATATTTAACTTTTTTTTGTATCTGTATAGATGAGAAAGTTAATAGTGGGGTGCATTTATAATCAAAAACGTACATGCTTATTAGCGCCTTAAAAATCTTCATATATGCTTTGACTTATTTTTAATAGATATTTTTATGTATTTTTTAGCATTTTTTAGGTACCAGAAACATTTATTATCAATCTAATTGTACTATATTTTATTCATTTGATTTCTGGATTGCCCCAAAATTAAAATATACAGTTTTAATAAAAAAGATTTAAACATTAAAATAAAACTAAATTTTCGTGGTGGGGTTACCGCTTTAAACCAGCAACTTTTCTGTTAGGTATTATGGAATTTTTTGCAAACATTCGTTCTTACATATTGTGATTAAAAATCTGTAAATATTTATTGAGTATTTTCATGGTAGTTTTTTTAATAACGGATTAAAAATTATTTTCATTGAACGGAAGCTTTCACAACTTTGGTCAATTAAGAAATCATGGTTCTTGGGATTAGACCTTGTCAAATTGGAATTACTATCCGACGTTTCGCCTTCGATTGCACGAGGCATCTTCAAGGATCTTTACTCCACGATATCTGAACACTGAATGAGCTCCAAGAGATTCAGGCGGGCTTTTATACCCGACTTGTGCTCGCCGAACTGTGACCCTGTGTTAAGATCGATTTCCACGTGTGATGTAGACCGTAACCCGTATCTCTATTGAAATTTTTTGTATGTTTTAATATTTCAACAGATTCTCTAACTTTTCGTTTATAAAAACCTGGAACCGATGCTAGAACTTTGGTTTCCTTTAGACTTATGAAATGGCCAGTGTTATGCTGGTGTTCAGCTACAGCAGATTGAACAATTGTTTCTTTTTAATACATCGTTCATGTTCCTTAAGTCTAGAAAATATTGAGCGTCCTGTTTCTCCCACATACGCTTCGCCACAGGAGCGAGGAATTTTATATACTCCTTCTGTTTGGAAAGGTACAAGATATTTCGGAGATCGCAAGTATTGTCCAATCTTCTTATGTGTATTAAAGATTGTACATATGTTGGACCGCCGAAGTAATCGTCCTATTTTGTCTGTACTGCCATGTATGTAGGGAAGAACAACACTACCTAATGGTGGCTCTTTATCATTCTCATTCTCCTCAAAGGCTTCCATAAAGATATTCGCGACCAAGGTGATAGAGGAGATCTCATAGCTGCCCCTGAAGGTTGTTCATAAAAAGTTCTTCCCTACATACATGGCACTACAGACAAAATAGGACGATTACTTCGGCGGTCCGACATACGTACAATCTTCAATACACATAAGAAGATTGGACAATGCTTGCGATCCCCGAAACATCTTGTACCTTCCCAAACAGAAGGAGTATATAAAATTCCTTGCTCCTGTGGAGAAGCGTATGTGGGAGAAACAGGACGCTCAATATCAACTAGACTAAAGGAACATGAACGATGTATTAAAAAGAAACAAATTGTTCAATCTGCTGTAGCTGAACACCAGCATAACACTGGCCATTTCATAAATGTAAAGGAAAGCAAGGTTCTAGCATCGGTTCCAGGTTTTTATAAACGAAAAGTTAGAGAATCTATTGAAATATTTAAACATACAAAAAATTTCAGTAGAGATACGGGTTACTGTAATGTAGACCATTACACATGGAAATCGATCTTAACACAGGGTCACGGCTCGGCGAGCACAAGTCGGGTATAAAAGCCCGCCTGAATCTCTTGGAGCTCATTCAGTGTTCAGATCTCGTAGAGTAAAGATCCCTGAAGATGCCTGGTACAATCGAAGACGAAACGTCGAATAGCAATTCCAATTTGACACGGTCCAATCCCAAGAACCATGATTTCTTAATTATTTTCATTGTTTATTTTCTAACAAGTTTACTAGTGGCTACATAGTATTCTTTCAATCAAAGTATTTAGGTCAATCTTTTTTCGTAGGTAATAAAAAATAATGTGACTAAAATTCACTTCTCGGATTCTCATTGCTTTGGATTTAAATTAATTACACTTTTTCAAAAACAAGATAGATATTATATTTTATGCCATCATTTATTTAAAATGCGGCTGAGCTCTTTTTAGCATAAATTGTCCGTTTTTCTGAATTAAAAAACCTGGTTCATCTAAATAAATGGATCGTACGAAAATAAAAAATACTCCCATTTTTACTGAAAGTAATATAAATCAGGTAAATATTTCCCATTTTTTTTAATAACGAAGAAAACTCGATATATGAAAAGGGCAATCAGGTTCGTCGTTTAAATTTCCAACTACTCTCGTGTCGTTATCACCAGTATGAGTTTATTTTTGGCAAACTATTGGAGAAATACTGTGTTATTGCATTTTTTCAAAAGAGATTTAAACACTTTTTATGCTATTAGTGAATCTAATAATATGAAACGTACCTCAAATAATATATTTAGCAATAGATTGAGGAGGAATTATAGAATATTTTCATTTAGAAATGCCACCATTAAGAATTAAAAAAAAAATAATTGTTTAAAATCTAAGCAAAATAACAGTTAACTTGATCATTTTCACTTCTCCATGTAAACAAAAAAGTTGTTTTATGCAAATCCATTGATCCATCCATCATTGATAACCCTCTAACTTAATTTATATTTTCAATATTAAATAGTTTAGGTAAGGCCAGAGTGAGTTTCCCAGAACTCTACTTGACAATTTTGACATGAGAAGAGAAATGATATTTTTCATTTCCGAAGAGGAAACTACGACTTGATTTACCAAAAAAAAGGTAATTACTTTATTTTAGCTATAAGTAAAATTGGCTCTGGGGGGGATGGTTTACCCGCCTATCCGAAAAATCCTTACTTTATACTATTTCTATTATTTTAGCTTAAATAAAAGTATCTTTGGGGGGGGTTCTTAACCCCCCCAGGTCACTGGTACAACATACAGAAAAAGGTAACCTCATTAGAAAACAAATACGAAAACTGTATAACACGTTGTGTTTATTATTAGGAACCACATTGGCCATTGACGTGCCAGATTTTGTGGTGCCCTAAAATGATTACAAAATATTACAAAGAGACTAAATGTTGATAAATAAAGTTAAAAAATGATGCACCTGAGAATGCAGCTTAGGTAATCTAATGCAAAACAACTGGTTGTAGACAAATATAAAAACAAATTAAAGAACAATGTAACCCAAATTTAAACTCAGAGGCCTAAACAAAAACTATATAAGAGGAAAATGTGTGATCTTAAAACACTAAATTGGAGAAAAGCTGGTAATCCATTTATAAAAACGTGAACAATATTCACAGAAACTTAAGGCACAAACTTTAGAAAGCTAGTAATTTCTAAAGTGGATATTGGATGGTTTTCATGCTATATATATGAAGACCTAAACTTAAAGCGATTTTATAAATTTGGTGTTTTTTTTACATAAAACATGAGCTTGTCAAGTACCTACTACCGTGGCGGATCAAAGACACAAAATCAAAAAATCCTAAATATCTGACTTGTTTATATGGAAATGCCCAATATGACAAAAAATCTCAAATGGACAAGATAGTGAAAGTAATGAGTAAAATAAAAATTATTATGCGAATGTCTTCTAGTATAACCGGGAACATTTCTGGATCAAGATGGAAGCCCGAAGAACTAATAAATATAATTTAGCTAAACGTAAAATCCTTGAACTTGATCCATGTTAACATAAGAAGTTTACTACTTAAACTTTGATAGACTTTTAGTTTTAATGCAAACTTTAAATCTCACATATTGTGGTATAGTAGTTTAATCTTTTTTTAGATTTTTTTTTTAATTTTAGCACTCTATATCTCAAAAACTAAGGCCTTTCGAACTTATATTTATATGAATTTTAGTCCTAAAATGGACCAAAAAAGGATATCCTGCATATATAAGAATAATATAAAATTTTAAATGTGTGTACATTTTTCTAACTAACGTCTAAAAGGTTCAGAATATTGTGTTAATGAAAGAAACCAAACATAAAATGAGGAATCTGATTGTCTAAATAAAAACAGCCAGTGAAGTCGCAGTGAAAAATTCCGGGGAGTGTAGGTTAAAGGGAGCGCGACCTGTAAAAAAGTAACACCCGGTCAATTTTTTTGTAAAATTTATAACTCAAAAACGATGATATGATATGATTAACTGAAAAGAAAAGATAATGATGCAAATAACTACTGATCCATTATTTTTATACTGATTGTTAGTCTACTACTATATGGCTTGCTCAATTACATCTAATAATCCTTACAATTATGGAAGTAAATCAGACAAAATATCTGGGTATTATAATTAATTTTAACCTGAAATAGGTCTAGCAGATTCAGTATTTATGTAAAAAAAAATATATTTCTAATGCGCACATTTCACTTATTAAGAGAATTTATGAATAGAAAACTGCTTATAATGTTATGTAAATCACTGTCATCAAGTCCTCTTTGGTATGGAATACGGTGAGGGCCGGAACATATAACCTTAGAGGAAGAATAAAAATAGAGTTCGTTATTTACATATTCAGCCACTGCCAAGATTACCTCACAGCCAAGCCTAGCCAGGAACACCAATGTTTATACCAATTTATATTACGGTGAATATGTTTAAACATGATGCAATAAAATTTTTATACAAAAAATAGTAATGTATTTCCAGTATTAGTTTCTAAGCAGTATAAAGAACTTTTATTGCAAAATAGTATAAAATACAAACTAAAATATACAAAGCCTCAGATCAGATTTCACCAGTAACAAGAGTTTTAGTTAGCTATGGCAAACCCGATCGACAACTCCACGTATTAGACTATCCAACTGTGGTATTAGACCATCCCACTTTCATTGACAAGGGATCCTTATAGTAAAAAAGTATAATAGTCTACAGTAAACATTGTTACAGGGTCACGTGACCGGCGGAGCTTAAAAACCAATAGCGGGTCGTGGAACCACAATAAATTTTACCATTAAAGAAATTAATTTGCCAAAAAATATTTTTTTAGCATCATTACTGCATGTGTTTTAATGTATTATTGTGTATTTGTTGATATGGCTCAAATCTTCTAATTATATGTTGCCTTACTTCATGAAGCAGCGTTCTAAAGGTGCGGTGACATTAGAAGAACCTTATTTAATAAATAAGTTTTATTTACTTTATCTTGAACATTGCGAAACTAGGAGCTTTAGTTGACCTAACTATGGTGCGGCAATGTGACTTTGTAAAAAAATGGCCGTTTAAGTTTGGAATTTTCTTTTAATCACTAAGTAAACAGCAAGATTTCCTTTTCCAGGAAACATGTCTAATGGAAGATACCTGATTTACTTATTTATAATAGAACGTTTATTTCGTCGGGGGTCATGAGAGAATCTTCAGAAACAAAATGATCCAAAAAAGACTCTGAGGGGATTTTTTTGCCGATTACAATAGTTTTTCCTATCAGAGAATTGAAATAATTATAGAATATACCTCTACTATATTAAATTAGTCAAAGGGCATCTCACGCTCAAAAAAACGTACTGCGATTTCGAAAATCACTAGATTTTGGATGAAATCTGGGGAAATAATAAAGTTTCAGATGATTTCGCGCCTTTTTTTTATTTTCGCTTGAGTTGGACCAATTTTTCTCATAAGTGTTGTCAGGTAAAGGAATTTAAATGGTGATTATTTGGGTATTAAAAGTACAAATGTGTTCGTAAACATGTTCTAAACTGGTTAGAATTAAGGATTTAGGATATTGAAAATTAAAAAAAAATCTCTTATTTTTTAAATTTTGGCTGTTAACACAGAAAAACAATATGACAATTGGCTATTCTATTCGTATCTAATAGCGCGCGCTTTTTCTTACTTTCCTCGCAAGAAGAAAGTATTCTAGTTACAAAAAAACATGTTTTCTCAGTTCCGTCGGTTAGTCTGTATGTCTGTCCGCGACAAAGCTCAAGAACTGCTTACTGTCTATTTACTTCAAGTTTTGGTTAGAAATTAATAATCATATGATGATGACCTGGTAACATTTTGGTAAAAATCAAATATGGCTGAACGAAATGGCGGTTTGTTGAAATGTTAAAAAAATATTACTAAGAAGCTGCTTATCCATTTTATCCAAATTTTGCAGAAAAAGTAGGTTTGACAGGACCATCAACTGATAAGTTTTAGTACAAATTTAAAATGGCGGCCTAATAAAATATTGTGTGTCAATGCAGAAAACTACTACATCTGTTATGTTCAAATTATGCTCAAAAATCGAATATTATATACGGATGAACTGGTAAAAATGTTGAGACAAATTCAAAATGGGGGAACAAAACTGTAGCCTAATTAAATCTTTAAAAATATCTGAAAAAAGTACTTATCGGATTGATTGATTGATTGATGGCATCCCCATTTTCAATATTTATTACTAAAAATGTATGAATTGCTCACTTAATATCGATTTTTAATCAAATCTGTATAAATATTAAAATTCGCTCGCATTCTAGGAATAGCTACTCTCATTTTTTAAATATTTACTAAAAATATATGATATGTATTTATAAATGCCGAATTTTAATCAAATTTGCAAAAATTTTAAAATTAGTCTGCTATGGTGGTACCGCCATTTCTCAAATATTGACTAAAATTTCATAACTTTTATTCTTAAATACTTCTAGATACTGATATTTCAGCCGAATCTGTACAAATGACAAAATTCGTGTTTATTAAAAAAATTTTTAAATGCTGACACTTTTAAATTTTCCTAGGCACTGATTTTCAGTTTTGGCTACACAAGTAACAAAATTCGTTGGCCGTATTGGCGCCGCCATTTTGGATTTCTAAACGTTAACTAAAAAAAATCGGATTTTTTATATCCGAAAGTGTATGCATGTCAAATTTGAAAATAATCGGTAATGGAAGTGCTGAAAAATCCATTACAAGATTTGAAACAGACATACAAACATACAATTAGACAAATAGGGAGCTATAGTGAATAAAAGCGCGTTAAAGGCATTGATTTTAGTTTAAAACTCTAACACCCGTATTCACTAAAGAGGTTTAACTTTAGACAAGGTCTAACTTGACAGTTACAGGTTTAAGATGACATTTTCAAGAACTGAACAAATAATTTTTCTAAATGTCACAATTACAAAATGATAGTGATATAAGGCAAACATAACTAAAAACTAAAGTTTAATAATATAGAAACAACAAATTTCCTTTTAAACTTACCTAACTTAATGGTTTGATTTTAGATAGTGAAGTAAAGAAGAATTATCTCTTTGAAGTTTGTAAAAATACCTATTTGCCTTATTAAGGAATAGGTAAGAATCCTTCTTTTTGTCAACGATAATGAAGCATGGCCCATTTCTTCATTTTCGTACGTGAAATATTTTAACAGGTCGTCATTTTGTTTCGCCATATTGAATTCATACCAATATTTTACCAGCTTTTTTTATATCAGACGTAATTTTTGTGGAAAATTAAAGTTAATCGAGTAAGTGGATTTTTTAGCTATACCGGAACAGGCCGGCCGATCGACAGTAATGGAAAAACGTGAAGATCTGTAAAAACACCGAACGATAATTTTTTCACGATTAATGACGTTTCTTTATGCGGTAAGTGAAAACTCACGCCGTCACTGACATTCGTCAACAAATGGCCACGGCTTGGGCATGGACCATCCCCACTTCTTGTTTTATCGTAAACATTGTTCGATAGAATGTGAAAAATAGGGGAACCATGTTGGCGCATACTCCTAACGTGATTTATGATTGAGTTGTGATCTCTACTTTAATTCTTACTCTAAGCATATAACATTGATTTAGAGCCTCTAAAAGTTATTCAAAATAACATTGTTACAGTCTTGTTTAAAAAACCTAACTTATATTCAACAAATCTTTTTATGGTTTAAAAACTTGTAACATTAAAACAATATGTATAATTATGGTCTGTAACTTTGAACATAAAAAATCACATGGACAACTACGAATTTTTCATTGTTACAATATCAGAAGTATGACTAATAACCTTTTAAGTATTCTAGACAGTAAAAAGACAAATAATAAGTAAAAATCCAACAATTATGTAATACCTAAGTTGCTATTTCAAAAAAAATGTAAATATTTTTGTTGAAAATAACATAGAGTTATTCACTGTTATCTAGTTACTTAACTTTGTTATATACAGTTATATGGTCTAAGAAATTATTGATAAGTCTAACTTGCACATTATAATGAAACCCAGTCTGTAAAACTTTAATTAACGTGGAATGTGCCATTAATATGCCAAATGTATTGTAATATTTTATTTAGGTAAAGTGTCTGATATGCATTGCCAAACTGTCTCGTCAATAGAATAGTAAAGTATCCGTTGTTATCATTTTTAATAGCTTGACATAGCGATGGAAGCATACAGCACGCAGCGTTAAAATAAGTAGTTTTGGTGTACTAAAGGAACCTAAACAACGAATGCAAATCAATAAAACGATATAGCAACAAAAGATTTAGGTGTAGTTTATAAATGGTTAGCAATTTAGTAATTAATTCTTATTTATAAGTGTCACATTTCTAATTTATAATTTCACTAGTTGTTTTTCAAATTTTATGTTATTTAATACTGAAACAGTCTGGCATAATATATTGTTTAAATTACCAATACTATATTCAAAGCTATTTGTTAAGGTAAATATGCAAAACTTACATTTCTGATTCGTTTATCAAATATTGTATAAAACAATTTCACAGTCTCCGTTAAAATGTCTGTAAAGCACTACACATTTTCTCATACCGGTGGAATAAGTAAAATAATTATACACTCCATGAAGACCTCTGCTTGAATTTAAGCGCGCATTCAAGACATATGGACGTTTTCGCATTTGAACGTACTAACTGGTTTTACATTTTAGTCTGTAGGTAAAGGGTTATTATGAATTTTCTTGTCGGTTTTAGCTTCTGTGTATATATAACTCAAATTTATTTAGAAATTATATATAAGATATGATAATTTTTTTTGTCAGTTATACGATTTCTGCTGGTAATAGAAAATAATACCTGCCGGAATTATATATTATGGCGCAATGTTTGCTACACACATACAATTAGGTCCTAACAGTGGAATCTGTGGTGGAAGATAGATCAAAATACAACAGTTCTAACCACACTACACCACAACTTGTTACGTTCTGGACGCCCGTTTGGCTAAAAGACGTCACGTGATCAAATTCAAACCCACAAATGGAATTTGACTGTATCACCAAGAAGGAAGTTAGCAGCTTTATTTAGGGAACGAACAACTGGAAGTCGCCAGGAGTTGACTATATTTACAATTTCTGGTATAAGACATTTAAGATCCCCCATAAAGCTATGGCTAGCCATTTTACCAAAATAATGCTATCATCCGGAGACAACCCCCCATTTCTCATCCGGGGCACTAAAACTATGCTACCCAAAATCAATAGGACAGAAGACCCGTCCAAGTACAGGCCTATCACCTGTTTGCCCACCATGTACAAGATCCTAACAGGATGCATGGCAAATCTTATCTATCAACATATTGACAATCATAACATATTAGTCGAGGAACAGAAAAGATATACTCGAGACCATTAAGGATGCAAAGAACAACTTATTATCGACTCTGTGGTTCTTAAGCAGGCACAGAAAAAACAACGCAACATACACACTGCTTTTATAGACTATAAAAAGGCGTTTGACAGTGTACCATATTCCTGGCTCATAGACGTACTAGGAATATACAAAATTCACCCTATAATCATTAATTTCCTGGCAACTATCAAGCATGCATGGCTTCAACATCAAAGCCACTAGAGTCAATTCCCGAATCATATTTAGTCTTCTGTATATGGATGATATTAAACTCTATGGCGGAAACCAAACGCAACTAAAAAAGCTCATTGACGTGGCATACTCCTTTTCGAAAGACATCCATATGGAATTTGGAATGGAAAAATATAAATCCATAAACATAAAAAAAGACAAATTCATTAATGATGATGTAGCCCTAACCAATGGAAAAATAGTTCTAGCGATGAACCAAGGAGATACCTACAAATATCTAGGACTCCAACAAACTAGACTGCTCCAGGATAAGCAAAGAAAGAACAAGATGAAAGATCAGTACGTTCAAAGAGTGCGAAATCTTCTGAAGACAGAACTGAACGCCCGAAATTTCATTACAGCAATTAACACCTATGCTGTGCCCGTGCTCACTTACAGTTTAGGAATCTTGAAATGGACTAACACGGAGCTAGAGGGACTACAGCGAACTACTCGCCTAATCATGACCAAGTACAAGTCATACCATCCAAAGTCATCAACTCTCTGAATGACATTACCACGAAGAGAAGGTGGAAGATCTCTCGTTGACTTGACCAATTCGCACATCCGACAGCTGCAAAAATTGAGAGATTTCTTCACCAACAAGACACAAACATCGGGCCAAGTGACATCATCATCCTAAAGTCACTTTCAGATCACGAGAAACAAGAACAGTGGGTTCAAATGGCACTGCACTTGAATCAGCCACACACATATAAGGAAGCATCCAACAGGTGGCTGAAGGATGGACAACTATTCCCAGAGACAGTCGGATTTAAGGATTTGTGATGGCAATACAGGATCAAGTTATTAACACACGAAATTACACGAACTTCATCACCAAAGACCGGTCCGTTGAAACTGATAAGTGTCGAAAATCAGAGACTATACAGCATATAACATCTGGCTGCACTTACCTAGCAAACATGGACTACATCCAGAGACATAACCAGGTATGTAACATCATACACCAAAAGCTTGCCAATAAATACGGGCTCCTGAACATCTTTGTGCCCTATTGTAAATACCAACCAACCAAGTTGAGTGCTTGAAAATAATGCCTTCAAACTGTACTAGGACCGGCCAATTATCACCGACAGACGGGTAACGAATAATCAGCCGCATGTGGTAATATTAAATAAGGAAACAAACACAGCTTATTTGGTAGATGTCGCTGTACCCAACAATAACAACGTGTTGGATATATATCAAGAGAAAAAGGCCAAATATGCGGAGCTGGCCATCGAGATACAGCAGATGTGGCAACTGAATAAGGTTCATGTGATACCGGTCATCGTATCATCAACTGGAGTAATTCCAAAAACACTAGAACAGAGTCCAAAAATTATAGTACTCCATTCTAACACCTTTATCGACAACTAGAAGGCAGTCCTGCTCAGTACTTTCCACATAGTGAGAAAATTCGTACAGGACAACACATAGAACTAATAGAAACCAGCTCACTCCTTTTGATGCATGCATCCGGTATGAGGTTGGAATCCAACATTTGTTGAGAAATTGATAGTCAATTTCGATAATAATAATAATAATAATAATAAATATCTTTATTGTAATAAGATTACAAAAGGCGAAGTTGAGGCAGCTTTACTATCTCAACCTACGTTGTATTTATGGATAATATATATTATTACGCTTTATATATATATATATATATTTATGTATATATATATATATATATATATATATATATATATATATATATATATATATATATATATATATATATATATATATATATATATATATATATATATATATATATATATATATATATATATATACATATATATATATATATATATATATATATATATATATATATATATATATATATACATGTTTTCATTCCGGATGTACAACTCTCTATTCTCTATTCGGACGCGAGAAAGAAAGCTTCGAAAATGCCAAATGTGATTTTGGCGAAACGTCAGCAAAACTGTTCTTTTCAGAACGACAGTAGTGAACGGATGTACACCCTGAATGAAAACACATTATATTTTTACATCCGTAAAGGACTAAAAATCAATATATATATATATATATATATATTGGCCACCAAGTGACTGAAGTTGACCAAGTAGAAAATGGTAAAAAAGTGATAATTTATTCAATACGAGATAATTGATTGCATAATGCTTTTTTAAATTGCTGAGGGGGTAGAAATTTCAGATTATCAGGTATTTTATTATATTTTAAAGAAATCTGATAACTAAATAGTCTTTCATATTGCGTTGTTTCACGAAGTGGAGGAGTTATTAAACGCTTGTTTCGAAAATTCAATGCATAAGCGTCATATCTGAATTCAATTTTCTGGTATAAATAGTCTGGGCATTTTTCAAAAATTATGAAAACTATGAAACAGTCTTCTTTCATTCATATTCAACCAGTCAATCTCTCTCAACTTGGCACTCACCCTCTATCATAATTTCTTATACCCTTAATCAAGCGTACATAACATTTTTGTAATAGTTATATTCGTCTGGCCTCGCGTTCCAGGAAACCTGGGCCATATAGAGTGTCACAAAATGTGAACTGAGACAAAACCAAGTTGTCACAGCATTTTTTTTAAGTTAGAGCTTAATATTTGCCTCTGGCTAAAAATGAGCTTTAAATTAGCAAAAGCTTTTTTGACACTGGCATTGATATGGCCTGTAAATAAATGTGAAGGCCTTTAAAATTTATTAAAGGTCTATCCTTCGTGCCCACAGCACTGAACTACGTTAACACTGTCGTATTTTCACGTTCTCGGCTGCCTATTGTTGAAGTTGTAGGAGCTCTTATTGCTCCAACTATTTTCGTTTTTTTGGGATCTAGGCAGAAACTTGTTTCTTCGAGATTCTATATACGACCTGATTTATTTTCCAACCCTAATTTGCTTATTCTCTTTTGTAACAGTTCAGTGTAGTTTTAAATGATGAACGGATCTATGCAGTTCTTCATAACAATGTCAACAGCTTGGGGATTTTTCTATTGAGAGTCTACACCTCTTTCTAAATCCTATAAACCAGGCTGGACCCCGAATACATTTTAAACCATGTCTTTAAATTATTTTTCCTCACAAACTCTCCATAGATTTTATTCCAGAGGCAATCTCTATCTCTTCTTCTAGTGGTATATCCAAATCTCTTCCAAAGATTTTGCTTTTGGCACCTCGTAGAGTACTGGCCTTTCTCAATGTAATTTTTTTAGACTTAATGTTGTCAACTGCATTTTCAACTGTTCTTGAGTGTAGCCACAGCCACGTTGACTTTTCTTTTATAAATGCGCGGCATTGCACTAAAAGAAAAAATAATTTTGACTGTGGGGTAACTAACCCTATGTGAACGCACTTACCCTTTCTTAAAGAGCAAGTGCGTCCATTATCTGAAATGCCATTCTATTCTTTTGGGATATTGATCAAACTAACATAATAAACAACTTTAGTGGTATCTAGTCAAATATATTACATTAACCTATTTCTTCTTACACATATTTCAAAAATATACATACTAGTGCAAAAAATGTGTTCATTACATTTTGATTAAATCACCTAACAGCAGATGTTTGGCAAACGATCGTTACAAATACTGTCAGTTCGCTGCAACTTGGCGTACAATATTCGTTAATATTTTCAACAAACGAATTAAATGTTATGCCTTTAACTATTACTGTAAACATTCGTAAGTCATTCGTATGGGAATCGGCTTCACGATATGTGGCGGTGTGACAATCTATCATGCTTCCGCCTTAAATGCATTCATTAAGTTGCTTAAGCAGATAAGCAACTTACTACGGGGATGAGTCCTTTTTTCTAATAATGTACAGAAAAATAGAATAAGAGATATTTTGCTAGTTACCATATGTTAGTAAAGGCCTGTAAACCTCAATTGAACTGTAGGGATAAATGGTCGATTGTGGTGTTATGGTGTAGGTTGCATTATATCGGAAAAAAATATTTCACACCAAACCTGATGTTAATGTTGTTGCATCTACAAATTAATGCTGAACCATTTCTTTGGGCTGTGATTTGTTATGTCCGTTTTTATGTTTAAATTTAGCTGTTAAAATGTATTAATTGTAAAGAAGTGAATATTTTAAAGAAATCCAAACTATTATATTTCGATCCTGTTTGTACCTAAATAAACTTACAATATCAAAACAACACCAGCCAAGCATAAGACAAGTTACGAATAACGGTTGCCCTAAAAATAATAAATAAACTAATATCATATACATCCTCGCTGTCAAGTCAAATAATAGAGATAAACAACGCAACCTTTGACGCAGTTCCTCTTTTCCAATTGATCGCCCACGCCTGGCCAAGCATAAAGATAGCAATACACATGAGAGATGGTCCGGTTTTTTAAGAAAATATGGATATTGACATTTTGATATAAACGTTAATAAAATTGAATGCTGTACAATTTTTATATGGAAATTGAAATTAGTAGGCTGTTTTATATCAATTATATTTATTGCCCCTTAGCAATAAATAATGTACCTCTCTCTACATCATTGGTTTGTACACCAAAAGGCTTTTTTTCATAGTAATTGCAGCACTTATATATATTCTTACTTATCTTCCTTCTTTTAAAATATAAGGGCGTGATTCGAAAATATGCCAAGACACAAATATATTATAAATATAAAAAACATTACACAAACGCCTACACTAAAGTCTTCAGCAAGGCGACAGCCCAGAAATGAATAAATTATACTAAACAAGCTTGCATGCCTTTGTAGGTCCTGTTAAAGAAGCGTTGACACTTAACACAGAAAAATTAATTGTTTTAAGCTACTTCTAGTAATATCTAAACGCCGATCAGGATTTGTATAATTAGCTTTTTCAATATTTTTTTTTAAACATAAGTTACCGATTAAAAAGAAAGTGGTTAATAAAATAAGAAAATACACTAAGCAGAAAGTATACAAAGTACAGTACAAGTACAAAATATTCCACATTTTTCTTCATTATAATATTAGAATCATAATTATTTAGCCGGTTTAAGAACTATGTGTGTTTTTTAGCCATACATATACTTGTTTATGTATGGCTAGTTTATATTATATTCCCTCGTAAAAGGGAAGTATTGTAATCGTGAAAAAATCACCCTCCGGGTTTTATTTCTGATATTTACGTTTTACGGTCCTTAGATGCAGAAAAAAATATTTTCTCAATTTCGTCTGTCTGTGTGTCTCCCTATTTGCGGCATAGCTAAAAAACTACTTAGCACATTGATTTTGGTCAAAAATTAAAGGTCATATGGATAGATCTGGTAACATTTATAACAAATATTAGAAACATTATTATTAAAGAAACTTCTAATCCATTTTATCTTCATTTTTGTACTGGATTGATTTCAAATTTTGTTCAATAATTATTTGTGTTATAGAGACGAACTAATAAAATTGTGGTAGTAACTAAAAATGAAGGAACACAATGACGGCCAAATAAAATGTTTGTAATCGTGAAAAAATCAGCGTCCCAGGTCTTACATATATTTAGATATTGGCATCCCTGGATGCCGAAAAAATATGTTTTGTCAATTCCGTCGGTCTGTCTGACAGTTCGCGGCACAATCTAAAAACTACTTAACCAGTTATCTTTAAATTTTGGCGAAAAATTCATCATATTAGAGATAACCTGGTCATAATTTGGTAAAAATTGAACATGGTTAAAAAAGATGACGGCCAAGCGAAACGTCAAAAAATTATTACTAAAAAATTTCGAAGATAGCAAAACAAAATGGCGTCCTAATAAAATATTAAAAAATCAGTCTGAAAAAGTACTTATTAGATTAATTTCAAATTTTATGAAAAGCATGTGATTTAGAGATAAACTGGTAAAGTTGAGATACGAATACAAGATGACAAAACAAAATGGCGGACAAATAAAATGTTTAAAAATCAATGTAACAAAAGCTTATTCAATTGGTTTTATATTTTGCAGAAAAATTAGATAAGACAATAGGGATAAAATGACACGAATTCTACATGGCGGAACAAAATGGCGGTGTTTAGCGATGTAAAGAAACTTCTTTCAATTTATTTTAAATTATCCTCATTAACAAATGGACCATAGGTATAAGCTGGTAAAATGTTGGTAGGAATCTAATATGGCAGAACAAAATAGCGCCATATAAAAACATTTGAAATAATTAAATTGGACGACACTTCACTATGCCTAATAAAAGGAATGATTCATAGTTAGAGAAGTTACGGGTAAAGGAAATTTAAAATTTACCGATTTTTTTACTTTTTTTTTAAATCGATACATAGATTTATTTATTTTTTTTTCTAACCCGATAAAAGTCGTATGATTTACGGGAAACCATTGTATGCACATGTAAATTACATTAAATGATGATATATTACCAGGAAAATTCTCTGTAACGCTGATTGATTTGCCGATTTTTCTATGTTAAATTTGCTTACATTTAAAACTTTGACAATTGTGAATTAAGGAGTGGGTACTAAATACAGTTTTTTCTGATTGGTGTATGTAAATTAATAATTATATATACACATGGCCAAAATTCTTGCACCTCCTCTTATTTAAGGAAGTGTTTTTTTATATAAATATTAAAAACGTATGGCAGAGGACATTTAATTATTAGTAAGAAATTGTCCATTTTGGAGTTATAGAGATTTCGTATACAAGGTAAAAAAAAGTTAACAAAAAAGATGCATAAATCGAATTTTAATTTTTATACAAAACAAAAATTACATGTAATGTAATACAAAGTTAGTACCACTTTTAATAATCGGTGTAACTTCCCCTTCTCTGCCACAAAAAGTTGACACGCCTATGCAAAACAATAAAACAATGAGGTTAATAATGCTTTCTAGCGGAATATTCTATTTCTCTTCATCTGCAATTCTTAGGTCCTGAAGGGTTAAAGGTGGATTATCCTTATTATGAAGCCGTCTTTGAACATAATCTCATACGTATTCGATCGGATTCATGTCTGGAGAGTTCGCAGTCCAATATTTCAATTTTGTAATGCCTCTTTTGTCTCATTAAATTACATTAAGAGCTGTACATAGTTTAAGCAGTATACTCTCTGAGAACATAATCGAGCCTCCTTGGTATGAAATAGTTTCTAGAGGAAAGGCCAGACTTTCTTGCCTTCTATATACCCTCAAATTTAGTTTCGTCCGAAAAAAAACACGTTACGCAACTGGGGCAAAAGCCATGTTCCAAGTTCCTGTTCCCGATGATGGCGTGCAGCTACGTGACAAAGTAGTCCTAGGGACACGTAAAACCCTAGAACTTAAGTTAACAGTTCACAGTCTCCTTCTAATGGTGGAAGATGACAGTGGCGTTCGGTATTTACTTTTCCACGGACAAAATTCGTTACATAACGATCTTCCCTTTCCGTTGTTACTCTGGGGCGACCAATTCCATCGATTATAATTTGCATCATTTGAAAAATGCTGTTGATGCAAAGCGACTATTCTGGTTCTATCAAATGGCGAAATTATGTTTTTTGGCATTTTTAAAGGAAAAAGTACACACAATATGCATATACAAGGTGAGACAACAAAAACTCTACACCCCGATTTTCTGGCATTAAAATTAAAATTTGAAAAATCGTTCGGACCCGTGATTATTATTTTTCTCCTTATCCTTAACCCCCTAGCTGGGGGGAGAAAAACCCCCAAAACTTGAATAGGGAAGAGGGGTTGTGCCATGCCTCATTTTAAAGTTCTCATCGAGTTATTTAGGACCCTGTAATTTCGCCTTATTATTTTCAACCACAACGAAATGATAGCTTGTTAAAATTTGCTAGATATTTAAAGATCTGAATTCAAATTAGACTTCGTTTTTCTTACATTTTTGTGAAAAAAATCGAAGCATTCTCAGATCCGTCGATTTCTGATTTCATGCCTGTAACTTCAAGCCCCTAACGAGGGGAAGCACAACCTCCTGATTTTGAATAGAAGATCTCATCGAATTCTATCTGATCCTAAAATTTCGCGTCAAAATTTTCGATAAGGAAATTAAAGGTAAAAGAAGAAAGAAGCAATGTGGAATTTATCTCGACGGATTATTCTTATCAGACTGACATTTGATCACTATTTATTTATTTGTTTTTTTGTCAAAAAAAAAGTTTGTGAACTTTTAAGACAATACAATACAATACAACCCTGTTAGATCATGTAGCAATGGATCCAGCCCTTAATACCTACTAGGAAATTGTCCGATATATCTGGTATATCACGGGTAACAATCAGGAGGATCCTTAGACAGCATAAGTTACATATACAACATTTTAAGATATGATTGGTTCAGGAACTGAACAAGGATGATTTCAATCGCCGACTCCAGTTCTGTGAAGTGAGCAGTGAAATTATTAACAATAATCAAAATACATGTTCGATATCTGATTTTCGGATGAATGTTCATTTTACCTTAACGGCATTGTAAATAGGTATAACTGTCGGTATTAGTCCAAAAATTAAATATCTGAATATCTGTGCGGTAATTTATGGAAATTACATAATCGGCCCAATGTCGTGTTTAGAAGGCCTTTCTGGGCGAGAAAGCATTTATATTCGGCAACTAAGACAAAAAAAAGTCATTGTTTCTCGTTTGTTAACACAACAGCCCTGGAATGACTAAAAAAAAATGTTTATATAATCGTGGTATTACCTTATAAAATTATTTTTGCTTTCAAACATTTTGCTTGTGTTAAGAGCTCTGCCCTCCTTAAATACGTCACTTTTTATACCCGTATTCTCAATGGCGAAATTTGTCTGGAATTATTACAGAATATTATTTATCCAGCCCTCGTGCAAGTATTGGAGAATGTAGAAGACGATTTTTTTACAAGATGGCACACCACCTCATTTCGTAGAACCTGTGCGATAATTTTTTGATGAAAATCTGGAATTGGAAAGAGGGGATATATTGAGTGGCCACCCAGGTCACCTGATCTGAATCCAGTAGATTTTTTTCTGTAAGGTCATCTGAAAAGATTTATGCTACCAAACCCGAATTGGTATAATTTATGAATGCCGTCAATTTACATCCGAAATGTTTCTTAATGTACGGAAACGTTTTGAACAAATCTGATTTTTTGCACATTGCCGTCTTTTACTATTTAGATTAGATTTCATTCCGTTATCGATGAAAATTTGTACGCGAAATTTTAGGATCAGATAGTATCAGATGAGATCTACAAAATGAGGTATCGCAACATTCCTCACCCCTACTCAAAATCAGGGATTGGTGCTTCTCGCCTTAAGGGGTTGAAGTTACGGGAATAAAAAAAACAGACATGTTGTTCCCTCTCGAATCAAAAATCGACTGGTTCGAGAGTTCTTCGATTTTTTCACAAAAATGAGATAAAAAAAATCGACGGTTCCAAGCCTTTTTCCATATTTTCATTTTAGGGGTCGGAAAATCGGGGTGTAAAATTTTCGTTGGTCCACCCTGTATCCAGGCACGGATGTGACTGACTTAGAGACTTATTTTACCTAAATTGTTTCTGGTCGAGTGTAAACAATGTTTTAAAGACCTTTTTTTGCTGTTTGGAATCCAAAAAAATAGATTACATTAACAATAAATTAAGCGGAAACAAAATATTTACATACAAAATTACTAAAGAGTCTAAGAATTTTGGCAATGTGTGTATTATATAATATTTTAATATCAAACTAGTATCTACTCGTTAATTATGAACAACATTAAAGCCATATTAAATTTTTATTTTCTCTTTCAGGTACGTAAAGGCAAGAAATTTGATCACGTAGAGGCTGTAGAGTTTTAGGAATCACGTAAGTTCGTTGATTAAAACTATTAAGGACATTTGGCCAACCATGTTATCGCAGCTTCCAATTGAACAGCGGACGCAGCGTTAATTTTAATTGAACACCGCCGAGGGCGTTATTGGAACGCCTATATGCTCAAAAGGCAGGCTGATTACAGCCATGTCTACGACTTAATCATAATAGTGTTTGCCACAAGTTGTTTTCTTATTGGCAAAGTGCATTTTAATCGATCTAATACCAATAGTGGAACTGAAAGGGAACTAAATTTGCTAATATCAGAAATATACATATATCGGTGGAACGAACTTGCTTTTAACAAACATTGCTTGCGATGAGAACACGTATATAACGAGCAAACAGAAAGTCTTGAATTTGTATGGGAAGTAGAGTATACATTTTATTATGAGACGATACCTCATCTCGGAACCTGTAAAAGATAGCAAAAAGTTGTTTGAGGTAATATGGAGTTTTATTCTATGTGTGCGGCATATCTACAGGGTGTCTATTTTTGAGTGGACCGGTACAAACTCCCTTATTTCAGATAGGGCACCCTGTATATTGTACCACTTTTGGATTACCTACAAATTTCTAGATATAATTGTGTAGATTGTTCTATACCTAAACCTAACCGTTTTTGACATATCTTATGTTTTATGTCAAATGAGGTTTGCAGGCCTCAACTTAAATGTAGATTTCTCCTGCTTAAAATCGTTTTTTTAAATAGGCAGTACTTATTTTCTGGAAAAGATTGGCTCTACTTTAGTCAATATTTTCGTAATTGACTAATACAGGGTGGTCAAAAACTAGCGTTTAAAAATTAAATAAGAAAATCGTCATTTTTTTCAAATCGAAACCCCATAGTTTTAATAATAATAATTTCATTAAGCATTAAAAATCGAGGTGACTTTGTTAAAAAATGTCTATTTCAAAAATTTTTTGTTTTTGAAATATTGTTACAATTTAATATTTTTCTATTGGAAAAATTCATAACTTTTAAATTTTGCTATTATTTCGCATTACGGCCAGGCTGAAATAAAACACAATCGAGCACTACAGAAATGAAATGGCATTGATAAGATAACAGATTTCCTTAAAAAATTATCTTCTGACATCTAAAAACAGAACAGACATGAATATACCCAATAATGAGAAAAAATTTTGATTTATTAATTACAAATAATAAATGTATCTATCTAATTCTTACTTACAAAATTACCTAGCAGTTACAATATGCAACCAACAAATTAGGAACTATTGCAAATAGTTTTGAATATGACCACAATTTTCCGCAATATATGCTGTAAAGACTGTTTCTAAATGTAAAGCTGCCTCCGCTACAAACTGTCCTTGATTACCTAAGTAAATTCACACCTTCTTGGATTCTTTGCCGCAATTCATTTATATTCTTTGGCTTCTTCGGTTAAACAATACTTTATAACTTACCCCATAATAAGTTGTCCATGTGAGTTAAGTCTGGACTTCTAAGTGGCCAGGAAAGATTGCGTTTTCTCCAATCCAGTATTAGTATCGATTGGACAGGGAGTTTGATATTTCTTGGTTCCTATGGTAAGGAGCGTCATCTTGCTGCCATATTAAATTTCCCAATTATGCTTGGGGCACTCCGTTTTCAATTACCTGTAGGATGTCATTTCTTAAGAGGTCATTATATCTTCCAGCATTTAAATTTTTATCGTAAAATACTGGGCCTAAAAATCTTGATCGCCAAATTGTGCAGCAAACCTTAACAGATCTTCGCCCTTGAGTTTTTACCTCAACTATTTTCTTTTCGTTTCTGTTGCTCCAGTAATTTAATTTTTTTTTGTTAAATACCTTGCTTGCTGTCGTAAATATGGATTCATCCGTCCAAACAATATTACGGAAAATATTTTCCGAAAAATGTTTAGCCATTATAGTACTGCAAAACTCTAACTTTCTATTATAGTCTTCTTTCAATTTTTTAACGGTCAAATACTTGCAAGGCTTATGGCTATTTATCTTCATACACATCTGGATATTAGTTATTTTCAAATTCAAGTCCAGAGTTGCCTGTCGGATGGAAAATAATCACATTTTTCGATTGTGTTTTATTTCAGCCTGGCCTTCATGGTCAACTAATAAATATCTTATAAACTTTAAAAGTTGTAAGTATAGCATTTCCTCAATAGAAAAATATTAAATTGCCAATTTTTCAAAAACTAAAAATTTTTGAAATAGGCATTCTTTAACAATGTCACCCTCATTTTTAATGTCTAATGACACAAACTTATAAAATTATGGAGTTTCCATTTGAAAAAAATGATTTTTAACGATTTTCTGATTTAATTTTTAAACGCTTTTTTGACCACCCTGTATTTGTCAATTACGAAAATATTGACATAGTATTCTAAAGTGGAGCCCGTTCTACCAGAAAATAAGTCCTGATTATGTAAAAAACGATTTTAAGCAGGAGAAATCTACATACCAGCAAACTTCATTTTTGTCATAAAACATAAGATATATCAAAAACGATTGGGTTTAGGTATAGAACAATATACATAAATTATATCTAGAATTTTGTGCGAAATCCAAAAATGGCACAATATATAGCGTGTCCTGTTTAAAATAAGAAAGTTGGTACCAGTCCACGAAAAACTAGATACTTTGTAGATATGAAGCATATACAAAATAAAACTTCAGAATACCTCACAACAAAAATGTTTTGTATTTAATTTTGTTTGCTGTCTTGTACAGGTTCAGAGATAAGGTATTGTCCCACAATAAAACGACCACCCTGTGCATGGTGGCCATATTTCGATGGTTTTACGGGGTATCTCGGATATTTGGAAAGATACAGGGTTCTCGTTTTCACATTATTATAGTACTGCTTTTTTGTGAAACAAAAGGTGCCGTAATTAAAATTTTCATAGCTCGCTTTGTTTCTAACAGACAGGGTGAAATTAAAAATGTTGCATTTTAAGACTTCCCTCGTATCTTGGATGTCGTTTAACTTATCAGAAAAGTAAAAAGTGGTTTATTTTGATTTTTGTTGTGAGTAGTAATTTTTATGATATGTCCCAAAGTTAGTTTTTTTTAAATGCGACAACCTATACATTTTTAAATATTCTGGTTTTGTTTTTTTTAAGAGCTTTTCAAGAACATATAACATTCGACGTTTATTTCCAGTATTAAATGCAATATTAGCACTTTATATTAGAAAAAAAATTAGTAGGCTCAGACAGATATGAATTTTCACTTTTTAGTACCTACTTAATAGCAACTTATATTATTCGCAGCTACTTACAACTATTGCAATACCTACTAATTCAATTAAAAAGCTAAAAACCTAACACAAATCAAAAAATTATTAATATAATAAAAATTAATCTAAAAGTATTATTAGCTATTTTTTTATAAATATTGTTCAAATTGTTGGCCGCCATATCTTACACAAGTTTCGTACATAGAGCCTATTGGCCTCAAAGTATTCAAAATAATAAATGGCCACCGCTGTAACTCTCTAAAGACCTCTTCAGTAGCATTTTTCAGCTGCTCTATTATTTGATACTCTTTAGTATAAATTTTGCTTTGAAGGTATCCCCACAAAAAGAAATCCAGAACCTATAAATCGGGTGACCTAGATGGCCATTTAAAAGTCCATTAGTTCCAAATCAGTGGTCTGGAAAGTTTGCGTCTACATAGTCTTTCAGTTTCTAAGTATTATGACCGGAAGCTCCATCTTGCTGCAAATAGAGATCATTAACCCGCGCCAAAGGAACATCTTCGGCTATTTCAGGCACAACTATTCCCAGAATCTCTAAGTATTTAAATACAGTAAGGGTGCCGTCATAGATTTTATAGACGATTTTGCTTTCAAGAATGAAGCATGAAACATTATATCCAAACTTGCCTTACCTTCCACGTGGAAATATAAGAGGCTAATTTTCTTGAGACCAAACCTTATCACCATATCAAACAGTTCTTTTAAAATTAATCACCATGTCCCGCATTAGCAAAGACCAGACATAAGTTTTGTATCAAATGAAATTTATATGGATTAAACTTGCGTTTTTTTTTAATCGTTTAAACCCTGGATTTAAAACCGTCGACAGAAGCTTCAATTTTTCAACAAGAATTAGTTGGAACTGCCTCGACCAAAGCCAACACATTCACTTCGTCAATATCGCCATTTTCCTTGTTGTAGGTTTTAGGCCGCGGATTGACAAACGAGCCAGGTTCAATTGAATTTGATTTTATTCATAAAAAAATTCTTTTATCTGATTGCCTTCTTTCTGGATATCTGTAATATTACTTGTTTAAATATAGTTCCAAAGCTTTCTCAGCTTTTTCATCGCACTGGATGTAAGTGACGAGCATGTCGTATTTTTCATAATTTTCGAATATTGCATTGTCTACCATAGTTGAGAATTAAAATACTTAAAGTTCTACTACACAACCAAGTTAGCATCATCAGCAGATGATATAAACTAAAGTAACTTATCCTAACCGAGACTATTTATAGGTAAATGTGGTCACACTTGGTTGCACTCGACTGCACCGTTGTCAAGTAAGCAATAGAGGGTACTATAAAGCATAGGCCCTCTGTCTTTATTTAGTGCTTTCTTACCACATTTAACTATTTCTATATTCTCAAATGCATCCAATAATCTATTGTTAGATACATTTTTAATTAGCTTAAGATTTGGTGATTGTTTTCCAAAGCATCTTGGGCAACGCTTGACTTTTCTATTCTTCCGTATCTCAAATGGGCCATGTGTTCTTTAAAACGAATGTTTGTGGAGCGTTTAGTTTGCCCAACATATTTTAGATCGCAATCATTACAGCTAATTTCATAGATGCCACTCCTCTCCTTCAAGTCGACTTTCTCTTTAGGGTTTCCAAGGAGATTTTTCAAAATGCTCTTTTGCAGGCTACTCTAAAACCTACGTTTTTAAATACTTTTTCTAGACCTCTCGTAAATCTGGGATCACATGGGATTACTATGAACTTATTGGGAGCCTCAGGTGCTTGAAGAGTAGTGGCATCTGTTAACATTTTCTTATGCTTATATCTATTTACTATATACAAAATTATCATTATATCCATTACTTTTAGCTATATTTTTAATCCGATTCATTTCATTGTTAAAACATTCTTTACTTAATGGAAAATTAACTAACCTGTGAGTTAAGGAATAAAATGCTGCCATTTTGTGTTGACGGCAATGAAATGAGTCGGATGTTATATACCTATCAGTATTAGTAAATTTCCTATAACTATCAAATTCAAATTTATCGTTATTTCTAATAACTAACGTGTCGACAAAAGGTAATTGCCCATTGTTCTCCTTTTCGTACGTAAAATTAATGAAAGGATATTTATTGCTTAATGTTTCTAAGAAAGTGTCTATTTTTTTTATTTTAGTATCAAAAATAGCAAATATATCGTCTACATATCTATACCACACCCTTGGGAAATACTTGAGTTTGTTTTTGAATTGGGTTTCTAATCTACCCATAAACAAATTTGCAAGGAACGAAGATAAGCAATTGCCTATCGCAGTTCTCTCAAGTTGTTTATAATATTTATTGTTGAACTGAAAAAAATTTTGATTCATACATAATTTTGTGAGAAGCAAATATTCATCAATAATTTCTTTCTTCAAATTATTGGTTAAAGGACTTAACATAGTTAAGAAGTCTAATGTTATTAAAAATGTTTAACGCAAATCGAGAAAAATACAGCAGCCGCTCGCTATTCTCACAAATACTTTTGTTATTTCAAATGTCTACCTTGGCCTACTAAGATTTTTTAAATTTTTTACTATAAAAAGTCCTAATATTGGACTTAATATTGAAAAACAAATATAGAATGTTTTATATTTTTGAAAAACTTGTAAAAAACAAAAAACAGAATATATAGTGTGTCCCATTAAAAAAAACCTAACTTTGGGTCATATCATAAAAATAACTATCCACAGCAAAAATCAAAATACATCACTGGATTCTAAATAAAAAACAACCCTAGAACCGCTTTTTAATTTTCTGATAAGTTAAACGATAAACAAGATATAAGGGGGGTTCTAAAATGCAACATTTTCAATTTCATCCTGTATCTTAGAAACAAAGCGGGCTATGAAAATTTTAATTAGGGCATCTTTCGTTTCACAAAAAAGTAGCATAGCGACGTGAAAACCGCAACGCTGTATCTTTCCAAATAACCCAGATACCCAGTAAAATCTTCGAAATCTCGATACCCTGTATATTAGAAAACTATTAAGTTATAAACAGAAATCTATCTTAAAAATGGATTATTTTATTAAATAAATGTTAAGTTTTTTTCATGCAGAGATCAAAAAATATATTTAGGGGGTAATATGGGATGCCGATTCAAATTATAAAACTCATTTTGATGAAAAAATGGCTGAATACGTTTTTTTATAATTTTGGCACTTTTTTAAAACCTTCAAATATTTTTTGTTTTATTATAAAATTTTTTCAAATATGAAATATATTTTGTAATTTCGCATTAAAATTAAGTAGGCATGATGGTAGGTACTGCGTATAAAGCAGCATTCTGCAAAATTTTAAGGTGCAAGAAGATTTGCACACAGTATCTACTATTGTATGAGTTACTATTATAGACGCAGAATGGCGTCTGTAATATTTTTGATATACATACAATTATTTCAAACCGGATAAAAGTTTGGTTAAATATAATTAAACTAGGCACTAGAAGCTATATCTTACTTTATTTTCATTTTGTTTTGATTTCACTTTTCCTGCTTTTATTAATATCAATACTTTAAACATAACATAACACACCTTAAAACTACCTAAAAATTATGAAAGCGTCGATTTCGCGTTACTAGATGCGAGTCTACTCTGGAATATATTTTGCATTTTATTTGACCTCGGGTTAGCCGATGTTAAGCTGCCCTGATAGTATTAATACATTCTATCAGGGCATCTGCATTTTCCACGTACAGACACTTTTATATAATGTCATTACTTAAGCTACAAACAATAATGAAACCTACATCAATGTCTAAGGTTGACCCTAAAATTCCGAGTCACTCACTTTATTCTTCAAGATTTTGAACAAAAAAAACTAGACAAAATTTAATTCTGCGATTTTCAAGAGACAGCCAATTAAATTATAGCAATTATTAAATTATAGTCTTGAGGTGGATAGCAACCTAAACATAATATATACTTCAAAAAATATACGATGTACTCTTTCTAATGATTTGATCTATACTTATATCAAGATGATAAATTGAAACAAGGCTATCAAATAATTTAGAGAAACGTCCACACGAAAGTGATTGGTTGATCTGTCAGTAAAACTCATTATTTTGTAAGCTTTGTTATTTTTTGTCGTAATGTGTTCAATACATTTTAAAGAAGTATGTAAAACATTGTGTTTTATGTTATATTTTCTAGCAATGTTAAGTTTTTTCACAGAGAAAAGTCATACTAATGCATTTACTAATATTTTAAGGATTGCCTCAGTATAATATACAATTAGAATAGAAATACATTAACTAAAACATCGCCCCGCTCTCACAAATTTCAGCATATTAGTCCGATGGTTAAAAAAAATACATCGAAAATTAATAATAACCCGAAAAAACGTATTTTCATATAAACTAAAATGGAGCTTTTATAAAATATGCAGTTGCTAGGAATTAAGCTAATGTTCGCTAAAACGAAAATAATGTTAATGCCAGAGCTCTATAAAAAGTTTGTAATTCGGTTAGAGTAGAAACAAGTAAACAAAATAATTTATTTTCAGCAAAAAATATCATTTATTTTGTTCAAACTATGATTCCATAGGCGCAGTAAACATTTTTGTAAGTTGCTGGTATTTTTGAAAGGGATTATTGTACACAAATATGTAACAAGGAAGCATAGACGTTTTACTTAAACATGTTGCTTTTATTTAAATATGCTTCTCAGCTTTACGTAGCCAGCGCAGGCACCAACTGGCAACCCGTACGTTTGTGTATGTGTGTCTATAAGGTGTAAAAACTACCACCTTAATCATGTTTTTTTCCTTCTAACGCACCCTTCCTGTTCAGTAAGTCGTTCCATAGGTTAGTTTCACTTCTTTTTGGCATTACCGGATGGATGTTGTAATAACTCAAATCAGAGCCTAATAAAGTCTTTTAAATTTAACCGATGAAATTTAAAACATATTTTATAAACGTCTACATTTTCTTCAAAAGAACTTTTTTGATCCATTTTTATATATATATATATATATATATATATATATATATATATATATATTATATATATATATATATATATATATATATATATATATATATATATATATATATATATATATATATATATATATATATATATATATATATATATATATATATATATATATATATATATATATATATATATATATATATATATATATATATATAATATATATATATATATATATTATATATATATATATATATATATATATATATATATATATATATATATATATATATATATATATATATATATATATATATATATATATATATATATATATATATATATATATATATATATATATATATATATATATATATATATATATATATATATATATATATATATATATATATATATATATGTATATATATATATATATATATATATATATATATATATATATATAAATATATATATATATATATATATATATATATATATATATATATATATATATATATATATATATATATATATATATATATATATATATATATATATATATATATATATAAATATATATATATATATATATATATATATATATATATATATATATATATATATATATATATATATATATATATATATATATTTATATATATATATATGTATATATGTATATATATATAGCATATAACGTATTACCTACTTTTTAAAACATTTTTGAACATATCTCTTTTTTATATCATACATTTGACATATTTTCCCTATTTCTGTTATTATTATTTGATAAAAAAACAATAGGTTTTAATTAAATTGTTTATTTCTTATCAAATGATGTCAAAATTTTAGTAGTTGAGATCTATCCAATTTTGTAGTTGATATAATTCCCTCAAAATTGTCTTCCCATTTTAATTAGTGTTACTGTGTACTTTTTAATTGCAAAAAACTCCTAAATTTTTGATAATTATGTTATTATAGAGCCCTGAAGAAGAAATTAATTATTTTTTCCTAACCCAACCTAATCCGCATTTTTATTAATTATAAGTCAAAAAATATTATAATTACTAAGGATAATAAAACCAAATAAATGCCCAATTTCCTTTCCGACACAATATGGGTAAAACCGGTTGCCTAGTTAATGTGAAACTGACCCTAAATATTTTTGCTTTAATGATGGTAACCTAACCTGATGCTAACCCGGTACCAATCCACCTAATTCCTTTCCACTCTGACTTGCACCAAGCCATCTATCTATAAAGAAATACTACTGGCTCATCATAGAATATAAAAAAATTTACTTTAGCAAAAGTGCTTATCATCGCACTAAATGACATGCAATTAAATTAGCAGAGTTTAGATTCAAAACAAACTTCATTTGTTAGGTATTATGTTGGAGAAATATTTATATTCGTATTTTCAAAAAACAACTCTAATTTAATAAATATATACTGAAATAAACAAATCTTCCAAATACACATATATTAACTTACAACAGTCATATGCATAAAATGTAACGGAATTTCAAATAAAATTTGTTAAAAGGACCGTAGTGCGACTTGACAAATCAATTCTAATTTGTATTGTTTTCTGAAAAATTGTAAAGTTTTTTTTTTGCTATATATATATATATATATATATATATATATATATATATATATATATACAGACTAAGTACAGCTATCTGCGGTAACTTCTTTATATGAGCCTATTCGATTTACAATTAATATATATAAATATTCACAAATTAATAATTAATAAAATTATCAAGAATATTAAATACAAACGAATACAAGTTTCATCACCTCAACCTCAATTTTACCATTAATGCAGCTGCATTAATGCTGCCTTGCGTTGTACAACTATGGGTGAAACTTGTGGACAAAAAAAATTCTGCCTATATTTTCCAGTATTAAATCTGTTGCGAGTTTCTTTCAACCGTAAATCACTTTTGAGGACTATAAGTCGGAAGGAGATCGTATTCGTTTCTACCCCTTTTTTCAATCGGTTATTTCTCGAAATGCATTGAATAAAACAAAATATCAAAAAAAAATTAGGGGAGCATTTTTGAGAAGTATAAAATTTTCTATGCGATTTATGGTTTAAGAGAAAAACGCGAAAAACCACCAGGATGCGCATTAAAGGTGGTTTTTCGGGGTGAAGCTCACATTTCCAACTCGGGTTCTTTTTTAATTTTGAAAACTCTTCCATTCGTGCGCATAATCTCAAAATGGTAAAACTTCATAATTTTTTTTTCTAATCAACTATTATAGGTCTAATATAAATGTACTATTATAATTACCAGCCTTTACCTCACAATCCCTTTGTTTTATTAGATGACAAGTAATCATTTTTATCGTAATTATTTGTATTAAATTACTTTCCAAATAAAAAAGTGATCTGTTATTTTAAACATTTCGTAAATTCCGAAAATAATAACCAAGTTAACAACAAGTGGCAGTTGGATCTAAAAGGATAGCAACTCGCGTGTTCAAGTGCCATTTTGACGCCCGACACGAGCCTCCTATAATGAGTTGATTGCATATTAAAGCGGGTAATAGGTTTGCAAGATTTCCGTTTTGTACAGGCGGCCGGAAACTCAAATAGTCCCACCTTGACAATAAGCTAAGTGAGGCGGCAGACTCGTGTTTGGTTTCTACTGTCGAAACAGATTATCCTTTGACACGCTCTTAAATTTACTCTAGCAGGAAGACAATATTAATAATATAATACATTTTAAAAATATTCATTATTAATTTCTAGTTACCTCTTTTGTCTCCACCCTTTTTTAGCTTTGATTACCCCTTTTCACCTAAAACAATTACAGTTCTATAATGGACCAGAACAAGATTTTTGTTTATATAGAAGACTTCTAAGACAAGAGACACCATAATTTAAGAGTATATTTAAATTAAGGCAATGCCTTAACCTGATTTTCTTCCATTAAGAAAAGGGCTAATCATGCTTGCCTAAACATTAATTATTTTTGGTGCTGTGTATGGTCTTTATGTGTCCAATGGGGGTTTTCTTTAGCCCAATATCGAGCATAATTGTGGCGGTTAACAGTTCTGTGTAGGTACAGTTTAAATAGCAGTAACACAAGTTCGTCAACAGTCGTGATCTATCGCTTACAACCAAATGCTGTCGGATAAAAATACATGCTAAAAGAGAGTTGGTAGACTGCACTGGATGCCACCAGTCGTTTAATATTTGCCAGTTTTCACACTGATATTTAAACTTCAAAATAACAAACAAAACAATAAATAATAATGATAAAGTCGACGGTAGTCTAATAAGTCGTTTTATCAGAGACAAACTTTTCTAGTGTTATTATCGTCAAGCCTACATATCTTAGTTTAAAATTGAGTAGGTCTTATGTTTTTATTTGCTGAGAAAGAGAGCTAAATATCAGTGGCGGCTATTCAGGTGAAGTAGGAAAAATAAACAAGCAAACATCTAACTATATTTATTATATACCTCTTAAAATTTTAGTTTTTACATTCATTTATTCACCTAATTGGTAAAAAAAAAATAAACTGTAGATCTCGAATAAATATTTTACTTGACCGTTGGCGGCATGTCTTTTTAAAATTTTCAATTCAATCGAATTTTATTATAACAACTATAACAGTGGCGCAAACCGCTTTGACTTTTCTGGGGGTGCTATGTTTAGTTGACGATTTTCCTACTATGTTGCCATGACAACGCGTACGTGATGACATCAAGCCCAGCGCCATACAACGCTCTCAGTGAATTGCAGGCGCAGTACACTACACCCACGTGTCGTTCGGTTTGCGGTGGTTGTTTTTATTTTCGTGGATTTCGCTGCAACCTGTAAGTTCCTTTGCAGTTAACTTGACAGTTTTGTGTTATATTTATTTATGGTGTTGTTACAACTTCAAGTTTGAAGTTAGTAAATGTGATTGTTCAAGACTGGAATAAATTAAAAGACGTCTTTGAATTTATTACAAACTGTGACAAATCTAATGAAAAATCAATCCGCCTTGCGAAAGGATTTTTAGGTGAGATGAATGATTTTGAATTCACGCTTCTGGCATTAGTGTTTAATGACATTTTCTCAATCACGGACATACTATTTGACGTTTTTCAAAAAAAATCGCTTGATATTCATTTGTGCATATCCAATATAAAACGCTGTCGTGAGGCGCTCTGTAAAAAAAGAAATGAACATTTTTTTAATACCATGTTTGATAAAGCAAATTCTATTACAGTAATAAATCATTACAAACGTGAACTTGCTAAGCTTTCACCTGAAGAAATTAGAGCTGAGTATAGAACCCTTTTGTATGAAATATTGGACCATATTTTAATGGAAATGACACTAAGATTTCAAGACTGTTAAAAACTTACATTTTCAAGTTTGGTAGGTTCTGCTAAATTTTCCAAATATAATTTAAATTTTCCGACTGGCCCGTTTGAAAATTTGTTATAGTTATATGGGGAAATATTTTCAAAAATTCAACGACTTAAAAATAAGCTTGGTCTTATTTTTGACAATGAGAGTAATTGGAATATATCGCTGCAACAGCAAGTGAAAAAAATTAATATAAATAAATATATTTTTATCGAAGCATTTAAATTGTTTTCACTTATTTTGACAATACCGTCGACAAGTGCTTCAGTGGAAAGAAGTTTTTCTTGCTTCAATCTCAAGAAAGACTTACTAATTACTCGTTTTGTGTTCTTGGTTTTTTTGGAGAAACCACCGGCAAAATTCTCTTCTTCGGGGTAAGTCCTCTAAAGTCAAAGCCTGTACTCGCTGAACATGATAAGGGTCATCTTATCGTCGATGTCGCGAGATTTCCCGAGTGCTCAAACCAGGGTTTGCCTCCTTTAGGGCTAAAATATGCGTCTCGTTTTCGGATGTTATTTGCCTTTCAGGTTCCTGATTAGTTTGAAGAACGTTTTCACTTCCCGTCTCGCGAAATCTTTGTAAAACCGCCACAAATGTTCTGTCATTAGGACACCTCCTATTAGGATATCTTTCCCGGTACCTGTTTACACTCTCCATAAACAAGTAACATGTCTGCATATTCAATATCCGTATACATGTTTAAAGAGTTTTTAAATCCCGACTACGTATTAAAACGGTATGGAATTGCCTCAAACAGCAAAAAATTAAGGTGAAAGAACCAAAAAACAAAAAACTGTAACTGATATGTTTGCGAATTGTTATGCATGCTCATTTCTCTACGATGAGCAGTGTTGCCGTCTTCAAATAAGCATTCTATGGTAATATAAAACAATTTATTCTTTTTTATTTTTTAAATTTAGGTCGTTCAGAGAATTTACTAAGAAAAAATTTGTAGGCATTTTGTAAAAAATCATATAATTAATTGCTTCACATAATAAAATTAATAAATGTGTTAACGATGTCCTTAAAAATTAATAAAACAAAATACAATTTTAACGCCGTTTTTCTCAAAAATGGTAAGGAATTAGGTTAATTAAGCATTTTTTAATCAAAATGGTCCATACTATCACGTGTTTAAATATTTGTAGTCAAACTCCTAACACCCTGTATAATTGGGTACATAACTTACTTTCCACACCACAATTTAAAATAAATTATGTAAAGAGTTTTTGGTGTATTTTTTAGCAGTTTATATTATGGATTTTGGCGCTTGTAGTTTTTGACACATTTTTCCCATCAAGCTCATTGCTTCATAATCTTATTTTAAGTAAATACGATTTGAGGGAATTCAAAAAAACATATTGATCCATCTTAAGAGGGCTTGATAAAGAAAAGCTGAAAGAAATCTCGTTAGCAGCCAAATGCTACCACCTTTATATGAACGTACAATTTGAAGTGAAATAATCTCCTAGTGGAACTGAAGTGCTTTTCAGCTCTTACGTGGGTGCAAAAAGTGTATTACTCTCGACATCGTATATCCAGGCCATAACACAAAAGACGTCTTTAAAACACGTATTACACTAGTATTAAGTTATACCCTTATATTACTTTTACTCAAATAATGCACTCACGGTAAACGTATTGTAATTTTAAACATAAATTTATTTTCGAAAGCTTTTTAACATTAATTTTTAAAATTGTTGTGTTCGAAAACTTGAAAATTGACTATAGGTATAGTTGAAATATTTGAAATGTACAGGGTGTCCAAATTTCGATGCTTTTACGGGGTATCTCGGCTATTTGAAAATATAGAGACTTGCGGTTTTCGCAACACTGTGCTCGATTTTTGTGCAACTAAAGATGCCGTAAACAAAAATTTCCCATCCCGCTTCCTTTCTGAGATACAGGATGATTTTGAAAATACTGCATTTTGGGACTCCCCCACCCCCCGTAGCTCGCTTACCGTTTGAGATATCAAAAATGTAAAAACTACTTATTACGCAGTTTTTTACGTAGAATCCAGTGGCGTAGTCACTAGATTTTTTTTATCACCTGCAATTTTTGAGTTTACCAATATGTTTTTTAAATGGGACACCCTGTATATTGGTTGACAGTACGATAGGGTTTTTTTTAGCTTTTCAAATATATATAATTTGTGGTATTTATTTTAAAAAACAACCCCAATTTTCACATTTTAAGGAAATTTAAACAAAAAAGTGGCCATGGATAAACAAATAAATAAACAATTGTATATGAATTGTTTATTACCTGTCAAGTTTTGATAAGTAATACCTAATCGTTGAGTTTTTACCTCGTTATCTTACATTTTTTAATATGTATTTACTCAGTTATTTATTTCCCATTTATATTTTCTTTATTGCTAAAAATGGCTGAAAGGCGAAGTTATGAAAATTTTGAAAAGTATGATATGTTAGCTTGTTACATACAGTCAAATGAAAATAATGTTGAGGCTGCCGTCCTATAACAGGTATGTAGGTATCTAGTTAACTAGTAGTTTATTCGAAGGGGTAGGTGTTTTACCTCTGGGTATTTAAATTAATTCTTCACGGATGCCATTGTCCTAACCATCGTTTTTCTGATAATTATTAAGAGAACAATTAGGATCTAAAAGGTAAAAATCATTTAAGGTATTCTGAGCAACGACAGCCTTTTGCCACAATATTTTCAAGACTGAAAAAAAATTTGAATGATTATGGAGCGTTTATTCAGCCACGACCAAAATCATATAATAAAGAAAATCGCGAAAATGATGAAATCAACGTCGTGGCCTATGTCGAGGCGAACCCTTCAGTTTCATGTAGAGCTATTGAAGCTGGAGTCGGTGTTATTAAGTCTAGAGCACAGACAATATAAAAGAAATACAATTTTTTTCCGTACGAAGTAAACATAGTGCAGCACATGCACCCTGGCGATGCCGAACTTCGATTACATTTTTGCAATTGGATCCAACTAAAAGTTAGAGAAAATGTAAATTTTGCAAGGATGATTATTCTCAAGTGCTGGTATTTTTAATCGACAAAATACCAGATACTGGCATCAGGAAAATAAACATTTCGTATTTGAGCGGGAGCAACAAGGTTGATTTGGCTTTAGTGTTGCATGCTACATTTTGAGCACACAACTCGTTTATTGAATATATGAAGGAGGTCTCTCAGGGGTTCCTTACCTAGAAATATTGCAGGAGGTAATACCGGAGTTGTTGGATAACGTTCGTCTGGTGCATTTAGATAATATCTTCTTCTAGCAAGATGGCGCACCTGCACATAATTCTAATTTAGTACGCCCGTCTTTGGAAAATCAATTTCTCCAAAAGTGGATAGCCACTAATGGACCAATAAGGTGGCCAGCGCGGTCTCTCGATCTTTCGGTGCTGGATTTTTTCGTATGGAGCTATTTACAAGATAAGGTCTATAAAACCCGCCTCCGAACAATGGACGAACTGTGCGAAGCTACCGAAACGGCATTTCGAGATTTACAAGGGCGATCATTCATATTATTGAATGCTCTTAATCCAATTTCAAAACTGACTGAATTATGTGTTAGAGAAAACGGAAATCATATTCAGCAATTCTTGTAAATAATAAATAAGAAGTAAACTAAACCATTAAATATTTATTTTGCTAAAGCTATTAAAGCTATATTTTAAAAAGTTTATGTTGAAATGTTAAATTGTTGAGTTATTGTAAAATTGTTCAATTTAAATTGTTGATTGTCTAAATTTAAACCTCTTTAGTGAATACTATTGTTAGAGTTTTGAACTATAATCAATGCTTCTAACGCGCTTTTATTGGCTTCCTACTATGTTTGTATGTCTAGTTCTAATCTTGTAATGGATTTCTAACCACTTGCCTAGAAAAATTTAAAAGTGTCAGCATTTAAAAATTCAAAATAGTGGTGCCAAAATGACAATGTCAACAGGTCTGACGGATGATTTTAAGATTTGTAGGGATTATTTAAGAATGCACAACAAAAATCAAAATGTTGACGCCAATATGGCGAACGAATTTTGTTATATATCTGAGAATTAAAAATGGCGGCCCCAACATAGCAGACTAATTTCAAAATGCTTACAGATTTGAATAAAATTCGCCATTTAGGGGTATTTAAGACTAAAGATCGTGAATTTTTTTCAACATTTTAAAAATTCAAGATTGTAATACCAACATGGCGGCGGAATTTTAACATTTGTATAGATTTGAGAATACATATCATACATTTTTAGTAAATATTTAAAAAATGAGAGTAGGAATGCCTAGATTGCGAGCGAATTTTAACATTTATACAGATTTGATTAAAAATCGATATTAAGTATGCAATTTATACATTTTAGTAATAAATATTCAAAATGGAGATGACATCAATCAATCAATCCGATAAGTACTTTTTTCAGATATTTTTAAACAAAAGGCCACCGTTTTGTTGCCTCATTTTGAATTTGTCTCAACATTTTTACCAGTTCATCCCTATTTAATATTTGATTTTTGAGCAAAATTTGAACATAATCGATGCAGTGGTTTTCTGCATTGACTTTTTTAACATTTTATTAGGCCGCCATTTTGGATTTGCAGTAAAACTTATCGGTTGACGGTCATGTCACACCCAATTTTTCTGCAAAATTTGGATAAAATTGATAAGCAGTTTTTAAGTAATATTTTTTTAACATTTCAACAGACCGCCATTTTGTTCAGCTATATTGGATTTTTACCAAAATGTTACCACGTCATCATCATATGACGCGGACAGAGATACAGACTAACTGAGGGAACTGAGAAAACATGTTTTTTTGCAACT
Organism: Kuschelorhynchus macadamiae; assembly: GCA_030620095.1. Lineage (NCBI taxonomy): Eukaryota > Metazoa > Arthropoda > Insecta > Coleoptera > Curculionidae > Kuschelorhynchus > Kuschelorhynchus macadamiae. Next base: position 1,174,548 of record JAUTXW010001917.1, on the reverse strand, counting down.
AGAATACTTTCCTCTTGCTAGGAAAGTAAAAAAAGCGAGCGCTATAAGATAAAAATAGAATAGCCAATTGTCATATTGTTTTTCCATGTTAATAGCTAAAATTTAAAAAATAAAAGATTTTTTTTAATTTTCGATATCTTAAATCTTAATTCTAACCAGTTTAGAACGTGTTTACGAACACATTTTTATTTTTAATACCCAAAGAATCACCATTTATATTCCTTTACCTGACCACACTTATATACAAAATTGGCCCAACTCAAGTAAAAATTAAAAAAAGGCGCGCAATCATCCGAAACTTTATTATTTCCCCAGATTTCATCCAAAATCTAGTGATTTTCGAATTCGCAGTACGTTCTTTTTGAGCTTCAGACGCCCTTTGACTATTTTAATATAGTATGGATATATTCTATAATTATTTTAATTCTCTGATAGGAAAAACTATTGTAAGCGTCAATAAACGTTCTATTATACTGAACCGTATTGGTCAATAGGTCATGTGACCCAAAATAAGTGAATAAGGTATCTGCCATTAGACGTGTCACCTGGAAAAGGAAATCTTGTTTACTTAGTGATTAAAAGAAAATTCCAAACTTAAACGGCCATTTTTTTACAAACTCACATTGCCGCACCATAGTTAGGTCAACTAAAGCTCCTAGTTTCGCAATATAGTTTATTAAATATTTAAAAAATCAGAGTTCTTCTAAAGTCAGCGAACCTTTAGAACGCTGCTTTTTGAAGTAAGGCAACATATAATTAAAAGATTTGAACCATATCAACAAATACACAATAATACATTAAAACACATGTAGTATTGACGCTAAGAAAAGCTTGGTATCTAATAAAATATTTTTTAGTAAATTAATTTCTTTAATGTTAAAATTTATTGTAGTTCCACGACCCGCTATTGATTTTTAAGCCACGCCGGCCGGCGCCGGTTACGTGACCCTGTAACAATCTTTACTGTAGACTATTATACTTTTTTACTATAAAGATCCCTTTTCAATGAAAGTGGGATGGTCTAATACGTGGAGTTGTCGATCGGATTTGCCATATCTGACTAAAACTATTGTTACTGGTGTAATCTGATCTGAGGCTTTGAGTATTTTAGTTTGTATTTTATTATTTTGCAATGAAAGTAATTTCTTTATACTGCTTAGAAACTAATACTGGAAACACATTACTATTCTTTGTATGAAAATTTGATTGCATCATGTTTAAATATATTCACCGTAATATAAATTGGTATAAACATTCGTGTTCCTGGCTAGGCTTGGCATCGTCGTGCGATCAACCTTATGCTATGAGGTAATCTTGGCAGTGGCTAAATATGCAAATAATGAACTCTATTTTTATTCTTACTCTAAGGGTAAACCTATGTGTTTGTTCTGCAATGAAACAATATCTGTTTTAAAAGAATACAATATGGAACGGCATTACGCCAGCAAGCATTTCGCTCATTACTGATTAAAAAAATTAAAAAATGTCAGTGTCGTACCATTTCTTTCTTCAAAAATATGCAATGCAAATCCCGTAGGAACGCCATTGCTAAAAACTTTTAAAAATGTTGTACACGAGAAAGTGTATCTTGACGCGTAGAAAATGTGTACCAAATTTTACGAAGATATCTAGAATGGTATCCCAAATATTATAAAAAAAAAGATTTTTTTCTATAAAGTTTAACAACTTGTATCTCAAAAGTTATGAGATTTAGGACCTATGTTCATATGAAGTTTTTTTCTTAAAATAAACTCAAGAATCAGCCATGCGTTTGTTTTGAAACTCCTTGTAAAGTTACTTACTCCTTGCAGACAGTTTTTGGGATCTTCTCCATTCGTTAGATCAATATGTTTTTCAGACAAGAAGAAAAACTATCTCAGTTATATTTAGAAATGAAAATACTTATTACAAAACTTTTGAGGATTTTTGGTGTTTATACCTTTTACTAACGATCCAATATAAACTTTGCTTTTGTGCACTGTTTTCAATATTCAAAAAAAGTCGACGCTTCGCAATTTATTTTCGATCTTCAGGACGTTAAAGAGATATATAAAATATATGGGTTTACAAGACATAAGTTTATTAAAATAAAACTGTAAAAAATAGCTGTACTGGTTTTAAACTTAATATGAAAATACTGAACATTTTCGTATATTATTACATGCAGAAATACAATAAATAATAAATAAACACAAATTTTTTTTGTGTAAAAAACAATGCACATTAAAAACTATCTATTTATTTTTATTTATTATATTTTTAAGATTTAACTTTTATAGACATGCAAAAAAAAACGAACAAAACATAGGTAAGGCAGTGAAATATCAAAAATATGGGTTACAGCAAGAAAATAGGACAGAAAAAATAATTAAAATTACGTCTCAACTCAGCTTGTTCAATTGTCGTTTGGGAATATCAATATACCAAATATATTTCATGTTATTAGAAAAAAAAATTATGTATCTATAAATCACCTGTAAATAATATTAGCATATATTTTTAATTTAGTTTATTTCTTTATTTATAACTAGGTAGATTACAGAACATTGTACAGATTAATATAAAAATAACAAAAATAATTATAGTACTAATAAAACATACTAATAAGGTATACATGTAAGAAGTAATGACCGATAAAATATTTGAATTATTAAAACAGAATTAAATAAAGGAAAAGAAAACAAGAGAAAACACTACTTGTAAAAACGAATTGACAAAGTGCCTAACTTCTCAATCTTCAATTGTAAAAATAAAAGGATTAATATGATGACATTTATTACTATAATTCGTTAATATCCTATCAACAAAAGAAGTAAAATCATAATTAGTACAATGTTCATTGTCATGAAATAGCTGTTTAGAACGAGTAACTCTCTGAGGTACTCTTAAATTAATTTTTGACAGAAGAAACGAGGATTCATTGTTACCCTTTACAATCTTATATAGAAAGAAAAACAAAGTATTGTCACGACGTTTCACCAAACTTTCCAGTCCCAATATATGTATAGTTGAACTGAATAATCAACGTTCTGATAAGGAAAGTAATGTTTCCACAGTAACATTTATTTTGCACCCGTTCCAGACTGAATTATATATAGTTATACTAGTTTTATGATCTATTAATGATGAATTCCGAGGGCAAACCTCAACCTTTAGTGGAGGTTGAAATGAGTCAACAAAATTAGCCAGACTAACAGCCAGAAATTGAAATTCGTCACAGAAAATCAAATCCAAAGTTCGATTCATATTGTTTTTAACATGGCTGACTTGTTCTAGGTCGAGGTAATAGATATTAGTAAATAAAATTTCAGCTGCCTCATCATTAAGATTGCATATATATATATATATATATATATATATATATATATATATATATATATATATAACAAAAGAACTAACGGTAACGATTACTCCTTTACCATTCTGTCGAGAATCGACCAAACCATGAGGCTATGTTTTTATGTGTTTCCAGGGGCAAGGTGCCATCTGCTAAGGTGGTATCTGCACCGGCAAGGCTCATCAGGCAGTTTCCTTGGGGGTATCGGTATTAAAACCTAAATACCCAAACCCTGAAACAAACAAAGTGTCATGTCACTCGATTTTGAAAGTCGACGAGGGAAATATGGCGTCACTGGTTGCCGGCTTCCCTAATATTTATATGTTTGTCTCTTTCTAACGACTATTTCTGACTCGATCTGTGGCGTTCCACTGCGTACCCTTAATTTATCGATTTTAGTCTTTATGATTTGAAGAATATAGTTTTAAGCTGGTTGACAGTAATTACAAATAAATTGTGTGCTAAACCTTTAATTTTTTTGCGCGGTATTTGAAATTTCTGAACCTCTCGAGGATTGGAGTTGGTGGAGAGCCGGGTACGGCCCGGGTCCGCGGGTTGCCCATATATGGCTTAAAGGGATGCTCAGGTGAATGATTTAATAATTACTGAAAAGTTGAAAAGAAACCGACTATTGGTATCATAACCAATAGTCGGTTTCTATGCAAACGTTATCATTTTTAATTACCAGAATGTTAAGAAATGCTATTTTATTATTTTAATCATTTTCAATAGCTAATTGCAGTTTGTTATTATAAGTATTAAGCAGTGTGTCATACTCATTTTTTGAAAAAGTTATAAAATATTATCAGCCTACCTTTTGTAAAACCTGAACACACAGGTAATAAGCAATCATCCATTCCTAAACCAAAATTTTGTTTGGTGATTGTCATTATATTGAAAACAATTATTAAAAACAAACAAACGAAGATCCAAAAAAATATTAAGTGAAAATTTAACAATGTTTTCTATTGAATGCCATATTTATTCACTATAACAGTGTCTGTTGGAATGTTAGTAAAGAGCGATGCGACATTTAGAGAATCAATTTCATAGTCAGCAGGTATAATAATATTTTTAATAGATGATATGAATTCAAAAGTTATGGACATACTTTTCGGCCTTGACGCACAATTATTCATAATATCCCCTAAAAACTTTGTTAACTTAAGCAACTGAAGTTCCAGAAATAACACTGTCGGTCTAAGTGGTATATTAGTTTTGTGAAATTTAGGTTGAAAATAAAGTTTCTTTTTATAGTTTTTATTGTACACTGTTTTGCAGGCAAAAAATGTTTATTTATTATTTAATTATGTGTTACTGCATGTGATGAAATTCGAAAACCAGTTTAGCTGTTTTTACAGTACCGTAAAAACGGTTTACTTGCAACAGTTACTTACAACTAAACAGTGGTGTGAACCAACCACAATATGTGACGTGTTTTGGTATCAGTCACCCAAAGCGATTCTTGGAGTGTAATTATATATTTTAAAGTGGGTAAAACATGATAAGCTTAAATTATTAAATTTGTCGGTATAACTTAGCGCAGTGTCGTTCTGTTTACATTTAAATCATTCGAAAATCAAACTACCCGATACCCGAATGTCTTTTGCACATTAGAAGCTGCCGTTTCAACAATTATTTTTAAAATAATGTTTTTGCGATTTTTTTTAAAGAATGGACATGCTAACATGCAACATGAAATATATATGCAAAACATCTTGGATCACGACCGCATATGAACTGTTCTCAAGAGAGCCTTTAAAATGCACTAAAATATAAAAAATTGACATATTTTAAGGGCTCCTGGGAAAAGTAGGCTATTCATTATTCTCTTATACATCCTAATGAATGGTAATAACATAAAATGACTTTATTCTGAACACAGAATATTTCTTGTGTAGTAATTTAGATGTGTGGCGAGGGAGGCGTGAAATTAATAGGAAGTATGATCCATTTTGATTGTTTCATATGGCTTTCGGGGTTTTTAGGGGCAGTAAGTTCAATGCTAATAATCAATTTGTATTGACTAATATTAGACTTTGAGCCTGACCTTTTCAATAAAACTAAAAAAGTTTTGATTTCATGAACTCGGCGTTAAACTGAAATTACAGTTGAGGAATCGGGCATCAATACAAATATGTCTTTTTTGCGATTTACTTAACAATAATAAAACCAAGTTTTTATGGTAGAATAAAGTTTTTTTTAATTTCTTAGCGCTTTTTTTGAAGGCGGTTTTATTTTTTTTTACTACAAAAATATAACACTAGTCAACAAATACTAAACTAAAAAAACTGGGACTGATATTTTAATGGGGGTACGGGGGAGTTTAAAGCATCCTGATTACGAAAAATCCAGATATCTAAGGATGACAGGTTTGTTTGCAAAAGTACACATGAAAATATATTTATAGTATGTCTTTTACAGATAATTTTTGATTTCTTTTCTCTCATAAGAAACCCACAGTAGTCTCCCATAATTTCTGTATCCCATGTGCCTTGGTAGCACTGCTCTATTGTTAGTATACCTTAAGAGCACTAGTTTTTAAGTAGTCTTCTACAAGCTTTCCTTAGTTTTGTTTTGTTTGTTTCCTGAAAACACCGAATCAGTTATTTTAAAAGACTTCCATGCAACTAATTCAACATCACTTAATTTTTGATCAAACTTTTCATTCCTTTGTACTTTTCTAAATTGTGGTCTAACAAATATTCCTTCTTTAAGCTAAGTATCACTTAGATTAGGAAAAATATGTTTATATTTATATACATTTAAACGCGTCTCTTTCTTTATCTAATTCTTTTACGAAATTTTACATCAATCTAATTTTAATGTGTAATGGACGTAACAGAACTCTTTTAATATCGACAAGAGGCATATTTTTTACGGTAGCTTGGCCTGCTTGCTAAATTGATCTTTCTGAAACTATTGTTTCACTTGGTAATAGCTTTGTGTTGCTCTGCTGTCTCAAAGAGAAAAAAAAAACAGCAATACTTGGTAAACCACCCTTAAGCCCTAGTGCAACTAAGTCCTATGGCTTTTAGGTCACCACACATATGCCACTTATACGTATCATAGCGTATTACATTTAGAATAAGTGACATTCTTTCGTATGTTTCCTTTATGTCAACTGCATTAGCAAGAAGAATAGAGGGTCTTTTATTATAGAGCAGAACTGCTTTTAAACTTATTTTAGAAGGATCTATAAACAAGCGTGATTCGTCCAGGTTATGTGCAAAGCCTAAATTTTCCATAAAACTATTTGTTTTTGGACCTATTCTTTTTTTGTTATACATTAATGATATCACGAACCTTAAAATTAATGGAAGAATTTCCCTTTTTGCTGACGACACAAGCATAACTTGGAGTGATTTTAATACAACGTCTTTACACTCTAGTATCTCCAAAGACTTGGTTATAATTAAGGCTTGGTCCGATTCCAATATGCTTTGTTTTAATGTCGATAAAACGGTGGCGTTATCTTATAAGGGAACTTTACAACCACTTCAGGTACATAACAGCAAGATTGAATACGTAGAGTCGGTTAAATTCCTGGGTTTAAATATAAATAACAACCTAAAATGGTCTAATCATATTGACACCTTAACTAAAAAACTTTTTACCGCCTGCTTCGCCATTCGATCAGTTTCAAAAGAACTAGACGTTCCTTCTGCCAGACTTACTTATTTCTCTTTATTTGAATCCCACCTCCGCTATGGCCTTCCCTTTTGGGGCTGCTGTACCACCGAGCAATTTCGTAGTATTTTTATGCTTCAAAAGAGAGCCATTCGTTATTTGTTTGGTCTAAATAATAGAGCTCACTGCCAATACTATTTCAAAAAACATGAAATATTAACACTTCCTGCATTATTTATTTTGGAAACGGTATGTTTGCTGAGAAAACATATAAACACCCTCCCAGAAAGGCCACAACATGTATACCCTACCAGAAACTCTAGGCATGATATATATCTTCCCATTCCTTCCTCAGAATTAATAAAAAAAAAATCAATTATTTGCAACGCCATAAAACTTTACAATCATTTTCCAGTAAATTTAAAAACTGTCTCTGTTTGCACAATTTCGAAAAAACACCAAAGCGTACCTCATTGAGAGACCATTTTACAGCGTTAATGATTTTTACAGCGAGTAAGTCTCTTTAAATTGTCACTAAATTCGCTTGTTTACTTAAATCTTTTGTGAGTCATGTCCTAACTCGTAACATAGAATTTTGAAAATCATCATATAGAGAAAAGAACTGTCGAACATTCACTTAAAACTTAATTATTTTTGATAGGTATTGGATTAAAAACAAAATTTAATTCTTTTTTGTATACTACATTCTACACTAGTTCATTATACCTTCTGTTTAACATCACAATTATTTGTATAACTATAATAACATAGAGTTTAAGGTCGCATAGTTGCAATTTTGATTTCAATGTCATCGAAATTATTCACCTCGTACATGTGTGTTTGTTTACTTTTATAAGGTTATTAGGATTCATTAACTGTTTTGCGGCAATGTTATGTTATATTCTAACGTGTGTTTTACGATTTGGTAAATTAATAATTTACATTTTTAAAAAGCATTGACCTATCGAAAGTCTTTTCGATTAATGTTTTGATATGTCTTATTTTAGGTATATTTTGCTTTGTCCATAAAATTGTAAAATTTTTCTGCGACAATAAAGCATACTTTTGTTTGTTTGTTTGTTTTGGATTAACACAAACACACATTTTATTCTGCCTAGTAAGACACTAGGATAACTCTTGGTTATGGTTTCTAAATATTGTAACTTTGGTACCAGTGGCTAGTAGAATGCAGGAGAGCCCTAGAGAGAATGTATGAGTCCAATAGGGTTAACCTCATTTGGGTGCCTGGTCATCAGGGTATTGTGGGTAATGAAGGGACGGGTCAGCTGGCTCGAGAAGGTAGCAACACTGCTTTTACTGGGTAGGAACCTGCTCTTGGAATTGCTCCTTCAGCTGTCAAGGCTAGGATTAAGAATCGCACTGTCGAGGAATTCCGTGCTGAATGACACGAGCTAGCAGGACTCAGACAGTCTAAGGTCTTCATATCAGACCCTTACAGCCGTCCTGAGTCTAATAGACTTCCAAATCTAAACAGAGGCCAACTTAGAACCATTACCGGGGCACTGGCTGGTGAAATATTATCTGCATAAGATTGGACTCGACAACGATCCATACTGCAGGTTTTGTGCTAAGGTAGATGAAATAACTGAGGATTTAGTCTGTCGATGTGACACTTTAGTCATCGCCAGACTGCTTTGCTTGGGTGACACCTATGTGGAACCCGAGGTTGTGGGACGTGCTCGATCTTTCTAGAAAGAGGTGGACTCTTGGCCTGACACGCCTACTTGGGGGGATAGCACAATGGGCCCCAGTGAACCTAAGTGCTGCCTTGGTCGGGCTCCCCATTTATGTCTATGTCTATGTCTACCAGTGGCTAGTAAATACCATTGTTGTAATCTTGAACTTATTAGCTCAGCATGATCTTTATACAACTGGATGTACCGAACTAGATCATTTAATTCAACTTGTTTGAATAAATGCGGTGCTTTTTTTCCATTTGGTGGAACCCGAATTTATTTTTTTTTAAATGTCAAGAAACATTACTTTTTAAAATAATGTTGTTAAAATACTTATTCATTTTTGAAGAAAAAATCATCTCAAAAATCTTAGAGTAATGTAGAGATCTTGAGTCCGCATTTGCGGACACATATTTATATAAACTTTTTTTTCTTGAAATGATTCAAGTGATCACCCTCTTTAATGTTCACCTAACATTTAGAAACATCCTGTATTTGTTTTAATGGTTTACTATTTTATAGTTTCTAGGAGCGCTTAAGCCTCCACCTACCCCTTCGTGCAATAATTTTCAGAACTATACTTCGTAAGTTTTTCACTAATAAAACTTCACACGTTTTTCACACTCTCCGCCTTCAGAGAACCTTCTGGCTGACGGGCTCTGGCATTGTAGATATAATTTAAAACTTTTAAGAAAAAATCACAAGCATTGCAGTTGATTTGTAACCAGCTCTTAGACCTTAAACAACATATACTCAGATTTCAGAATGAGCAGTAGTGATCACACCTGTGTTCTTTGTTATTTGCTTCTAAAGATGTTTAGTGTTGAATGAAAAAATGTACATGAAAAGAGATGTACAGGGTTTTTATTTATACTTTGACACCCACCTAGAAGGTTAATTATAAGGGATAGAAAAAAAACTAGTTTTTTCGCGTATTATCTCTTGGACTTTAAAAAACAAATGAAACTCAGAAAACTAACACAAAAACACGCTGTATATTTTCTTCTAGTTTTATGCTTCGGCCACTATTATATTATTGAAGTTTAAAACTGAATTACTTTGAAATCGTTATGACAGATAGGCACAGATAGTTCTTCTCCAAACTAATGCAGTTATATTTTAAACTGTACCAAAGTAAAAACAGCTAAACCAAATATCAACCAACCCTATATTTTTTGAACTGGAAGCAAATATACAGGGTATTTCAGTAAAGAAGTGAGTTGTTGATTTTGTTTTTTAGTTATTCGATATTAATATCTTTTTGTTTACGAGTTCCAAATGATAATATGCAAAAATCATACAATTTTGACATTGATTAAAGGTTTTTGCCTATCTCTTATAATTAACCCTCTAGGTGGGTGTAATAAATGAAAACCTTATACAAATATTCGGGCTATTACTAGCCACCCTGTATTAATATGAGCATGTGTTTTAAAACCTCAATATTAAGCAGACTTTGTAGGGTTTGTTTACTTTTAATTTTGGTAGGTATAGATTAAGAAAATTCACGTGTTTTTTTAAATATCTACAATACTTAAATATAAAAAAATGCGACACGTAGAGGAGTGGTTAGTTAATTGTACGGAGTAAGACTTAATTAAAATCCAACATTTACAAAGTACAAAGAGAAATATTTAAAAATACATGTTTTGAGGTAACACTCTGATGTAGATAAGTAACCAAATACAGAAACACAATATTACTAAGTAATTCATAGGATGTTAACAATGTTGTTTAAAGATAAATTTTAAATTCACAAGTTTCAATTGTACTGGAAGTGTGTTCTTGTTTCACTTCAAATGGACCAATAAAACCCTATATCCTTTATTTTAATTGGTTAAATGATTTTTTTCCAACGCAAGCTATCGTTTGTAACTGTTAAATTTCTGCTCATTATTTTATTTAATGTTTGTGTTAATTCCAAATGATAACTTAATATTAATTAAATAAATAAAACTTTATAAACAATCATACATAGGTATAAATTTTTATATTTCCGTATTTAATTTTGACGTAAATTTTTTGCTTTATTTTATTGGTACGATGTAAATATCGGTCTAAATATGTAGTAGGTAATATAGCAACTCTGCAGGAAGTAAGCTTATAATTTTTATATTCGGATGCCAAGTGAACCTATATATATATATATATATATATATATATATATATATATATATATATATATATATATATATAATGAACAAAGGGCCCTCACAAACCTTCGAAAAAATAAAGAAGTCACAATTCTTCTAGCAGATAAAGGTAATGCAATTGTGGTTATGAATACCCAAGACTACATACAAAAACTGAAGGACATCCTACAAGACAATTGTTATAACTGTTTCAAGGGACCAAACTACGTACCTAGAAAAAACAACTACAAATAAAATAAAAAGTTCACCAGTAAACCCCGAAATTCAACATTTCAATAAAAAACTAAACTCTATGGCTAGAAAGAACCTCCTGAGAAAGGAAGGTTAAAGCCCAAATTATGGATTCATTAGGTGGATGACATATTTATTATACGGTAACATGGTTATACAGAGCTCGAAAAATGTCTGACTCACGTAAATTCAGAATACAATTTATTCTAGAGTTAGAAGAAAACAACAAACTTCCATTTTTAGATGTTCTGGGACAAAATTGCATAACAGACATTTCGAATAGACCGTGTATAGATAACCAACACATACAGACAGATATTTAAATACAAGATCACATCATCACCCACCACAAATTCAAGCTGTGGCCAATACCTTAATATCCAGATCTGTGCGATTAGTTAACACATACGAGACAAAACGAACTTAATATAATATCTAGTGCCTTACTTCTTCGAACAATCACAACTTTTTGGTACAGTCCTGTATTACATTTTTGAGCAAAACAAATTATTCCCTTGCCATTTCTACGTCAAAAAGGTATACCTGTTAGAAGTGGATACGAGCAACCGTTTTCGAGATATTTGGATTTAAAACAGTTTCGGCGCATGTGATTTTTTTTATCAAAGTCACATAAAGTATGCATGTGTTGTAAAAAAATAGAAGTGTGCCTTGCCTGACAGAACAACTGCTGGTTGGTGTTCTCATCGTTTTTCCTGTTACTTAGCAATAGTGATATTAGTTAATAATAAGATCAAATTTTGTCACTGTCAATTTCTGTTCATAACTTTTATTATCTGACAATAATCATTTAAGAAACTTTAGATCTAAATACGTCATTATGCCTGTGATATTCTCGCATCGTGAATACGCAGATATGATATTCGTCTATGGCTTCTGCAATGGGGTCGCAATTCAAGCAGTCGCGGAGTACCAGCGTCGTTTTCCAGATAGAAGGGTGCCAGATAGAAGAGTTTTTCAACAAGTTTTCACTACTGCTGGAGAATCTGGGATGTTTCCAAGTGCGAAAATTGTATCTGAAAGGGAATCGGGACCCAACGTTGAAGTAGAAGAGGCTATACTCAATGCCGTCGAAAATGATCCAAGCATAATCACTAGGCGGATTGCAGATACTTATCAAATTACACAATCGTCTGCTTGGAGAAATCTTCACATTAATTGTTTATACCCATTTCATTTACAACGGGTTCAACATTTGCAGGAGGGTGATTTTGAGTTGAGAATGCAATTCTGTAACTGAAATAATGAAGATCGAAGGTTGTATAAGTATGTTTTGTTCACTGATGAAGCACAGTTCACACGTGATGGTATAAATAATCTTCACAATGAACACCGGTGGTCCTATGAAAATCCTCACGCTACAGTAGAACATAATTTCCAACATAAATTTAGCATTAATGTGTGGTGTGGAATGTTAAATGCTCATTTAATTGGTCCTTTTATAATCGACGGTAGTCTTACAGGAGAAAAATATTTAAACTTTCTTGAAAATCACTTGCGAAATCTATTACAAGATGTTCCCCTTAATGTAAATCAAAACATGTATTTGCAGCATGATGGAGCCCCTGCGCACTACAGTTTACTTGTAAGAGATTTTGTAAACCAAAACTTTCCAATCCGATGGATTGGTCGGGGAGGTCCGTTTAATTGGCAACCTAGATCGCCAGACTTTAATCCTTTGGATTATTGTCTTTGGGGATGGTTCAAATCACTGGTATATTCCACTGAAGTAAATACAAGAGAAGCATTATTCGATCGGATAACAAACGCAGCACAAACACTAAGAAATGCGCCCGAATGTATCCACAGAGCAACCCGAGCTATACACCATAGAGCTGACCTGTGCTTAGAAGCAAATGGTGGAATTTTTGAAAATTATAAAACGTAACCTAGATTTTATTAAAAACAACTTAATAATAACAATTTTAATAAAAATTAAATACCTTTTGTTTAGTTTATGTCTGAGGCACTGAATACACACCTCAAAAAAAATGTGTCAGTCTTTCATTTCAAAGCTTTTGTGCCAAGATGCGTTTAAATTTAGACAAAATAACAAACTTTTAAAATTTTGCGATAAAAAATTACATGCGCCGAAATTGTTTTAAATCCAAATATCTCGAAAACGGTAGCTCGTATCCACTTTTAACAGGTATACCTTTTTGACGTAGAAATGGCAAGGGAATAATTTGTAAAATGTAATACAAGACTGTACCAAAAAGTTGTGATTGTTCGAAAGAGTAGAAAGACATGTAGGTGGCACCCCCTACAAGCAAGAGCAATACTAATATTAAATTCGAATTTGTCATACCAAAAAACTCCCGTGTATGAATTTTCACTCCATTATTTACATTATCATAGATTTTATTTAAAAAATAGGAAAATTAAATAAAAACTTTAACACCCTGTATCTCGAGAACTAAGGCCTTGCGGACACTTATTTATATAGACTTTTATGTTAATTTTTTGGTCCTGAATATGTATCTGAAGTATTGACATTTCCTCATGAATCACCCTGTATATATATATATATATATATATATATATATATATATATATATATATATATATATATATATATATATATATATATATATATATATATATATATATATATATATATATATATATATATAAATCTATAAGGTAAAAACCTACAAATTTTTGCACTACAAGCATTTTATTTTCGCTAATATTTAAAGGGCTGAATCTTATTGACGTTGCTATTATATGTAGATAGTGGAAAGTTCAATTATAATTCACATAAATTTACAAACCTAGTAAAACAAACCACTCTATACCTTTGAAATTTATCTTAGCCATTTTGTACATTTAACACTGTCGGAAATACAAAAGATATTTTTTAAAAATTAAACAGACAGTTTCAGTACTTTAAAGAATGCGAAAATGGGAATTGAAATTTATTAGTTTGGGATTTAGCTGAAGTGAATATATGTAAGTAATTGTTGAAAGCAACGTTACTTATTTCAAGAGTGTATGATATAAACAAGATATATATAATAAAATTACGATAATATGATATTATGTTGGCAAGAAAAGCTATTGAAATAGGCGTCAGTTATAAAAAGCGTAAACAAATTTGTAGTGATGACGCAAGACGAGACGAGACAAGATTAGTGTTGTCTCGTCTCGTCTCGAAATTTTGGTCGAGATGAGACGAGATCAAAGCCCGGTCTCATCTCGTCTCGAAAAATCTCGTCTTGACTCTAAGTATATTGACCTATCCGGTTAAAGATTAAAATGTGTTCAATTAAGATGAAATTTTAGCTATAAATACCCACAGTGTATCAGTGAACTGCACGCGTTTTCGAATTGATACTCTATCGCACATACCTGAATGTTAATACCTTGAAAATGCCTTCTAACCATTTTGTTTGATAAATTTATTGGTCACAATATTTATATTTTTCATAGTATAATTGTTAAAATTGGTAGTTTTGGGATTTTTAGTTAGATGACCAAAACAAGAGTACTTTTTCTATGAAGAATTGAACGGTCTTTCAGATTTTCATCATGTTTTAACTATAACTCAACAGATAAAAACCATATATTTTTATTTACCTAAATAATACGGTGAAACTAGTGCCCTCTAGGAGCAACGTTCAAATAAGTTTCAAATTCGTTGTTCATGCTAAAAAACCTAAAACTACCAATTTTGACATTTCTACTATGAAAACTTTCTCAGTTAATGGGAAATTCAAAATAAAATTTAAACTTTGAAAGCACTGTATCTCCGAAACCGGCGACATTTCTTTATGAACCACCCTGTATATAGTCAATTGAATAAGAAGTTTTTTACGTCCATCTTTTAAACAGTACCACATATTTTATTAGTTTATCTCTACATCACACTTAATTCTTGCACAAAACTTGAAATCAATCTAATAATTAGGTTTTTTTAGGTTGATTTTTTAAATAATTTGTTAGGCCACCATTTTGTTTGGCCATCTTGGATTCGCACCAAATTATTACTAGTTCATTCTAATAAAATAAGTTGATTTTAATGCAACATTTAAGGATAATTGGATTATTAGTTTTTTTGGTACCTAATATTTTTAATAATTGATTGGGCCACCATTTCGTTCCGCCTTATTGGATTTTCATCGAAATGTTTCCAAGCCATCCCGATATGAATCATAATTTTTGACCAAAATTTGAAGTCTTTCGGTTAAGGAGTTTTTTGTTATCCTGGCAGACAGACAGACCGACGGAATTTTATTTGACTACTATTTTGTTCGACCACCTTAAATTCCTGCCACAATTTTATCGCTTCACCTCTAATCACACTAAATTCTTGTACAACATTTGAAATCAATCTAATAAGTAGTTTGTACAGGCTGATTTTTGGAAAATTTATTAAGCTGACGTTTTGTTTCGCCATCCTGGATTTGTACCAGTAGTACTTTTTTATTCTGCGAAGAGACAGACAAACCGACACAGAGGCGGAGAAAACATATTTTTTGGCATCTAGAGACACGTTACAAAACGTGAAAATATTGCAAATGTTGCCGAAATACTGGCAAGTAAAATATATGCAAAAATTGCGTTGTTTGGCTTCAAGTTTAAAGGTACATTAATAATATAGAAATATCTGTTATACCTTAGTTTAACCAAATATAAGTTACTGAATACAAATATAAGTTGCGGCACTTGAACACGTGACTCGATTTACATATTCCTCGCGTCCCGCCCCGGCTACTACATTCTGGGTACCGGTCTGGCACAGCACTTATATGTGAAGAACAGTATGAATATGCATATAATTATTTATTTAAACTCTATACAAATCCATATAAACTGCAATTTATTTTTTTTTAGTTTTTAACTTATTTATTTTTAACTTATTTATTATTATTATTAATATTGTTATTAATCTTATTTTATTTCGCCATCATGGTTTGACACAAAAATTTAACAGTTCATGCCTATATTACATGTAAATTTTGTGTAAATGTTGAAGTCAATCCGATGAGTAATTTCTAATTAATGATATTTATATTTTGTGCCGTCGGCGTCGTACCGGAGTGACAAATTTATAGATAATGTGAAAAATGCCTTTTGTATTTATGTGGTAATCATTATTTATTTTATCGAAGACAATTTTAAAGCAACATATATAATATATTAATAAATATATTTAATTTAAAGCAAAATAATTCCCCTGAAAAATTATTTCTCAAAAAAAAACACATAATCTATATTTAAAACTGTTTAGGAAAAACAAGTAATATGTCAGGTTGTCCCTGTGGAGTTTGGGTGCGCGTATTAATCGTACGCATGTGTCTAGTCCTACACACTTATTTTCCTATTTTACTATTATCATAACCTTGACTGTTATTTTCCATTAACAAACGTCCGCTAGTCCGATACATCCGGTTACTGATATATATGCTATATATTTATCTGTAAAAATCTCGTTTAAAAAAAATTAGTTATTTAAAAGTCAGGAATACTAGACGTTTATTTGAACAGCTGCAAAAATATTTCTCTAAAATAAATTACATCATTAAAAGTTACAAGAAACTGTGAAACTCCTATCCAAAAGTTTATATAATAAAGCGTGCCTACTTTATTTCAAAATGAAATTACGGGGAAAACTTTAGTAAATAAGTAAAATATCTTTATTTGCCTTTAAAACATATAAATAATATAAACAAAATAATGTAAATAAGAGTCATAAAGTAATAAATGGCTTTTTTAGAAGTACTTTCATCTCGCGCTCTCTTAACGGCAAAAGATATTCCCCATACTTTTGAAAACTTAAGGATCCACTGTCACAATAATCTTTACCTTTCATTAGAAAAATAACAGTTCACTGTAAATTGAATTAAGAACACTAGTTACAAAAATTCAAATTTCATCTTTATTAAAAAAATATGATATAACAGAATATCATTCCAACCAAATAGTTTCGTATAAATATCCTTAAATACCATCTGTGTTGTCCTCAGAAACTAAGCGCCACCACTGGTATATCCAAGTCAAGTTCCTTTAAGAAAAACCTTTAATATTATTGACATAATATATTATGAGGAAGTTACAAATTCGAGGTACGAACGTTACGATCTCGGAAACGGTAAGAAATACAAGCTCGGCTAAATTATGGCAAAGTTGCA
Organism: Kuschelorhynchus macadamiae; assembly: GCA_030620095.1. NCBI lineage: Eukaryota > Metazoa > Arthropoda > Insecta > Coleoptera > Curculionidae > Kuschelorhynchus > Kuschelorhynchus macadamiae. Next base: position 1,157,348 of record JAUTXW010001917.1, on the reverse strand, counting down.
CAATTCAATGTCAATGTCAACGTTTACATTTGAATTGCTAACTGCAGAAAGGGGAAATCTCCACTTTTTTTTTGCAAATGGACATTTTCAGTTATTTCGCTTCTCACAGAGTAAACACATCGTTTCCTGTAGAATGGGGACATATTGCATGACCGGGCTTGATACTATAAAGCGATCTTGCTCTCATTTACTGCAGAAAGGCAGAGGCGACATATTCGGGAGATGTCATCTTTCTGCAGTAAACTACCACAACAAAATCTCATTGGGCTGGCTAACCACGCCATTGCGATCGACCAGTTTGTAGGGCAATATAGATTAAAGCGAAGTTATAGTATATTTTACTGTGCAATTGTAATTCGCTAGAATAAAGTCAAAGTAATAAAAATGTGTTTATTCTCAGTTCTATTGCGTTAATATGGGGTTAAAATTATTTCTAGTTCAGAAAATGAAGCAGATATACTAAAAAAAAATAAGGTATTGTAAATAGTGACAGCTATAAGAGAAATATTATTAAAAAAGCTAAATTGCGAGGAGAGTAACATATAAATTATGTTGGAAAAGTAATTCCTGCAAGAGCGGTTGCTAGTGATGAATGGTAAGTTTATAACTTTTTTGTCCTGTGGTCTTCTTTAGCAAATGATTGTTCTTTTTTTTATTTGCCACAAGAAATGTTTGTGCGGTATCAGTGAAAATGAAAAACATAGCATTCTTCAATTATTTTGCAGTTTAGAAACTAAAAACCAACAAGATTTGCATTTGCAAAGGCTGATAGAAATACATGCCATACACCACACAAAGATGGGCAATAGGGACGCTGATGTCGCTGGAACTAGTAAAAGGAAACCGAAGTCGGTAAGGATCCAATATTTTGTACTTAACGTAAACACTACCGTTGAGACATGCAAGTAGGCCCTTTTGTTTATTCACGGAGTATCTAAGAAACGTTGCCAACGTATTGTATCTCTCTTAAAAAACAACAAAATTCCGCGAGGCATGCGTGGCAAAATTACCAGTGGAAATGCGATAAAAGCACATATTATTGCAAATATCCGTAGCAGGGGCCTGCAGTCAATGGAAGCAAGGAAAGCAGTGCTTCCCCAAAAAAATTACAAAACATCTTCTAAAATGTAATTTTTTGAATAGGAAACCATTATTTTAGTTTATATTAAAAATGCTAAAATATTATTTTAATTATCAAGCCCATAATAAACGCGGCCTTACTCCGACCCAGTGACAATAGAAAATGGAATAGAACCTATGCGGGCCGCTAGCTTCTCTGCAGCCAAGTCCTATATGCTTGATTTCCTGTGAATCGATCCAGAGGTCATTAAACTTTCTACCGGCTGTTTGCAATTTTTGCATTTCAGTCGCGTGCTTTAAGTGGGGGCGGAAGCTATCGTTGAAGTAGGTTCTTTGTTTGAACGGCTATCCATGTGTTGTGTGATACGTACGTCGCGTCGTGCATGGTGCGATATGGAAGACAATAATACCGACGTGGATATGCAAATACCGTCAACTTCGGCTGTCGGTAATAACGTTGAAAATGTTGGAGAATTTAGTAAGAACAGTGTGTGTGAATGTGTGGTGTCTGTCTTAATAATAAAGGGATTTTCAACATTAAACTTCGCTGATAAGCTTCAAATAGTTTCCAAAGGAAGGGCAAAACCGCCTATGAAAAATTTAACCACAAAAATGAAAAACTACAGACATTTTTATCCGGAAAAACAATACGAACAATTTAAATGACTAACAGGGTGTGAAAATACAAGTAAATTATTTTATTGGCCATGTTTACTTTTTGAAAATGAAAAAGGTCTCTGGAATTAAACTGGTTTTTCCGATTTAAAAAATTTCCATAAAGCTGTAAAAAGACACATTATGGTCTAAAGCGCATTTGCAGGCCGTCATAAAAGAAAAAGCCTTCGGCAAAACCAGAATTGAACACGCCCTTAATAATTAACATTAACACAATGAACTAGTCGATAAAAATAGGCAAATATTAAGAAGACTTATCGATGTTGTTTGTTTTCTTGGGCAGCAGTGATGGCAGGACAATTAGGGGGTCTGCAAGCTAAAGTTCGAGAAACTTTCCCAAGTGCTGTGTTTGTCCATTGTTTTGCTCATATATTAAATTTAGTTTTATCCCAGTCCATCAGTCACATTAAAGAGTGTAAAGTATTTTTCGTTACTTTAAGTGGCATGGCTGCTTTTTTTTTCAAGTCAATAAAACGTACACAAGCTTTGGACTCCACTGTCCACAAACGATTGCCGAAAGTAGCTCCTACTAGGTGGAACTATAGTGGAAGACTTGTGTTAACAGTATCTGAAAATCGTAAATCAATGATTGAACTATTTGAGAATATAATACGTGGGACTCAGAAGCAAGAAATAGTTCGAGGGAGTTTTTGGACTGTTTGAAACGAGATTTTAATTTTAATTATTTGTTAAACATATTTTCAGAAATATTTCCATTCTCGGACAATGTTTTTAATATATTACAAACTAAAACAAATGATATTGCTTTTTGCCTAAAAAAAGTGGCTGATTTTAAGTCCATGTTAAGCCAAAAAAGGGATGACTTTGACCTATTTTGGGAGAAAACGATGAAGTTAAATGTAGAGCCACAAGCCAAGCGTCTTCGAACAGACAAGGTGGGAGATGTTCAAACGTCATACAGACGCCTCTTTTATGAAATAATCGATTAAATTTAGCAACAAATAAAGTATAGATTTAACGGTTTAAATGATTTTAAATTCCTCGAGCTCTGCAATTTTGATGCATTTAAAGGAAAAACTTTTCCAGAAGATACGTTTATACAGTTCTCCGAATTTATAAATTGCCCTGTAACAGACACTTACCGACTGAGAAATACCGAGAAGGAAATAACGTACTGTATAAAAAAAGGCTATACCGAAAAGATAACCATTAACAAGAAAAAATACTCGACATACGAAACCCAATAAAGTATATTCCTGAAGATCATTTAGAATTTTCGACCTCACAAAACTGCCCATTCCAGTAATGAGTATACAAAATTTAATAGTAGGTACTGTTCAAACATTGACTAAATCAGTCGAAAATTTAAAGTCGGCAACTTCTTCGGAAGAACTAATTCAAATTTAAACCTATTAATCAAATAAAAACAATTCAAAACACAAAAAATAATCATCATCTTGTTAAAATTCAACGCCGTTTTCAAATATATGTAAAATATATCTAAAATATGATACTAGGATATTTCTAATTCCAAAACTTCGATTTTTGTTTAAAAAAAATTAATAACCAAACACTTACATTCTAAAACGGAGATGGTGGTCACTTCTTCGATTTTTCAATAACTCGGGCAAATTCTAGTTGCAAAACACAGTTTTCTTCTCACAAGAGAAATCTCTGAAGACAATAAAAATGCACATACGTTTAAACCGTAAGTTTAAAATATAAATCGTGAAAACGACCCTTTAACGCGTAAATGCACAAACATAAATGGAAACGATAAAAATTATCAGAGAAATATTTGCTTTAAACAAACCAAAACTCAGCCATGACATCTATCACAACTGACATGTCAAATATCTGTGTAAATTTTATTATCATCCCATGCCAAGGATACCTATCATTTCGCGAGGTATATGTATCGGTACCTGTTTATACTATTTTTGACCGATATGTGCACTTTTTTCTTTAAATAGAATGTTCACCCACTTGCTGAGTAGTTAGAGGGAAATGTTATTAGAGCCTTTTTGTAGCCAAATAAATGCTGTATCCGCGGGTGTGGAAATAATTTCGATTATTGTTCACAGTTAGGGACAAAATGAGGTTATAGTTGGAATTTAAATTATCAACTGTAAAAAATTGCAGTAAATTAACTGTTATAGTTATAAACTCGAAACTTGGTCACAGTCTACCTAAAAATATCTTCTTTCGTAAAAAAAATACCCTACGGGCTTATATTAGTTTCCTTATAATACTGGATAATGTTAAAAAAAGGATCCATTCTTGGGAACTTTGGTGCAAACTTCATCTCGTTAATGCACCCCCTGTATATAATCCACGACCCTTCGTAAGTAGTTCATTTTGTGTAGCTTTTTAAGCACTTTCCGGTGCCGTAATAGTTGTTTGATCAGACGCCTATTTAAACAAAAAAAAAGTTACTAAAAATATTAATTTTTTATGACGTTTCGAAAAATTTCAGTTTTTCTTAAAAATGTCTGTTCTCTCGCCATTTTTCCGACAGAGATGCATTTAGGCTTTTGTTCTCCTAGATATTTCCTATGAAAAACGTCTCTTGGAAAATTTCGATAGGACTCGCCCACTTTGAGATATAAGCGCCCCAAAACACCTTTTTTTTCGAACGAAAAAAATTCGTAAAATCGTCAAACAAAATCGAAATCCAACCAAAAACAATAAGGTTTTGTAAGATCGGAAGAACTATTGCTCCAGAAAGATTCATCAGAAAAAAAATTAGAATTGCTACTTCAACCGTGTTACATCGAAGTTGACTTTTTTGATCAACTTTGCGATACGATATCTACGGTATCAAAAATGGTACAGAAAAATGTTTCAAACAAATCTCGAGATGCACGTCTCCTTTAAAAATACATATCAAATTCAATGTCCTAGCTCTAATACTTTCCGAGATATGCTGCCGATAGGTCGAAAAACACGGTTTTCTGAAATGACACGCCCCACACCAGGTTTTCGTCCCTGACTGCGAAGCAAACGTTTGTTAACAAGTAATATGTCAGATTGTCCCTGTGGACTCTGGGTGCGTGTTTTAGGCGTGGCGTCTCCTTACGAGTCTAGTCCTACACAATAATTTTCGATCCTATTTTATTATTATCATTACCCTGACGGCTATTTTTGATTAACAAACGTCCGCTAGTCCGATACATCCGGTTACGAATATATATGCTATACATTTATCTCTAAAAATCTCATTTAAAAAAATTTTACTATTTAAAAGTTAGGAATACTAGATGTTTTTTTAAACAGCTACAAAAATATATTACAACAAAAACATTTTTAAATTGGTCTCTTAGAAATACGTCTCCTATAAAAATACGGTCAAATTAATGGCCCTTTTTGTGATATTTTCCGAAATACTCTGAAGATTCGAAAAACACAGTTTTCTGAAAAAAACAACACGATATCGACACATAAAAACCGTAGCAACAAACAGTCACGTTTTTTGTATAGTATTGTTAACGTTTGTTAAAAATTCTATACATAAAACACGGCTACATATATTAGTCATTTTGTAAATTAAAAAATATGGGCATGTAATTAAAGAATATATTTTCATAAAATATGTAAAAATCTGATTTAAAGAAAAGTAGATGCTCAAAAGTAAGAGAAACTAGATTTTTTTGTCAGCCGCCCAAATATTGTTTTGATATAAATTCAAACTATTAAAAACCACATCTAAAAATTTTAATAAGCTCAGAATTCAGAACGAAACATTTTTTTTAATAGCTCTCAAAATTGTGAGACTAAAAGTTACAAGGAACAATAAAAACTGTATTTAAAATTGGGCAGTTGAAAAGGTAAAAGAAAAAACAGACATTTTGACAGGTCTCAAAATATTTTTTTTAAATTAACTCTTTAAAAGCTCCATGGAACTGTAAAAACCGTATTGAAAAATTTGAAGCAATTCAAAAGAAAAGAAAAACAAAAACATTTTTTGACGACTGTCAAAATATTTTATTTTAATAAATTGCACCTTAGGAAGCTACATGGAACATGAAGTTACATGGATCTGTCAAAACGATATTTAAAAATTTTAAGCAATTCAAAAGCCATAAGGAGAATATCGATTTTTTTTAAAGCTCTCAAAACTTTAAAAACAAAAAAAACGCTACTAATAGTTACTTAAATCTGTGAAAAGCCTATATATAAATTTAAAGGAGTCACTAGGTAAACGCATTTTTTAATAGCTATTAAAATATGTTTTGTAATAAATTATACCCGTAGAAGTTACAAGGAATATCCTATTTATTATCGAAAACTCCAATTATCCTTTAAAGGTTTAGGTAAAGAAAAAAAAAATATGAAAAAATTCATGACTGCAAAAACTAAATTTATTATCCAAATCTCTTCAATCCATATTCCATACCGAAATAATTCACTAGGAAAACAATTACAGCTTTTAAACTACAATTTCTAAAGAAAGAATATGTCCTACTCCCCTGTATAACAATATATGCTATACTTCTGTACTGAAAACTTGTGACGGGGACAAAAATTCAATCAATTAAACCCTACCTATTATCTATAACTTATAATGCCAGTCTTTAAATCTTAAAAAAATACCAGTAAAGAAAATAAAATTGAAAAAAATCGCAGCTGCGAAAGCAAAATGCTTTAAGTAGTGTCTTGTACCGAAAAGTTTCATTAAGAAAAAAAAACACAATTTCTAAACAAATGTCGTACCTACTGACCCTGTATAAAATAATATACATTTTGCTACTTTTCCGAACAGTATAATTCTGAACTTCATGAAATTTCCTATGCTAAACATATACCAACATAAAAACATTAGAAACTCTATGCCCGTATCCTAAAAAAACTCACAAATTATATCAACGTACCGGACTATACTAAAAAATGTATCTATCCCGTATCCAATTAGATGCAAGTATTTTGCTGCTCTAACTGATCCTAGAACGATAGCACGTTTATTAAATAAATATCGATGTAATGCATACAATCGAGAATAACAGCTAATTTTCTTAGAGATATTTTGTAAAATTGGGGAAAGTATTATCCTTCAAATTGTAGCTCCCTACTTAAAAACATTCAAATTTTATGCTGCCAATTTTAAAAACACCCAAGAAATCCTTTTTGAGTCTCTAAAATTAAATAATTTTTACTTAAATATTTATTCAATTACACTTCTGATAGCTACGAATCGTGCACTTTTGCTTTAAATCAAATTTTCACCTATTTCCCCAGTAGCTAGAAGAAAATATTATAGAGGTTTTTGTAGCCAAACAAACGCACTATCCTATTGTGAGGAAATAATTCCGGTTACTATTTACAGTGAGCTCCAAAGTGACGTTAAATGATTTGGACTTTAAAGTATCAACTTTGAAAAATCGCAGTAATTTAACCGAGTAGGCTAAAATTTTAAAATTTGGTCACAATCTATCTACGAGTATCTAGTTTCGTAAAAAAAAATACCCCACACATACTCAGAATCCAAAACAGATATTCTGTTTTTGGTACATTTTTGCCTGCTTTTTTCTATAAAAAAACAAAATATATGAAAAAAAATGTTTTTATTCTCCTCTATGTTTCCAATGAAAAATGTTTCTTGCAAAATTTTGCTAGGATGCACCTAGTTCGAGCTATAAGCGCCCTAAAACACCCTTTTTTCGAACGAAAGTTCAACAAAAAAAAAATAGGATTCTGTAGGATCCAAAGAACCATCGTTTCAAAAAGAAAAAAATCAAAAATTGCGAACGTGTTAAATCGAAGTTGACTTTTTTGGTCGAATTTGCGGTACCACATCTCCGGTACCAAATGTGGTACAGAAAAATCTGCAAACGAATCGTGTAGATCTACGTCGCCTTTAAAAACACGTGTCAAAATTATCGCCCTATATCTAAAGGTCAAAAAACGCGGTTTTCTGAAATGACACGACCCACACAAGGTTTTCGTCCCCGAATGTGAGAGCCATAGTAACAAACGGGCTTCGCGGCCGTTTGTTAACAAGGTATTGCCATTGCCACCATAGTTGTCTCTTTATTAAAAATTGAAAAATACCCTTTGTCACGAAAACTAGTTTCAGTGGAACAAAAATATTATACTTTGGCATTAGTTATTTGAAATTGAAATGCTTTCGAAAGCAGCGTTCTACAAATTTATGCGAACACAAAAAAAAATTAATCTCGCTAATTTCCATTAAGGACAGATTCGAAAAACTAAATGCCACGTGAATTGGTTTTAGAGGGACTTTGGTTGGTTAAACGTATGAAATTTCGTATGCCTGTCGTTAATGATACCACAAATTTGTGGGAAATTATATTTGGTTACGAATTATTTTACAAACCATGGATACGATCGCAGGTCGGTTGTAGCGAATGTAATACTACGATTAAAAGGATTATGTTTGATAATATTATGTATAATGTACATTATACATGAAATGTTTAAGCGGAAAGGGTGCACATGTTTGTAGTAATTAGAAACAATCTCTTGCCAGAGTTTAGCTAGTTAAATTTTACTATACATTGCAACACGTTACTGTAAAATACTTGGTTATACTTATAGGCATGCTTTAAGTCGAAAATAGTATTCATTAAAAAAATGGTAAATGAAAATAGATCTCAAACTAATATTGATGTATGGAGTTACATGTTTCTACTTAACTGAATATTTTTCCAAATTACTTTACCCTAATTTTTGAAAATTAATAAATAAAAATGTGAATATCATAGATCTTTATATAAAACATATTCCTGATTGGGACAGTCATTTTTATAGTTTTAAAAAGTATTTTACATAACGCACTTGAGACACTTAACAGATCAAAAAATTGTGAATCCCTGGCAGAAAATTTAATATTCATATAGCAAATACGTATATTTTCTAATATATCCAACGGAGCTTGACAATACAAATCAAAAAGCTTTTGTGGTAGTAGTCCCTTGTAGTGGTCATAAAGCCAGTAATTCCTCAGTGACTACAAATTCTTCATCAACATCTCGTATAAAAATAGCTAACTGGGCTGTGTCAGATAAATCGGTACTCTCATCAAAAGCAATCTTAAATGCTTGAAAACCAGCCAATCTGTCAGTTTTTTTAGCCATCATATCTGTTCGTCGAACAACAGTACGTTGCTATATGCACACTTTCTCAAACTCTTTCTTCTTTTCTGCTAGGCAGGCTTTAATAAACTCTCCCTCAGGAAATGACTTCGATGTTTTCGCTATTTTGGAACTAACTAAAATCCTAGCTTTAACAACACTGTTTAGGTTTGATCTTTGTGAATTAAGTTTATGAAAAAAGTACAAGAGGTAAAACAGTTTTTAAATAAACCAAGCTCCAAATTTATTTTTGTTTAAGTCGTTGCGTAAGCTTTTCCTTAAATTTAGTTAACATGAATAATAGGGGTAGTCTATTTTAATCCCTTCCACTCATTTTAACAAAGTGAAAAAATATGCAGATTGTTTTCATAATAGTAATATTCCCATAAAATTTTATTATTCAATCGCTTTTTGTTTTTAAGATTATTTTTCCGCCATCTTTGGCAAAATGATTATTCGTGCACTCATTTTAGTGAAAAAATATGCAGATAGTGTGTTTTCATAGTAGTAATACTCCCATAAAATTTCATTATTCAATCGCTTTTCCAAACATTATTTTCCGCCATCTTTGTACCGGAATATCTCCCTAATTGTTGATTTTTGAGTCAACGTTTATAGCAAACTGCCCTTTATTTTGAACAAGGATTATCAAATTTAAATTCCCTTTTCTGCTCTTTTTTTTTCTCTGCGGTTCAGAAGATATTTGGCAAAATTAATGATCATTGCATAACCAATTTTGCTTTAAAAACTCCAAAAATTCCGACATTTTTCTAAATAACTTTTAAACGGTACATTTGACGAGAAAGACGCAAGAAGTAACTTTGAAAAAATGTCAGTGGCGTACCATTTTTTTCTCCAAAAATATACAATGCAAATCCCGTTTGTACGCCACTGGTACAAATTAAAAAAAGTTGTATACCAGAAAATGTGTCTTGATGCGGAGAAAATGTAAAAAATGTAATAAATTTCACGAAGATATCTAGAATGATATCCCAAATATTATAAAAAAAAAGATTTTTTTCTGAAAAATTTAACACCCTGTATCTCAAAAGTTATGAGGTTTACGTACATATGTTCATACGAAGTTTTTTTCTTAAACTCAAGAATCATCCCCTTAAGTTTTTCGCATTTGTTTTGAAACACTTGTACCTATTTCGATATTACCCGGAATGTATTGTATTGTATGTCAAATTTTTGGGACTCTTGCTAAACCAGAACTGACCCCTAACTTTGGATCTTAAAAAGAAATACTCTGCATATTTTTATATATTTGAAATCTACAGAATGTTTTGCTCATGGTGGCAGTAGTTTTGTCACATATATTTTTTATTTAGATATATTTGAGACAATTTTTAATACGAGTTTTAAATTTCTATCCTACTGACATAACCAAGTTAAGTTCTTAAGTACCCTGGTACACCGCTGGTTTTATTTTGTAGCCCAAAGGAATTATTTGATTATAAATTGTCTTCAGTACACTCAAATTCCTTTTGATTCCTCGCAATCTCTTTATAACATTATCTAAAATAATTTAACATCAATGATACAATTTTACTTACAATTCACTAATCACGCTTTGCGACTAGTTCGAAAGAGAAGTTGTATCAGTTGTGGAATATTATTCAGGATAGAAGCGTAAATTTTAATTCTGTAGAACTCATTCGACGTAACTAAAAGAGCTAGAATGTAAAGTTTAATATTAAGAAAAGTATGACAGACTCGACAGATATTTAATATCTCAAACACAGAAAGAGAATTTAATATGTCTAAGATATAAACGTGTTCCTTTATTCCCCATGTAAGCTACATTCTTCGCGATGTGATATATAAGAGTAATTTAATACTTCTTTATATAAAATGCTCTTGTAATATTTGCTAAAAATATATGCTCCGGATGATATATTTTTATAACGTTTTAAAAAGTGGAACCGAAACTCCCCCATGGTTATATAAATATATGTAACTTCAAAAATAAATTTCCCATTTTATATTCTTGATTCATTCTAAAAGAAACCTAGATCGATCTAACTCTTTATTGAAAAAACCTTTCAACTTTTGCAGCTGTAGAAATATACTTTTCAAACAAAGGCTAGATTTACTACCTCTATGTAAACTTACTTACATTCTACAGAAAAAAAAATTGAAGAACATTAAAATACTTTTTGGGTATATCACTACATTTTTCTGCTATTTGTTACCTAATTCTGGTCAGGTTGAATTTTAATAACAACATAATTTAGATTATTATGTAGAGAAATTCAAACGGCATCAGGAATCACACGTTATGATACAAGGAACCGTTTCCAATTCATTTATTTTTTTCGGCAACTTTTTGACATTAAGAAATCCTGGTTAATCACTTTCCGACGTTTCACCTTCGATTGCACGAGGCATCCTGAGGAAGATTTACTTCGGTCGAAGAGTCCTAGGTCGGCTATTCATAATCGACCTATGTTCACCGAACCGTGACCCGGTTTAACGATCGGTTTCCACATATGATGTAGACTGAAGCCTGTATCTCTACTAAAATTGTTGGGATGTTTATAAATTTCAATAGATTCTCTAGTTTTTCGTTTATAGAATAAAATATAGAAAGAACTTGGGCTTCTTTTACATTTATAACATGTCCAGTGGAATATTGGTGTTCCGCAGATTGTGCAATTTGTTTCTTTATAATACATGTTCATGTTCTTTAAGCCCAGCCGATATAGAAATCGCGACAGGAACAAGGAATTGTATATACTCCTGTTTGAACAAACAATACCTTAACAATAAGGAAACAAACAATACATTTGCGAGGTGAATAATTCCGATGACATTGAAATTAAAATTACCCGACCTTAAACTCTATTTTATTATCGTTATACAAGCAAAATAAGTGAAGTTAAACAAAACGTGTACTGGACTAATATAGTAATTAAAGTGGATTAAAAAAAAAAAGAAAATGTATAACTTTAATCTAATATGTAACGAAAATAATTAATGATAACATTTCAGACAGTTCATTCCCTAATATTTTCAAATTCTATGCTAGCAGCTGGAACATGACATCCAAAAACATTTAAGTGTACAAGCAAATAAAAAACATTTTAATGAGACTTTTTCATTATAGAAATCATTAACGCAGTAAAAAGGTCTTTTAATAAGGTACGCTTTGGTTTATTTTCAAAAGAGTGTAAATGTTCTGGAAGATGATTGTAATAGTTGTATGGTGTTGTAAATAATTGATTTTTTTTAATTCTGTTGAAGGCATGGGAAGGTATATATTATGCCTAGAGTTTCTGGTAGGATATATATGTTGTAGCCTTTCCGGAAATGTATTTGTATGTTTTCTCATCAAGCAGACGGTTTCTAAAATAAATAATGTAGTAAGTGTTATTTCAATATTTCATGTTTTTTAAAATAGTATTGACAGTGCGCTCTATTATTTAGACCAAATAAATAACGAATTGCTCTCTTTTGAAGCCTAGAAATACTAAGAAATTGCTCGGTGGTACAGCAGCCCTAAAAGGGAAGGCCATAGCGGAAATGGGATTCGAATAGAGAGAAATAAGTAAGTCTGGCAGAAGACACGTCCTGAGACGAAACTGATCGAATGGCAACGCAGGCGGTAGAAAGTTTTTTAGTTAAGGTGTCAATATGCTTACACCATTTTACGTTGTAATTTATATTCAAACCCAGGAATTTAACCGACTCAACGTATTTAATATTGCTGCTAAGTAGTTGAGGTGGTTGTAAAGTCCCCTTATAAGATAAGGCCAACGTTTTATCCACATTGAAGCAAAGCAGATTGGAAACGGACCAGGCCGCCTTAATCATAACAAGGTCGTTGGACACATTAGAATGTAAAGATGTATCAAAATTTCAATGATTTTTAATAGCACTAGTGACAGAGCAATTGGGCGATAATTGCAAGTGTTAGTTTTTTTTCTCCCTTTATGAACAGGAATAATTATAGCTGTTTAAGGCAGTAAGGGAATATACCTTTTATAAGAGATTCATTTAGTAGTGTTGTAAGAGCCTCTATGACTGGGAGTGACAGGTTCAGGAATATTTTAATGATAGGCCATCAGTGGTACACGAAGATTTGCTTATGATGTTATTCATTTCTAGCAATAGTGCCATGCTGCTAACAGGGCTTAAGAAAATGCTATCAGCGACATTTTTCGATGGCGGGAGAAACGAAATAGAGTCTAAACTTGGCGAGATACCAGAGGTAATATTTTTGCTTACATTAATAAAATAATCATTTAGGTCATTTGGCCTTGGCAAGATCTGAGTCACAGGGTTTGATTTGTTTCTGAGGTCATTGATAATGGACCAGCTTTTCTTTGAAACGTTTTTAGACTTGGTTAGACTTTTTGATAGTAAATTTTTTTGCTGACTTGATTAGTTTAATATAGATCCGCCTATAATTAGAGAAATACGTTGATGTGAGATACGATAGGAATGAGTTGTCAATATTATTTTGGGGAAATAAATCTGAAATTATGAAAATTGAGTCATTAATAGGCACATTCGTATATAGCGAGTCTACATCAAAACTGACTAAGATATCTTTTGGAACTAATTGGATTGGTTTTAATTTCCCTACAAAATGCGTAGAGTTTCTAATATATGAATATGCTTTTCCTGTAAAATTAATAAGAATATTTGAGAGATATTTACCGATTTTGTAAGTGTGCCACCATATTGCACTTGCGATAGCTCGAAGTGATACATTAATCTTGTATATTTTAGGTAGTCCGTAGAACCGTGAAATCTTTGAGTCGCTTGGCTTTAACGTCTTGTGATCCTCTGTTAGCAGGTTGGATGTGTTTATAGGGTTGGTCATGCGTCTCTCGATTTTGTTGGTCGGGTCTGCTTGGATTACTCTGTAGGTGCCGTCGTCCAAAAGTAGTTGTAATTTCTCCACGTATTCTGTTTGGTTCATGGCGATAGTGGTATTTCTCTTGTCTGCTGAAAGAACCAAAATGTGTGTATTGTTGTTTCATCGTTTTATCGCCTTTTTTCGCAACATATTTGCTGTTTTATGCCTTATTACGTCAGCTTTTTCTTCTGGAGGTTTTCTAAGTGTGACTTTGATGGATGACACTATGTCTTCTATAAATATGATCCTTGGTGTTATAGCGAAGTATTGGCCTTTGGGGAGTACATATTATTCTGCCTCAGCAACGGCTTTGGAAGAGCGGTTTGTTACGGTGTTCGGTGGTGATTTTACTGGTCTTTGTTTGATTAGAACTCCGATTTTTTTTCTGCTACTTAATGCTAACTGCTTGATGTACCTTTTCTTCTTGCGCATTGGTGATGTCGTCGAGAGTTCCAAATATTTGATGTTCAAGTATGAAAGCCCATTTTAAGTGAATATTTAAGAACTTGCGAGAGTTTATATTTAAATTACAACGACTAGCTTTTATCCTTTCTCGTAGCAATACCATACTGACTCGTTTGCAGATGTTTCTTGCACTTCTTGATGTAACATGGTGCTTCATTTGTAGAGATTTTGGTACTACGTGTTCATCTCGGCATCTAAAGAGAAAGGCTAGTTGGTAAAATAGCTTCTTCTTGTTGTTTCTGAGATCGCCAAAAGTTTTGGCATCCTTCTTGATTTGCTTCCCATAGAAGTTAGCTAACGTAGAACGAAAGATTTCGAGGCTGTCGTCAATTAAGAAATCATGGTTCTTGATAATTGAACGTGTCAAAATGGGATCACATTCCGAAGTTTTCCCTTGGATTGCACCAGGCAGCTTCAGGGATTTTTACTTCACGAAATCGGAACACTGAATGAGCTCGGATATATCTAGACCGACTACGCACCACGTACTCTCCAAAGGCCAAACGATAACCAACTTTATAGACGCATCCAATCTGTCAGCAGAGAAGAACAAGACGTTAAGGCCAAACAGCTCAGTGCTATAGGATCGCCTCTTACAAAATAGGTAAATATCTACCACATATAATTATTTATTTTACAGGAAAAACACATTCATATATTAGCAACTCTATGCATTTTGTAAAGAAATCAAAAGCAAACAAATTAGATCCAAAAGATATCTTAGTCAGTTTCGATGTAAAATCACTATATGCTATTTATTAATTATTAAATTTTCATAATATCAGACTTATTTCACCATAATAATATTGGCAACTTCTAGATCTGTTTGAGGCATGTCATATAGCTGAAATATTAAAATTCTAATTTTACTGTTGTGATTTCGTTGTTCGTCGGTTTTGTTAGGAATTAAAAGGGTATTAGAAACCTAATTATTTTATTTTTTTTTTGGTAATTTAAACGCAAGTAAATACTCACTCTTTAGTCTGATTTTTTATATCTGGGATAAAAAACAAAATTGTATAAAATATTTGTTTGTATTATTACTTCAAAGCCATCGAAATTTAACTGAAATAGAAGGCGTAACATCTGTCATATGTTCAAAGAAAATTAACGAACACTATCATTATTTCAAAAGATAGAAAACAATTTGAATCACAGATATTTAATCACTAAAAAGAATGTATTTTCCCGTAACAGAAATACCTATGCTTAAGACCCTGTAATCTATCAATTCGTTCAGAGCTTAACCTCTTCTGTTTTCCTTCTAATGGAACACACACACTTCTAGTTCTTTTAAATTTAGAAACTTTCGAAAGGACGTTTTTCCCGAAGCTCCTTCGATCTACAGGAATCATTATTTGGACTCGAGAGCACTTAAATCTTACTGGAGGTAATAGAAATAAGTATTTATTTGTCTGAAACCGTAATTTATCGAGGTAAGCGATTTTTCCCTATATAAATCTAAATCATGCGTTTTACAAGATCTTTCTGCAGCTTTGTTCGGTCCCACGTCAAGTGCCTCTTACAACTGCATTAAAATTTTGGTCCACGATGTTTTATTTAGTTGGAAATATATAAGTGCCTTGTTAGGAAGATTGCAATACAATAAAGTAAAACTTGTATATATAAAACCCTGGCTACCCAGATAACTCTTTTTTGTTATTGGTTTCTATGCAATATGTCGGAAAATGTTAATTAGAATTATTTCGTAGTTGCATAAAAATCTGGTCAAGTCGCCGAATAACTGAATGAACCCACGCATTTTGCGTGAGTTAAGAACGTCATTACCGCACTCCTTTTTATTACCGCACGTATTAGATTTGCAATATAGAAAAAGCCAAGAAGATTTTTATAAATTATTTTATTAAAAACTATAAAACATGAAAAACTATTTTTTATAAATATTTTTAGTACAATCTTTGCAATCTTTCAAATAAATGCCTGACGAAGCAGCCACGTTTGGTAAATTTGTAGTCAATACATTGTTTTCATTACTTAAACTGGTCGTCTGATGGCTTTGTTTCATTTTTTTTTCGGGTCGTCAAAGTTTCTCTAGTTTCACCCAGAATTTTGGATGCTATTTCTCTTTTATTTTCTGCAGAATTTTTAATGTAGCTTTCCGCATCTGGATTAGATCGCCAGCCACCATGTCGTTTTACTGTTAGAATGTCAGCTCCTGAGTCTGCCATCAGGGACGTAGACGATTTTCGGAAGCAATGCCCAGTATATTCTTCTGGATGTTAAAGTTTGAGATACAAAGCAATTTGTTTTAGCAAGGATCGAAAAGAATTATTGCCAACCGGTTGCTTCATACACACACTATTTCGAAATTGGATGAAAAACCTATCATGCTCGATTTTACATGGGCGAAGATTAATGTATTTTCGAACTAGTTGAACCTTGTCTCTTGAATATTGCCAGATGCTGACTAGAATTCCCTGGCTATTTTCGTTTTCGCTGTCGGTAAAAAAACTGAAAACATCGCTCTTCATCCTTGACATTTTCCAACAACAAATTTGTTAACTTCTCTCGCCTGCAAGGTCCTGCAAGCCCAATAATCAATGCTATTTTCATAAATAAGTATTTTTTGTCATCCGCTTGGTTTTAGTTAATACCCTTGACTTTTTTGAATGATATCCCTCAGATTTTCTTGTGAGGAGGACCACTAAATTTCTATTTGCTGATATCAATATTGAGTTTAATAGGTATCATTGTTCTTATCATAGAATAAAACGCCCAGAGAGATGAAGGCCTATAGTTAGCAGATAACTCCCCGAAGTATACAATAAGTACCTTCTCATTCCCATATTTCTGCACATTCTTCTCTCTGCACCATTTTTGGAACCTATTGAAAATATACTCATATTTTGGCCTGGATTTTTCGGGAAGCAACCCGTCAATTGCCCCGGTTACTTCCTGCTCAATATCCGGATGAATGCTTCTTTCTGAATCACTCATTTTGACTAAAGAAATTAAAACTGTCAATAAGATGTTACTTAAATTGACATTGCCCGGGGTAACCAGAGTGGCAGGATTAGAGTGCAAACAGGTAACAACTGTTTGTTGTTAAAGGTGTTTTATGCTTGCTTTAAACTTTTTGATAAATTTGTTTAATAAAAATGTGTGTGTATTTTAACAGTCGTGCGTCGCGTCACGTAGATAAAATGTTGTACAATACATGTGAGTTAACCTTATTAAGATACGCGTGTAGAATTTGCAAAAAGAGTGCGTAGCACGAGTTTTGTAACTTAAATGCCGTTAACTCACTTGTATCTTAAATATCTCTAACATGCACGGGGCCCAAGTAAAGCATTATCCAGCGTTAAGTGAACACCCCCTTCTCTCTTACAATTTTATTTTTTCTAAGGAATTTAAGAATTATTTTTAAAATTCAATTTGACTTTTGTAAGAGCGTTCTGTTAGAAAAACAATTTTTTTTAATGGAATAGACTATATTTAAACACATTTTTATAAAGCTCTCATTTTTCACATTCCCGATGTACAGGATAGGTACTTTATTAGGGGCCTATACATTTTCTTAGAAACTACCGACTTTAGAAAAAAAATGTTAGTACCAAAAAGATTCTTGGTTTTAAACAAATTTTGTAATTATTTGAGTTTTATCAATACAGGGTGTCCGAAAAGTGCTGCACCGACTTCAAAACCAGAATTCTAAATTGGACACCCTATATATATTTACATTTTTAGATTCTTAGACAGAAATAAAGGTAACTTTTATAAGAAGTTCCTATTCGAATTTTGTGTCGTTTAGACAGAAATTAAGGTTATGTATTTTTTTAGCAAATTTATGCCTTCAGCAAACAGCGTTTGTGCAGCTGTTAGTTCAGATTATTTAATAAAATTTTATTCACAACTTAAGAAGAAGGCTACCTGGTAACGATTTACGATTGCTAAGAGTTTTAAATTTACACAGGGTGTCTCAGATCATTGAACATTTTTTAAATTTGCAATTCGCAATATTCAAGTTTTTTTAAATGGTTCACTCTGTATTTGATATTTTTTTCATTAAGGAGGTTAATTATACCTATCCATTGATATATGCCCTATACCTAAATCTAATAGTTAATGAAATACCTATTGCAACAATAACATTCTTTGAAAAAACGATGCGAATTTACTATTTTACCCCAGTAGGCTGTGATAGAAAAGATAAAAGAATAGATATGCTTGAATATTTTTTAACAAATTCGGAAAAGTAAATTATTTAGCAAAATTTATACAAAATTCAGGCAAGATGGTAATTTACTTCTAAGACACTAAGAACAGACCACAACAAGTGCTAACAGAAGAGAGGAAGTTAGAAATTCTCTTGCATTTTGAGTATTTACCCGAAACCTCCACGTGGCAGGGCGCTTTGGAGTTGAATTTGAAATGAGGCAGCTTAAAAACTGTTAATAAATAAACTAATAAATAAACGTAAAGCATTTAATTTTTTACCTGTTCAATATTTAGAAGAAAGAGACTATGAGACACTGTTAAACTTTTTTGTAATAGGTTAATGGATAAGCATTTTGCTGAAAATGTCTTCTATAATATTATTTGGATTGATGAGTCTATTTTTCAAACATTGGCACCCATTTTTAATAGGAAAAATACGCATTATTGGAGTAATAAAATAAGAAAAAACATTTTGGAAGTGAAAAGGCAAGGAAGACGATCCGTGAAGGTGTGGTGCGGAGTTTACCGATCAAGGATTATAGAACCAGTTTTCTCTAAGAAAAACTTGAACTCAAGAAAGCATTTAGATATGCTAAGAAATAAACCGCTAATAGAAAATAAAATACCGACTTGCGAACGTGATCAATTAATATGGCAACAAGATGGCGCTCCGTACCACAGGGGAAACAAAATATGAGTGCCTTTCTAAGACGATATTACAAGCGTTGGATAGCGGAAAATGGACCGAACTTATGGCCAGCTCAAAGTCCAGACTTTACCTCCCTAGATTTTTTCTTCTGGGGAACATTTGTTTTACTTGTTACGACCGGTTTTGTGGCATCGTAACTGCTTAGCGTCAAGCGGATTTCTATTTTCAACATTAAAATTATTAAAAAAAGAGATAGACCTCCGGGAGTTTTTTTATTGCAAGTTTGTTCCTTTTTAAGAATATTGTTTTTCATATTTTTTTAATATATGTTAATAGTTTCCGAGTTATTTGCAAAAACTAAACTCTTAGTTTGCTAATAACTTTTGAAACATTATATGTGCGTATTTGAAACTTTTGCACAGTTTTCTAGACGTCTTTCCTAATCCAATGAGCCCTCACTCATATTTTAACTAGCAGTAGCAAGTATTTTTAGACTGAAAGCAAGAAGCAACAGATTATTTTAAACCCATTTCAAACTAGCATTTTAAATTTTAACCTTGCAAAAGGTACTTCATTAAACGTTCAACGAATGTGGGTAAGATGATCTTAGTACAAGGGGAAGAGGTTTACTTCCATAGTTGTGGAAATTTCAAATGCCTTATGAAAGGTACAAAAAAAGTCTTGGCCATTAATCGATTATTTGTTCCAAAAGACAGTATCAGACGTAAAAAGGTTCCTAAAATTGCATTTCGGTTCAGGATGGCCTTCAAGCCCTTCTCTACAGTTTCATGCACACTCTTTCGCTTCTTGTGAAGAACCTCATACGGAAGGTCACCAGGAATTCGAACTAGAAATGGATTTATGTGGACCGACCGAAGAGGCACCAGAGTCATGTGTTTAGATATTTTATTTTGTAACGTTTTGCTACTTACTAAAAGTAAAAATATTCGAAATATCATTCTTTAAAAAAATGCTTTTTATAGCAAAAAAAAGCAAAACTAAACTAAATTTTAACTTTAACAGTATATATCAGAGGACTTAACGCGTTTAGCTTTTAGGCCCCTCATTTTAAGCAATACAAAAATTAAAATTAGTTAAAATTAAAATTTCTGCCATTAAGAACATTGAAAACCAGATTAAACACGTTATTTTTATTCTACCGTCCTCTTGTTCCTTTGGCCCTCCCCCTCATTGGTTATACACCTCTCTCACTCATTGATACAAGAAATATTTTATATCAAGAATCTATTTAATATGAAGTTTTAATAACCGAAATAACCTGACGAAAAAATAGATTTCCCCTAGAGGATATTGACCTCAAGGTGCGGCAAAATTACGTTTTTAGTTAGTTACAATAATCACCAAACAAATGACATCAATCTAATCGAATAAAAAATTTGTTGTTCTTCTACAACCTTTCTGTCTCACTTTTATTTTCTAAATGAGTTGAGACCTAAAATATCCCAAAATAATAAATCAAAATATTAATTCTAATACACTGACTTTACGTTTATTACCCACCATCGGTTTAGATTAAAGCAGAGCGAAAAACTCTGGCTATAAAACAGTCTAATTGGCCCGAGTGTTATCTCTAGCCCCGGTCGGCAATATAGATAGCGATAAAGTAGAGTTTGAGCATATCTACAACCAATTACTGCAAATTTCGCATACTAGGACCACAGTGGGGCATTAATCTCCATTTATGTCTTTATGGGCTGCTTCATGCCTATAATGTACCTTCCGAAATGTTATGTGGCAGTCGTGCTTTCTGTGATATGCCTACTATGAGGACAGTTTTCCATTTTAATTTAGTATAGGCTGTCAAAAGCAATGAAATACTTACTAAAACATATTTTTTCGTAGATTTGTTGTTATTATTCAGAAGATATCTTTCGAGTTTTTGGACATAACAATATAGGCTAAATATTTGATTGGAATCGATATGTTCATAAATTAAATTACTGTTAAATTTTGGTAAAAAAACGAGTAATCGTATTAAACTAGTTTGGTTATATATTGTTAATATTATGTATCGAAACATTCCGTAGACAGACTTGTCTACATGTTGAGATTGAGATGTAATTTTTATTAAACATTTGCTTCAATCAATATGAAGTAAGATATTTGTATTCAGTTGCGAAAAAGCTAGACAAGTTTGTGTCATTCAAACTCAACAAATAATCTGAACACATTTAGAAATAGTATTAAACTATGTTAGTAAAATATTATCATAAACAATATAAGCAAATTCGTTTTAGCCGTTTATAAAAAACAGGAGATTAATTTTTATTCTTTTAGTAAACTTCATTCGATTTTGAAAAATATAGAAAACTAAAAAATCGTCTTAAAACCTTGACAAAAAAATTCTAATATAAATTTGAACGAGGTTGTTTGCAAGGTTTTAGAGCTATGCTTGGCTTTTTCGCGGAGTAAAAAATATTTACACATATAGATTTAAAAAAATAATTGTGATTTACCTTAACTTATGGAATCAGAAAAGAATAATGTACATATTTACACTGAAATGTGCTATATTCAAAAAATAATATTTCTTAAACTCCCTAAAACCTCCTAAAAGTTATTATAAACATATCTTTCTGCGGAAACAACTCATTTTTATTTTATTTATATCAACTCTTTGCTTTTTAATTCCTCATTAATGGAATATTCAAAACATTTTGTTTTTACTTTTTTAAGGGCATCCGTACGATACTATGGCAGTATGTTCCTATCAAATCCCTCACTTTTATTTTTTCCCCCTTTACTTTTCGAATTTTTCCTATCCGAAATGTGATATATTTACAATATTGTATTCTAACTCTTGCGAGAGAACTAGGAACTATCACACTCATTTAGTATTAATTGGGTAATCTTTCACTTTTCTAAAAAAGGGGGATTCCTTAGTTACTTAATGACTATATGCGCAACTAAATAGGGTCATACTCTACTAATCCTAATAAAAGGAAATATTCATAAAAACGGAAGTTTCGGTTAAAGAAAATTCACCGAATTTTTACTTAATAAAGCCTTTCGAATGTGACTTTAAAAATATTTTATTCTGGAAACCTCTTAATGAGGCAATGAAAATATGTGGCTGAGGCAGATAAAATATTTTATGGGGGTTATGTTAGGTTAGGTTTCATTTGACTAAGCTCTTATTAGGCTAGGTTACATCACTGTGGATTAAATTTTATTATTTTTTAAATTAAACTCTTTTAAAAGGGCTTGTTTCTTCTTAACAGGGCAAAATTTTATAATGTCTCATAAATCAGGTAAATTCCATAAAGCCTGGCAAAACTGAGAAATATGCTCTTCGTTAAAGTAATAACAAAATATGCATTTTCATATGTTTTTTCTTAATATTTCGGATATTATCTTTTCAAAGTATAATAATAATAAGAATAAAACAAAACTATTTAAATTATTATACTAGGTGAGGTTCAGATAACCTTGTTTTGTATGTCTCTGAGACAGCAGACCTAAGAATCAGCACTGGGTTAACAGAAATGGGCCTTTAAGAAATGCCATGATTCAAAGAAAACAAAACGTAATCAACTTTGGTTGCCAGATAAAAAATCTTTCTTCCACCCTTATATATTAAAATGGGGCTTATAAAACAATTTGTTTAAGCTTTAAATCGAGATGGACTTTGTTTTGTTGACTTGATACGTATATTTTCTGGGATTATTACGGAAAAACTAAAAGTCAGTATATTTGATAGTCCTCGGCAGCTTATCATATCAATATCAATGCCGCATCAATAAACGAAATTGATGTTCATTTATTCAAGTAATATAAAATTATCTTGGAAATCATAAGACAGGTAATTACATCGAGTTAGTGGAAACTATGCTTTCAAATTTTAATGTTTTCGCTTAGTGATAAATAATAAATGTATCTATAACTACTTTTTGAAATAAGTTATTAACTCTGGATTTTTGTTGTTTTTTTTTTTAACTAGAAGTCGGACCCAACAGAACTAGTGATACATAAAAGTACAAATGTTAAAAAATAAAACAATAAATATAGCGTATCTCAAAAATTAGTTTTGGTTGCTAATGGGTATCTTGGATTCTGTACATCGTAAAAACGAAGCGTTTTCTTATTTCTATGTTTTACATCACAGTTCTGACACCAATTAGCTTATATCCTGTGTTAACAGTTTATTAAAAATTAAATAGATTGCTACAGTTTATTTATATTCCGATGTTTTACTTGCGTACAAATTTCGATTATTAAAAAAATGCAAATCGGAATATAGGTGGCACAATATTTGCAAACACCTCGTTAATGTTAATAGGATATGTTTTTAAATCTGGAATTGCGGTTTGCAGGAAATCAACAATGCATATCATAAAAAATTAATTTTATTTTTATATTTCAATTGAAAAAATATAGACAATTGGCACACCTGTTTGAATTACCACAGTATTGCTACTGTTTTCTTCCTATTGCTAGTTCCTAGTAGATGTAAGTATAATTAGTTCTGGACACACTATAGCTATATCAATCCACTTATCGGACGTTACGAAGTCTTGTAATATAATATGTAAGCGTACTTGTTGCTGCATGTTGAGCGAGCGTTGCAATTTTGCAAGCAGCTTAGCGTGAATAGCTGCGACTGATTGTTTGTGTTGGCAATCGCGAGTGTAAGGACGCGTTGAGAGGAAAAAAGCGCTATTTATTTTATTCTCCCGAACAAAAAGTTAATTTGGATAAGTAATTTTTAGAATTAGTAATATGCGTTTAAGTATTTATTTACTATATCAAGTAAAACTTAGTTTGAAAGAAATATAGTTTACATTCTATGGCAAATAAGCCATTGATATATTCTCTATTTTATTCGCCGATGTAAATGATTTACATTTTTTGAATAACTAGTATAATCTAAATCATTTAATAACGTCAAAAAAACATCAGCAAAATTTTTATTGATTTATATTTCAATTCCCCCGCTATTTTAGCAACAATTTTTGAAGAAAATCAATACATTTTAATTTTGAATCTAACATCTTTAAAGAATGGTTAATACCAACTCATACCATCAACAAATGCATTAATTTTATCTGTCGCGTTCATTTCCATACATATTAAACAAACAATGCATATTGTATAAAAAAAAATTTGTTTAAATATTTAAATCGAAAAAACGTAGACAATTGGAAAACGTGTTTTAATTAACACAGTATTGTTAGAGTGTTTAAGTGCTAAGTCCTAGTAGATGTAAGTATAACTAGTTCTGGGCACACTATAGCTATGCCAATCCCTTATCGGATGTTACGAAGTCTTGTAATATAATATGTAAGCGTACTTGTTGCTGCACGTTGAGCGAGCGTTGCAATTTTGCAAGCAGCTTAGCGTGAATAGCTGCGACTGATTGTTTGTGTTGGCAATCGGGAGTGTAAGGAAGCGCTGAGAGGAAAAAAGCGCTATTTATTTTATTGTCCCGAGCAAATAGTAAATTTTGAAAAAGTAATTTTTAAATGAGTAATATGTATTTAAGTATTTATTTACTATATGAAATAAAAATTAGTTTGAAAGAAATGTATTTTACGTCCTATGGCAAATAAGTCAATGATATTTTCCCTATTTTATTCTCTGATGTTCATAATTTACATTTTTTGCATAATTCGTATCACCTCATTCATATAATAACTTCAAAAAAAACATCATTTAAGGAATTATTATACTAAAGATGTAACACTTTCAAACTTAATTTAAAAGATCATTTTAAATTCTCAACTCTTAATAATTTATTACAGTATTTTAACTTAATTATAAAAAAATTATTGAATTTTACTCAAAACAAAACAATAATCCTATCTTACTTAAGTTAGGAAAGACAAAAGAGACGCAAAATATTGAAAAAGCAAAGAGTTTAAAAAGCATTTTTTCGAGGCCATTTTCCCGTATGCAAAATTAGCACATTTTCGTTATTCTTCTAATTGCGATCGAAAAAATCATAGGACTGATTTCCCAATTTAGGAAACTTAAATCGATTGCTGCACGAAGCTCCTACGAAAATTCTACAAGCGGATATCGTGTTTTATATATTTTATTTTGCGTGAAACCCCATAATAAAAAATCTAAAATCGAAAAATCCGGAGATCGAGGGGGCCATCTTACAGATCCGTGGTTTCCAATCTATCTTTGAGAAAAGTTATCGTCTAAAAATGCCCGTCAAAGTTCAGAGTTGTGGCTTAAAGCACCGTCTTGTTGAAGATAAATGGCATTAGAAACTGCCAGTGGAATTAATTCTACAAAACAAGTAGCATACTGTCGCATAAACCGCAACCCTTTATCCTTTAAAATAAGGGAGATATCCTGCAAAAGTGACGAAAATTGTAATGTACTACAAAATGTACATTACAAAAGTAATTAAACTACATATTGCACAATTACCCAAGTAGCACAAATTAGCTGATGAGCTTTTTTGTCTAACAGTTAGCCATAAAAGGCACATAAAAACCAGAGATTTGTCAAATTTTGGCAAATGATTCTTGGTTTGTTTTCTAACCATGAAAGCTCGCCTCAAATTAGATTTTTTAGCTCCAAAAGTGGCAGTTTTTAATGTAGATAGGCTATAGCATAATTACTTAGCCAAAAAATATCTTTTATGGGGTAATTAAACCTCCAACTTTTTTTTGTAATATTGGATGGCCAAAAAGTAGAAATATCTGTCAATTTTGTTGCCACAATATAACCAGATATATTCTAGTAAGTACTAAAGTTAAATTATAGTAAGAATAGCTGTTTGAAATGCCAGAATATGGCATTTTTGGTCATTAGAAATCGAGGTCAGAATATAATCAATAAGTAGTCATTTTTTCCAAAATGCCAACCAAACATATTTAAGCAAGTATTTAAGTTTCTTTATAGTAATAATAGCTATATAAGAATGCCAGATTATGACATTTTAAGACAAAAAAATATGGCTTTTATTATCATATTTTTGTTTCAAAATTAAACTAACATTGTGTAGTTTTATTTCGCTTATTTTTGCTATAATATTGCCAAAAAATGCCACGTTTTCAAATTTACGTTTATAACCTATAAAACTATACTTAACCAAACTGAAGAAAAACTGAAGAAAAACGAAATATAAATTATTTACCATACAAAATGTCTAATAAAACGAATAAATATTCCACCACATATTATAGAAAAACGCTGACTTGAAGTAATCGTCGTTTAATTTTATTACGCTGGCTCCTGGGTCTTAAATGAGCCATTTTTTAGCGAGTACTTAAGGCAAACCAAGTAGGCATTTTTATTGGCAAAACTTTAGTAAATGTTGCTACATTTTGGCTACATTTGGCTACATTTCAAAATTATTTATAAATATTTGCTTAAAAAGTGGCCAATTTCAAGGAATATTTGCTTAAAAATAGCCCAAAGCCTTTAATGATCAACCATGATTAAAATAAATAAATTAAATTAATTTTCTAGCAGCCATTACTTGACCACCTTAAAAAAACATATTCTTTCTTCTTATAAAAACTTATTTTAATGCATGTTTTTTGAACGTTATGAACTCTTTAATGAATTTTCTTAGTAAAATACATTTCCAAACTAAAAAAAAAAAACAAAAATAGTAGATAACGAAATTTTTAGTTTCAAGAAGGGGCGCCTGTTTTACATGCCTATCTTAGATTCTTTTCACAGTAAAAGTTCCTGCGCAAGTGTTTTTTGTCCCTACCAACCGTCAAATAAATACTTTACACAATTACACAATAAGTCATAGTAAATGTATTTCTACGAAACCATGATTTGTTATCTTTGCATTTCCTCTTGGTTCATAAATTATTACTTTGGTTGGCCCTGTTAATACTATTTCTACATAATTCGAAATAATTGATGATTTATCGTATAAATGAAGACAAAAAATAAGAAGTTATTTAGGTAAATTTCCGAAAAAAAATGTTACCTAAATTTCGGCTAAAAAACAAGTCAGAATTCAGCTAAAAAAGCTCGGTTTTAAAGTAAAAAAGTAGCCAATAAACCCAACCATAAAATCAAAAGAGAGGGTCGTATAATTGCCAATTGGCCGTTTTTACCCCATATTGGCTAATATCACAGCATTTTAGCCTATATATGATTATATGTACTACTTGTGTATATAAAATTATTATGCAAGTATATGAACTTAATAATTAAAATTAAAAAATCCAACAGGGAAGAGTGTAAAATGAATTTCACTTTCCACGCTGCCAATCACGCTGGTAACCAGGCCGGGGGGAACCGGATGTTCTCGTGGTAGTTGGGGGTAAATTCTCACTCCCCGCCATCACATACCCTGGTAGAGGGCATGGCCAAGGTTCAAACATACACGATCAATAACTAGGCCTGGCCGAATACCTACGGGTGAAGGCTATATCAAACCAACAAACAACAAAAAATATAAAAAAGTTTTTAAGTAAGTAATATTTTAACGGCTTTTTAATTTTTTAAGTTATTGTCTTTTTTCTATTTCTGTTTTTAAACTGTTAAACTTTTTAATATTTTATAACATATGGATTTATATAATAAATTGTTTATTGATAAAATTAAGTGAAAATGTTTTTTCGGTCTGGTATTATAATCAAGAAACCCTAAATATTGATTTGTAAATTCCTTTAAATGTTCTGAAAGTAAATTATTTTATAAATGAATACACAAATATAAAAAAATACTAATTATTAAGATATTTTAATATAGGTACGTAACATATTAATAATTTTTATTCCATTGTTTTGTAGTACCTGAAAATTTTAAGTAATATCATCATTTGTGATATATAATTGTTGAACAATACAAGAAATATGGTAATATTAATATTATATTATAATTATATTTCATTCTCCCCGCTATTTTGGCTATAATTGTTTCAAGAAAATGTTCAAATTTTAATTTTAATTCTAAAATAATACCCAAATATTTAAAACAATGCAAAACGGTATGCAACTCTTATCATCAATGAATGCATTAATTTTATCTGTAGCGTTCATTCCCATACATTCTATTTTGTTACAGTCAATTTTAACTTATTTACCTTAAACCAATTTCTTATGTACCTTTTTCTAGATGTAACACCTTTGTTGGTATAACACACCATAAACTTGTTTTACAAAAAATACGGCATATAAATATTTCTTAGCTATTTTAACTAGCTGACAATATTTTATGGCCTAATTACTCTAATAGAATAAGTCAGATTATATTTATTTTATTTTACTTTATATTCTGTTCTTTTATTGAGTTGGAAAAACTCAATTCCGTAGTCTCTTACAGTATCACCTCAATTTTTATTTTATTTTCGTCATCTATGGGGCCGCTGATTACCCTTATAAAATTTTACGGCAGTTTCAAACGTGATCCAATTTTATTTACCTTGAGGAAATCGCATGCAATACTTCAGCACATGCTCTAAATTTTATGTTTCTGTATAAATTGAATATTATGAGCTAAGAACTTTGGTGTGCTATGCAAAACACGAACAGAAGAAATGTATTTCGGAGCACAGAGTTTGTTTTTCTGAAGGTAATTCAGAATTATTTAAAAATATTAAAAGAATTTAGAAAAAGAGGCTTAATAAAAATTTAAGTTTACAATTTGCTTTATACATATCTGTTGCCTGC
Source organism: Kuschelorhynchus macadamiae (assembly GCA_030620095.1). Taxonomy (NCBI): domain Eukaryota; kingdom Metazoa; phylum Arthropoda; class Insecta; order Coleoptera; family Curculionidae; genus Kuschelorhynchus; species Kuschelorhynchus macadamiae. The sequence continues at coordinate 1,128,761 of JAUTXW010001917.1, read as the reverse complement.
GAAGACATTTCTGTTAGCTCACAACATAAAAATCATAGATGTGTCCATAAAATTTGAAAAAAATTTCCGTGAATGTTTAAGAACCCGAGAACGATCTAGATTGCTTTGAACGCCATAAATGAACATGTCGGGGATACAACGCGTTCAGTTTAAAACTGAAAGGCATTAGACGTATTAGTAGACAGAGTGAGCAATAAAACAGATTATGGCAAGCAGTAATAAGAAAGTAAAGACAACATTTTCATTCGTAGTGGGAAGAACAGTACCTTTTTACAGAAGTTAAAGGTACAAATGTATATTTGTTATGTAATGCCTCTGTTCCGGTTAATAAAAAAGGAAATATTGAGAGGCATCATAAAAGTGTACATTAGAGGCATCATAAAAGCTTACATGCTGCCAGCAGAAAAGAAAAATTGAAACAATTAAAGAACCAGTTAATTTGACAACAGTCAATATTTTTAAAAGCATTTGACCAAAATAAGTCCGCAACGGAAGCGACATACCGTGTGTCCCAAATAATTGCACAAAAAAGAAACCGTCTGGTAGCATTTTGTCGTAAAGATGAACGCTTTCCACAATTTCTATGTTAGCAATGCATTATTCATCAGCAAACATTGTGTGGAAATTTTTTAAAACTAAAAACGTCATGAAATTGGTAGTAAAAATTGTAAACAAGATTAGAGCTCACGCATTACAAAGAAGATTATTCAAAATCTTAGCTAATGAAATTAATTGTGAGTATGAGGATCTACTTCTTCACTCTGAAGTGCGATGGTTAAGTAGAGGGCGACTGTTAACACGTTTTAATGAAGCTCTATCTGTCATAGTTCAATTTTTCAAACAACGCGGCGAACCGATTCAGGAACTGCAAAATTCAATTTGGCTTAAAGATTTTGAGTCTCTTGTGGCCATTACAGACAAGATTAATGAACTCAATTTGCAACTTCAGGGAAGAGATAAAGAAGAACAGATTTCCGATATAAATGCATTCATAAAAAAACTTGAGTTTTGGGAACAAACGCTAATCAACCGTGGTGTCAAGCATTTTCTTGTTCTTTCAGAGAAGATATCTCAAAATCCAATAGAACCCTATGATAGTAAATCTCATGTAGAAATAGTTTCTAGCTTGAAGGATAACTTCAAAAATCGGTTTAAGGATTTCAACAAAATGGCATCGGTGGCTAAATTTATTGTTTCACCCGTCATGGAAATTGATATCCAACAGTTTGCAACTTGTGTTATGCAGAACTTTGGCGAAGACATCGCTGCAACTGAAATGGAAGTGATGGCATTTCAAAGTGATTTAGCACTAAAATCGTTAGTTATCAAAAAATGTATCTGTTCTATAGTAAGTAAAGAAAAATATTTATTTCTATATCGTGTTGCCTTAAAAGTGAAAGCTTTATTTACTTCAACCTATTTGTGCGAATCTTCTTTCTCCAATATGAAGTTTATTAAGAACAAATATTGCAATCGTCTTACAGATGAACATTTGGATAATTGTGTTCGAATGGCTGTATCAAATTACACTGCAAACTTCAAATAAATTATCGTTGAGTCCGAGTGTGAACCTTCTCATTGAACGACGCATTTTTTATTACATATTTTTGTTTAAGATTTTAATTATAATATTTTGTTTACTTTTATTAAGTCGTATTGACATGCCATCATGGCTATATGAAAATTTTGTTAATTTTTTAAACCCCTACGGTTGGTTAGTATTAGTAAAGAATTTGTTAATTACATAAAAACATGCATATCAAATACAATATAGTCGCGATCTGTTACATAATACAAAAGGTTGGATTTACTCTGTTTGCTGGGAAATACATATAGGATAGCTATTCTTTTACGAATATTTCAAGAATTTTATAATTTCCCACGAATATGGCGTTTTGGGATAAAATTTGCCTTTTCCCTCTGGACCTCGAAATTTCCTACGACTCGGGAAAATTTCCACGAGTTGGCATCACTGGATGGGTACATGCAAATTAAACAAAAACAATGTTTATTTCCAGTGGTTACCAAAACTTATTTTTCCTATTTTAAGTGACTAATATTTGACCTTTGAAAAAAACTGGTTAAAATAATTCTTTCACTGAGCTGTTAGTTTGATAATAATTAGAAGATCTCCTTTTAAAAAGTATGAAAGGCAAAAACTGTTTTGCTCGGTTTTTACACCCCCAGGCCAAGCAAATGATGAAGATTTATGTGAAAGTCAGAAGATGAATATACGCGATGTTTTTTATGATTTATGCATCTCGCTTTGAAATCCTTAAAGGTGTCTTGAAGGAAATGGGGTTTTTGGATATTGGGCTAAATTCATTGTCCAAATTGGTAAAAAATTTGGGATTTCGATTTAGAAAGGATTGCAAAAGAAGATACCTGTGAGAAAAACCGGAAATTGCTAGTCAGCCTATACAATTTTTAAAAAACTAGATTGAAAACCAATGGACGAAACGTGGATATTTTCGAATGGGAATGGACCAAAATAGGGGCTGGACCATTCGCCGAGAAGTGTCAAAAGAATAAAGGTTTGTGGTTCGGGTAAAAGATTTATTATGTTACATGCAGTGTCTTCAACGTGTTTTATACCAGGAGTAGGCTTGATCTTTTCATCAACGTCAAAAAAACTTGGACTATCACGACAATATGGACTGCGATTTATTTGAAAAATGGATTAAAGAACTATTAATACCCAATTTATAAGAACCATCTTTAATATTTATAAAATCTTTTGAACGAATGATCCGAAACAAGATGCGTTTCTAAGGGAAAACCGAAATTTTAGACGTTTAGGTATGTATTTACGTAAGTACCTATACAAGCGAAGAATAATGCACATTTTTATAAATATATTAAATGAAGCTCTAATAGATATTTATACACATACATGATACATCGTTATTAACATACTTGTATGGTTACGTGTGTTAATAACGCTTTTATCCCAATTGTATCGCACAACATTTTATCTACGATCGTTAAAAATCTTATCTGAGTTATAATATAATTTATAATAATGTCAAAACAATTTGTAATTTGTCACAAAGATCGGAACGAGTTTCATACATTTTCAACATGTGCAATTCAGATCTTCCATCCGAGATCGAAGAAATAGCGACCGGCGTAATTTCCAGTCTTCTGCCCGAAAAATCACGGGCAAAATATAAGTTGGCGTACTCCTGGTATCAGAAATGGTGTGAAAAAAAGAACATAAAAACTACCTCCAGTGAGAAAGCAAACAATGCCTTCTTTGCCTATTTTAATGTTCTATCCAAAATTCAAAAACCATCCTCTCTTTAGGCAATCAGTTCAATGTCGCATTTAATTGCGTTTTTAAAAAGAAAGTCGGAAGGATATAGACCTACAAAATTGAAGATATTAACCAAAAACGATATTGGTGTTTTTCTGCCGGAAGCTGATGATAACAAGTTTTTATGGCTACAGTAGCACTTATTGTTGAAATAGCAAGAGCATGTCGAAAAAAAACTGACAAACTTACTTTTGAAAAATGAAGGGGCATGTTTTCGATTTGTAACACCATTTACGAAGACAAAAATAGCTCGGGAGAGCTATTTTTGTTTCGTGAAAGAAGAGACAATGAATGTTTAGATATAATGGAAAGTGTCCGAAATTACATCAATGTACGTCCTAAACATGTTGATAATGGTCGTTTCTTCATGTGCTATAAGAACGGTAAATGTGCGAAACAGCCAGTCGGAATAAATACTTTTGGAGTTATACTTAAGAATATTGCTTTGTTTTTAAAATTATCCAATAGAGAACAATATACCGGCCCCTGCTTTAAAAGGTCTTCTACATCACTCTTAACCAACACCGGAGTGGATATTTTGACCGTAAAGAGGCAGAAGGATACATTGAGGTAGGAAGAAAACAAAAAGAAGACTGCTTTGAGTATACTCGGAAATAAGGAAAATAAAGCAACTAGTATCCAAAAACTGAAAATATTTTCATCGCAAGTTAAGTCTAGTTCATCAAGTACATCTGGTATTAATTTAGATAACTGCAATAGGTGTGTAATTAATATTTACAATAAATATGTAAATATTTAAAATATATTTTAAACAAAAATAAACGTAATTTCTTTAATTATGTTTAAATTGTAATATTGGCAGATAACATTACCGCACTCTAACTAAAATCAGTGCGATACTGGCCTTTTATCTCACGATCGTAGATCAAACAATTTATAATAGTTTTAGATAATGCGTCGACATCTACATGAAAAAAAAAATGGGATTATTGAGTGGCTTCAAAAAGAATACTCAAATCCTTAGCCGAAGATGCTGAAGTTAGAGCTCCTGGTAATGGCAAAAGGACACCAAAGCCCAAAAGAATATGCGGTGTTTAGGTGGAGATGGGTGCAAGTTTTGTGAATCGTAGAGCTTCTAGTTATTAATTTGAATGAAAATGATTCATTTGGGAAAACTCTTGTTTGTTTAGTATTTGTATTATTTTTGTAAAGAAAATTAATAATAATTAAAATAATATTTTCCTTTAGTGGCTAATGCTCAAGATTCTCTAACTATTAAAATCCAAAATATATATTTTTTAATAGCTAGGCCAGGGGCAATATAATTTTTGAACCTTCTATGTTTATGGGACTGACGAACCGACCCCATCATCTGTGCGAGCACAATAGTTTTTTTCTTTTAATACAGACAGAAGAGTCCTAGAACGCAACCTTTAAATCATAGGATCAGCTGTGTGTTGGGCGCCATATTAATTTTTTCTAAATAAACATTTCAGAGATCATGTTGATAAGATTACAATGCATGGTACTTTTTATTATTAGAGTAAAGTCGACTATAGTACAAAAATGTATGACATGCTATAAGAAAATTGACTCTAAATAATGTAATTTTTCAAAAATAGATACAAAAAATAATCGGGGAAAACGTATACAATTGCCCAAAGCGTCAAAAATTTATTTCTAAAAAATGCTAAAAGTTATACATATTTATAGATAGACACAGATATCTCAAAACTCCGCCGTTTAAAATGGATCCAGTGAAATAGCGTCAATTAGATTCCGAGAAAATTGGGAGAAAGCCTTAAAAAATGAGGTCAATAACTTGTGCAATTTGTAAAGTCTAGATCTAGAACTTCGCAAAAATATAGCCTACGTGATGTTAAATATCTGTGCACAATAGGGGAGAGTGTTGTACCTCGGGTACGCGTGTACCTCGGTCCATCATTTATTATTCGCTTACTAACGAAATCTATAAGCGGCCGCAGGCCACAAATTGTTGCCTCCGACACTAGATGGCGTTAAAAATTTAGTATCCTGGAATATATAGTGATAAAGTGTTTAATTTTCGTGAGCAGAGGTAAATATTTTTAATTAAACCGGACCAAGGCACAATACCACCTTTTAAATTATTTGCGTTAACATTTGAATCTGTTGCTTGGTAGTTTATATAATATATAGGGCGTTTTTTATAATGCACAATTGGAATTTATATGGCATATAATACATTTAAGTCATGTTAACGAATAACGATTTTTAGCGTATACTTTTCTCAAAAAATTATTGTTAATAGTATTTAATTATAATGGATACCAGTTATTGCACATAAACAGAAATGCGGGCATCGTAAAAAGGTTTTTTAAAGTAATCTTTAATTTTATTAACCTCAAACTCAAACCTATTAACGACTTTAAGTCTAATTTAGAAAGATTCATTTATTTGAACTAAAATTAGCAAAAAGGTTATTTTGAAGTTTAAAAATTTCGTTTCTGGATTTCACGCAGCTTTTAATTACATAATTGTTATTGTAGTTTAGTGGTAGTTTAACATTCTCACAAAATTGTACTTATTATACATTGTAAAAAAGTGAATTAAAATTGTGAGCAGCTTTCTTTAGTTTTATTTCAGATAATAATCTTACCATGCCACGTAGCAAAACGGGACTTAAACGACAGCCAGTAAACCAGTGTAATATTACATGTGCCGCAAATAAAACTCTAAATGAGGAACTATCGATAAGAGAGGCTTCTCGAAGATATAGCGTTTCTAAAACAACGCTGATTAGGCATATGAGCAAACACAAAAAACTAGAAGGCGCCGTATAGTTTCAGTATGAAACCGATAACAATACCAAACTCGATTGAGGAAGAAAACCTCCTTCAAGACTATTTAGTTACAGCCCCTCGCCTGCATGATGGTTTAACCAAAATGGAGGTTCGCTGCCTTGCCTACCAATTTACTGTAGCAAATAATAAGAAATTTCCACCATCATGGGATCTACAAAAAAAAAGTAAAGAGTGGTTAAGTCATTTTCTTAAATGTCATATTCAAAACTTATCTCTTTGAAAACCAGAGCCTATCAGCTTAGCCAGATCAACATATTTTAATAAAGTCACGGTTGCATCATTTTTTGAAAACAACAAAAAAGTTTTATCTCGAAATCAATTCCCGCCACAAAGAATTTGGAATTGCGATGAATCCGGCTTTCCAACTGTTCATGTACCACCTAAAATAATTGGACCAAAAGGCATAAAACAGCTAGAGCAGATGACTAGTGGGGAACGGGGTCAAAACATTACCTTAATTGCGGCAATAAGTGCATCCGGAAGATCATATTTCGCCTATGAAGATTTTTTCCCAAGTTAACTTTAAAGCGCATATGATAAAAGGCGCTCCTGCGGGGACAATTGGGGGGGGGGCTAACCAATCTGGTTGGTCAAAGGAATCACTCTTCCTGCAATTTTTTGAACATTTTCGGGACCACGTAAAACCATCCATTGAGGAGCCAATTATTTTGCTGCTTGACAATCACGATAGCGACGTCAACATACCTGCCGTTGAATTTTGCAAAAATAGCAGTATAATTCTAGTGACATTCTACCCACACACAAGTCATTAAGATGCAGCCATTAGACAGAACTATCTTTGGTCCGATGAAAACTTATTATAACACAGCCTGTAGTGAATGGATACTCATGCACCCAGGTCAGCCAATAACAACTTACGATATACCTGAGCTTGTTGGAAAAGCATTTCCAAAGGCATTTTGTCAATTTAATATTTTAAGCGGCTTTGAGGTATCTGGGTTATAACCTGTAAATGAAAATATTTTTAGAGAAGATGAATTCCTTACATCTTATGTCACAGATCGTCCCATGGAAGACAACCAACTCACAGATATTATTCAACCCCAAGCAGAAGTTCTTGGAAAGGCTAAGGACCTACCTATTCCTTCTACTTCAAGTTCTATTATAGAATAAGATATCAGTGTTCTGAAAAGTAACAGAAATAGCAGTTTCCCAAGTAATCCTAAACATAATCCAATTACGCCGGAAATTTTACGCCCTTAGCCCAAAGCCATGCCGCGTACACGATTAACCGGAGGAAGACCAAAAGGAAAATCTCGAATTCTCACAGATACACCGGAAAGAAATACAACTGCAGCTTTAAAAAGTTAAATCCAATTGTGTCAAAAAAGTAAAAAAATGTCGTACCCAAAAAGTCTCTCATTCCGGTAAAGAAAAGAAAAACAGATTATCAAGCTCTGAATTTGAAAGTGAGGATATGTCAATTAGTAGTGGAAGCGATGACCATAAAACATGGAAAGATCAAAATGAAAACGAACATGAACAGATCATTTTAGAAGAGATATTTGAAGATGACGATATAAGTGTTGGTGATTTTGTCTTAGTGAAAGTGCCGGGAAAAAAACTGTCCATTACTACGTTGCCGAAATTAGGCGTTATGACGATGATTATGAACTTCAGTATTTACGTCGATTTAAAGACATTTTAAATTCTTGAACGATGCAACCATAAACTTTAGTTTCCTTAAAGAGGACATAATTGCAAAATTGCCGCCACCTTGCAATGTAGGCGGAACAGCTAGAAACGCTACAATGTTACATTTTGGCGTTAATTTTGGTAATTATAAAGTTGATTAGTTAGTTACCTGTTGATGACGTTTAAATTCATTTAGTTTGGGTTTTTTAAAGTGTCCAACAACACTCTCCCCCTACTGTCACTGTGACTTCATTGTTAAGGAATTTTGGCTATTTGCCTATCCCTGGAAGCGTAGAGGTTGCAACAATATACAGGTATTTTCAGTGTGAAAATTTGCAGAATAGAACGTCAGAAATTGTCTTAAAAACCCTATTAATTTATTTATAGCTTCTCCGGTTAATAAACTGTATACGAGAATACTTTATATTCCCCCGCATAACCCAAAATATAAAACGCTAGTGTCATATTTGACAGGATTCATTTATTATTTAATATCAAAATTACGTTTATTTGGTACACAAGATTCGGCATGAAATAATTCTGAACTTTACAAAATGTGGACATCTTTCATGAAATTTATTCCGCTTATCGATAAATATCCATTTTTACCGCCTTTAAAGCATTCGAGAAGATATTTGCAACTTTCTGGACCCATGTATGTCATTTTGAAAAGTCAGTCCTGTCAAAGCACATTCTGACGTTAGCCAAAATATGATCTGGCACGGCATAATTGAGAAAAGTGCCAATTTTATTAAAAAATAAAAAATTTGACACTTTTTTTTTAACTCGATTTACGCAATTTTTGTACCTCAAATGTTTACAATGAGTTTTATTGACTAATGTAGTATCAGTCATGATGAACAAAATAAACTCTCTTAGAGGCCTCTATCTGCTCTCACTTACAGCAGAAATATTATTTAAACAATGCCTCCCGCGATAAACAAATAGTCAAAACTTGTTAACAAATGAAGTTATTAAGTAAATATTTTACGCATTACGTAAGAAATTTTAGACAATATATATGTTGCAAATTGTATAAGTTATTGAGGTCTGCAGAAAATCTAAGTTTTAAGGTGATTTTCTGGGAAACTAGTTAATGCATTTTTACCGGACACATCTCAAAAGATAGAGTTTTGAAATATTTATATTTTTAAGAAAAAACTTTTTTATGGGCGCTAAGAACAAATCAATTTCGCCACTTTGTTGTTTATATATTGGCAACTCTTTATATATTTTCCTCAATTATTTTTTGGATCTATTTTTTTTTAATAATATTATTTAGATGTATTTAAATCATTTCTTGGCCAACACTTTCAATCAGTTATCAATATCGTCAATTTTAAAATCCTAATTTTAGTTATTAATTAATTCATTTCACAAAATTTCTTTTTCGAGTAAGATATCATTTCTTTCTCTTTATGGGACTCCGTATAAATCACTCATTTTGTTATATTGTAGGAGCAGAAATAAATACATCTAAATGTACACATTCATCAAAAGATTGTATTAAGGCAAAATAAGACCCAGATTAGGAGTTTTTCTTTTATAGATCTTTTGGAAACAATCATAGGCATGCCCACGGGGTGTGTTCAAAACAAAAATTAAATTTTTCATATCCAACAATAAATTGACTATTATTAGTGGTCCATTAATTTGGCTCGCAGCTGTAATGATATCAATTGGATATAACCCGTTTATAAATAAAAAATATCAATAAATAAATCTAAATAACAAGAATAACTTTTGTTATTTAGTTCTATTTTACCAGAAAGCGTTGGCTTTCTTTAAATATCGCACATCGTTGACTCGACTGCTGTTCCCGTCCGCCAAGTCCATGTATGACGCTGAGGCTTGAAACTGGAATTACTTTTATGAAAAATCATAGTAGAAATATGGCTGATATTTTCAGCTTTGCACGGACACTTCGAAGTTTTAAAGTTGTATCGGATCCAAAGCAGCCCCAAGGAAGGGGGGGGGGGGGGATGGTGGTAATAAATATTACTGTTAGGCATTTCTAGGAAAATGATTCCGCCTATTGCAAACTTGACGACTAAAAAAAAGTTCCACAATACACACCTTGTATTTGATACTACATGTATAAAGTTGACGCGAGTTTCAATAGAACTCATGCCATTGTAGGCGGCAGAAGCGGGGTAATTAAAACAAAGCTTATTATGTTTTTGTGTTTATAATTTGTGATTAAACCTTATGATTTTGTAATTCTGCCCTGGTGTAATAAGGTTTACAGAACTGAATAAAAACCAAGCTACTATTTTTTCGAAAAATAAAATCATAAACTATTTGACAATTTGTTGTTGAAGAATCAACATGAATTTGAAAACAAAAAGGAAGACATTAAAGTTAATACTTTCTGTCCATTTTTGAATTCACTTATATTAGGGAATGATGAGCGTTTTAACCAGGAAACGACCAATTTAATTTTAATTATCGGTGAAATACTATATAAATTTAAGATAGAATAAATTGACCTAACGGCAGAATGTGATATTATTAAATTTGATGAACCTATCCCTAGAGGAGGCAACATCAACGAATTAATAAATTGGTTAATGGCCTTAATGGCCTGTGATAGATACAAAATTTATTCTACTTTATTTGAACTCTTAAAAATATTTTCCGTAATTCACTCAAATTAAATCAAAATTAAAAAATACCATGTCACAGAAGCGATTGGATTCCCTTCTTTTTTTATATGTTGAGCAAGAAAAAAAATTTCAATTACGATTTAATTTATTGATCAATTTAAAAACCTTATATCTGACAGCCAAAAACTAAAGCTATAAACGAGTTTCCTCATAAATTTTGTGTATGAAGATGAAATGTTTATATTTTACCGCAATTATTTTCAATATTAATGTTCCTTACACATACATACGCACGTATATAAACATGCATTCACACAGACACACACACCCACACTTGGCCCACTCTAATAAAAAGGTCTGGGCACGCCTATGTATTTAGAACAACCAAATATTGCATAAACATTGTGCCAAGTCGTAGGAAAAAAATTAACACTACATGACCGTGCCCACTTAACAAAAGTCAAAATGGCTGTGAAACAAAAACGGGAGTACAAAAGTCTGCATTTTTTGCTTAACTGTTGGCAGAATTTTTTTTCAAAGAAGTATAATAAAAAATTTAGCTTATGATACGTCCAGAAATAGATATTTGCTCGCTTCCATGAGCGCATGGAAAAATCCTTATTCTCGGACTCCTAATAGAAATATACTATTCCTTGCCCATTTTACCCAAACGCGACAATTTTGAAATTTTCTATGACTGACATACTTTAAAAAACCTACCCAACTTAATAAAATCATATCTCGTTTCAGGCGAATAGTAAGTTTTTGATGTCGAGAAATAGTTTTATAAAAAAAAGCCAAAATGAGAAGAAGGTGGGTAATGACAACTTTTATTAATTGAAATGCGAGAGTTTTTTGGTATATTCATAAATAATATTAATCATAGGCAAGTTGTTGGGATATAATTATACAAAAGGTTATTTTCAACTTTCCACCGTGGATAAAATTAAGGATCATGACATATGTTATTTTGAAGACTATAATGCCAAACGTCGCATTCATCAGAGACCTTATAAGAAACACCCTTTCGATGAACAAGTCCATTCTACCTGACGGATCTATAAGATTATTTAGCCAGAGAAGATGAAATTTATTTTTATTCAGTTAATCGGTTTACAAAAGTTGGTTTAAATTTCATCATACCGCTCATGCTTCACGAAGATATTGCCGACTGTTGACGGATATTTTATTTTTATGTTGTCTCAATTGACCTTAGATATACTATATACGATACTGCCAGAAAACATACTGTCTGCTACTAGAATCATAATTACTATAAAAGTTATTAACATTTGGCGGTTTATACATTTTTCTTTTACCGTAATTTTTTTAGAACTAATAATGTTAATCGTATAATATTTCTTATTAGTTTTATTCAATATCTTTTTACATTTCTCAGTCATTATTAAATTCCAAGAATTAGAATAAAGACCTAGAACATCAACTTGTTCTAAACATTTACAGAACTTACATAATTCATCGGTCTAACATACTTCTCGTAAAACTAACTACTGATACACTTTTTATAAACCCCTTTTAATATATTTGATTTTGGTTACATTCGCTGGAGTAATAGATGATCAACTAAAGAGACCCTCCTTAAAAGCTATAGATAGAACCAAGGTACATCATCTACATCAGAATTTAAAAAGTTAGTTTCGCAGTTAACGAATCGAATTAAGCCCATCAAGCCAAAATATAGCCTCATTTAAATAAATCTATTTTTTTTATCTAAGTATGTCTAGAGTGGACTATTTTTTTGAATCTCTCAATGAATGACGTAACATTTTTTGAATCACCGTGATTTATGATTCCCAACTTAACAAACAGGACCGATAATTGTTCCATAAAGAAGTAAAGCTATACACATTTTTCTTTTGCGTGACCGCTGAACTAAAAACAAAATTGTTTATAATTAAACACGGTTCTTATCTCTATCGTGCGACTCAGCATCTAAGAACGTTACTGGTGCATATGCCTCATTTTTTAGATTTTAATTTGTTCTTAACATCTGCCTCGACAATCTTAAATTTCATTTAGTAAGATGCAAAAAACGCGTTCTGGCTTTAAGATAAACGAAATCAGTGGATGGATCTTCAAAATCAGCTATTAATCCCTTAATAGAATCTATTATGTATTTTATTTAATTTTTTCCTTATGAAATTCAAAGAAATTGTCAACTAGTTTTTAAACGTCTGTATTAGATGCGAGCGACTTTCTTTTATTATTAACATTTCTATTAGCAGCTGCTGCACGAATTCTAAGTTCATAATTTAATTCCACTTTCAATAAAAGATTAGGTTTAAAATATTCCTCCATTTTTTATAATAATATGCTAAATATTATTTAGAACAAAAAAATTTCAATTATTGGCGAACCTAATTAACATCAGCGTAATCAAAATTATTTTTAATACTGGGACTCTTATAAATCTTGCATGAAAAAAAGAAATATTTTTTAAAAATATGTTCTTATAGTCACCACTATTTTTAGCTAGATTTCAGTTATAACGCAACACAAATACCTAAATGAAATAGTAGTAACTTTGGCAAAATAAAAAAAATCTAGATTGTTAAGTTCAAATGCCTTACCAATAATCAAAAGTCAAACAAGAAATTAACTAAATATTCAAAAAAATGTTCATTAGCTAATGAAATATGTAGTAAGAAAAAATCAGTCAGAATGGTACAATAATAACCAATATATAATAAAGTAAGATACAAACAATTGTAATAACAAAAATTACGTAAATGACTTTAAAGACTACAAAATCAGTAACCAGCAAATTAATTTAAGTTCACAAATAAATAAAAAATTATACGTAATGAATATATTAAAGTTCTTCTTCTTCTAGCTGTTCTCTACTCTTTCGATAGAGACCTCTCTCATATTTCTCCAGTTTTCCTTGTCCTGTGTGACCTGTTTCCAATTTAGATTCGCTATTCTTTTGATGTCGTGTTAACAGTGTTGTTGGGATCTGCCAGTGCTTCCTTTTTCTTCCCATAGTCTTCATTTGTTCCCTTTTTTGGCTCCAATTAGTGCTGTTTCTCACCACATGACCATCTTAGTTCAATTTTAGGGCGCAGATTATTCTTGTTGTATCCTAAATGTTGGCCCTACTTCTTAACCAATTCTTCGTTTTGCGGTCTTTTATTGATATTCCCAGTATTTTTCTTTCGATTTCTCTTTGGCGAATTGGTAGTTTGTTGAGAATTCTCTTGGTCAGAACCCATGTCTCGCAGCCGTATTATGTTATTGGTAGAATACATTAATTGTAGACTTTACTCATTAGTTTTAAAGGCAATCTGCACTGAATAATATGCTTCATTCTGTCGTAAGCTGCCCATCCCAGACGTATTCTTCGATTGACTTCTGTGGTTAACTTTTCCGACTTCTTGTCCCATATACACGTATGAATCAACCTTTCCCACTTTTTATCCTTGTATGGGTATTACGTTATTGATCGTTCGCGCGTTCTATTAAAAAACAATCAAATTGGCTACAACTAAATTTAGACATACCTGAGATGAATGTTTGAAAAGATATTTCATTCAGTAAACGTGACTATCTACCTTTAAAGATCTAAGAAGGAAAAAACAATGGTAAACATACTGGCTACAAATACAGCCATAATAGTATTGGAACGAGAACGATTTCAACAAACAAATAATCAGCTGACGACCATATATTATACTAAAAACACAAGAAATGTATTACCATACTATATTCTAAAAGTATGTATTTTTTTACAATAAAACGGAAAATGCATATGAGAAACAAAATCAGTAAATTATATATATCAAGAAAGTACACGGTCACAAATATACTGAAATAAATATTTTATGTTTTATGTAAAAATTAATAAATATGCCTTGATAGATTTTTCAAAAATAATTAGTTAAAGTAACTTATTTATAACTTCGAGCCTTACAACTTGCCCTATTTTTTTCTCTGTGTAACCTTTTTTATAGCACATGGCGAGGCAAACGCCCTCTTTTTGCCTCGTGAGCACTGTGGTTTCGGGGTTAAATGAATAATTAGCAAAATAAAATTTAATGTTATTTTTTTATGTAATCGAAAACAAATTTATATCTTAAAAATTGCCACTCGAAATATTTTAATGGAAAATATAATTAAATTGGCGCGACCCTTTTTTTAATTAATTGGAAAAGCGCCCAACGAAAAAGAATTAATTTAAATCTGAAAAAAAATAGCTGTGTAGGCAAGATAAATTAAAGTATAGGATAAATTTTCTCTTATTTCGTCACATCCAGGTTTCATCAAAAATACAAACTTTTCTTTGGCTTTAAAGCATTAAAAACTGGTTATATCCGGGATGATGCCCGATTTCGTCAGAATCAACACTTGACAGTGTTTTAGATACTATATCACACTCAATGCTTTCTTGCTTATTTCAACTGTAAAAACTGCACCTGGCTCATTTTTTTTTCAATGTGTTGTTCAGTTACCTATAGGCATTCGTACCATTTCCTAATTCTCTAATTTTGGTCTCCTTTGCTTAAAAAAAAAACTTGACATTTAAGAGAAAAAACGTAAAAATTAAAGTATATAGCAAATTTTCTCTTGTTAGGTAACATCCAGGTTTCGTCAAAAACTACGAACTTTTCCTTGGCTTTAAATCACTAGAACTGGATATATCTGGGATGATAGCCGATTTCTTCAGGATCAACCCATGGAGGTGTTTTACATACCACACCAAAGGACATTTCTTGCTTATTTCAAGACTCTTCACCTGGCACATATTATCAATATTTTGTTCAGTTACCTATACTCATTCTTAGCATTTCCTAATTCTCGAATTCTGATCTATCTCCTTTGCTTAAAAATAACCTTTACATTTAAATGAAAAAGCATACAAATATTTATTTATGCGGTCCCTTATTAAACACAAAAAAGGAAGCAGAAAATATATGTAATTTAATAATTTTCATATTCAATAAACCAATTTAGTTTTTGTGATGAGCTTCCCAAGCCCTATAAATAAAAACGGAGTTTAGAATTTTACCGTGAGTTAATAGAACAGTTCATTTTTGTTGTGTAATTAAATTCCACTGCTTCAAACATTTCAGTTTTTTTAATTAAAATACATTCGGAGCAATTTTGATTTTCCCCCAACTTTTTGCGCGGTCCTGAGTAATAAAAAGATAAACTCGCACGCTATATTAAAACACAATTTTGCTGTTAATTAAATTTCTCTTGCTATTACTTGTATAAAGCTGCTTTACTACTTTAGTCCTTGAGCAAATGGTTAGTTGTATCCTTTAATTATTAGGTGGGCAAATGAGGTTAAGGTATATTACCGTGTCCGTTTAGTTTGTCTACTACAAATATTCATCACTTTTTTAGATTAAATAAGACTTAATCAAATTGTTATTTAAAATCTCGTCTAAACGTTTTATAATATACGGAGACAATAAGGTTAGAAAAGCGAAAAGGTATATGATAATGTTTCAGATCTATCAACTATAAAACCCACTACATACTAGTGTGCGGGATCCCATTCGTCCGTGACTCGTTGCGCAGCATCATTTGGGCGAATAATCAAGTAGGCTTTGACTTCGGCATACCATCAAATATTTTGTTTTTCGTGTTTTGTCAAATATTGAAATGCATAAAATTCATTCGAACGAATTAAATAAAAATTGATGAACAGTGTGGATGACATATTCGTCCATTCGCTCATTATCGTTCATTAATATCAATTGACGAATCGAATCGAATAGTAAGTAGCGGGCTTCAAGATGGAAACACACTTTCGGCACGTCATGCCAAAGCAAAATGATACATAAAGGAAACATTTTAAACTTACCAAATATGTTAAATCTAAAATATCAATTAAATATTCGGAAAAATAAAAACATTCCGTATCATTTTGCATTCACAAAGAATAAATTGTGTGGATTATGGGGGGCTGTGTTTCAATGGGTACTGGCTTTGTTTCACTTGTAATTACTGTGCTGCGATAAATATATGAATAAATAATGATGATAATAATAAATAAATTGGTGAATTTATATGAACGAGTAAAAATTAGCATTGAAGGTTAAAATACAAAATTAGTACATTTACGTATTTATTTTTTATTTCTCTGAATATTTAACTGATCTTTTGGATTTAATTGTGTGTTGAAATTAAAATATTATCATTAGGTAGGTACAATTTTGCCTTAAAATGAGTCAGAAAAGTCAGTGCACTCTGTTGGTATATTTTTATCTTATTATTATAATTTATATCCGTATGACAAAACCGAAAATGTGCATTCTATATTGTATTTTTTAACAAGCAGGCTTTTATGTAAAATAACTTTTTCTGAAAAATTTATTTTTGTCGTTTTGTCACCTCTATCAGCAGACATGCTTTATATATATATATATATATATATATATATATATATATATATATATATATATATATATATATATATATATATATATATATATATATATATATATATATATATATATATATATATATATATATATATATATTTCGCTCATTGTGTTGAGCTTTGTCAAGACTTTATTTTAATATTTAAAGGATATAACAACTTAAAATTGTCATATTAATAGTATTACATATGCTACGTTTGGTGAATGTTCAGTTCTGAGAAAACACACATATTTAAAGACACAAATTTAAAACAAATCCTATTATCTGTCTATCTTCTATCTATTATATACTCAATTGCATGGTACGCACCTTGGAAAAGCCATCGTGTGTTGTAAATGGTATTAGACTCATCGAGTTTGGAGTGTATCGTTTATCATTTTTTTTGGCAATAAAAACGGTAGAATTGATCTGATGCTTAGCTAGCTGTGAAAACAAATAATATTTTTATAAATATATAAAGGCAAGTTTGCCTTTTGTCCTTTTAAACATACATTGTAACAGAAAAGTATAAGTTTTATGAGATATCAATGACACAACAACATTTGTTTTATATTTCTATGATTTTAGTTTAGCATAATGGTCAGGTTTTTATTCTATCGTAACAAATTGTAATTTGGACTGAACTTTGTAACATATTGAGTGGGCTAGTTCCGTAATAAAAACAAAATATTTCGAACATTCGTGTGCACTATTGAGATTAAATAAACATTAAATTTCAAGTAACGAAATTCCGACTACTAACAGTGCAGTCTAGATTTAAAAGCAGTTCACTCACAATAATGACTTTTAAAATGAAGGAAGCACTCCAGCATTCTAAGAAATTTGAATTTAACAAATATCTACTTTTTGCCTAATCTCTGAACCCTTAATGTATTTAAATCATTTTAAATAATGTCCTTTTACAGAGCTATAAAATAGTATAGAGTATAAACTTTTTTTGAAGATAGCATAGTTTACACAAATGAGACATGTCTCCAAAGTAATTGATCTTATAAACGTGTTATATTTCTTTTTCCATTGAATTTAGAGGGTATAAGTTAAAATCTCTGTAACTTCCTATTTAATATACTAAGTTAATCTTCGAAAACACTAAATTAACTTTAAACAACTTAAAATAATATTGGTGACGGACCGAAACGAAAAAAAGACAGACGAACACATTCGTCTGTCTGTAAATCGTCTGTTAATTATTCATTTATCAAGGGTATACAGCAGATAATTATGCCGTGGATCATTTGGCTCAAAGGTTTATATGTGATCCAAGCTTGCCCATACTACTCTTCGAAGTTGTCACTATATCTGCAACCATTCCCGCCAGTCACACCTGTTTAGAATGCGCGAGAGTATTTCAGATCTGATTTTCGATGATTTGAGGTGTGAGTTTAATGCTTTAATGATGATTTATAGCGTTAATATAACCTAACCCGCATTTTAGTAATTAAAAGTTTTGTTAAAAAAGCTGAAAAATCATCCACCTAAATGGTGTTTCGAACTCCTATTATGCTCGGCATCTAAAGCCGAGTATCCGACCATAGAGCTAGTAAGTTTATACTCAATATTCGACAAAACGTGTTAACACTTCGCCCAAATAAACGATGAACCAATAAGAAGAACATTGAATAATCTGTGTTGTGATTGGCGAGAATGGTTGCAGATCTAAGGTTTTGTAGCCAACGTCAGCATAGCTTGCCCGTAGAAGAATTCTATCAATTCTAAAGTTTACTACACGATCTCTTATTCCTAATCGATCAAGAGGTGATCAGAGTCAAATTTTCCGGATGAAAGAAAGTGAAATACAAAGCAAAGTTCAGGAAAGTAAAAAATATTTTTTTACTGCTAGTAAATTTATTGTTATTGCCGCTAGTAATTTATTATATTTATTTAATTCGTTCTATCATTAATTTTAACGCAATATTAAACCTTACATTTTATATAAAAAGAAAACATTAAATATTATTCAAGTATTTCTGGATACCATACGGTCCTACCAATCGAAAGCACCGCCTTCTTTAAAAAATTTTAGAAATTTTTGCTGACTAGTTTTGCGTTTTCTGAAATATTTTCTGTAGTTCTTTGTAAATATTTGTAAATAATGTTGCCAGCAACCTCTTTTTGATCAGTAGTTTCGGGCGTCATATAGTAACTCGGACGTTTACTGCGCAAACAATTATGCAGAATGCAACAGCACATAACAACCGTTTCTATGTGTGTTATTTCAGATTAGTCTTAGTGTGAAAAGTTCAAAAATACTAATATCCCGAAGATATTTTCAAAAATTCTTCTGACTACGCTGAGTCGATAGCTACATTTTTTTTGTCGTAATTTAATTATCTTTCGGAAGATCCTTGGCATACCTTGCCGAAGTGATCTGCAAATAATTTGTCATAAAATTTAGTATTTTGAATGACCCCACCAAAAGAAATTCTTACATAAGTACCAACCTCACACATTATGAGGTCGTAGTTAGCATTAGCTATTGACATTAACAATTGGCAAATCGCCGTCTAGTATAAAATTATTTGCCAATTCGTTTCCAATCTTTTTCAGGTTGGGGTGCTAAAATAATGAAAAAAATAAAAGGCGAGTTTTTTAACAAATCTTAGATAAGCAATAATTATTACTTCAACAAGATTAAGGCAGAAATCTGTTCTCGTGTTTTACAAATGCATTATTTTATAGAAACAAAATACACAATTTCAGGCCAAAGATGATACTTAAAGATCTATTCCCAAAATACGATGCAATTACTTTAATTAATATCATCTGGGATCAAAAAATATAACTTTTAAGAGAACCACTTTTGGTTCAGGTTGGTCAAGAAGCCCGATAATGTGCTGGATATAGTAGCCCGGACACTTCAACCTTAAACTTCAGAAACTGAAAAATTTGAAAGCTTTGGAAACCATGTTCTAGCAATTGAAAAATAAGTAATTTCTCTGCAAAAGTAATAATGGATGCAATATTTGAATTGAAGCACAATATGGGAGTGTTCCGAAAGTTTTACATCGTCACTCCTGCCCAGTTTCTGAATACTACTCAAAGTTATCCAATTCAACAACAATTTCTTTTACAGCAACCGCAACCAATATATATAATATATATATATATATATATATATATATATATATATATATATATATATATATATATATATATATATATATATATATATATATATATATATATATATATATATATATATATATATATATATATATATACGTTTCGACCATTTATGGTTGGTCTTCATCAGTATTTTTTTTGTGTGTCTGTAACAATAGAAAACCGAGATAAGATATTTTTCTTAAAAGACTATTATAAATTGTATGGACAAATTATTAATAATATTATTTTAACATTTTAGATGACTTACCATAAGAAGGATCTTTCAGAATTCATCCTTATGCAACATTTAAAAACAGCATGTTTTCCATACAACACTCAAAAACAGCACATGCAGCACATAAAAATGTAACAAAAATGAAATTAAATTTGTTTTAATTTTATTCCTACTATCGAACCAAAATACCCAAGAAAACAAAACAAATATATATATATATATATATATATATATATATATATATATATATATATATATATATATATATATATATATATATATATATATATATATATATATATATATATATATATATATATATATATATATATTTATATATATATATATATATATATATATATATATATGTTTATATATATTTATATATATATATATATATATATATATATATATATATATATATATATATATATTTATTTACTTTTAAATATCGATCTTCTAGTACAGACATACTCTCTTCACATGTTTCTGAGATTACCTCCGACAGTGCTTGGGGTGATATTATGACAGAAAATTTCATGTCTTCCAAAGTCCTACCTGTTGATAAGAAGAGAAGTATTACCGTTAACCCCTCGGGTGGACAGATAGCCATCTTCATTCTAGTGTGTTGTTGATTAATTAATGGGCCAATATGTTCTAGTAATTCCTTATATATAGCAGATTCCATTCTCCGATAACTAATTCCATAACGAGGTTTCAGTTGCAGTTTATCCAATAAATTTACATGCGAAAACTAATCCCTAAAATTTTTTTAAAGCTATCGCAATTAAAGTATCGTCCGACACCATAATACGCGACTCTCTTAAGTGGTTTTAAAAATCGTCACCTGTCGTTTTGTCTGTGTTTGTGTGTTTAGGTGTGTGTGTGTGTATGTAGGTGTGTGTTAAGTACTGAGAGCTGCAGAATTTTTGGCTTAAGCCGAGATACTTGCATGAGTATACGTAGCGGCCTTCAGTTTTTTAATATTTTCGTTAAAGCCTCCCATATTTCAGAGTTGATATGTGCCGTGGTCAATACATAAAAATATTTATGTAACAAAATCTTTAAACTTATAAGTATGTATGTTGCTGCATTTTTAATTTGTTTTGAAGGAAACAATAATAAGAACACTCTCGGGGTAAAAGCGAATATTTTAATATTTTATTCATTTAAATCAGCGTTTAAGCTATAAAGTCATAACAAGCAAACAAAAATACATACTAGACTGTTAAAAATATTTCACAGAAATTTAAAAATTTTATGATTTGTTCATGTATAGTTCAGTTCTTGTCGTATTTGAGATTTTAAAGTCATAGTCCCAACTATCTTGAAATTGCAGAAGTCGTTTGTAAAGCTCGAAAGTTAGTTTTCCATTTTATCTCCTCCTACAATTTCGGTTGACCCAATGGTGATACGCCTACGCAGTGGCGGCTATTCAGGTGAAGTAGGCGAAGTGCTACTTCACCAGGAAAAATAAACAAGCAAACATCTAACTATATTTATTATATGTCTCTTAAAATTTAAGTTTTTACATTCATTTATTCACCTAATTGGCAAAAAATAAACTTTACATCTCGAATAAAAATTTAACTTGACCGATGGCGGCATGTCTTTTTAAAACTTTCAATCGAACTTTATTATAACAACTATAACAGAGGCGCAAACCGCTTCGACTTTGCTGGAGGTGCTATGTTTAGTTTACGATTTTCCTACTACGTGCCATGACAACGCGTACGTGATGACATCGACCGCATGGAAGATTAATGTTAACCAGCGCCATACAACGCTCTCGATGAATTGCTAACGCAGTACACTACACCCACGTGTCGTTAAGATTGGGGTGGTTGTTTACTTTTATTTTCGCGGATTTCGCTGCAACCGGTTAGTTCCCTTGTAGTTTGCTTGTCTGTTTTGTGTTATATTTATTTATAGTGTTGTGTTGTTACAACTTTATTTGGTGTCGGGTTTATTAATTTACACTATTGATGAATCCGATCACGGATGTGGTTTGCATTTTGTTGGAAACTCCATTTAATCGATGGAAGGAACAAGATCAGAGTTTTAATCGTCATCCTGGTTTTCGGCGTACAAATGGTTATTAGTAGGTAAATATTACAAAAATTGTTTTGCTAGTTTCCAATAAATATTCAGTGTGGAATAAGGAAGGATTTGCAGGTATTTTAAATATATGAAGGTCTTTATTGTCTGAAGACTCGGTGGAGCATTTAAAATGTGAATTAATGCTAAAAACATTTGTAAAAAATCAAAGCACTATAGCTGACACTTTAACGAAAATGCTAAACTATATAAAATACATTTTAACGAAAACGTCCGGTTAAATAGACTATTTATGTGCTTTCATGCAGTTTTGTACCTTGCAAAACAAGAGTTAGTCTTTCGCGGCCATAATGAGAATAGCGAGTCATTAAATAGGGGGAATTTAAAAAAAAACATTTAGGTTTATTAATATCGAGAAGTTCCCAAGACCTAAAAGATCATCACAAAAAAATTAAAAATGTTTTTACTGGTGACTCGAAAACTATTCAAAACGAAATAATTAATTATTAATTGAATTTAATTGAATGCATTTTTGATTATTTAAATGATCATGTAAGAAATGAAATAATGAACACGCAATTTTTTTTCTGTGCAAGTGGATGACACCACTGATATTACGCAAACTTTCCAGTGCTGCATAATTTTGAGATTGAGAAGGTTCAGTAGTCGAGAGATTCTTAGGATTTTATAATGTCAGCTCCGATAGAACGTCGGAGAATTTATATTCTCTATTGGATGAAATTTTGGACCAATTTGACTATAAACATAAATTAATAGGGCAATCTTACGATGCGCAAATGTAATGTCTGGCCATCTAAATGGCCTTCAAAAAAAAAAAAGAAAAAGCGCCACAAGCTGTATTTGTCCTGATGCAGCAAAGTTTAAAAATATTTCTAAATGTCGAATTTTTTTGCAAGCCTTAGCGGTATTTCCTCATTTTTTCATCACTATAACGTATGCTCTTTCATTTGCATCTACGAGGTGTATACTAACAATTACATAAACTCGTTGGTCTTCAAATTCGAAGTTAGTAAATGTGATTGTTCAAGTTACGTTCTTCAAAAAAAATCGTTTGACATTCATTTTTGCATATCCAATATAAAACGCTGTCGTGAGGCACTTTGTAAAAAAAGAAAGAATATTTTTTTTAATAACATGTTTGATAAAGCCAATTCTATTACAGAAATAAATCATTACAAACGTGAGCTTGCTAAGCTTTCACCTGAAGAAATTAGGGCTAAGTATAGAACCCTTTTTTTATGAAATATTGGACCATATTTTAATGGAAATGACACTATGCTTTCAAGACTCTGAAAAACTTACATTTTTATGTTTGGCAGGTTCCGAATATAGTTTAAATTTTCCAACTGGCCCGTTTGAAAATTTGATACAGTTATATGAGGAAATATTTTCAAAAAGTAAACGACTTGAAAATGAGCTTAGTCTTATTTTTGCCAATGACAGTAATTGGAATATATCGCTGCAGGAGCAAGTGAAAAAAATTAATGAAAAAAAATATTTTAATTAAAGCATATAAAGTGTTTTCCCTTATTTTGACAATACCGTCGACAAGTGCTTCAGTGGAAAGAAGTTTTTCTTGCCTCAAACGTGTAAAAACTTATTTAAGAAATACAATATCTCAAAAAAGACTTACTTCTCTAGGCAATTTTTCAATTCAAAAGGAATGTCTGGAGGAGATTAGGGCAACTCATCCATTTTATGAGGATGTTATAAATAAATTTGCTGCTATGAAGGATAGGAGAATTGATTTAGTATACAAAATTTAAGTAAATCGTAAAAAATATTCTACCCCTTCCACATATAAAACAAATTCTGGAAAAAAATTATTGCGATATTTTCTTTCTTCATTTGTACTTCACTTACTTTTTCACTATAGAGAGTTTGTATAAAAAAGGCCGAAAGCCTCTTTTCCTTGCTTTTTGTTCAAAAGAGATTTAAACTTATTAGCATACGGTTAAACCATGCTTGAACCTATTACCTATTTGGAACTACTCCCCATAAAATGCCCATCGAGTTTAGAAAGTCCCTGCAATTTTTGCTCTTTACTTCCACATGCATGCATTTGCCTAACAATGGGTCATATCTTTATCATTTACTGTGAGTAACATCTTTCCGAATATAAACAAGATTCATCTTGTTTTCTATACGAGGTTTTTTAGTTCGGTGGTAGATAGAATTTCCTATTAGCATTGTAAAGTTACTGGGCTCCAAACCCAGCTCGAGAGATGACTTTTTTAGTTGTTTTTTAACAAAACTTATAATTTTGTATGTAATTGGCAAAATGGAATTACGTTTTGATTAGCCCTTGTTAGGTCTTTTTTTTTGGATTGACGTAAAAAAGTGAATTTATAAAGAAAAAAATCGGACTGAGTTTTAGTTAGACCTAGCTAGGCCTTTTTTTGGGTTGATGCACAAAATTATATAAAACAAATTATGGAACTCTCTACCAAATAGCTTCTCGCTTAATTATACGTGCGAACGGGAGTAAAGAGCAAACGTTGCACGGGCTTTCTAGATTCTTGTATAAAAAGTCACCTATCGTTATCGTAAATATCGTATTCAATCGACAAACAGAAACGAATACTATCACACAGTCAGAAACTCATGCCAAGCCTTGGCTTAGTGTGAACGTTAAGAATATAGAGAAGTGCTTAGCATGCAAGCATGTTTGTTAGCTTGTCGGTACTTCAAAGAGGAAAATCCGAGGGAAAATCGTTGCACCGTGTCAGTTGTTTACAGGGTGTCTAATTATATTTGAAACGGAGTTACAAGCTTAAAATTTAGATACATTAAAAAATATTATATACGAGATTCATAAATAAGTGTAAAAATATGAATATTCACTTTCCATTTTAAAAAGGACACCTCGTAAAATATTATTTTAATACATCCTTGTTCTTTTGCTGATTACAAAACCATGTTTGATAAGTTTATCTTTCAAGAAGATCCAGAATATTTTAAAAAAATATTCCTATGGACTATGTTATAAGTTAGAATGTTCTATCTCTTACATATCGTATCTTACGACAGGGATATCAAACCTGATATATTTAAAAATGGTAAAAAAACACATATTTAATGAGACAATATTAAATAGAGTCTTATAGTAAAAAAAAGTGCTAATTAACTAAATATTCTATCGTTATTTGTTATTTGTTTTACAAATCTTCGACGGTCCAGAAAAAACATAAAACTTCTGTATTTAATATTTTGTGATGTCTGTAAAAGTTATGTTTGTAGACTCCGGTTTAAACATAACTAGACTAGCAGGCCGGGTGGTGTTTAGCTTTTTTTTGTAAACAAAGAGGCCATACCCTAGCGATGGTTTCTTCTACTTTCCTCGAAGCAGAGAAGTATTTTAATCGTAAAAATATTGGCCTGTGAGTTTCTGTCCGTCTGTACGAGGAAAGCTCAAAAATTACTTATCCGATGGATTTCAAAACTCAAGAGTTATAAGGGGATGAAATGGTTACATTTCGGTCAAAATGCGAAATGGCGGAACAAAATGGAGGCACTAAATGTAAAAAAATCATTATTAAGACACTACTTATCAATTGATTTTAAAATTTGCGCAAAAATAAACTGTGTTATGAGGATAAACTGGTAAATTTTTTGTGGAATTCCAAAATGGCGGCGTAATAAAATGTTCGGTAAAATTATATTTCCTGGAATTGAACCTTTTTTTATGGAGGAAAATATGAATAAACATAATTTACATTTGAAAAGTAAATCACCCTTATTTAGTCGTCACATCTACTGTATGTCGAGGGCCTAGTAGATCCTCGGGTTGGATCTCCACTGGTGTTTGATTGTTGCCAGGAACATGATGATCATAGGGTGAATTGTATTTCGTAGTACGTCTATGAGCCAGCAATATGGTACACTGTCAAACGCCTTTTTATAGTCTATAAAAGCAGTGTGTATATTGCGTTGTTTTTTCTATGCCTGCTTAACCACAGAGTCGATGATAAGTTGTTCTTTGCATCCTTGATCGTCTCGAATGTATGCCTTCTGTTCCTCGGCTAGTAGATTATAACTATCAATATGGTGATAGATACGATTAGATAGATATTATTATTATTATTATTATTAACAAACTGTGGAGTTTATATTACTATTTATATACTTTAAGAGCGTCAATAAACCTCTTTATCAAATAGCAACTCGGGTGGACTCCAACTTATCTCCAGTAAACTTGCCCGCAGTTCTCCAGAAATACACAACACAGAATATTTAAACAACCGGGAGGCAGAAAGAACTATTTGGCCGTTTTAAAACGATAATAAGTGGGAATGACATTAATTTAAGCCTGTCTCTTTGATGCCGAAAAGAAGGGCCTGCGTTGGCGATATTCAGGACCAACTCATCAGCACTAAGAACTACAGAAGGTTTATATTAAAACGAAACTTATCTGATGACAACTTTAGATTACGCAGGAGTGCTTCGGAGACGATGCAACACTTTTCATCGAGATCTTCTTACCTGGTACCCCGTAACCATAACAGAAGACACGACCATGTTGCAGCTGTTCCATCAAACTCACACATCAAAAAATTTGAGCTGGTTGACAAAGTCGTATCCTATTATAAATACATGCCCCTGGATGCAGAGAAAATACTAAAGTCAAATTATTCTGGGACAGAGCCATCTTTACAGACGGTAAAATACAACACAATCGACCAGACATATTAGTCTTCAATAAAAAAAGACCAACACGCACACATTATTGACATCACCGTCCCTGTAGACGGTAACATTCTGACAGGTCAGAGTAAATAAAATAGCCAAGGATATTGATCTTGCACATGAGATAAGTAGTAGTATTTTCCAGCAACGCAGTCGCTGAGAGGAATGTAGAATAAGAACTGAAAAAAATTATAGTTAGAAGACCCAATAGAGATAATTACCCTAACCCAAAAAGCGGTAATTCTTGAAACCTCTAAAACTTTTCGGTGGTTCCTCACCCATGAGTAGGTTGTTGAGACAGTGACTCCACGCTTATTTAAGTCGCACCGATGTAGGTAGTGTCGTGAAAAAAGATAATAATAAATAAATTTAAAAAAAAGGAAATAAATTACATATATAAAATTTTTATAAAGTTATTACCAAATAATTGTATGCATATATAGACTGTTTATTGTAAGTAGTAGAATCGGTACCTATATATACTTATATATATATATATATATATATATATATATATATATATATATATATATATATATATATATATATATATATATATATATATATATATATATATGCTCAAATTATTTTTAACAAAACAATATTAAAAAACATTATACGGATAATTAATCTACTCTTAGCTAACCTGTAACGTAGTACAGGGTTTTTCCTCATATATGGACACCTCCCTAGGAAGTTTATTATTCAAGATAGGAAAAAATGTTTACTCTAAAAGTTATTTGGTTTTACCTGAACCATCAGAATATGTCATTAAAATAAAGAAAAAGCTATTGGAGAGTAAAAAGTTGATCATCGAGTTTATTTTAAATCGAACACCCTGTATAATATTATTTCATTGAATGCGCTTTTTCTTTCCGATTATAAAAATACCAGGATTGATATCTTTATCTTTAAAGACAAACGAGAAAATTGACAAAACCCCTGCAAGTCGTAATGCGTTAGAGACAGAGAGCCAGAAAGAAGAAGTAGCAGATGAAACTTTCTCCATTGGGGGTTAGACCACTGGATCTTTCTCAGATGGTCAATTTCACCTGTGCTCTCGGTTTTTATATTTTCGCCAACGGATGGGGTCGCGCCTTGGGCCGAACGGCGGAACGATTCGATTCAAACTCCTGACTATGTTTTCAAGCGGCTTGCACTGCGAGACACATACATATGGCCTGTCTGTTTAAAAAAGTGAAAAACGAATGTCCCAATTTTCGCAAAAGTTCTATCATGGTACTCATTTTAACTTAAGAATGCTTATAATTCCATCTAAGAACGGAGTTTCTACCATTAAAAACAAACAAGTAACGGATTAACCTGAAATAAATATTTTTCTATAAGATAAATGAGATAATAAATAATTAAAGTCGTTGGAAACCTAGCGTTCTACTAGTGGAAAGAAATGACGGATACTAGAACAAAACACAACAAATCTGCAATAAACCCCGCTTGTGTCATTACCAAGAAAAACAATAGCCCTAGCTCTCTCATCATGATAAACAAACAAGTACAAATTTACCTTTTCATTAAGTTGAACATTAACGTGACAAAGAAAAATAAAATCTATTAAAAGTTCGCAGCTTGCAGCAAATCAGGTCATTACTTACAGAAATAGGAACAACCACATGACCGCATCAGATGATATGCGCTCAAATTAAAACCAGAGTTATCCATCGCAGCTGTGTCAGAGTGTTTTGCATATTAATTATTGTGCTCTGTATGCGCTAGATGAGTTCCGGAACATGCACAGGACCGAACTTAAACGTAAATGACGTAATAGAATTAACTTGGCTCGTTTCTCGTTGGAACGCTCCTTGGGGAGAAATTGCGGTGCTTCGCGCAGCGGTTTACGAAGCGAAAATGAAGAAAAACTAATCATGTATTTTAGGTGATATAATTGTTGGAGCTTGTGAATACAATAATTATTAATAACCTTCCCACGCAAAATATATTTATTGTCGTTTTTGATCCATAATTACATTATAAATGATATTTTGCCTACCTCTTTTAACTCAATTTTTGTGTTAAATTATCAAAACAAAATTGTTAAGTTTTCAATTATTATACAATTACTCGGGGCAGGGAATGTGTCTCATATAAAAGTTATGACCCAAACATATTTTTCATTTTTAAATTTTTAAATATATTTGATGTAACTTTCTTCCTAATGAAGATATTAAGCATACCCTGCGCATCCCTAACCGGCGTTTGAGACAGCATTGTGGTTACTTATAGGTTTTGAGATGGCGCAATGTTCGAAGTTTAAAGTGTCAAATGTCGTCGCTGACAGCTAAGCGTCATCATCATCCTCCATTTTATACTAGTTGGTCGTTACGTGTTTCCCCTATAAATCTTTATTTGTCGTGCGTGACTAGTGAGCGTCATTTGTTTCTTTTGTGATTATTTTAAGCTTAGGAGTTGTGTATTCTTATGAACTTATGGTGAAAACATTTAAAGGCATTTTATTAGAATATTAGTGTTAGTGGCTTTTCTATTTACTTTGAAGGTAAGTTGAAATGACCAAAAAATGACTGTGTGGGCAATTACGTTTTTCCCCAAAGCAATATATAATACAAATTTGACCGAAAAGTTGAAACAAAAAAAATGTCATTTTAAAATATATTACAACAGATCTAGTTCAGAAGGCCTGTAGTGAGATTTTGCAGGCATAACCTTACCTTGTTACCATAATAAATTAGAGTAAGACTCAACATATGAGTATTAAATATTTGTTTTTCTACTAGGGGAAAAATAAGGACTACTGTTAATTATTCAAATAATATTGAGGGTTGTTTTGAAAATTTACTTAACACTAAGAATTTTGGTTTAATTTTTGTTATATTCTAGAGATAGTTTTCAGGATAGTAGATAATAGAGCCTTTCTTTGCTCCACCATTTACTTAAAGAAGCTAATTTTTTTCCGATTTTCAAAATTTAAGCTTTTAGACACATTTTAGATAGACCTTATCTCAAGTTTTTACTGTTATAAGCATTTTAAGAAAAATAATGAACTTCACATCAAACTTTTATCAGCGTTTTTACCTTGATTAGAATGCAGATTTATTTGAATGTTTACTGTTTTATAGAAATGTTTTTCGTATGCATATTAGAAAATTAACGATCTAGGAGTCTAGGATATAATTTTCTGATGGTTTCAAAGAAAATGAATGCCTCGTTGGATTGCAAATCTCTCTTTCTCTCTCTCTCTCTTTGTATCTCTCTGTCTCTCTCATATAATAAAATTGGGCATAGATGCGCTAATATAAAACTTAAATTACTTGATGTATGGGATGGCACAATTAAACACTAAAGCTCATGATGTGATGTATTCTTAAGTTTTAGATAACATGGTTTAAAACTGCATAAACCAATGCAGAGAAGTAATTCTCAGTGCTGGTACGTCGCGATTGCGATAAGAAAGACTGGTAAATCGTAGTAGATGAAATCCAAAAAAAACAAGAAAAAAACGCGCCTGTTTATTTCTATCGATCGGTTTCTACGAAAAGCTACAGCTTCAGGCTCAAACTGGGGATAACTGTTATGGTCAGCTATGACCTCAATGGTGCGCAGGTGTGGTAAGTCCTAGTGTATTAATTAAATTTAAATTAATTTTCATAAACTAATTTGAACATAAATATAGAATCCTAATATTTTAACAAGCATAATTTACCACAAATAAAACATAGAATTAGTAAATAAATTAAGTAGTTAAGTAAAATGTAGACACAGAAAATAGAAAATGAAAGTAATAATTCAAAAAAATAAATTTTTCAGTCAACCAGAAATGTTAAAATCTTTCATCTCTGTTCCTTGATATCTTTATATAGATATTATATATAATTTTTAATATCAAAAAAACGTTAAAGCTTAATTTAGAGAGCTGGTGCAATATTGTAAAGTTCTGTTTTGTATTGTAGCCTTGAAAAAAGAAACAATAAATTTCCGAAAGCTCGGCGTATGTAAAAAACGAGTTTTACTTCAGCCCCAGACCGCTATCCCAAGAAAAAAACTGAAACTTTTGTATTCAACTAGTTCGGTCGTGACTACCCTCCCACTCACTATGTATATATATACATATATATATATATATATATATATATATATATATATTATATATATATATATATATATATATATATATATATATATTAATTTTCAACTTTCTTCTTAAACCATATTCCATATTTAATGAATTTATTTTCTTTCTTGGGTATAGGTTTGGTGAAATTAATGGTAAATTTTTTTTTTTTTTTCCTCCACTAGCTCGACGTTTCGCTTCTTGTTTGGAAGCTTTTTCAAGAGCTTTTTATTTTATTTCATCTAAAAATTTTATGAACAGATAAAACTAGAACATTTTTTAAATTACAGTGCGTTAAAATGTTTACAATGTACACAACAAACAACATTTATAAACCTTGTTACATAATAATTTATACATTCAAAACTCATAATAAAATAAGACATTTATAGGTAAAAGTTCTTTAAGTTAAAATAAATATATGTACTATACCTTGGAAATAGCAACAATTCAGGTGAGCATTTTTAATGTTTCTAACCGATGGACAATAAAATCATAAATTCCAATTTATAAAAACCTATTTTCTTGCCATGTTTTTATTCTTTCAATTATTAAAAACGTATATATTTTATTTTATATAGTGGATGGTTGAAAACATTTAGAACTCCGATGTTTACAAGTGTTGTTCAAATTGTAAATTATAATGTTGGAAATTTGTTATTAAAAATTTTGTTTTTTTTTTTTTTTTTTATATTATTTAGTGTATATCAGTTAATTTTATATATTTATTTAATTAAGTTATGATAAATTTGACTTAGATTCTGAATGTCCTTCTTATCATTTACTACATTAGGTTCTTTCTTTATTTGATACATTTCCTTGAAAGCCAATTTATGATAATTTCGATCTTGACATAAAATTTTTGTTTCAGCAAAGTTAAATTCATGATTTTCGCTTTTTTCGTGTTTATGTAAGGCAGTAGATGCGTTCTTTGTATATTTATGGCCGTTTAAACGATTTTCTAAATACTGCGTTGTCATGCCTATGTACTTTTTTGGACAATTTATGCAGGGCACAGAATAAATAACATTCGATCTTTTCTTTTTTGGAATTTCACTCTTTAGAGGGGTGTATAGGTTTGTTAATAAATTGTGTGATTTATGGCATATAATTATGTCATATTTAGATAATGTGTATTTTAATTTTTCTGACAAACCATCTGTGTATGGCATTGAAATGAATCTAGTGTTTCTTGTACTCTTTTGTTTGTTATTCTGTACTCTGCTATTATAGAATTTATATGTTCGTTGTTTAAAAATGCGTTTTATTTGATTTAAAGGAAAATGATTTTTTTCTAGGATGTCTTGAACTTTTTTTAGAGTATCTGGTCGAAATTCTGGAGAAGTGAGAGCAATAGCTCTATCAGTTAGTCCAATTATAACACTGTTTTTTTGAGATTTTGGGTGGTGGGAATTAAAATTTAAGTAACGACCTGAACAAGTTTTTTTTGTAAACCATTTGGTTTTGATCTTATTTTGGACCTTTATTAAGGTTAAATCAAGAAAATTAATTTCGTTATTATCTTCTAATTCAAAGGTAAATTGTAATTTCGGATGAAAGCTATTAAATTTGTTAATAAGGTCTTGAATTTTATTTGACGGGACAGTGGTGAGACAATCATCCACAAACCGTTTGAAAAAAACAATTTCAAAATCTAAGTGTTTAATGACTTGTTCTTCCAAATGTTCCATTACTAATTGTGCTATGGTGGACGATATTGGGGATCCCATGGCACAGCCGTCAAGCTGCTGGTAACTTTTACCAGCAGCTTGACGGCTGTGCCATGGGATCCCCAATATCGTCCACCATAGCACAATTAGTAATGGAACATTTGGAAGAACAAGTCATTAAACACTTAGATTTTGAAATTGTTTTTTTCAAACGGTTTGTGGATGATTGTCTCACCACTGTCCCGTCAAATAAAATTCAAGACCTTATTAACAAATTTAATAGCTTTCATCCGAAATTACATTTACCTTTGAATTAGAAGATAATAACGAAATTAATTTTCTTGATTTAACCTTAATAAAGGTCCAAAATAAGATCAAAACCAAATGGTTTACAAAAAAAACTTGTTCAGGTCGTTACTTAAATTTTAATTCCCACCACCCAAAATCTCAAAAAAACAGTGTTATAATTAGACTAACTGATAGAGCTATTGCTCTCACTTCTCCAGAATTTCGACCAGATACTCTAAAAAAAGTTCAAGACATCCTAGAAAAAAATCATTTTCCTTTAAATCAAATAAAACGCATTTTTAAACAACGAACATATAAATTCTATAATAGCAGAGTACAGAATAACAAACAAAAGAGTACAAGAAACACTAGATTCATTTCAATGCCATACACAGATGGTTTGTCAGAAAAATTAAAATACACATTATCTAAATATGACATAATTATATGCCATAAATCACACAATTTATTAACAAACCTATACACCCCTCTAAAGAGTGAAATTCCAAAAAAGAAAAGATCGAATGTTATTTATTCTGTGCCCTGCATAAATTGTCCAAAAAAGTACATAGGCATGACAACGCAGTATTTAGAAAATCGTTTAAACGGCCATAAATATACAAAGAACGCATCTACTGCCTTACATAAACACGAAAAAAGCGAAAATCATGAATTTAACTTTGCTGAAACAAAAATTTTATGTCAAGATCGAAATTATCATAAATTAGCTTTCAAGGAAATGTATCAAATAAAGAAAGAACCTAATGTAGTAAATGATAAGAAGGACATTCAGAATCTAAGTCAAATTTATCATAACTTAATTAAATAAATATATAAAATTAACTGATATACACTAAATAATATAAAAAAAAAAAAAAAAATTTTTAATAACAACTTTCCAACATTATAATTTACAATTTGAACAACACTTGTAAACATCGGAGTTCTAAATGTTTTCAACCATCCACTATATAAAATAAAATATATACGTTTTTAATAATTGAAAGAATAAAAACATGGCAAGAAAATAGGTTTTTATAAATTGGAATTTATGATTTTATTGTCCATCGGTTAGAAACATTAAAAATGCTCACCTGAATTGTTGCTATTTCCAAGGTATAGTACATATATTTATTTTAACTTAAAGAACTTTTACCTATAAATGTCTTATTTTATTATGAGTTTTGAATGTATAAATTATTATGTAACAAGGTTTATAAATGTTGTTTGTTGTGTACATTGCAAACATTTTAACGCACTGTAATTTAAAAAATGTTCTAGTTTTATCTGTTCATAAAATTTTTAGATGAAATAAAATAAAAAGCTCTTGAAAAAGCTTCCAAACAAGAAGCGAAACGTCGAGCTAGTGGAGGAAAAAAAAAAAAAATTT
Source organism: Kuschelorhynchus macadamiae (assembly GCA_030620095.1). Classification (NCBI taxonomy): domain Eukaryota; kingdom Metazoa; phylum Arthropoda; class Insecta; order Coleoptera; family Curculionidae; genus Kuschelorhynchus; species Kuschelorhynchus macadamiae. The sequence continues at coordinate 1,094,431 of JAUTXW010001917.1, read as the reverse complement.
ACCATTAATTTCACCAAACCTATACCCAAGAAAGAAAATAAATTCATTATATATATATATATATATATATATATATATATATATATATATATATTGTATATATACATGGGTATATATATATATATATGCATATATACATGGGTGATTCATGAGGAAATGTCAATACTTCAGGTACATATTCAGGACCAAAAAATAAACATAAAAGTCAATATAAATAAGTGTCCACAAGGCCTTAGTTCTCGAGATACCGGGTGTTAAAGTTTTTATTTAATTTTCCTTTATTTTAAATAAAATCTATGATAATGTAAATAATGGAGTGAAAATTGATATACGGGGGGTTTTTTGGTATGACAAATTCGAATCTAATATTAGTATTGCTCTTACTTGTAGAGGGCGCCACCTACATGTCTTTCTACTTCTTCGAACAATCACAACTTTTTGGTAAAGTCTTGTATTATATTTTTGAGCAAAACAAATTATTCACTTGCCATTTCTACGTCAAAAAGGTATACCTGTTAAAAGTGTATACGAGCAACCGTTTTCGAGATATTTGGATTTAAAACAGTTTCGGCGCAAGTGATTTTTTTTATCAAATTCACATAGAGTATGCTTGTATTGTAAAAAAATAGAAGTGTGCCTTGCCTGACAGAACAACTGCTGGTTGGTGTTCTCATCGTTTTTCATGTTGCTTAGCAATAGTATTGTTAGTTAATAATAATATCAAATTTTGTCACTGTCAATTTCTGTTCATAACTTTTATTATCTGACAATAATCGTTTAAGAAACTTTGGATCTAAGTACGTCATTATGCCTGTGATATTCTCGCATCGTAAATATGCAGATATGATATTCGTCTATGGCTTCTGCAATGGGGTCGCAATTCAAGCAATCGCGGAGTACCAGCGTCGTTTTCCAGATAGAAGGGTGCCAGATAGAAGAGTTTTTCAACAAGTATCCACTACTGCTGGAGAATCTGGGATGTTTCCAAGTGCGAAAATTGTATCTGAAAGGGAATCGGGACCCAACGTTGAAGTAGAAGAGGCTATAATCAATGCCGTCGAAAATGATCCAAGCATAAGCACTAGGCCGATTGCAGATACTTATCAAATTACACAATCGTCTGCTTGGAGAAATCTTTACATTAATTGTTTATACCCATTGGGTTCAAACATTTGCAGGAGGGTGATTTTGAGTTAAGAATGCAATTCTGTAACTGGATTAATGAAGATCGAAGGTTGTATAAGTATGTTTTGTTCACTGATGAAGCACAGTTCACGCGTGATAGTATGAATAATCTTCACAATGAACACCGGTGGTCCTATGAAAATCCTGACGCTGCAGTAGAACATAATTTCAACATAAATTTAGCATTAATGTGTGGTGTGGAATGTTAAATAGTCATTTAATTGGTCCATTTATAATCGACGATAGTCTTACAGGAGAAAAATATTTAAACTTTCTTGAAAATCACTTGCGAAATATATTAGAAGATGTTCCCCTTAATGTAAAACAAAACTTTCCAAACCGATGGATTGGTCGGGGAGGTCCGTTTAATTGGCCACCTAGATCGCCAGACCTTAATCCTTTGGATTATTGTCTTTGGGGATGGTTCAAATCACTGGTATATTCCACTAAAGTAAATACAAGAGTAGCATTATTGGATCGGATAACAAAAGCAGCACAAACACTAAGAAATGCGCCCGGATGTATCCCCAGAGCAACCCGAGCTATACACCATAGATCTGACCTGTGCTTAGAAGCAAATGGTGGAATTTTTGAAAATTATAAAACGTAACCTAGATTTTATTAAAAACAACTTAATAATAACAAATTTTAATAAAAATTAAATACCTTTTGTTTAGTTTATGTCTGAGGCACTGAATACACACCTCAAAAATATGTGTTAGTCTTTTATTTCAAAGCTTTTGTGCCAAGATGCGTTTAAATTTGGACAAAATAACAAACTTTTAAAATTTTGCGATAAAAAATTACATGCGCCGAAATTTTTTTAAATCCAAATATCTCGAAAACGGTTGCTCGTATCCACTTTCAACAGGTATAACTTTTTGACGTAGAAATGGCAAGGGAATAATTTGTTTTACTCAAAAATGTAATACAAGACTGTACCAAAAAGTTGTGATTGTTCGAAGGAGTAGAAAGGCATATAGGTAGCGCCCCCTACAAGTAAGAGCAATACTAATATTAGATTCGAATTTGTCATACCAAAAAACCCCGTATGTCAATTTTGACTCCATTATTTACATTATAATAGATTTTGTTTAAAAAATAGGAAAATTAAACAAAAACTTTAACAATATATATATATATATATATATATATATATATATATATATATATATATATATATATATATATATATATATATATATATATATATATATATATATATATATATATATATATATATATATATATATATATATATATATATATATATATATATATATATATATATATATATATATATATATATATATATATATATATATATATATATATATATATATATATATATATATATATATATATATATATATATATATATATATATATATATATATATATATATATATATATATATATATATATATATATATATATATATATATATATATATATATATATATATATATATATATATATATATATATATATATATATATATATATATATATATATATATATATATATATATATATATATATATATATATATATATATATATATATATATATATATATATATATATATATATATATATATATATATATATATATATATATATATATATATATATATATATATATATATATATATATATATATATATATATATATATATATATATATATATATATATATATATATATATATATATATATATATATATATATATATATATATATATATATATATATATATATATATATATATATATATATATATATATATATATATATATATATATATATTTATATATCGTCGGTCTACAAGTAAAACACACTAAGTCATTTTTTTTTGTTTTTGACTTATTTACATCATTTGACTGGATTTCTTTCACTTTATATACTAGTAAAATCCACTAAGTCCTCCGAAAATTAGAACCGCTATTTTAAACTAAAATTCAAATTAATTAAGTCCATAATAGCGTTATTTTGTTCAGGAAAAATACACTAAGTGACTTAATGGATTTTTCGTGAACGAAGCTGCTGACCTTGGCGACTTAGTGGATATTATAACATGCGTCTTATCGGGTAAAAAAATTCCCGTTCCTCCGGACGTTAATTTTGTTTGTGATTTGTTAAAGTGAGGCAGCCATGAAACGTGTCGATAAAATATTCGGTCTTTTAAAACAAGCTAATAATATTGGTAAGTAGCCTATTATTATTATCATTATTTTTAATGATGTTATAGAGTATTATTGTAATCAATTCGACCTGGTTTTCGGTTGTGGGATGGCTTTATTCCATAGCAACTAATCGAATCTTTTTTCTTTGACGTTTCTTTTAACATTTAGGTAGAGGATACAGTTCGTCAAACGTACGCATGGTTTAGTTAACTGTTCGTTAAGAACTTTCTCTCTTGATTTTTTTAAACTTATATTTTTATTTTTTTTAGAAACAAACACATTTTCGGCCTCGTCGTCTGTAAACGCTGTTAGTACTGGGAAAACATATTTCCAACTGACACCAGTTGTTCTTCATGATCATGAGCAAGGTAAAAATTACTAGAATAGTTATTTGTTTTACTAGGCATTAAATCTGCTTTTCTACCGTGTGAAACATGTAATTTTTTCTCCGAATTTGTTTCAATTTCATGCAAATAACAATTTTCTCCGAATGACAACAACAGCGGCTTTTTAATGACGCATGACCGGCTCTGAAATTGTACTTTTAATGCATATTTTTAATATTCAAAGTCGAATCCAGGTATAGTCTTTTGGTTGATTTTCTTGTATAATGGTTCTCCATGACAAGAAAACTTTCAATGTGTTCCTTAACGCTTAAAATCACTTCGTCTGAAGTGTTATTACCAGGAGTTTTCTGTCCCCTTTTATTTCTTCCACAATACTCTTCGGTTTCACTTCTATTTTGAAACGCATTTACAGGTAAATTTGAGATACGTAAAGTCTTGCAGAAAAAAAATTGGCATACTTGAAATTTATTTTCACTTTTTGTAAAGAAATAAGATCTTGCACTTCTGCGCTGCTTGCTGTCTTCTCCTTTCCTGGGCCAGCGTAGTATAAAATCCCTTTGCCTCTTAAATGTCAGGTTCCCAATATGTTTTACATAATACTTGGCGCTCCTCTTCGGAAAAGTTGTTGTTGCACTTGTAACGACATTTTGAGCAATCAATATTTTTAGGGATTTTAGGTGATTGTATTTTGCACTTTTATAAGGTTTCCTTTGACTCCTCTTTTTCTTTTCCATATTCCGTTTTCAAGTTGAGGGCCTTGCTACATTCCACCTGTATCTTCTAAGTTATTCTGATGAATCCATTTTGTTCAAATGTTATGATCTTCAATTTTGTCTGAACCCTCACTTTCACTTTCCGATGGCACATAATCCTTGTCTCTTATTGAGTCGTCAGAATTGTAGTCAAGGTTACGAGGTCCTGGTTCCGTGTCCATGCTTGAGCTATATCTTGATAGGTTTTCTTTCGGATATCGAGATTGCGAACCTCTGGGTCGACTTCCATCGCGACGATCATCTTTGTTGTACTTTTGTACATAGTTATACTTTTAATGCCTAGGCATTAAAAATACAACCTCAGAGGCTGTCATGCGTTATTAAAAATCCGCTTTTAATGTCATTCGGAGAAATAATATTAAATTGAATAAATTCAAGTAAGTAAGTCTTTATTGATAACTTGTCATTGTTTGTAGGGAAATCAGATTGCAAATCATCTATCAATCAATCTGATAATTCAATAAGAGATGAGGAATACGTGCCATTGGATTCATTGGAAGATGGAAGTGGAAGTTCAGATAAAAATAAAGCGCACAAAAAAGAGAACGAGAGAATTGAAAATATTAAAATAGTTACAAACTTAAGCGAGTTCGAATCGCCATACAAAGGTAACTTTAAATTATTAAAAAAAAGGTTTTTATTCGTTATTTGCTATTATTTACAGGTGGACTAAGGTCTAATTTGTGTAACAATGATGGATCTGATCCTGAACATTGTCAAAGTGACAACACAGTCAACGTCATGGAAGTCGACCCAGAGGTTCGGAATCTCGATATTAGAAAAAAAACCTATCAAGATATAGCTCAAGCATGGATACGGAACCAGGACCTAGTAACCTTGACTACGATTCTGACGACTCAATAAGAGACAAAAATTATGTGCCATCGGAAAGTGAAAGTGAGGGTTCAAACGAAATTGAAGATCATAACAACAAGAACAAGACAATTGGTACGATAAATTCCGTTACAAATTTGAACAAAATGGAGTCATCAGAAGAACTTAGAAGATATAGGTGGAATGTAGCAAGGCCCTCAACTTGGAAACGAAATATGGAAAAGAAAAAGAGAAGTCAAGGGAAACCTTATAAAAGTGTAAAAGGCAAAATACAAGCACCTAAAATCCCTAAAACTATTGATTGCTCAAAATGTCGTTACAAGTGCAACAACAACTTTTCCGAAGAGGAGCGCCAACTATTATGTAAAACATATTGGAACCTGACATTTGAGGGGCAAAGGGATTTTATACTAAGAAATGTAATGTCATGTGAAGTAAAAAGTCGCAGGCCTAGGAAAGGAGAAGACAGCAAGCAGCGCAGCAGTGCAAGATCTTATTTCTTTACAAAAAGTGAAAATAAATTTCAAGTATGCCAAAACTTTTTCTGCAAGACTTTATGTATCTCAAATTTACCTATAGTTAATGCGTTTCAAAATAGAAGTGAAACCGGAGCGTATTGTGGAAAGGATAAAAGGGGACAGAAAACTCCTGGTAATAAAACTTAAGACGAAGTGATTTTAAGCGTTAAGGAACACATTGAAAGTTTTCCTGTCATGGAGAGTCATTATACAAGAAAATCAACCAAAAGACTTTACCTGGATTCGACATTGAATATTAAAAAAATGCATAATTTATTTATGGAAAGTGTCAGAGAAAATAACAAGCCTGGAGTAAGTCTTATAACATACAGACGTATTTTTTGCCAGCAATATAATATGTCATTTTTTAAACCAAAGAAGGACCAGTGTCTTACTTGCAGCGAATATGAAAAAGCAGCTGCAAATGAAAAAGATGCGCTGGACATAAGTTATAGGATGCATTTGGAAAGAAAAGAAACTTCGATGCAAGAAAAAGAAGCAGATAAAGAGAAGGCTATCAATGATAAAACTTTTAAATCTGTGTCTTGTGACATGCAAAGTGTCCTTCAAATTCCTACATCCCAAGTTAGTTTGCTATACTATCTGCGTAAATTAAACTTGTACAACTTTACTGTATACGAAGCTGCTCCACCTAATGAAGCGTTTTGTTACTTCTGGACAGAAGTCAATGGAAAGCGCGGTAGCTGTGAAATTGGCACCTGTTTAGCGATGTATATAAACTCATTGTCCCATGATGTAACACATTTAACTATTTTCTCGGATACTTGTGGAGGACAAAATAGAAACGGCCAAGCAGAATATCGAAATATTTAGTGTGCATGAATACGAGAATGTTTTTAAAATGGCCAGGATGGGAAAAAATCGCAATAAACCTGCTTATCAAACCCGAGAAATTCAATATAACGAATTTCTGGATTTGAAGAAAATCGTTCAAATGACTGTGAACAATAGAAAAGTAGATAGTAAGGGAAATACAGTGAACTGGCTTAAAGTAAAATGTTTCAAATATGAGAAACATTTGCCGAACACTTTACAATATAAATATGGATTTAAGGATGAATTTGAGAAAATTGATATTGGGTTCATAAGACGGATAACCAATAGAAAAGGCAAGGAGAATAAACCCGAAATCGCAATAGTTATACCCAAATTATATGCAAAACAGTTGCCAATCTCTGCTGCTAAAAAAAAAGATTTGCTAAAACTCTGTGAAAAAAATATAGTTTCTCAAACACTTCACACTTGGTTTAAAAGTTTACCAAGTTCATCTTCTGTTAAAGATAGTACTGTTGAACCAGAAGAAAATGACTCAGATGAAGAAGAACAAGAGGATTTTTAGCCATAATGTTGCTACTCTAGATACTTAGGTCCTTTCTGAAAATGTTTTAAAGTTTTACTCTAGTCGTAATATACTTACTATAGCGGTTTTATTTTTGTTTGAGTGTCAATAAAAAATAATGTTAAAACATCACTTTTTTGTTGTTATTACTATTATTTAACACAGCAAATAAGTCACCTGCTACCAAAATTATAACACGTAAAACACATTAAGTCAGCTGGTACAAGAAAAACACATTAAGTCACTGTATCTAAATTTTCAAAATGTCTAATTAATTATTTGCAAATCATAAATTAAATTTTTTTCATGCAGTAGTTCTTCTATATACTTACAAAAAAAAAAGTTGTGATGTTAAAAAAAAATGTTATGTTTTTTAAACTTAAATTAATAAAACTTTGATCGCGGGAAATTAAAAACTCAATTTTCTCAGAACTCTTTTTTTTGAGTTAGTGGGTTTTACTTGTAGACCGACGATATATAAATATATAGATGCATATATAGATATATATATATATATATATATATATATATATATATATATATATATATAAATTTGCTCCTGATGAAGCTAATAAACATTGGCGAAATATTGAGCACTTAAGGAAAAAAGAGTTATTTTTCTTATCCACTGACCGCTAGACCCGAAACCAAAACCTCTTTATATAAATTTATATATATATATATATATATATATATATATATATATATATATATATATATATATATATATATATATATATATATATATATATATATATATATATATATATATATATATATATATATATATATATATATATATATATATATATATATATATATATATATATATATATATATATATATATATATATATATATATATATATATATATAAGTAACGACTGGTTCGCGTTCAAAATGTAAGGCCAAATCTATAATAATTCGTTTTTTTTTAAATTTCGCACCTACGTAATTTTGTAAAAACGTAGCAATATATAAGATGACAAACTTTTATTTGGAACCCTTTATCCACCAAGATACGTTTGTATACACACTTTAAACTTGGCGCAAAATTTTAATATTTTTTGGTATTTCCAACACAAACCGAGATTAAAGAGGGATCAAAATATGATGAGACTTTCTACGTCGCCCGCTAATTTGGTTTCTGATATCTTAGGACTGACGCTGTGATAATATTCTTGGTGTAAAGTAATCTCAATAAATGGAGAGATAGCATTGCCATTGCCTCATACCGTTTTTATTTTTGGCACGTTGGTCAAACCTTTTTTTGAGAAAGCAGTGCCACCATTTTTAGTTTTTGCACTTAAGTCGAATTTTTATTTTCTGCTGCTTTCGTTAATTGGCTGGTCGAAAAGGTAGTTTCAAAATCTTTGTTTATACAGGGTATAAAATCTGACTTTCCGAAATTCTATTGTTGGGAAATACATAAAAAACAGCGTCTACCATTTTCCACGACTTTAATAACCGTATAACACAACCGCACAGTACAACTCAGTTCAAATTTCATTTTTGAAAAAACGATTTTTTGTGAATTTTATTAATTGTGGAGGAATCAATAGGTCAAAATTAAAAATCGATTAGAAGGGTATTTGAATAATTCGTAGTATTTAAAATGGATTGATCCAAGAGTATTAATATAGCTTAACTGCTTTAATTGCTATTCAAGATAATATTTCTGAATTTGATCTCTTACCACGTTTCTTTAAGATAGAATCGCTCCAGGAAGAAACTCGATATTTTTTAAAATGCAAAGGAAGTTTTTGGAACATTCCATTAAAACAACGAAAATAAATGACTTTATTCTGGAAGGGTCAATTTTTTCTTGTGTCAGTCAGAGTGGGGTAGGGATGTTCCAAAATATCGTGTTTGACTTGGTTTTCGAAGTTCGAAGGGCACGAATTTAATTTTGACAAGATTCTCTATAGTTGTGTGTAGACATACAGATGGCGCTTTTTGTTTAATATTAGTAATCGTGATTCTAGAAAAAAATTAAGTGCAATGGACCAATACTATTTTATTTTATTAGAGACGTGCAACAATTTGACCTAGGTTTAAACCATCACAAAGAAACCTTATTTGAATAAAATTAAACAGCTCAGCTAGCACTAAAGTAGCTATAATTATTTCCACTACTACTCTTTAAGAGTGTTTACGTATTTATCCTACTATATATCAACAAACACTTTAAGTATAATATATGTATTTGTTACTGCGAATAATACTTTATCCATGTAACTAATTATATAGTAACTACTGCCAAGCAACTACTTAAGGAATTGACTCCAAGGTCGTCATTTCTTTTCCGTTACATAACAGAAATTATTTAAAGTTACTGTTTCTAATCTGCTTACTAAATTACAACTTTTAAGTATCAGTACCTTGTTGAACTTTGCAGACTACTCCAATACGTTCAAATGTACTCCTATAACGTACTACTATAAAGTAAAACAAGTCATTGCAGAGTAGAAAAAGTTATCGTCTACTACTACTTTAAACTGGGTATTACCAGTCGTTATTCTTCTGTTGCAACTTGGAGGTAAGAATCGCAGTAATTATTTATTACAAGTAAACTATTACCTCTTGTACTTGAGGTTCCCGAGATAGGGGGCTCTGGTACGAGATTCGGTCGGTGATTTTATAAGGACAGTGGCAACAACAGAGTAACCAATGTTTGATTAGTTCGGTCATATTGCTGCTAAAATCGTTTTGTTTACTTTTCGCCTACTTGGGTTTCTTTTGAGGTTTGTTGTTTTAGTGTCTCATTTTATTAGTTTTCGTGATTATTAAAATGAATATTGATTCAAACGAGAAGTTCTTAGCCATTGGTCATATGGAGAAATGTATTTAAGCCTGGTTCACCTGTTTTTTGCTTGTAATTATAAAGTGTTTGTGATGAATGTGTAAATGACTATGACCGTAAATGTCTTAAGTTTAAGTTTACTCCAAGAAAAGTTATTAAATATTGCACATTATTATATTTTGGTTTTATTTTGCTGTAAAAGACAATATTGTTTCATGTCTTAGTGTATATTTTACTTCATTTAGAACCATAATTTGAGGTAGAAGCTCTCTAAGATTAACATAAAAGAAACTTTATTTTGTACTCCTTCTTTAGTACATATTACATTACTAAATTTAATTGGCAGACAACTCTCATTAATCGCTTGCACAAACATTGTTATTTGTTAAAAATCTAAATGAAAAAGTAAGTTTGTACTAGATAGTTCGAATAGATTATTAAAGTAAAACATTAACATAACCTTACATTTACAACTGACGTTGATAGAAGTTGTCAATATAAAAGTAGATTAATTTAGTCATATTTTGTGAAAAGCTAACGATAATATGTGTGCCCCCATTTAAACCTTTAGAAATTTTGCATCAATTTTGCGGGTGGATTTCTATTGTGGCCACTGTCCTTCTAACATCATTGTAATTCGGTCTACAGCTATTAATTAGTTGTATATGTGTTATGTTATCGTCTATGAGTAATAAGTTAAAATGGTTCACAATGGCTTCACATACCATAAGAAAAAAAAGTAGCTTTCGTCACTCGGCCGCATTTTATAGATAATTAAAAATTTCACAACTTGGCTTTGTCATACCTGAACAAAACAACTTAAAGCGGTATGTTAAGAAAACAAAAAATAAAAACCAAACAAAGGGTTATGGTTATGATAGAAGAATTATAGTGGTGACTCAAGTACCGCAACTCTCGGCATGCTACGACACAACGCATTAAATTTTGAAGAACCGGCCGAATGTTCCCAAATTGTAACCGCTTGGTAATAATATACAGTATAGGTTTAATAAGAACTTTGTAGATAACTTTATTCGTACCACCTAAGTGTTCAAGACTTTAGTGTATTGAGTATGTGACAGTTCCGTATTTAAAGAATCTAAAACTATAAAAGCGTATGTGATCAGTCGTAAACATTTGATATTAAGTAATTTTCTCAGTAAAGAAATGCAGCCAACCTAAAAGTAAAAAGTCCAATAGAACGCCTTTGTTTATTTTCATCTCCCCTATAAATATTTAGCTATGATCTTTGATTTTGTGAGTATAAAGATTAAAAATGCATACAAATTAAACATTACGTTAAAAAAAGAATCACTTTTATAAGATATTTAATGACAATTACTATTTAAACAAAAGTCCAAAATTACATTTTTGAGATTTAAATTGGCCAATATATTTGACCAAAATGTATTGAAAATTAACGAATTTAAAGGCGAGTATTTTTTTACGACTAGCATCAACGTATTCATAAGAGAAATTGCCTGCGTTGTAATTTTAGGTTCTTAGCATAGCCAGAAAACTAAGTTAAACGCATGTATACCAATAGCGTATTCTGTACGTTCTATACCATATTCCCAGTTTGAGTGTTTGTAGTCGCCATAACTGTTTTGTTTGTATTAAAACGAACCATTCATATTTTTAAAACGGATTAAATAAAAGACAGAAATATGGAAGTGACGAATAGGGTGAATTATTACTATTCGGCGACTTAAAATGGAACTACATAATTCCGTACTATCTACGTAATAGTCAAAGTCACAGTTACATGTTATTCACGAAATAGTTACCCTAAAATTGTTTCCCATTTTGATAATGACTACGTAATCTCAGCTTTAACAGAACGTGGCGACACCAAGTTCCGGTTACTTCAATAAAAATACTTGGGATAACAATGAGGTATTCATGACTAAAAGTGCTATTTGGGAGGGTAATACAAAATTTTGATAAAAAAATACAAAATAAAATCAATAAAAAGTAAAAAATAATTTTCATTTCCATGACTGAATTTGAGTTTATAAGTAGGTTATATTTTAATTTTACTCTATTTATTTAAAAAGATGGTCAATTACACGCTATTTTTGCAAAACAAATGAAATAAGATGGATTTTTTAAATAGCCAAAAAGATATGTCAGGTAATATTCTAGCGCTATGTGACTTGACTAATAATTTTTGTGACTAATCAGTATAGTCAGATTTTATGCAATATAATATGAAATGTTGCGTTACCCTCGGGATTAACTTTAAATGCAAGATATATCAGAATGGAATCATAATTTACTAAATTACGAGATTGGACCAAAATAGCATCTGGCTCCGAGACAGAGAAACAATTATCCGTTTTTGCATGTTCGAGCGGCAGACGTGTATTATATCATAAATCATACGGTCGGAATTGTGTAGTTGTACTGTTACCCTGTTAATTATTCTTGTTATTTACCAACAAACACATTCATGTGTTTTAGCGACTGCAATAATAGATCTGTTGTCCCGACTTGACATAATTACATCATACCTTCAATTTAAAATAATTATTGGACTGCAGATATTACACTGCGGTATTGTTAACATGCACGTGACATGCTGTACGACTAGGATTGACATAATCTGGACAAACATTTGCTTACATTAACTGTCTACCACGCTGCTTAATAAAGGGTCTCACTGGGAGTTCCCTAGATTTACTGCTGCTTTGTTTAAATAAATTTAGTGAAATTTATAGCGAAATTGTCTCCTTAAACAGTACAACTCAATTAGGGTTGCCAGACGTCAAGGATTTCCGGGATTGTCCCGGAATTTTGCAGATAGTTCCGGGTTGCCAAGTCAGTGTTTGACGGGATTTGCTTTAAAAAATGCGGGATATTAAATAAATTAGCGGACATTTTCCTTATTTTATTGTCATTTTGAAAAAATATCAAATAATAAAAAATTAACATAGGAGGTACCTAGTGGACCTTGCTTTTCCTTAACACACACAACATAAGCATAACATCCATGAAAATCAGAGGCGACTAAAAAAAGGTTCTTACTTTTTATGTGTTAATTACCGGCGAGGGAGGGGGAATTTGTCCCCTTTTGCCCTCTTCTAAATGCGCCATTTTAGGTACATAAATAAAAAATATTAATCTCTTTGGCTCAATATATGTTTATAATATATTTAAATCAACAAGAAGCATAACTTAAAGCTTAATGTTTATCTCGGTGATTAATGGCCTCTGGAAATTACCATCGCACTATTGCAGAAAGTATGCCACTAAACATGACCAGAAACGGTCGGACGCGGGAAAGTAAGAAGTTTTAATAAAAAAAAACAATTAAGGTAATAATACTTACAAGATAATTCTAAGATGTAGAGTCTTTTACTGCCTAAAATTTAATACAAGTCTCCCAGTAAAGAGAAAATGTGCCTAAATTATGGCAGCCGCTGCCATGGTACCCAGTTGTTATTCAGTATTTTACGAGACAGATTGATTTAATTTTTGATATGAACCTCACGAAAGAACTACTCGAGTAAATTGCTTACGCTAAACCAAAAAAATCTTCTTGATATCTAGTAGCTCCTCCTCTTACAGAAAATACCTCACAGCACCTTTGAGGTAATATAATATTTACAAAGTTATTGATAAATCCCTGAGACATGTTATTAAATTCATCTTGAATTGCATTGTTTTTCCATCCATCATCCTCGCACTGCGTTGGACACAATAATGCGTCGCATGTACAGGGTGTACCAAATTAAGTTCGCACTATTGCCACCTTGTTTATTACGGGAGCTACAAAGTCGGTTAAATTAGCAAACTAGTGGTATTTTTTATTGTGATTGAAATAGTAAAAAAAGAAAATCAATCGAACATCGTGTTTCAGATTAAATTTAAAAATAGTATTTTTTGAATGACACCCTGTATATTTTTTACTGTTTCGATTACAAATCTTCTAATAAGTTTATATGCATTAGAGGCCTAAAGTTAAAGATAACCTAGTTATTCATATATTTCCCTGTTAGATAAAGAAGGCTATGAATTTTTAAAATAAAATTTTATTTTACGTTTTTACTTAGTTTTTTATTTAAGTTAGAAATAGAACAATTCAAATTTATAACAAGTGGGCAAATACGTCTCCATTTTCTTCAATACATTTTTCAGCATTTTTAACACAGCTTTTGTTGCCTTTAAAGCTGTTCTACCATCAATAGATGTTACAATGCGCCTAATATTAAAGTGAAGTTCGTCTAAGGTCAAATATCTCTTTTTATATACCTCTTGTTTGACATAACCTGAAAAGTAAAAGTCTAATTGAGTTGGGATCTTGGTGGCCAATGAATCGGGCGATTTTTGTTATACATCTATTTTGAAAAAGGTTGTCAAGCAATATTGGGACTTCACGAACCATATAGGGGGGAGCTCCATCTTGTTGAAAATATATTTCATTGCGTGCTTCTAAAGGTGAGAAGCACAAAACAGTTTATAATAAATGAACAAACAGAAGTAAACGTGTTGACATACTTTGAAGTGTTTAAAGCAAACTGCTAGAGATTTAGTGAGGGAAAGGGGTTTCAGTTTGTTCACAATTTGGAGAATTTTAAAACAACATAAATTTGTACCCTATAAATATTGGTTAGTAAATATTTTCAGACAAAATCTCAACATTTTAAAGCACATTCGTTGGAGTAAAAATATGCAGTACTGGTAAAATAAAAATTTATTCACAGCCTATCCCCGAAATCTGCAAATACAATTCAGTATTAATGTTTGGTGTGATCTAATAGGCAGCAAAATAACTAGGCCAATATTTTATGAGAGTACTTTACCAGGCAAAAGATATGTTGTCAGAAATACTGGAAGACTTTTTGGACGATGCTAACCTAGAAGAACGTAATAAAATATATTTTCAACAAGATGGATCTCCCACCTATATGGTTCGTGAAGTCACAATATTGCTTGTCAGGCTTTTTGAAAATACATGTGTAACGACAAATGGTCCGATTCGTTGGCCACCAAGATCCCCAGACATAACACCATTAAATTTTTACTTTTGGGATTATTAAAAGATATTTGACATTAGATAACATAATATTACGCGGATTGTAACATCTATCGATGGCAGAAGTTTTAAAGGTAACAAAAGCTGTGTAAAAAAATTCTGAAAACGTATTGAAGGACATTTGTCCATTTGATATAAATGTGAATTGTTCTTATTTCTAACTTAAATAAAATACTAAGTAAAGAAACCGTAAAATAAACTTTTATTTTAAAAATGCATAGCCTTCTTTATCAAAAAAGGTAATATATTAATAACTAGGTTATCTTTCAGTTTAGGCCAGTCATGCATATAAACTTTTTTGTTCAATAGAAGATTTACAATCGAAGCAGTAAAAATATACAGGGTGTCTCATTTAAAAAAATACTATTTTTTAAATTAATTCAACTACGCGATTTTCGATTGTTTTTCTCTTTTTACTATTTTAATCACAATTTCTTCTAGTCTCCTAATTTAACCAACTTTGTAGTTCCCTTAATAAACCAGTTAGCAATAGTATGCACTTAATTAATTAATGCATTGCCTCTCTTAATCAATAGTTATTACCTTTCCGCAGGCGACAGCAAGAGCGTAAAAGCACTTTCCGCATGTGTTAGTTCCTACGATCGATATAATCCTCAGATAAACGCCAATTAGGTTTGAGTTCAATAATATTATATTGTAATTACAAAAATAATTGAGATTCTTACAAAAAAATACCTATTTTGCAAGTATTTCACCTTATTGAATGTTTTAGATAAGATATTTATTAATTTAACAAATCCTGCGGAAAAGTTACTTTTCAGTGCTAGTAGTCCTGAAAAGTTAAGGTCCAATAAAGTTAGGAAAGGAATAAATTGTATATTACATACCTAGGTGGAAAGTGTTTCATTCCTGTCGAGAGAAAAAGACGGTTTATCGAGATGGACCATTTCTCGTGACAGGAATGAAACCTTTTCACCGAGATATGTATACGTTCTATTTTATTTACAACCATACCTTTAAAATGCAAATGACGTTTTTTTGTGACAAATATAATTATGTGAGAAACTAACAAAGTAAGACACCTGTATAACCACAAGCTTCACCACCATCAACAAATAAAAAGTCAAATTAATATTTTGACAAGCCAAGTATAGAAACTTAAACTAGTTGCATTTTTGATGGATTGTCATAAAAAAAGTGGTTTGGAAAACGAAGCGTATCTGAAGAAATTATTTGTACTCCTCCTCAATTGAGTGAAGCCGCAGAAACCTCGGATAAAAAATAAATAATGCAATAAAATTGAAACATTTTCGTCATTCGGTAGGTATCGACATTTACCTGGGTTGAAAGTGACTTTTACCCAAATAAAAAGCGATCACTTTCCACACAGGTAAATGTCACTTTTGGGACGCGGCGACGTGTACTTCTTGATTAAATTAAGACTTTTTTCTTCATTTATAACAAAAAGTTCTACTCTGGTGAGTCTTGCTATCTGGTATTTTCACCAGGTAACAAATCTTCTTGTTCGACTATGTTTTCACACAACAGATAGTTAATTCATCACGCCTGCAAGCTTCAGCGATTCCAATTAGTGTTACGACTTTGATTAGTAAATAAGTATCGTCAGACGCAATGCTTAAACATTTTTCAACATGTTCGTGGTTTAAAATTTTAGACTTTTTTGGCCTAAAAATTACCATTTTCTTTTTTAATTTTTGCTAATATCAACGGTTTTCTTAATTTTTAAAATATATTTTATAATTGAGTACTTGGACCACATTGTAGAAGATTAAAAATTCCTTGAAATTTCTTGAAAGTAAACGACAGAAAATACGCATATATAAAAGTAATTAATGACAAATAAATATGTCGAAATGTCGGTTTGTTGATTTCTAACAATACTTGATGATTTGAATTTGAATGCAAAAATCTGTTAAAGTCATTTAGCAGTTTTAAAGTAGTTCCGACTGAATCAAATAATAATTAAACATAGTTAACATTTTTGAAGCTTATACCTATTTACACAGAAACCTTTTTTACTATTTTTGAATGGTTAGAAAATGAAGCTTTAATATGAGAATAAACGTAAAATAAATGCAAAATTTAAATACAAAAAATTATTAATTAATTTTACCTACAAAACAAGTTTCTAAAGGAGCATGGATTAAAACTAAACAAGTTTTATTATTTATAATGACTTTCCAAAACGCACGCGAATATCAACTTGAAGTTGTATCCCCTAGAAACAACTAATATTGTGGCAAATGGAATAAAATTGTAACTTTCCCGCAGCAGCTTTTAAAGTTAAATCTAAATGCTGTTTTATTATTCTTTCATGCAAATGTCCCTCTATATATTTTGCTAATCTTTCTAGAGGAATAAGCTTTTAAGATTAACTCGTTGTATTTAGCTATTCACCGTATTAATTATGCACTTCGGATTTTAACCTACTTAAATATTTATAAGTTGTCCAGTCAATGTTTAATGAGTGGTAGGTAGTTAGATTACATAGCTTCTGTTGATTAATGAAGTGTGGATGTTTGTACTAGAAACATTTTTCTATGCATAATCTTGAATTTTGGATTTTTACACTTAATACATGTCAAAATGGGCTTAATTTTAAGTCTGTAATGCGTGTTAGTTCGCCTTCTATGGTATAAAAACGTAACAGGCTTTGGCTGTGAGGTAATTTCCTTATATTTCTTTTTAAGTCATAAAAAACGTAGGCAATAAAAGATTTAATATAAAATGACTGTCGCTTCTACAGTCGTTTGATTTTTTTGCCTCTACGTCAATGTGTCAAAATAATATTCATTCATTCGAAAATGCCGCGATATAATCAACAGGCTCCATTGTTAATTTTAAATGTGCTGGCATTTCTTGTATTGGAAAAGCAGCAGCTTACAGAAGGTTTAGCAATTGACTATAATAATGTAATAATGAGAGCGTCGGAGGCATTAAAAGTAAGTCAAGCTACTCTGTCTCGCATTAAAAAAATGGACTTCAATAAGACGAAACAAATCAGAAAAAATAGAGAAATACAGAACCAAAATTTCTCATTTTATGAAGCATAAACAGACAAACAAACAAAAGTATGCTTTATTGCAGCAGGAAAATTGTTACAATTTTATGGACAAAGCAAAATTTACCTAAAAAAAACAAAACAATGAAAAAACGAAATATTAAGCGAAAAAAAAAAATTTTTCGATAGGACAATGAAAATACATAAATTGTAAATATAATATTAGTTAGGACATACCATTGTCGTAAAGCGTTTAATGAATTCAGGTGACCTTCACAATAAGGAAATAAAGAATACATATGCGAGGTGCATAATTTTGATGACATTGAATTTAAAATTACGCGACCTTATACTATATTTTGTTATCTTTATACAAGCAAAATAAGTGAAGTTAAACAAAACGTGTACTTAACTAATACAGTAATTAAAGTGTATTAAAAATAGAAAGTGTATACCTTTAATCTAATATGTAACAAAAATAATTAATTTTAACGGACTGTCAGACAGTTCGTTCCCTTATAAAATGATTTTCAAATTCTATGCTAGTAGCTGGAACAAGACACCCAAAAGATTTAAGTAAACAAACAAATAAAAAACATTTTAATAAGAGTTTTTCATTATAAAAATCGTTAACGCAATAAAAAGGTCTTTTAATGACGTACGCTTTGGCTTTTTTTTCGAAAGGGTGAGAAGATAGGAATAGTTTTTAATTGTTCTGGAAGATGATTGTAAAGTTTCATGGCGTTGTAAATAATTGATTTTTTGGTTAATTCTGTGGAAGGAATTGGAAGGTATAGGTCATGTCTAGAGTTTGTGGTAGGATATAGGTGTTGTGGCCTTTCCGGGAAAGTGTATATGTTTCCTCATCAAACAGACGGATTCTAAAATAAATAATGCAGGAAGTGCTAATATTTCATTTTTTCTGAAATAGTATTGGCAGTGCGCTCTATTATTTAGTTAGACCAAACAAATAGCGAATTGCTTTCTTTTGAAGCCTAAAAATACTAAGAGATTGCTCGGTGGTACAGCAACCCCAAAAAGGAAAGCATTAGCGGAGATGAGATTCGAATAGAAAGAAATAAGTAAGTCTGGCAGAAGACACGTCCAGTTCTTTTGAAAGTGATCGAATGACAAAGTAGGCGGTAGAAAGTTTTTTAGTTAAGGTGTCAATGTGCTCAGACCATTTTAGTGGTTGTAAAGTTCCCTTATAAGATAAGGCCACCGTTTTATCCACATTGAAGCAAATCAGATTGGAATCGGACCAAGCCTTAATCATAACAAGATCGTTGGAAATATTAGACTGTAAAGTCAAACTCAAAGTCAAAAAATAGCTTTAATATCTAAAATGGTAAATACATCGTTGACAAAGCCATGTTATACAAGATAGAATGAAAACAAAACATTACACAAAACTCACACTATTATATAGCACAATAATTTAAAATTAATTGAGTTATACAAATATGCTGTATTAATTTAAAATTCATAGAAACAAAATCACAGAAGTGAAAGTCAACCAACCATACAAGAAATACAGATATTAAATAAATGAATAAATCTACTAATACATACATAAGTTGGTTATATAAGAACAACAAACAATTTAAAATGTATATAAGCAAACAAATAAACAAACACTAAATTCTGTATGACAAACAAAGAGCTGAGCTATGTACAAAACAGTGTACAATTATTACATATAAATCACAATAGCTGGTCAGTAAAAAATTCTTGCATGTTATAATATGCCTTCCTGAGTAATATGTTTTTAACTCCTTGCTTAAATTTTTTTCGGCATTGCAACATATGCAATTCTAGAGGAAGACAATTAAATATTTTCCGGCCGTTGTAGACAAAGGAATTTTTTATCATTTGTGACTTAGGAATCGGCAACCTCATCTGATAAATTTGTCGCTAACTATTATGGTTTAACTGTACTTCACTCCTGTATTTTTTATGCATCAAACAAGTGGTCTCCAAAATAAAAATACAACACACAGTCAAAATGGAGTGCTTTGTAAATAATGAACGGCAAGAATCGCGTATTTTAGCTCCACTCATATACGGTATTGCTCTCTTTTGTAATAAAAGGACATCATTGAGTAAATTATTGGAACAAGAGCCCCAAAATGGTATTCCATAGCGAATGTGCGACTCAATCAATCCAAAGTAAGCACTACGTGCTACTGTAAAATACAAATTATTTGAAATAACCCTCAAAGCATAGCAACCCGATAATAACTTCTTGCAAAGGTCACATATATGTTTATCAAATTTTAGTGAGTTATCAATTACAATACTTAAAAACTTACATTCGCCAGGCCTAACAATAATTGCATTTTCCACACACATAAAATTTAATATTTTAGTTTTGGAAATATTAAAAGACAATACATTAGCATCGCACCACTCTTTTATCCTATGTAAGTGACTAGTTATTTTTTCCTGATGAACAGTAACATCAGAGTCACGCCAAAGAATAGTGGTATCGTCAGCAAAAATAGTAAAATCACCATGGATCTGCAGATGAGAAAGGTCATTGAGGTATATTAAAAAGAGTAGAGGCCCAAGCACAGATCCCTGTGGCACTCGAGCATTAATGTTTAGATCCTGTGAGTTACCATTGTTGAACAAGACACTCTGGGCTCAGCTCGATCTGTTAGATATGAGTGAAACCACTCCAGTGCCTTGCCTCTAAAGCCATATTTTTCCAATTTCCGCATAAGTATTTCGTGATCCACACAATCAAAGGCTTTTGAAAGGTCACAGAACACCGCTGAGGCGATTTCTCCTGAGTTTAGGCCAATATAAAGATGTTCCAAAAACTGAAATATAGCATCCCCTGTGCTCTTAGAGGCCTGGAAACCAAACTGTTGAGTGCTCATTAGGTTGTGCTTATTCAGAAATGACACCATTCTCACTTCAACAGGTTTCTCCACCATCTTTGCTAATGTCGGCAGCAATGAGATGGGTCGAAAATTAGATGGACTTTGACTATCCCCACCCTTGTAGACTGGAATGACCACAGCCTTCTTTAGGCATGGGGGAAAGATTCCGCGAGTGAAGGACAGGTTTATCACCTCAACCAAAATCTCTAAAGTATTATTCGTTAGAGCTCGAAAAACCTTTAATGAGAGTTTATCCCAACCCGCAGCATTTGGGTTTTTGATTTCTCGAAGTATGGATTTTATTTCATTAACCGTGGTAGGAGCAAATAAAAATGTCTCAGACACTGACACATTTGATAAGTAAGCTGTGGGATCATTTTTTTTTGTAATTTGTTGGGACAAGTCACTAGCAATACTGCAGTAAAATACATTTAAGTCATTAGCACTCAAATCACTATGTAACGGTGCGACATTTTTACCTCTTAAGCTATTTACAATTTTCCATGCCTCTTTTGATTTGTTGGATGAAAGATTAATGCGCTCCTTAAAATACTTTTTTTTAGCAAACCTGGATTGTTTCACGATAAATACTTTGATATTTATTGTAATATGTATGAAATTTAATATCATTTGAAAATTTTCTTATATAATGTAAAGATCTCATATTTTTACCAGACACCCGCAATCTCTTGGTGTACCAAGGTTTTCTTTTCTTTTTCTTTATATTAACTATTGGGAAGGCATTTTCAATTTTTTTTCTCAAAATATTGTGAAATGATTCTAAAGGGTCATTTGAGGTCAAGACATTATGCCAATTGGCTAGCCCACAGGAGCTTAAAAATGTATTAAAATTTCTTTTTGTATACAGTCTCCTACGCCTTGACGTACATCTTACTTTTTTTACTTTTATTGGATATGTACATACTACTGATTCATGATCAGATATCCCTGCTTTTACTGTAGTACATTTCAACTCATCATCACCATAAACGGTACACAGATATTCCAAAATGGAAGAAGAAAATTGCGAAATGCGAGTTAGCTGTTTAACATGCATCACAAGATTAAATGAATTTAAAAGATTGGTAAGCTTCTGGGTATTACTATTCAATTTGTCCAAATAATTTATATTAAAATCACCAGTTAAAATTACTGACGAAAAAAACCGCCATATCTGAAGATGGTGACCTGTAAATACCTAAAATATAAGTATTCATTTCATGACAGTATATTATTGAAAATTCGAAATCTCTTTCCTGTAATAAATGATTAAATCTATCAATACAAACAAATCTATGACTTTTGAGAAAATCTTTTTGTACCATAATAAGAGTACCACCATGTATAGATTGCACACAAGAGTAGCAAGACAATAAAATGTAATTTGGAATATAAAAGAGTTCATTGAGTTTTAAGCAATGCTCGACTAGAACCACAACACTAGGAAAACACAAAGACTCCAGGAATAACAATAACTCGTCAATTTTAGGTCTAATAGACTGGACATTCAACAACATCACCTCAAAACACTTGGCTGTGTCCGACGAGATAAAAAAGACGAATCTGTATCTGCCTTGTTCAACAATTCAAAATTTACCGTTTTCGGTTCACGCTTATTTTCCATTGGTACTGACTTCAATATAACCTTTGTTAAAATCGGGACACAAGTGACATACGATGACAATAATCTACACATTGATTTTATAGAGTGACGATACCGATTCTCTTTGTCACAGATATCTGTTATTAATCTAACTGAAAATCTACCCTTACGCATAATTGAACACAATGAATTTATAAAATTTTTATACCTGTTTTTAGGACAGTATTCAAAACTGCCTTTTAAGCAAATAACCAAGTTTGTTACTTTTCCTACTGATAGCAGTTCCCTAAGTTGTACATATGTTGGCAAGTAAAAGTTAATATTAAGACATAAAATAACAGTGTCTTTATCATTAAAATTAACAATTTGAGGAAAAATACTTTTTACAATTTGGTTCATATTTACCCCACTATACACACAACCAAGTACTTGGTAGTCAGAAACCAAATATTCACTAAGATGTGGAGCATAGTTACGCGCACTACTATCACCATAAGTTAAAACCTTATTTCTAGTATCTGATATTATATCTATATGTCTATTGTTAGGAACAGTTTTTTGCTTAAAACTCAAAACTTCCAAGTCCAATTTCTGAGCATGATCCAAAGGATCAGAACTTCTGACTTCCTGTACAGCATTGCTAATTATAATCGGTAATTCTGTACAGTTCGTAGTAACAGCATCATGAGCTGGTGGTCCTTTATCTGACACTTTATCACTAGATGGTGGTAATTGATTAACATTTACTAAGGAAGCCTTTAGCTGTACAATTTCCAAGTAGTATGATTGGTTTTCTGCTTCCAAAGTCCGAATAGAGGTAACCAAATTTCTGTTCAGTTCACTCATGTCATCAAAATTCTTTTTTAGTGTCATCTGGTCAGAGGAATGTGCAGTAATAATTCTTTCCAAAGCCAGTTTTTGATCTAGCAATGCAGCAAGTTCATTTCTTAAATCAAGAATTTCGTTACTTTTTGCATTAATAGCTTCTGTTAGTTTTTGTTCCGCTTCCATTACATCATCCTCAAACTCCTGAGTTCTGCGTCGCTGTCTTTGGAATATCGTTTTAAAGACGTTGTATCAAAATCAGTCCATGTTATGCTTGTGTCGTCAGCAAAGGGAAAACTGTTTCCATTAATTTTTAGGTTGGTGATATCATTAATGTATAACAAAAAAGAATAGGTCCCAAACGGAACCTTGAGAGACTCCTCTTGTAATCAATCAGAACCATTTTCCCTTACAAATCGTTGCCTGTTCTCGAGATAAGATTTACATCAATTTAAAGAAATACCACGGATTCCATAAAAATTTAGCTTGCTTATCAAAATTTCATGACTAACACAGTACAGGCTTTTGCATAGTCACAAAAAACTGATGCGGTGGGGTGGTTGTTATTGAGGGATAAGTAGACGTCGCTAAGCAACGAGAACATGGCGTCATTGGTGCATTTGTTGGGTAAAAATTCGAACTGATCCGGGGATATTATCTGATGTTTAATGTTGTGATAGCACTCGTAGTAGAGCAATTGGGTGGTAATTGCAAGAGTTAGTTTTTTTCGCCCCCTTTATGAAGAGGAATAATTGTAGTTGTTTTAAGGCATTCATGGAATATACCCTTTTTAAGGTATTCATTTATTAGTGTTTTAAGGACCTCTATGAGGGGAGCGGCAGGTTCAGGAATATGATTTTTAATTGATACGCCATCACTGCTACACGAAGATTTGCTTGTGATGCTATTAATTTCTTTCAATAGTTCCATGCTCCTAATAGGGCTTAAGAAAATGCTATCAGCGATATTTTTCGATAGAAGTAGAAATGAAAGAGGGTCCAAGCTTGGCAAGATACCAGAGGTAACATTTTTGCTTACATCAATAAAATAATCGTTTAGGTCATTTGGCCTTGGCAAGATCTGAGTCACAGGGTTAGATTTTTTTGTGAGATCATTGATAATAGACCAGGTTTCCTTTGAAACGTTTTTAGACTTTGTTAGACGTTTTGGTAGTATATTTTTTTTTGGTTTGATTAGTTTAATATAGATCCTCCTACAATTAGAGATATAGTCGAGAATAAAAATGGAATGTGAATTTTTTATATATAAGAGAGAACGTATATCTTTAGCCGAAATGTGTATCGTTTCGTGGTCTGTGGTTTATGACGCTTAGGTTATTTTATTTAAGAAAGCTCCAAAAATTTGAGTTAACATTTTCAAATTCAAAATTCCAGTAGGTGTTTAAGCAAATATTAAGAAATACTGAAAAATTGGAGGCCAAGAAAATTCTGCCCGTAAGGCGAGATCTCTGTAAGTGCCTAAGAGGAATACTAAATTTGGAAAATATTGCTTCGTGATTGGAAAGACCTTTGCTACAAACCTGAGACTGAACCTCTGATGCAGAAAAATCAGACGCCACGTAATCAATGATAGAAGAAGAGTATTTTGAAATTCTAGGTGGAGACGATACATGCATTGCAAGACCGAAAGAATCGAATATAGAAATTAAATATTTCTGGGTGGCACAAACATAAGCAGAGTCAATATTAAGGTCCCCGCATAGAATTTTCCTGCCTTTACTGGTAGTATGGTGGTACATCAGAATTTGGTGATCTATAAATACAGTTTACATGGAGATCAAAGTTTTGATTATATACTATAGAAAATTCAAAAAAGTTATCCGCTAATAAAATTAGGGATACAATTTATATGATATATGTTAAAAAGGAATACGTTACATTGGCCAGCTTACACAAGAAGTTAAATGAAGATCTAAGCGGTTTTCTTATTTATTGCCTTTCTTCTCTGCCAAATTGGTGCCGCAGTATAGGATTCACATGGAAAAAAACTAGTGACCGAAAATATTGCGTGAATATACGTGAAATATCGAATCGCAAGATCACTCCAGTATTTTCAGATGAAACAATGAAAATTCAGCAATGGAGCCTTCAGACGTAGATTTTTCAAAAGAAATTTATGGAATTTTTTTTTCAGGTCACCTTTATATCGTCATTCACTCTGGCAACGAAAATGGATTTATTAAAAATGCAAGCGGAACTAAAAAAGAAGACTATCACGAGAGCATGAATAGAAACACGTTTGAAACATGGTTCAAAACTAAATAATGCAAGTTATCATTCTGCCCTTTTTGAGGAAATTCCCAATAAGTCTTGGCCAAAATATAAACTAATTGAATGGTTGAAAAACAGAAACATCGATTACCCAAAAAAAAAATTAAGGACGGAATGTAGACGTTAGTTCTTTGTAAAGCAATCCCAAAAAAAAATATCTTGACGAATATGTTTTACAGTTTGGACACAAAATTTTAAGACTAACTCCATATCATTGCCAGTATAATGCCATTAAAATGGTTTAGTCGGAATGTAAGAGGAAATACGATCAGTACATATTATCCTTAAAAGAGAAAATTAACGAAGTACTGGCTACATGGGATAGGGTACTGAATAAAGTACCTAGTGATCATTTGAGACTCCTGGAATATAACAAAAGCTTGGGATGCATCTGGCACACAGCCACTGATTATTTCTTTAAATTCTGACGATTTTGAAACGGATTCTGATGTTTATACCTCTGACGATGAAATTATAGAAATTATTTTTTATTTCTATTATTTCCTCCTTATATTTTAATAATATTCTTACACTGTTAAACTTCCAGTTTTTAAATTTGATACAACATTACGTTGTTATGATAGTCAAAATGTCCTCTCTGAACTGCTCCTATATATCATCTTGAAAATTAAAAAACCCTGAGATATTAATTTAACTTCTTATGTAAACTAGCCTTTTTAAAGTATTTCTCCTAAACATACATCATACAAATTGCATGCCTTATTTTATTCTTCTAAAAATCAGAAATTTTGATTCTGTAGTTCGTTGTTTTTTGGGAATATGTTTCACCTGATTGAATTATCATTTTTTTTTAATTCGATACAAAACAGTTTGGCTTACTTATTAGTACATTGTTGTAGTGCCTTTATTTATAATTATATCTGTAAATAGGTTTAATTTAATAGAACTATAAAATTATATATTTATTGATAAATTGTAAATAAAATAAAACTTCGGTTGAGTAAATAATGTTTTCACAGTACTAATGTAAAGTTTAAGATTAACAGTTTCGGTTGATGTATTTATCTCTATATTATTTATTTTCCTATAGAACGTGTTTACTTTTTTTCGTGACAAATTGTTGTTAAACTAAGTTTTAGCTTTTCGTCATTATTTATTATCTCAGTTTGCTAAAAAAAATTCTTATTAGTGAAAATTAAATGCTTGCAATTATGGCAGAAAATTAAATGCATGCAAAATTGGTACATACACAAAATTCTGAACGTATTTATTAGAAATGGATTTTGTGAACGCATTTATCACCTCTTAACAAGATGAGATGTACCTTACCTATCACTACATTGTTGATGAAAATTTTCCAAGACATTTTGCCTCCCCGTGTATTGTGTTACCAGTTACTACTCCATTGTAACAACTGGTTTCAGATTAAACGACGTTTTCAGATATACGTTGTTAACTAAATATGTAATAAAGAATTTTAAATATAATTGACGTGGATATCTTTTTGAAGTGACTAGTTACTTGAGAACAAAATAAACAATGTAGATTTTCATAATTATGGTCAGTAAGGGTCAATAAAGCATAATTGACACATACCGTAGATAATCTAGAATAAATATTGGTCGTGAGTTTGGTAACATCCGTTTTTCTCTTTTGCAGCCCGTTCATGAATTTTCTGGAGTCCGCCTACCTCTTCAACCATACTCCGGTAGCCATGCAGTTTTCATGTATTCTACTGCTTCAGATGGTAACGTCACGTTACAACTCAAGGAACCTGATGATCTTGACAGGTAAATAATATTCTATAGCATCCTATAACATTGTTTGTATTAAAAATGTCAAATAAGTTGTTGCTACATTTTATTTTACAGCGATTGGCAATCGATAGGTATTGTGTAATTGTTCTTGCTTCAAGATACATTTTCTAAATACAAAGTCTATCTTATCTATTTTTGGATCGTAAAAATAGCAGGTATTAAAATTGTTGGGGAACGAATGTGTAAAATATTTGCATTTGCCACTCGCCTCGAGAAATTTTGGATCTTCCATCAATGCATTTCCACCATGTGTTTTTCTATTTCTGAAGATTTACATCGTTCACAACAGTTGCCAATCGGTTTTTTTAAGGAATATTTTAAATTATGTTAAAACCGGCCCATAAAATAAACATCAACTCATAAGTTTTCGCTGACCACGATATTGTTGCTCAATATTTCAAACAGAAATAATGAGAAAACTTCAGCTTCAATACGGAAGCCAGTTGTTTTCAAAGGATGTTATAAAAACGATTTCTGATTCAAAAGTGACGTTCAAACTATATGAGGAATTCATACATATGTGAACGCAGCTTATTGGATGGATTTCCACTTCAGTGTCACTAGATTCTGTATTTAATTATCTTTTGTTTAGCGACCAAAAAATAAATAAATTTTTATGAAAACAAAAGACCAGAGGGCCTAAGAGTGACACCAGCTGTTTAAGAAGCAGTACACAAAATAAACCGCCGGTCAAAATTTAAAACAAGCTTTCCAAACAATATTGCTAGTATGAAAGTTGCACAACTTGGATACGAAAAAAGATTTTGAGTTGATTTTTTTTTGCCATTTTTGATTACGCAATTCCTATAGTTTCTTCACTGTATACTACACTCATTACTTTCCACGACTACCATATTATACAGAGCGTTATGTGAAACTCTTAATTTTGACAAAGGTGTGTCTTTTCCGAGAATTTGATGTTTAATGATTTTTAATTTCAAAATGATTCCAGATCAGATACAAGAGAACGAAGTTCGTAATTTTGCCTATTTTGTTTCTTTTGTTTGAAAAAATATACTTAACTATTTTTGTAGAAAATCATACGCATAAATGAATTTCGAGTTAGAAGTGATGCTGCTAAAGTAAATAATACAAAAATAATATACATAGTGGGGCAAAACCAAAGGATTATGAACTTATTAAAAAAATATAAAACATTAATTTTTCGAATTTCACTGTTAATCAGTAAGTGTGACGTAAGTAAAGTAATGTATTAATTCTCATATCAGTCTTTGGTAAAAAGTGCTCTTTTGCCCAAGTCGGATATTTCTCTGCTATTATAGAGGATCGGTTGACTGGATCAAATTTTATAATTTAATTATATATCATTGTTGTGGAGATATTGAGCTCAAATGTATATATATATATATATATATATATATATATATATATATAGTTTGGATAACAGTGCATTTTTCACTATTACATATTATGAAGTTTATGATGGCAAATCCAATATCTTGTGGTGTGTATTATATTTACATTAATTATGGTAGCAGCTTCACTTCTGACTCCAAATTCACTCCTACGTATATTTAAAAAAAGACGGTTAAGTTATCGATTAATTTGCTGGAAAAAATTGGAATTTTCGATTAATTTCCATATTCGGGAAACTAATAAAGTGAAGCGTAACTTCCTCTGGTTATTTATTCTCGGAAGGAACATATTTTTACAAAAAAAATAACGTTTTCCATAACATCCCGTATAATATGGCCGTCATGGAAAGTAAATAGTGTGAATTAAACTGAAGAAACTAGAGAGAGAAATCGCGCAATACATGCAAAAAAATCATCTCAAAATTTTTTTTGTTTCTAAATTATTTAACTTTAAATTTTACCAAAAATATTGTTTATTACGTCTGAATTATCCTGTAGTTTAGTGTATTAACATAATGGTAAACTAACAACCACTTTTCTTGGTGTTAAGTGTATAATTTACCCTTAGATCAGATTTAATTACTGCAGTGTGATATTAAATAGTATTATATTTAAAGTTGTGTAAAAAAGACTGGTATATGGATTAAGATCTATAATTTACAGTACTGGTATACAGATGAATCAAGAATCTTGTAGTTCGCCTGGGATTACAGAAAGAAGTCAAACGGATTAACAACAAAACTAAACTTTTTTCTAAAAATACTGTAAACAGAGAGATGGAATATTTGGAAAAAGTTTTATGAAATTTATACTGTTGTTCGTAACATCCAACACAGCGCCTCCTTTTTTTCGGCTGTCTTTAGTTTTTTCTAGTATTTCTTTTAAAACATGGTCTATTTTCTTACCCTATTTTTCTTTATCTGTAATGTATGTAAGCAAGCCCATTACAAGTTTTTCTCTAAAAATCAGATGCCTGAATTTTCATGCCATTTGACAGTTGGTACAAGATCAGGGCAGGGACAACACACATACCAAATAAATATTCAAATACAACCTTATTGTACCATTTTACAGAGCGACGCGAAGCTGTATAGTAAGATGATATCTGAACTGAAAGGTCAATATCTATTTTGAACTTGTTATAAAACATAATTAAAAATGTTCACCTTTTCGGTTTCTCTTGTTTGTGTCATTAATATTAAGTGTAGGGCGGCTAGTAATAAATCTTGTCTTTCTAATTACCAACTACTTTATCCGTAGTTTCTTTTCCCCTCATTTCTCCCTTTTTAATTTTTTCTAATCCAAAATAGTTTTTGGTACACCCTTTGTATACTTCCTTGGCGTACTTATATTGTGGGATTTTCTCTCGAGTAGTATATCTGCTAATTCCAGGTTATTGCAGTACTTGTCTGCTACTAAAGTATGCCCTCTGTCAAGGTAATCTTTTAACAAATTTAACGCAACGGTACTGACCTTTAGCCCCGCAGTTTCAGTGTTACTCTTTCCTTTGAAAATTTCACTGTCATGTATAGACAAAGTTTTAAAATTTTCACTCCATACTTTCAAGCTTTTCGAGAAATATACTGCTTGAACAGTAATCCAGCTCTAAATAGGACCATTGATTTATCGATGGATACTATTTCACCGTACACTTTCAGTTCTATAATTTTTTTGGTTAAGGCATCTCTAAGAGGTCTAATCTGTTTTCTTTATTAGCTTCTTCATTATCAGCAAAATGGAAAATTTTCTTCATATTCAATAAAATAGTTAAAAATTTCTCAATATCCTGATTAGAAATGTCACTCCAATTTTTATTGGTTTCTAATTCAATAATGTCTAAAATATATGCGTCCAAAAATATCCACACGTGTCAACTCCGGGGGAATGTTAATTTTCCCCGTATCAGTAAAAACGAATTGTTTTAAGAAGGGTAAAGGTTAATTTGCTGATTTTTATGTATTTATTTCTTTATATTTATTTTCTTTCTGTTTTCACATAAAAAACCGTTTCCAGAAGAAAATGATCATGACACATTTAACAAAGACTGTTACTTATAAAAGTTAATTTATGCCTTCATCAAATCAAGATGAAAGTAAACAAAAAACATGTACATGCCCTAGGCAAGGCAGTGAAACATCGTGTGCGAGGATACGCATTCATACGATATTATGAATAAAAGATGCGTTTCGGCAAACCAAATGAGAACCATACGGGAGGAAAAGAATTGACATCAAACAAAACAAATAAAGTGAAACATATTTGTACGGAAGTTTGTGAATGTTGGTATGTATAAAAATATTTATTCGGTTAAACACATCAAGTTGATCAACGATACCGCATTATTTGGGAACTTACGATAGAGGTAGAATTTAATTTAAATATACAATGCGACAAACTTCAGGGGTGATTCTGCATGAAAAAATAATGCTAGTTAGCTATCTAAACGTATGTCCGCAAATGATTCATTTTCCGAGATACGGGGTGTAAAGTTTTTGTTAAAATCTGACGATTTATTTGTTGCTCTAAAACCAATCGAGATTATGCCAATGAAATTTGTGGGGTTTAAAGAGGTAGTTATTGTGAATTTTTTCACATGCAATTAAGAATTTTACATTCATCATTGGCGCACCTAGGGGTAATGAACTCAATTTTTTTAAAGAAAAGAATGGTACGCCACTGAGATATTCCAAATTAAAAATCACTTTTCAATTCCTCGTTCAATTTGTGACAAAAAATCTCTCTTGCCTTTTTTTCGTATGGGGCGCGGTTTTTATGCAAAAAAGTAAAACATCTTAACGCGTATTTTTCATTTATTTAATACGTTATCTAGTAGACTACTGTCAACATTTATCGGTTAAATACGAATATTTTAACGAAATGTCAAATTAGCGTTTCTTCACTCTTAACCTTTTTAGTTTGCAATAATATTATTGTTAATAAGTAATACATTTTTCTTTTATAGAAAAGAATGGAAATGCGGAATTGTCAGATATGCATTTTGTTTATGGTCAAAGTAACGGAAATGGTTGGCAAGCTCGACGATTGTATGCTGAGTTGTATTAAGAACGAAGGGTACCCATCACACAATATTTGCTCGTCTTCACCAAGGTTTGCGCGAAAATGGTACATTTAAGAAACAAACGGCTGACTGCGGGCGCCCTCGACAGTTCCCGAATTAATTGCGGAGTTAGCTGAAACATAGGCTGTGAGACAATAAAAGATACACCAGGAATATTTGCGCGAATACGACAATCAATGAGGCGAAGAGATGAATCTTATGTCAAGTAATTTTCAACATTCGTTGTAGCTTTACGCCTATTTAAAATTTTATTAGTATTATTTTCTGTTAACGTTCTAGTTTAATATTATTGTATAAGATAGTTCTTGATAATGTATCAAAAAAATGAAAAATACGCGATAAGATGTTTTATTTTTTTGCATAAAAACCGTGCCCCATGCGAAAAACCGGCAAGAGAGATTTTTTGTCACAAATTGAATGAGGAATTTAATAATAATTTTTAAATTGAAATGTCAAAAATCTTGACCGGTTTTAGAGCAATAAACAATCGTCAGATATTTAAAAAAACTTTAACACTCTGTATCTCGAAAAACGAATCATTTACGGTCATACGTTTATATAGTAAACTGTCATTATTTTTTCGTGTCGCACTTATTTCCTAACACCCTGTATAAAATGCGTTCTTATTCCACTGCATAAGTAAAACTGAATGAATTTCTGAAACCCGGAAACTGGTCCTATTTATAATGAAAAGAAATTTAAAATATCTAATTTGATCTAAATCGTCCTAAAGTTTTTCGATCTTATTATATTATTGGTCATTATATGGCAAATAGAAAATGGGTAGTGCAGAACTAAATCTATAAATTTACTGCAAGATCGGGTTGACCACTTGGAGCAGATTTCTAAAAGAAATTCCTTGCGAATGTGTGGATTTCAACAGTCAGATGACGAAAATATGTTGGAGTTGTTGCCGGAGTTTTCCTCGTGTAAATTAAATGTTAAATTTTCTAAGAGCCACATTGCCTATATTTTTAGAATTAAACACAATGGTAAACAGAATGAAAAAAACAGTTAAAAGACTCTAACATAGCGGGGATTTAACACAAGCACGCTACGAACTCCTTTCTGCAGCTAAAAGATAGTATGAGAAAAATATAGCATAGTCTTCTGCGGGAAAATTTTTTGCATGGAATACGTCAGCCTAAAAGAAAATGATTATTAATTCCAGACAAGACTTGTAAGAAATGGATGTATGGCAGATACGATTTGGAACTCGAAAAGTATTTAAATTATTGTGTCCCCACTTTTTTTTATTGGGTCGCAAAGTATGTATTATTATTCTGTAATTTAAATATGTGTGTATAGCGTTTCTACGAAGATATTACTACCTTGACCTTCGAGTTAAAGGCAGACATTTAAATTTTGAACATAGTTTATTCGATGGATTTGGATATTGTTGTTTGGCACTGAGATATCTGCTGTTAACAATTTGATGTTTAACTTTTATTTATAGTTCTTTATTATTGCCAAAAAATATATTTTCTAGACAAATGTGGAGTGTGATCTATACGAAAATAATATACACCTAACCTATAGATATAATTTTTGTGTTAATTTGTTTTTCTTTTTCTTACGGAAGATTACAATTATTGTTTGTGACACGGTCAATGTATGAATACAAATTAGTTTTGTACACTTTAATGTCGGTTCACTTACGTCGCACTTTCAGGAATTTATCGTAATCGTGGCAGAGGACTATGATGTTGTGGGATTGTCAGAGACCTGGCTTCACGAAAATGTGTTGAATAGTTGTTTGTATATTGATAATTATAATTTAATTCGGAATAGAGATGCCGTGATGGTGAGGTGGCTTTTTATGTTAAATCTACATGAAATGTTAAGCTTTTGGGAATGAAACCTGGAGGTAGTGCATTGGAGCAAAAATGGATCAGCGTAAAAATACCTGGAAAATTGTTTTGTTTATTTTATAGACCTACTAATATTGGTGTTGCAACATTCTTGGACTATCTTGAGAATGAAGTAGTGAGCTTTTTACACTCTTTTGATTACATTATTTTTGGGGGATATTTAAATGTTAATATACAGGATTGTTCAGAAGGAAGTCACAAGTGGTCTAAATGTGTTGATAATATTTTGGATCACCCTTATGGTGTACACCAATTTGAACATTAAACGTCCTCCTAAATCAATTTCTTTTTGAACCTATCGTGATTAAAAAACTTTACTTTTGTGGACTTTATTAATAATCTCTTTAATATTGATTGGAATCAAATATACGATTATAACGATGTAGACAGGATGGTGGAATTTTTTAACATCAGGTTTTGCTGTTTTCAAGAAGAGAAGATTGGCAAGAAGGGATTCTGGAAAACTATTAAACGCCTTAACATAAATAACCAAATTCATATTAGATGGTAGGTTTGGAGATCCTTTTCATAGATTTTATAGATAATGTACTACAAGTAAATTGGATAAATAATAATCTTATTCCCGATAAGTACTACAGGAAAATTCGCGAGAACTTTAGAGATGAATTTACGTTTAGAGAAATAGGGAACGAAGTTGTAGAAAACATTATTTTAAATATTAAACCTAACGCCAAAGGCACTGATGGTACTGATATTAAAATGTTTGAAATTTCGAAAGCATACAAATCTAAAAATCCTAGATTATAAAATTTGTCTTCACTACAAATAGTTAAATGTTATTTTGTATCTTCACAAAGATAAAAAACTTATATAATTAATCTCAAATCAAACAATTTTTGTGGTCTTATTTTACTACTTAGTTTAAACCCCTTGCCGGGGTCAACGATATCTGAATTTGAGTATAGGATATGCTCTATGAAATGTGCTTAGTTGTAACAGCATTTAAAAAGTCAGTAGCATACAGGATGCTCTATTAGAAATAATTCAGAAATATCTTGTATTTGGATCAACCTATTAAAAAAAAGTGAAACTTTGATTTCTCAAGAATGATACCTCAAAAGCATCAGATCATCAGAAAAGGTTTTAAAATTCACCCTTTAATGAAATAAGTTTATTAATGTAGAGAAAATATCAAACCTCAAAATTGCCGAAACTTCTCAGATATCAGCCTAGTTAATAAAAAGAGGTGCCATAAATAGAAAAAGACAAAGGTTAAATGTATACAATAGCCAGTAATATACGTAGTATATTTTAGACATATCTCAATTTTTGGACATCCTGTGTAGTTAAAAAAATATAAAGCCAGAAGTTTATTTTTAACGCATTGTTTTAAGAATTTCATCTTAGAAGTGTCAGATGCCAAGAGATGCAAAGAAAATTAAAAGGTGTTTAATATAACCACGATGTTAAAATTACGTTATCTTTTTAATAAATAGATTAAATTTCACCTCTTTGCAGCAGTCACTTAAAATACCCAGTTTATTAGGAAAACCAATAGAAAGTTAACAAACCTCCTTAGAATCAAGCAGTCACCCTTTTAAACGCGGGCAGTCGAAACTCAATCGAACTTCACTTGACTGAGTAACGACGTTTTCAAATAGGTCAATTTTTCTGTCGGCGCGGAGCAATTGTTGAGTATTTTATATAAAACACGGCTTTGATAAGTTGGCTCTGATTTTATCTTGCGGATAAGCTTACGAATTTAATGTGTTTCAGACATAGCCTGGCAGTCATGTTGGCGAAGCTCCAAGACGACTCTTCCTTTTCTATCTATCCACACGATACGGATATGTTGTCTGATGGCGGTATTGATGTTTTGATAGGACCTGGTAGCTCGGGAGAAAACTCTGGTAAGTGTCAAATATCTAAAGTAATAGTTGTTATTACTGTGTATCGAATATGTTTCGTGAAATTAGTCGCTCGTTAAATATAATGTTTTTAAAATGTATTGTTTGATATTAGAAAAATTTACTATATATAGGTAGTAACTATAGTTACTATTTTAATGTATGCGATAGAGGATCGGCAAAAAAAACAGGTATTTTATGTATTTTTTATAATCTCTTAGAGACGTCAGTATTTTTTTTTTGAGGGCGACAGCAAGTTTAAGTTTAAGCCATAAAATCTTGAATGTGAACGCGAAGGGTCTTTCGACTCTTCTTACAAGTATACCTACATATAACAACTAAACGTTCTTCTACCCCCTACTCTAACATTTACAACCCTATTTAGGTTTAGATTTCTCATGGTAATTCCAAGAAATTTCTAAACACTACCGTCAACCGGCTCAACGTAGTTTTTGTAATCTACCTAGCCATGAAAATAACAACTGGCCACATACATTTTTGGATGAAATCTTTATGCGTGTATTTACCAAATTTAGTTTGAATTCAAATAGTAGTTTTTGCAGAGGTTTGGGTAAAACATTAAAAGTATGATTAGTTTATGGAGAAAATTCAATATAGTTAATAGGAAAGTCAATTTTTGATGGGGCCCATTTTCAATCCAAGATGATACAACGTACAAAAGTACCATGGTATCGAAAACGGAGGAAATAGTCAGTAAAGTTAAATATTTTAGAATAAGTATATAGATCTCCAGATTTAATTTTTTCCAATAACGTATTAACAATGTAATAGAATTAGGTAGCTATTACTTATTATTTGAACAGCATTTTGTCCCTTTACCAAAAAAAATCGAATTTTATATGAGTAACGGTTTAAAAAAAGGATAAAAAATAAATCAACGAGGTTTTACTGCGAAATAAAATAAAATTTATGGAAAGCTTTTAGCGTAGCTTGAGTGGATCAACAATGTTTTCATTTAAAAGAAAACCTTCAACGGTAATTTATTTAAAACGGGAACGCAGATAACTAAAATTAAAACAAGGTAATTGTATTATCTTGATATAGAGTGCACTTTATATTTTACCTTAGCTAATGGATAAATCTGTTTTCCTTTCGCAAAAAAAATGTTGGTCCAAATCTACACTTTACACAGGTAACCTAGTATATGTTAGGACAATAGTATAGTGTATATAAAGTCAATTGAGACAGCGGAAAATTTGGGGTACGCTCAATTTACTACACCACTTATATAAAATAAATGTATTTTTATTCAGCTGACAGGTCCCCATACAAACAGCGGACCTTTGCGACACTGTCAACGTGGACTCATTATAACATTTGTAGGCGGAGTATTAGAGTTAAGCACTTTGATTAGTTATATCGGTAATTCAATTGGTTAGATTTTTGGAGACCTTGATTTATCAAAAAATGCATAAAAAAGATATATTTTAAAATATTTGAAGAATATAGATGAAGAAAAACATTTTTTCTCAATTGAGTCGGTCTGTCTGTCGGACTGTCTGTTCGCGGCATAGCTACAAAACTGCTTAACCGATTGACTTCAAATTTTGGTCAAAAATTAAAGATCATATGGGGATGACCTGGTAACATTTTGGTAAAAATCGAATATGTCAAAACAAAATGGCGGCCTAGTGAGAGAAAAAAATATTACTAAAAAACTACTTACCCAATTTGTCTAAAATTTTGCACAAAAAACAAGTATTATATAGAAAATGACTGAAAAAATTTCGGTACGAATCATAGATGGCGGAACAAAATGGCGGCTTAATAAAATATTTAAAAATTCAGCTTGAAAAAAATACTTAATTTCATTTTCAAATTGTGTGCCATAATTAATTGTGGTATAGAACTAGTAAAACTGTGGTACCAATTCAAAATGGCAGAACAACATGGTAGCCGAATAAAATATTTGTAATCGTGAAAAAAGTGTATCTCTCAGGTTTTAGATATTTTCAGGTTCTAGCGCCCCGATATGCCAAAAAATATATTCTATCAATTCGGTCGGTCCGTCTGTCAGTTTGTCTATCTGTCTGACAGTTCGCGACATTGCTTGACTTGATATTTTAGTCACAAATTAAGGGTCAGATGGGGATGACCTGGTATTATTTTGATAAAAATCCAATATGGCAAAACAAAATGGCGGCCTAGTAAAATGTTAAAAAATTATTACTAAAAAAACATTTATCAAATTTTGTACAAAAATGAAGTATTATGTAGAAATCAAGTGGTAAAGTTTTGGTACGAATCCAAAATAGCGTAACAAATCATCGGCTTAATGAAATATTTAAAAATTCAGCTTGAGAAACAATTTAATGGGCTGATTTCAAATTGTGTGCCATAACTAATTGTGATATGGAGATGAACTAGTAAATAAAATAAAAAGTAAAATTTAAGTAAGTATTTGTAATCGTGAAAAAACCAATCTCATAAGTTTTACATATTTTTAGGATTTAGCGCTCCAAGATGCTAAAAAATATGTTTTATCAATTTTGTCGGTTTGCCTGTCAGTTCGTGGAATAGCTTAAAAACTACTCATCAGATCGACCTCAAATTTTAGTCAAAAATTCAGAGTCATATGGGGATGACTTGGTAATATTTTTGTAAAAATCCAATATGGCAAAATAAAATGGCATCCTAATAAAATGTTAAAAAATTATCAAGTATTATGTGGAGATCAACTGGTAAATTTCTTGTACGAATCCAAGATGACGGAACAAAATGGCGGCTTAAAAAGATATTTAAAAATCCAGCCTGAAAAACTGCTTATTGGACTGATTTCAAATTGTGTGCCATAAGTAATTGTGATATAGAAATAAGCTACTAAAACTGTGGTTCTAATTCAAAATGGCGGAACGAAATAGCGGCCAAATAAAATATTTGTAACCGTGAAAAACTCAGTCTCTCAGGTTTTACATATTTTAAGGTTTTGGCTTCCCTAGATGCCAAAAAATATGTTTTATCAACCCCGTTGATCCGCCTGTCAGTTCGCGACATAGCTTAAAAACTACTCATCAGATTGATTTGAAATTTTAGTCAAAAATTAAGGTCTTTTTGCGAATATCAAATAAAGTATAAAAACTGAAATATGCAAATTCAAAAACCTCTCTGAACGATTAAATTTTTTACGAAGTGTTTGACTTTTTGACACTTCCGTATTTACCTCAACATCAAATAAGCCTCCAAAATGACATATTAGCTACTGGATCTTCAACGAAACTTTCAATTTTTATCACCTTTCTTCTCCCTTCTATTAATTGCAAAGTAAATATATTATCAAGTAGGTTACAACTGGAATAATCTCTATACCCATAAACCCATAAAAATGCGTTTTATGCGATTTATTTTTTTTGGATAATACATTTTTGCCATTTCGTCTCCATCCCCATGACCAGATCACATATAAAAACTAACTAAAATTGTTAAATACGAAATAACAAAAAAAAAGTACTAATAATTAATCTGTTTTACAAAAATAAGTTTAAATCATGCCGCCCTTGATTCACAGTGAAATCGCCGACTGTTGAGGGATATTTAGTTTTTTATTGTCTCAATTGACTTTAGATACACTTTATAGACCTCTAATATAATACTAATAACTTTTTCCTACCGCCACGGATGAAATTGATAAAAACACACTGTTAACTGGCCTAGAAAGTTCCACATGTCACACGCGTATTGAAAAAATAATTTTAACACGTGAGTTGAAAAATGGTTTTCAACACGACAATCTTGTGTCAATGTCACAGCTGACGTAATAGGTGACATTTTTTTTAACATTAGTGTTAAAATATAAAAAATATAAAATACAATAATTCTACTGAAGATTTTATGTGTGGTGTCATATGGACAAAATTCAACGCAAACCAAATTTTGAACGTTACAATTCTCGCACTTTTATATTGTTATGGATAGGTTATTTATCAATACAATATGTAAGTATAGTCATGGTGGGAAGAAAACAAGGTGTGCTTACCAGCCAGCGCAACTACGTCAGATGTGAGGCAGCTTTCGAAAAAAATGTAGTAGGCCCTGAAAATAAACGTCAATAAAACCTGTAGGTTAGGTTACTAATTTGGTAATTGGTTGACAACAATTTTTTTTTTGGGCAAATCAAACTTTGGAAGGAAAAGAACTGTTAGATTCATTTGGGTATTAAGAGTCAAGAACAATATCTCTTGTGCGGTTATTAGTTGTTTCAGCTACAATAAAACGAAGAACAAATATAATATAAGGTCTCATAGATTTCCTAAAAAGCCTGATTTCTACAATGCGGAGGTTTCATGCTTGCCACAAATGTGACAAACTTTAATAGCGGTAAATATTTGGTTAGGTAAACATTTTTAAATCAAATGATTTTTAGCGGTTAAATGGTAAGCTAAGCATTTTGAAAATAAAAAGAAAAATTAAAGATTCAGCTAAAATGTGTATAAATAGTAACATATATTGTTGGTGTTCAAATACTTTATATTCTTACATACCTAGGGTAATCAGATGTCCTCTTTTTAAGCATGTGTGTAGGCATAGAGTATATATTTTGCAATTTATCCAAATTGTTCCCTTTTTAATCATGGAAATTACATTAAAAAAAGCATATAATTATTTATTTCACATCTGAAATAAAAGATTATTAATGACATTACTCTGAACAAAAGTTAGGACCTTTTCTTTTAGTCATTGGTTCAGATCCTGGTTATTAGTATTCAGACGGGTGATCTTTTTTTAGTTATTTGTTTGATCAGATTAGGGGAATTGTGCTGTAGTAGATAGTATTTTAAACACTTGTCCATTTGAAGTTATTGGAGTCTATTAACTTCTAAGTCTTTAGTTCTGTAAAAAACAGCTAAAAAGTTTGCAAAAAAATATATTTTAACATTCTGTTTTTAATCTGTTTTATTTGTAATAATTTCATTAATATTTTCTTTCCGTTTCCTCTTTTCATTTGATTATTTAAGCTGTATTTATTTTTTGTTTGTCATCAGTTGGTTTTCATTCTTTCTTAGATATCCTAGATTGATATTTCTAAGAGCTGTCAACCTTAATTAATTAATGAATTAAAAATTCCTTAAAGTATTAACATTTATACCACTCCACCGTCAACCTTACTTTAAGGAAATATGGTAATAACCATCAAAAGTCTTTCTTTTAGGATTCAGTAGATACTTCATCTGCAATTTCATTTCAAAGTGTAAGCTCAAAGGCATATCAGTATTTAAAAAGAAATGGATATCCGTTGCTATCCCTAAGTATCCTTTAAAGGTGGGCTTTAAACATTCAGCAGAGTCCCAGGATTTTGTCACATATTATTATTTGGTAGGTAGTTAGGAAATTCGTAAGTTGACATGATTTTCACTTTTCAAAAATGTTTTCGACACCTAGTTGTATACTTCTTAAATAAGATATACTTTTGTAAAAGATATACTTTTGTAAACTGTAGTATTACCTACTCAAAACTAATTTCAACTCCAGAACATGATTAAACCTGACATCAAATTCCATTAGTTAAACTGATAAGTACTGAATATAGGTAGGTTTGTTAAAGTGTCAGGGAGTCCCAACCTCAGATCATGACACAAATTTGAAATATGATGTGTAACAAAAAAAACATTCCTGTATGAAATCTTTTGTTGATATTTTATAAAAGTAAAATAAATTTAACACCCCTATTTCCATTTAATTTTAACATTTACTTTAATGAGGTAATTGCCGTAGTTCCTATAATACTAGTAAAAATAATACTTT
This sequence comes from Kuschelorhynchus macadamiae, assembly GCA_030620095.1. NCBI lineage: Eukaryota > Metazoa > Arthropoda > Insecta > Coleoptera > Curculionidae > Kuschelorhynchus > Kuschelorhynchus macadamiae. The sequence goes on along the minus strand of JAUTXW010001917.1, from coordinate 1,053,068 downwards.
AAATAATAAATTTAGGTCTGTCTAATAATTAATCACTAAAATACAATACAGATACACCATATCAGTGGTTTTGCAAATAGCATTTACTCTATCGCACTTCGTCTATGTATGTATATAACATCTGACTTTAACATAGCAGATGTAAACAAGCTTTTGGGCTACTTGAAAAATAACAGCATTACAAAAACTTTTTACACATGGGGGATCCAATGGGTCTAATAATGGTATTCTGTCGCTTTACTATTAACTAAAAAATTTACATTTTACTTAAAAAATGTACCAATTTGCTGCCGAAGTAAATAGGTATATTGTACTGTGTAAATGTTTTCTACAGAATTTTACATAGAACTGGTATAAAATTCAAGTAAATGCTTATGGAATATATGCATATTTGTTAAACCTGCCTATTTTTACTCATTTTCTTTACCTATAATAGACTAAACTTGTGGCTTATAAACTTCCTAGAATGATATACATAGATGGAGGCCTTGAGGTTGGCTAAAAATAGTAGAAACCAGAAAAATAAACTGATACTAGAAAACTCCTGTATTATCAGATAAACCACTAAAAACAAAAACGTTTTCTTAATCTTAATTAATTAAATGCATACAACGCACGGTTTATATAAATTGAATAATACAGTTTTAGTTAATACCACTTAACACACAATTGGTAGGGACATAATATTGATATGAATTTAGTTTTAATATGTAGTTAGAAGCATATATCAAAATTTTCACGTTAGCTATATCTTCTTTAAACATAATTAGGTTTGTGCAGTCAGTGCTAAAATTTCATCAAGTTCTTCTATACAGTAACTGAACACTTCCTAGTATAAAGAATACAAATTCACACAGAAGACTTAATGTAGGACTCTTAAATATACTTATTATGATAATTGGAGGTTTTTTGTTTTATTTAATTTTGCCTAGAAGTTCCTTTTGAATGAGGCATAGGCTCGGGGGTAGTTAACTGTTAAACATTTTCAGTTGTATTATCTTTCTTTTAGTAATTGTCCTCATGGCATGTTTGTTGTTTGTTATCCATAGTGCTTCATTAGTCAGCATTCTTATGTATCAGCTAAAACAAATATATCTAGTTCGGTACATATAAAAACTATTGAGACATACATATGTATGCTTAAATAAGATTATAATCTACATAATAGCAAAAAATGTATTTTATTTATCAATAATGTTATGTAAGGCTTGAGGGGTCTGGTTTCAGTATTTGTCAAAGTAATTACTCAAGTACTTATGCATTTTAAGTAACATATTCAGCTACACGTAGGATATTTGAAATACTAAATATATTTCTACATACTGTTTTTTCCTGTTCTTTTACATCAGTTTAATGACTATTAGTGTATTTACATACATAATCTAGTTTTTTAAGAATTTTTTGAAATAACAGTTTGGTATACTAATCATAATGAACCACATAATTTTGTCATTATATATGTATCACTAGACGACTAAATAATATATACCTGAACTTCAAACGATATATAAATTTATTCCAATAAACAATTTAACGATCTGCAACTATTATACGTCCAAAATTCAACGAAAACATACAAATACGTATGAAAGAAAATCACAGAAATATATTTAACCTCTACCTGTCAATTCAATTAGTTAATTCGCTCATAACCACAAAAAACCAAGCTGATAATCGAGGTCTAGGATGATTCTATAATTAACAGCTCTCACTGAAAACAGAGACGTATTTCCGTCTCTGTTTTCACTGTAATCATAAAAGAAGATGGACTTATAACCGATACATGAATTCCGTTAACAAAATTTAGCAAAGGTGTACTGTAATCTTTTGAGGCCTTTACGCAGTAAAAACATGGCTAACCTATCATTTTAATCGGCCCTTTGTTCGCCTCACAGTATACGTCATCAAAACTCGCGCGTAGGCATGCCTTCTTTTCTTCCCACTATGAGTATAGTACCCTTTATCTACTTGGCCAGGATTTGTGCAATCAGCCACTGTGAACTTCGACATGCCAAACCCTCTCGTGGGTGCTGCTGATATTCGCTTTTTATAATTATTAAAGAATAGTATTTTGTGTTTGAGTGTGATACCTTTTTGATTTTAACAATATCATTTCTGCTCAAGTTGGTAAGTAGTTCATTTATTTATATCAGACATTTTTAAACGAATTTATATTTAGACTTTTTTTCCTTTTATATATATATATATATATATATATATATATATATATATATATATATATATATATATATATATATATATATATATATGGTTGCGACTAACGTTATGTTTATTTTTAGTCGCAGGTATTATCATCAAAAATAAAGACCTGGTAGATGTGTGGTTAGTAACTCAAAAAGGGTCTCACAAACAGATAGTTTATGAAAAAATATTGTCTCGTATTAACATGTACGAAGCGTCTAAAGAGATAAAAGATAAAGCCATGAAATGCAATCGGTTGTTTGGATTAAAAATAGCCAGTAGTGGATGCAATCAGGTCGTAATCGACTTTTGCATAGGGATTTTTTGCAAGTGATTTTAGCAACCATACCGATCCACGTGAGGAGATAACTTTGAGTAATCACCCAGAACTTTGTTTAAGCCGCCCAGCACGAAGACCCCGTGTTTCATTTAATGAGGCCTCCATGAAAACAAAAAGAAGAAGTGTAGCCGAGTTAGCAAAAGAAAGAACTGCAGATAAGCTACAGTTTGCTGCAGATGTTGTATCAGGAAACGATCATGGTCCGGTTTCTAGTTTTAGCGGTGTTGGAGTTTTAGTGCTTATGCTAGATTTAGGTGTATCTGTAAGGAAATATGTCGTGCTTAGATCCGTAATTTATGCTAGAGCTCAGAACTGCCTCCCCAGTCATGAACAATATATAAAAAAACGCCAAAAAGCTCTCTTGCCTTCAAAATTTATTATTACTGAGATTTCTGCAGAAGTGGACCTATAAGAATTTCTAAGGAAAACAGCGGAGAGCATTATTAAATTAATAAATCTCGAAGATCGAAACTACCAGCTTAAAATTATATGCAAGTGGGGATTTGATGGTACTTTTAGGCAAGTTTAGTTGATGAGGGAACAGGTAATGTGCTGTGGATAAATGAAAGAACTTCGTGAACTCTGTAATGCAGACAAATCGAGTCATGACAGGTTCGTGGGCCTGAGAACAAAAGCGTTGTAGAAGCTAATACAAATTTAATCCAAGCTAAATTTAAAGCTAAACTGTCTCGAACAGTGGATAAACCATATCAATAGTATGGCCCCTTAAATAACGGCAATACAACTAGAATATTTTTTCAAAATTCTAAAATCAGTTCGAAAATCACAGGCGTTAATGTCATTGATCTGGATAAGTTTAGGGTATTGCTGGACGAAACTAAAATTTTGTACAGAAACTTATATAAATGGTACAATATGCCGCGTACAGTACATAAAGTGCTTGTTCATGGGTGTGAGATAATCGACGTGTTTTCCTTACCCATCGGAAAACTCTCTTAGAGCGAGCTTGAGGCCAGGCATAAAGGGGTAAGAAAGCATCCATTATCTCATACCAGAAAGTGCTCTAGAATAGCTACAAATAACGATTTATTGCGTATACTTCTTATTACCTCAGACCGTTTCATTTCGTCAAAAAGAAATGTGGCAAACGGATTCCAGAGACCATCATTAACTATCTTAAATCAAATGTGGACCTGGATTTTTTATTTCACTATTCAATGCCCACCTTAACTATCAAATACATACAAAATCAGCATTATTTGGAGAATTCCGAAATAACGTCATCTATTGACCACTAATAAAGTCAAACAAGTAGGGCAAAAAAGCACTAAGTTGAATAAAATCGGTTTATCGAAAACAGAGATATCTATATTTGAAAGTAAAAATGTTTGAACTTACCCCACCACTTTATTTTTGAAAATACACAAAAATGGTTTTAAGCAAAAAAGTGCGTAATTGGTTGAAAAATACAATGCTTGTATTTTAGATATACCTCAATTATGGAAATTTAAGAGAAAATTGGTGTTTACACTTTTGTGTTGCTGTTACTCCCCTTAGAGGCCAACTTTCTAACTTGAAAATAAGTTACAGCGATTCTTTTTGACTGATTTACCTATTATTTAGTATTATTTCCTTCAGTTCTGATATTAACGGTTCCCGAGCTACAGTCGACGCCCTCTAGTATTGGACCACCCTGTACAATCATCGCTAAAGGGTAAAAATAATAACTTAATGATAATGTAACATAAAACTTGTCACTGCAACTCACATATTTTTTTAATTTAAAATAATTTTAACTCGATACACCACGAGGACCCAGTAGGTATGTGTGTATTAAATCTAAGAGTATTGCGGTCTAGCTAACGGTTTAGTAACACTAATATTAAGAAATACTTCCTTAGCTAAATTTGTTTAAAGTACAAAACGGTTTCCCCCTATTTTATCATGACTGTCAAATTACACTTCGTATAAATTAAATAATAAAAGTTATTTGGCAATACCTTCCCGTCTCAGTATTTAATTTATGCTGACCTAAATTTTAAAAGTATTCAGAATTTGATAATTCCTTAGCTCAAATCCCTTATTTCGGCGTCTTTGCAGTTACCAAGAAATTGGGGATAAAAAGTACTATTACGTAATAAAGCAGGTATTTTATAAGCTGGCTTTCAATGCGGCAACAGGGACCGAGCTGTTAATTTTAATGGAGAAGAAATTGTTAATTTACTTTAACTTGAGGCTCATTTGTAGATGAGACGGTATAGAGAGAAGATAATATAATTCTAATTTAGTACGCAATATATTTCCGGTTCCCAATATACCATCCAAAATTTAATAGTTTGTGAACTTATTGAAAATTATTTTCTGGAAAACGTCATATTCACCATATAACATATAAAACAAAAGACAGTATCAAACTTCTGAGGTGACTTGATTTAAAATAAACTTTTTAGGTTAGAAAAATCATGAAAGCATGTTAATATGTTTTTTTTTTCAAAATATTACGCCTTTTCGAAAAAGATAGATCACTAGTATAATAAATAAAAAAATGTATTTGTTTAGTAATTTCCACTAATTTAATTTGGACCTTGGTATATTTTATTTATCCTTTTAATTTCACGTTAAATTAAGATTCAATTAATGCGTCACAAGTTATCCTTTATCGTTAAATTACCATAATCTTTCGATTTTTCCTCCAACCTACATAATTTTTTATACGGGAAACTACTATGTTAGATTTATTTATCCAGCATTTTTAGTAGACAAGAACTATGTATTCTATTTAGTCTCAACATGTGTCAGATTTGTTTATAACATTTAAACTTAAATGACCAGGCCTAGGTTGGCCATTTTATATCCACATTTGTATAAGCAGTGTTACCGGTTCTAATACTCTAATCTCAATATTCCCGTTTATAGAAATAGGTAAACTGGCCATTTTATTTTTATAAAATCATGATAAGCATTTTAAAATAATTTTCGCCTATACTAATTTTAAGTTTAATTATTTCTAGACGGTTGCTTACGATCGTTCAACGTAAATGCAGCTTAAATCGCATACAACAGCCAATAATGTTTTTTATACTTTTTCTCAATGTATGCGATTTAAGCTGGATTAATGTTGAACGATCGTAGGCAAGCATCTAGAAACAATTAAAAATAAAATTAATATAAGAGAAAATTATTTTAAAATGCTTATATTAATCAAGTGTCACGTATACATGTTGAGACTAAATAGAAGCCTTAGTTATTGTCTACTAAAAATGATGGGTAAATAAATCTAACATAGTTTAACTAATACAAATGGTGAATTTTGATTAAGTAGTTTCCCCGATAAAAAATTATGTAGCTCGGTAAAAACAAAATATTGTTGTAATTTAACGACAAAAGGATTAACTTGTGGCACATTATTGAAAACGTAATTTAACGTGAATTTAAACGGATAAATAAAGTATACAAGGTCCAATTTAAATTTTGGCAGAAAATATTATGCTTCCATGCTTTTTCTAACCTAAAAAGTTTCATTTTAATCAGGTTATCTCAGAAGTTTGACACTGTGTTTTGTTTTATGTTATATTATGGTGAATATAACGTTTCTCAGAAAACCGGTTTTAGTGCCGAGATTTTGGAAGAAAAATATAATTCGTGATACATCATTGGAAAGGGAATTTTACACAGTTGTTTTGCGTCACCCGGTATATATATATATATATATATATATATATATATATATATATATATATATATAGTTTATCTTAGAGGGGACTAAACACGCACAACAAAACAGTTGGCTTGTTTTTCTAAGCAGCTACGTAACGTTTTGTGATTAAATTTAAATATGTATTTACAAATCATAAATATAAAGCGAATATCCAACATTGTTAAATAAGTTCAAACAAATGTATTCAAAATTGGTTTTGTGGTACCTGTGCGTGGGTGTTTAAAGTGAGGATTTGCTTTAACATTTTATAATACCGTTTTCTATTTCTTAGTGATATAAATTAAAGTTTTTGGTAAGTTTTTATTAAGTTTTGGAAACTACGAATCTGAAGTGGCTACCTCTAGTCTTGTAGAGTTAAAAATCTGCAAATCATTTACCTCGGAAATTATTATTGTCTAAGTATCATGACAAGTCGGATGTTTCTATTTCGGTATAAACCCCGACAATACACTGTGGGCTGCACGGTATTTTAACGATAATGTCACGCAGGCCGACTTAAAAAGGCGATACAAGAACAAACTCATACTGAAGGAATATTCTGTAAACAATTTGACAGATGACCTATGAGTTTCTTCATGTAACACAGATGCGTGCCTCGTGTTCCATGTAGGTCGCAACTAAAACGATTTAGTTCATTTCTAGTACCTACAGATGGTGCCACAGGTTGGTTATTACCCTATCGACTCTTAAGTTAAACGACGTGATACTTTTAAGACAAACAAGTTTTCTTATCTATCCGGCCGGTCGGTGGACTTAGATAAGTTAAACTAGAAAAAGTCAATATTAAAAAGGCTTCAAATAAATAATAAACATAATATTAATAATAATAATAATTTAGTATTTTGTAAATTCATTTGTATACTAATACCCCATGAAGAAACTTCTCAGGGCAGATAGCACTGTCGAAGTACAACCAACAAAGCGTCATTATCGATCATATGACATATAAATATTAATTTCTATATATATATATATATATATATATATATATATATATATATATATATATATGTGTTGATTTTTACTCCTTCACGGATGGAAAAATACAATGTGTTTTCGTTCCGGGTGTACATCCGTTCACTACTGTCGTTCTGAAAAGAACAGTTTTGCTGACGTTTCGCCAAAATCACATTTGGCATTTTCGAAGCTTTCTTTCTCGCGTCCGAATAGAGACTCTATTCGGACGCGAGAAAGAAAGCTTCGAAAATGCCAAATGTGATTTTGGCGAAATGTCAGCAAAACTGTTCTTTTCAGAACGACAGTAGTGAACGGATGTACACCCGGAACGAAAACACATTATATATATATATATATATATATATATATATATATATATATATATATATATATTGATTTTAATTAAAATTATCAGAAATTTAAATTATTCCTATGCTATTCAGCGTTGCCGTTTTAGTACAGTACGAATGTACTAAACTTATGGGAAAGTACAAATGTATATTTTAAGTATAACTAGGACCAATTTAGTACAATTTACAAATTTTCATATTCAATTATTTATTTATTATAATAAAGACAGAAATAACACTTATAAAGTTTTGTATAAAGTAATAATGTCATATTTTAAGATTGTAGAAAGGGAAGGACGTTTTTTTTTATTTTTAGTCATCAACATTTTTAAGACAGTTCTATTTAGTAATATTTTTTGACGGCCATCTTTGTAATTTTTAAAAAGTTTAAAGTAAATTGTTTAGACAATAAAAACCATCTTTTATAGCCTAAAGTTAATCGCATGTAGTTTTTAAATATACATATAATCAAGCAAGGGTGATATTAGATGATTTATTTATCGTTATGTCGAAAGTTATCGACCTATCGACAACAGGTACTCCTACCTATCGATAGTTCCTGGCTGCCTCTCGATATGACTGAGAAAAAAATTTTGAAGAGCAAAAAAAACGTCTTCAGTTTCAAACGACCCATAATTTGCATGTAATTATGTAATCTATTTATCCATAACTATCGATATTATAGGCTACTTATCGATATCATTGAATACTTATCTGACTTATCGATATATCGATATTTTTTATTTAGCTATTGTTGTTCGATATGTCGGTGTCGTACCGATAGCTATGGATATATCAATAACACGCCCATCCCTACATGTAACTGTGTTATGAAAGTATAAAAATATATTGAGGTAATTTGATAAGAAGTTTTTTTTTGCATTTTCTGGTAAGCTATTTGTTTTTCACACTTTTTGTAATAGCTAAATTTAAATAACTTGACCAAACGAAACTTTTGTTATTTGAAATATTTTTTGAGTCTTTAAAAATTATGGTTTGTGCGAGGAAAGCTGGGCCAAGGTTAAGTTTAGGTTAGGTTAGATAAGCTTTACTCAATTTTTCAAATTCGTTTTGGAGAGTAAATAAAAATAAAAGTCCTACTTGAAATTTTGAACCCGAAGGGTTTCTAAATACCCCCTAGTTAGAAAACTTTCGTATTCAACACTTGTTATGAAATATACTATTTCAATACGGGTGTAGATCGAGAACATTAATTTATGCACATAAAGCAAGTGTGAAATCTATATCAAATGTTATATAGCATTCACGCCAGTTAGAGGCGGGTTGAAGTTGGATAAAGCTGTAGCATAACTAGGGATGAGCGATATTAGATTTTATCTATCGATAGATGGTAGCACCTATTGATGATGGCCTATCAATATATTTTGGACAAAATTAGTGAAAAGTAAAAAAAAACCTTCATATAGCGTATAATTTTCTTATAAATATGTAATCCGTTTATTCATACCTATCGATATTCTCAGCTACCTTTCGATTTTATTAGTTACCCATCGCCATTATTGCACACTATCCGCAACTATCGATATTTTTTTTATTTGCCTGTTCTTATTGGATATGTCGCTAAACTACTATCGCTATAACTATCGATATATCAATAAAATACCCATCACTAAGCATAATTAGAGAGTTAAGTAGAGTGACTGGGAAACGTAGTTCGGACCCCACAATATACTTTTAAGCCCATGATTAGCATCCAACTAGGTATTTTTAATAACAGCACAGTTGCAAGCACAAGTTAATTTAAAATGCATCTTATTTGAATATTTCAATGTCTTAATTAAAATATTCATATTAAGCATTAGTTCAGGTTTTAGTATAAATAAAAGACATTTTTCCGTGTACTGATCTCCAATAAGTTATAAGCCAATTTTTACATCTTTTTCTGCCCCGCGTTTTAATATTTAACAATAATCCCACAAAGTTCCATTTAAAAGTATAAAGAACATAAGGACCCGCCGAGCGTGTTCATTTTAGCTAATGCATTTATAATATAATCCTTTTACAATCCAAAAAGGCTTTCACTATAAGTCTATTAGATATGGCTTTCAGAAAATTTGTTGGTAGTTCGGGGATTTTGAATTAAGTGACGCTATTAGATAAGATTGAATATTAAACAGGTCTTCTAGATTATATGGCGCCTTCCATCCTTCCATGTACTGGAATTATTAATTTATTTAAGTCGAACGTTTATTATAGACTGCAACGTAAGTATACTAAATCTGGACAATTGAAACACATTTTAACGTTTTTGGGTAAATGTATGTACTTTGTATATATATATATATATATATATATATATATATATATATATATATATATATATATATATATATATATACTTGGAGGAAGAATAAAAATAGTCTCAGATCAGATTTCACCAGTAACAAGAGTTTTAGTTAGCTATGGCAAACCCGATCGACAACTCCGCGTATTAGACCATCCCACTTTTATTGACAAGGGATCCTTATAGTAAAAAAGTATAATAGTCTACAGCAAACATCGTTACAGGGTCACGTGATCGGCGTGGCTTGAAACCCAATAGCGGGTCGTGGAACTACAATAAATTTTAACACTAAAGAAATTAATTTGCTAAAAAATATTTTATTACATACCAAGCTTTTCTTAGCGCCACTACTGCATGTGTTTTAATGTATTATTGTGTATTTGTTGATATGGCTCAAATATTCTAATTATATGTTGCCTTACTTCAAGAAGCAGCGTTCTAAAGGTGCGGTGACATTAGAAGAACACTAATTTTTTAAATATATAAGTTTTATTTACTTTCTCTTGGACATTGCGAAACTAGGAGCTTTAGTTGACATAACAATGGTGCGGCAATGTGAGTTTGTAAAAAAATTACCATTGAAGTTTGGAATTTTCTTTTAATCACTAAGTAAACAGCAAGATATCCTTTTCCAGGAGACATGTCTAATGGAAGATACCTTATTCACTTATTTTGGGTCTATGACGTATTGACCTATCCGGTTCAGTATAACAGAACGTTTATTTCGTCGGGGGTCATGTGAGAATCTTCAGAAGCAAAATGATACAAAAAAGACTCTGAGACTCTTTTCTTGCCGATTACAATAGTTTTTCCTATCAGAGAATTAAAATAATTATAGAATATACCTATACTATATTAAAATAGTCGAAGGGCGTCTCACGCTCAAAAAAACGTACTGCGATTTCGAAAATCACTAGATTTTGGATGAAATCTGAGGAAATAATAAAGTTTCGGATGATTTCGCGCCTTTTTTTAATTTTTACTTGAGTTGAGCCAATTTTTTAATATAAGTGTTGTCATGTAAAGGAATTGAAATGGTGATTCTCTGGGTATTAAAAGTAAAAATGTGTTCGTAAACATGTTCTAAACTGGTTAGAATTTAAGATTTAGGATATTGAAAATTAAAAAGATCTTTTATTTTTTAAATTTTAGCTATTAAAATAGAAAAAAATATGACAATTGGCTATTCTATTCGTATTTATTAGCACTCTCTTTTTTTATTTTCCTCACAAGACGAAAGTATTCTAGTTACAAAAAAACATGTTTTCTCAGTTCCGTCGGTTAGTCTGTATGTCTGTCCGCGACAAAGCTCAAGACCTGCTTGTCCCATTTACTTCAAGTTTTTGTTAAAAATTAAAGGTCATATGATGATGACGTGGTAACATTTTAGTAAAAATCCAATATGGCTGAACAAATTGGCGGTTTATTGAAAAGTTAAAAAAATATTACTAAGAAACTGCTTATCCATTTTATCCAAATTTTGCAGAAAAATTAGGTTAGACATGACTATCAACTGATAAGTTTTACTACAAATCCAAAATGGCAGCCTAATAAAATATTGTGTGTCAATGCAGAAAACTACTACATCGATTGTGTTCAAATTTTGCTCAAAAATAAAATATTATATAGGGATGAACTGGTAAAAATGTTGAGACAAATTCAAAATGGTGGAACAAAACGGTGGCCTAATTAAATGTTTAAAAATATCTGAAAAAAGTACTTATCGGATTGATTGATTGATTAATGACATCCCAATTTTAAATATTTATTACTAAAAATGTATGAATTGCTCACTTAATACCGATTTTTAATCAAATTTGTATAAATATTAAAATTCGCTCGCATTCTAGGCATTCCTGCTCTCATTTTTTAAATATTTACTAAAAATGTATGATATGTATTTTCAAATATCCCCAGATTCCTACTTTTTTTCAGCCAAATCTACACAAATGTTAAAATTCCGTCGCCATGTTGGCATTACAATTGTGAATTTTTAAGATGTTGACAAAAATTCATGATGTGCAGTCTTAGATACCTCTAACTGCCGAATGTTAATGCAAAAATTTTAAAATTAGTCTGCTATGGTGGTGCCGCCCTTTTTAATTCTCAAATATTGACTAAAATTTCATAACTTTTATTCTTAAATATTTCTAGATACTAATTTTTCAGCCGAATCTGTACAAATGACAAAATTCGTTCACTATATTGGCGCCACCATTTTGATTTTTGTTGTGCATACTTAAATAATCCCCACAAATGTTAGAATAATCCGACATGTTGACACTGTCATTTTGACACGGCTATTTTGTATTTTTAAATGCTGACACTTTTAAATTTTCCTAGGCACTGATTTTCAGTTTTGGCTACACAAGTAACAAAATTCGTCGGCCGTATTGGCGCCGCCATTTTGGATTTCTAATCGTTGACTAAAAAAATTCGGATTTTTTGTATCCGAAAGTGTATGCATGTCGAACTTGAAAAAAATCCGTAATGGAAGTGCTGAAAAATCCATTACAAGATTTGAACCAGACATACAAATATACAATCAGACGAATAAGAAGCCAATAAAAGCGCGTTAAAAGCCTTGATTTTAGTCTTAAAACTCTGATATCCGTATTCACTAAAGAGGTTTAACTTTAGACAAGGTCTAACTTGACTGTTACGGCTTTAAGATGACATTTTCAACAACTGAACAAATAACTTTTCCAAATGTCACAATTACAAATTGATAGTGACATAAGGCAAACATTACTAAAAACAAAAGTTTAATAATATATAAATAACTAACTTCCCTTTAAACTTACCTAACTTAATGGTCTGATTTTAGATAGAGAGGTAGAGAATGATTTTTGTCAACGATAATGAAGCATAGCCCATTTCTTCATTTTCGTACATCAAATATTTTAACAAGTCGTCATTTTCTTTCGCCATATTGAATTCATACCAATATTTTACCGGTGGTATAAAAATATCAGACGTAATTTTTGTGGAAAATTAAATAAAATTAAAGTTAATCGAGTAAGTGGATTTTTTAGCTATACCGTAACAGTCCGACCGACCGACAATAATGGAAAAACATGAGGATCTGTAAAAACCCGAAAAGATAATTTTTTCACGATTAATGATATTTCCTATATATTGCGGGAAGTAAAAACTCACGCCGTCACTGGCATTCGTCAACAAATGGCCACGGTTTGGGCATGTGCCATCCCCACTTCTTGTTTTGTCGTAAACATTGGTCGATAGAATGTGAAAAAAAAGGGGAACCATGTTGGCGCATACACCTAACGTGATTTATGAATGAGTTGTGATCTCTACTTTAATTCTTATTCTAAGTATATATATATATATATATATATATATATATATATATATATATATATATATATATACACGAAATGTCTATTTCATTCAACAAGACCTTCCATTGCTGGCGAATCATAACGCAGATTGTTCAGTCTGCTTTCTATTGGTTCGTCATTTATTTTCTTGGAATTTAAACAAGTGTTGTTGAATATTCAGCATGAGCTTCCAAGCTCGTTGGTAGGTTAGGTTAGCATCTAAAGCCGAGTGCTTTAGATGCGGCGCATATTTGTTTCTATCGTTCAAGCAGATGACTTTTTTAAAAATAATTTTAACAAAACTTACCGTTAATAAAAATTAAGATTTTAATTGATTAAGCTTGTTGTAATGAAAGCGCGCGGTAGCTTGCCAACAAAATTCCAAGTCTATATCATGTATTTTTTAACGAAACCTGTACTGTTAGATTGATCTATCCCGTTAGTATTAAGTTAACTCAATGATTAAAGTAATAAACCATCATTAAAGAGATAAAATTTCATCTCATAAAATCGAAAATTAAATTTGAAATACGTTCAGACTTGTGTCTGGTAGGATGCGCCGGCGATTGGAGGTCTTGTTTTCATTCATACCTAATCATCTTTTTGGATTTTGTTGTAAAATATATGAACTATAAGTTTTTAAATAGCTCTTACTAGACTTACCATCGTATTCATATTGAACAGCAAATTCTGATGAAAAACTTTATATAGTTGAGTCGAGTTATGGGTTAATAAATGGTAATGAAATATTGCTTCCTTTTATTATATTTAAAAAAACTGATACCTTTTTTCTGTAGAAAAAATGATTAGAATTTAAAAAATGCTATAGTGTATAGAGATAAGAAAAAATTTTTATAATGATTAAAAACAAATTCTTCTAATTATTTAATTCTCATATACTTTAGAAATTATTTTTCGTTTAATTAAAAAAGTAACAATAAATTAAATATATATGTAGATAGTTAATATGTTAAGTAGTTGACACCGACGGCGACGTCAGAACAATAAATAGTTTTACATAAATTACAAATATTTTAGACTTCTATCTAACGTTAATAGAAAAATAACAAGAGGCAACATTTTGGGGGTTTCATAACTTATATTGTTTCAAATATTTCGTGGCTCAAATGTTAATATGAATGTATTAAATTTGTTTTATACCAAGTTATTGTTTCTTCAAGATCAAAAATCGCAAAGCTAAAGTAGGGGAGATCGGCCGAAGTATTATTAGGAGTCAAAGTTCTTAATGTAAAAGTTAGGCTTTTTCGTCAGTGTTCTTTTGAAAGCTTATATTATTTAAATATACTTTTGGTAAATAAAGAGTTATCTTTGATGCAGTTTACGCAGATATTACAAATTAAATTCAAATTTCATTCAACGAATATAACAGTGTATCTATTTAGTACGTCTATGGACAATATTCCGTTGGCATATATTTACAGAAGAAATATATATTTCCTTCACAGATGACGTCACGATCAAATCGCTATTACCAAAAGATCCGGAATCGAATAAATTAATTCAACGGTTAAAACAGACGTTACAAATTATGAATAGTTTTTAGTTATTAAATTTTCTCCAGTTAAATGTTCCACCCTGTATATAAATATGCATTTATCCCATAAATTAATAATATTAATTTAAAAAATATACATACAATTGTTAATAATATCCGAGTGAGAAGCAAAAGAGGAGAATGTGTTACTGCTGGGAGCGGGTCTGGGATGAGGACAATGAAATGAAACGACAAACGACGAGTCTAGTTGGCAACTGCTTTATTATAAAAGATGGCGTCTATTTATATGCGAGCCTGTACACATTCCAATGTTGCACGATTTACATTTAATATTTCCTGACATCTCCCTTCTTTAAATAATAGCTATAAACTAAAAATTATCAGTCTTAATTTAATTTTTTATCACAGATCATTAATTACAACTAGTTACATTTATTTTATAATTACATTAAATTTATTTAATCTCACAGAACAGTAGCCGTTACGGTATATATAATATATAATGAATTTTATGTAAAATTCACAACATAATTAAATCACAATATTGTTCAAAATGTACCAAACTTCTAGAGGTGTTTTTCATAAAATATTTTAATAATCACTCAAAATTTTTTATTTTGTAATAAGAATAGTTATAACCATAATGTACAACCATTCTAACCTAAAATTGCAAACACATCTCTATTTCAATATCAATTATATAATGTTATATAATAAATAAAAATGTTATGCCACAATATAAGACATTCTCAATGATAAACTACTTGTGAACCAGTGAAGACTCTATCTTAACAATGTATTAGTCGAATTCAAGTTTATATTCTCGAAGCCTTGTAGGCAGCTTTATGTTTCTACCCGTTCTACTTAGTCGAGTAGCATTAAACAGATTTTCATCCTCGCTAGAGGAATGAGGTGACTCAGAAGTTTCATAACTAGAAATACATGTTTTATGTGATTCGTCAGAATTACTATCTAAGGAATTATTAAGTGTATCCTCACTGTTCTCACAGTCGTCTACTGTACTATTACTAACATTACTGTCACTAAGACAAACACTATTTGGACAAAGATTAAAGTTATTTGGACTAACACGTACATTTCTTTGATTAGCACAAACATTACTAGACCCGTCTGTCTGTAAATTATCTAGGTTGCCATTACTAGATAGTCTGTCTAAAGGTGTTTGTTTCCCACCCTCTCCAGTATCTGAAAACTTATTGTCAAATAAAGGAATATAATTATAATTTAAAAAATTACTAGAAGATGCAAAATTAGTTAGGTTACCATTCTCCATACTAGAGAGTTCGGTTTTCTCCCTTGGCTGGTGTTTTAGTTCTTTTATAAATTTTTTATTTCTTCTATATTTCTTGCCTTTTTCAGTCTCTACTAAATATGATCTAATGCCAACTTTTTTAACAATTTTTGCTAAAACCCAGGGGGTTTGTGGTTTTATTTGAATTAAAACTGAAGAGTTATTAGGGAGATGTTTTAAATTTTTTGATGCTTTTTTATCATAGTATTTTTTCTGCGATTTTTGACTATTTTTTAAAAATGTGTTATATTTATTTTTATCAAAAGTTTTACGCTCGAAATGAGAATTAGACTGTGGCAAAATTATTCTTAAATTTCTATTAAACAAAACATTAGCCGGAAAGTTATATTTATCCATAGGTGTATTTCTATATTCGAGAAGCGCTAAATAAGGATCTTTCCTGTCTAAAATACATTTTTTTAACAGTTTTTTGATAGTTTGAATTGATCTTTCAACCTGACCGTTTGATTGAGAATATAAAGGTGAAGAAGTTTTATGTTGAAAGTCATATGCTTTTGAAAACCTTTTAAAAAGCAAACTGGACCATTCAGGACCATTATCTGAAATCAGGATATTTGGAATACCAAAGCGAGCAAATACACCCTTAAGTTTATGTATAATATTATCACTAGACAAGTCCTTATCTAAATTTATAACCTCGACATACTTAGAATAATAATCTACAATCAGAAGATATGATACATTAAAAAGATGGTAAATATCTACACCAAGCTTGGACCAAGGACGCAAAGGAATATCATGAGATATCATGGGCTCAGACTGTTGAGACTTCCGGAAAGTTTGACATACATGACATGATAGTACGAAGTCTTCAATCTGTTTTGTCATGCCTGGCCAATAAAATGAAAGTTTAGTTTTATCAATGCATTTTTTTGCAGAAAGATGACTATAATGCAATTTATTTAAAATTTCTTTTCTAAGTGCTGAAGGCACAATTAAATTTTGGCCTTTAAATAAAAGATCATCTATTTCAGAAATTTCTCCTTTAAATTTAAAATAAAATTTGATATTTTCAGGGCAGTCTGCTAATCTACTCGGCCAACCGTTCCTGACAAACTGTTTTAGGGAAATTAACTCTGGGTCCTCATTGGTTAGTTTTATTATTTCTCGCTTTTTATCTTCAGAAACATTAATATTCATTAATACCAAGCAAATGTGTGATTCCAGCTCTAAATCTACATTTTCCTCAAAGAAATTATTTTTACGAAAAGCCCTACTTAAGGTGTCAGCTAAAATAAGTTTTTTGCCTGGCTTATACACTAATTCAAAATTATATTTCCTTAACTGCATAATCATTCTTTGTAATCTAGGTGGACATAAATGTAAAGGCTTTTTAATTATACTAACTAGAGGCAAATGATCAGTTTCTACAATTAGATTTTTAATTCCATATACATACTGCGAAAAACGAGAAATTCCGAACCACACACTTAGCATTTCTTTTTCAATTTGAGAATATTTACACTGAGTTTCTGTCAAGGCCCTGGATGCATGAGCAGAAGGCCTTCCATCCTGAAGTAATACGGCAGCCATCCCAAACTGAGATGAATCCACAGATATTGTTGCCGACTTGCGACTGTTTAGACACATCATAAAAATGTAAACAAGGAGCTTTAGACAAAACATTTTTTAAGTTGTTAAAAGTAGCTTCGTGTATGTCATCCCACTGGAAAAGATTATCTTTCCTCAGGAGAGCACGAAGAGGTGCAGTTTTTTCTGAAAGTCCCTCAATAAACCTACTCATATATGTTATCATACCAAGAAATCTTTGAACGTCTTTTTTATCTATTGGTGAAGGCATATCTTTTATAGCCTGTACTTTATCTTCATTAGGTTTTATACCTGTTCTACTTATAGTATGACCCATATACCTAACCTCAGATTGCAAAAATTTACATTTATCTTTATTACATTTTAAGCCATTTTTTAGGGCAAATTCTAAAACTTTTATTAACCTGGCATTATGCTCTTCTATAGTATTTCCATATATTAAAATATCAACATAGAAACTACAGCCCTCAATACCACCAAAAATTTCAAACATTCGTTCCTGAAAAACCTCCGGGGCACTGCACAACCCATAAGGTAACCTTAAAAATCGATATCTCCCAAATGGAGTAGCAAAAGTACAAAGTTTTGAACTATTTTTATCTAATTTAATCTGCAGGAAACCTTGTGTTGCATCCAAGACACTAAAATATTTTGAACCTGTCAAATCAGCCGTCAATTCTTCCAGAGTGGGAATTTGAAAATAATGTCTTTTAATATTTGAATTTAAATCTTTGGGATCTATAGCTATTCTAAGCTGACCATTTGATTTTCTAACTATTACCATATTACACCAATCAGTACAATCATTAGATTTTTCTATAAGTCCCTGCTTTTCTAACTGATTTAGAGTAAGTTTGAGTTTATCTCTAAGAGCAAATGGAACTTTTCTAGGATAATTTACTACTGGAGTTGCGCCTTCTCTCAACTCAATATGATATTCTTTTTTTAAACAACCTATACCGTTAAATACGGAATTATATTTTTTTAAAATGCTTTTTAATTCAAAATTTTTATTTAGAAAATTATTTTCTACTGAATCTATTCTTTTAATAAGTTCTAGTTCTACACAACCATTAAGACCCAAAATAGGACTGTTCTCTGAGTAGACCACATAAAATAACAGACTCTCCTGTTTATTTTTAGACTTACAATTTAAAATACAATGACCAATAATAGGAATAGTATGCCCAGTATAAGAAGTGAGCTTGGTTTTAACTTTATTTATTTTTGAAAGATCAAAATTGATTTTTTGTAGAAAACTTACAGGTATTATATTGGCCATGGCTCCTGTATCCAGTTTAAAGTCCAAAGTCTGTCCTTCAATCTCCAAAGTCGTAAGCCACAAACTCTCAGACATCCCAGCGGTGGCTCTTGAACCCCTTGGCGAGACTGTGTGAATATCAATAGATCCAAAAGAAAATTATCTGTATCATCCAAATCACTACAACTAGAGTCATTATCCTTTATACAGTTAATAGATTTTTTATGTTTAAAATATTTAGATTTATTGTTAAAGTTAGAACGGTGGTTATTAGATACTTTGTTTTTAAAACAACAAGAAGAAAATGATTACTGATACCACAATTTAAACATTTCTTGCCAAATGCAGGGCATTTCCCATATTCATGACGTTTGCCACACTTGGGACAGGTGGATTTGCCTTGATTGTGCCCTGTAGATGAACCTAACGAACCTGGATGGTCAGTTCTTAGTTGCTGTGATCGGGGGCCCTGATTCTTACGAGACCTGGTACCAATAGCGTCCACTTCCACTTGTTTTTCTTGTTTAATACCATTGGTGATATATCTGTTCTGCTGCCTTGTGCTTTCTATGTTAACACAAATTTGGACGGCCCTTTGCAGCGTAGTAGCATCTTCTTGAAGTAGCTTTTCTGTCAGTGTGGTAGACCTTAATCCACAAACTAGCATGTCTTTAATAAGTGACTTTCTTAAATCGCCAAATTCGCAAGAAAGTGACAGATTCTTTAGTTCAGTAATGAATTGATCAACCAACGAGTTGCTGAATTGTGAAAAATGTATGCCGTTCATAGGTAAGGTTCTTTTTCGGGTTAAAATGAGCATGGAACTTAATCTGCAGACTTTCCAAAGTTTCCGTTTCATCCTGCCCCCAAGTAAATGCATTATATATTCTAATACCTTCGTCTCCAATCAACGTGAGGAGCTGAGCACATTTTGTACCTTCGTCCTTTTTTGATATTTCTGTTGCTTTTAAATACGTATTGAACCTTTGCTTCCAAAATGTCCAATTTTCTGAAAGGTTTCCCGACATTATCATGGGTGGAATCCCTCTAAAGGCCATTCTTCTAGCTTCAATCTTCAGTTTTTCTCTTTTTTTTTTGCGGCTTACAAAATGGACGACCTTACTGCGCCATGTGTTACTGCTGGGAGCGGGTCTGGGATGAGGACAATGAAATGAAACGACAAACGATGAGTCTAGTTGGCAACTGCTTTATTATAAAAGATGGCGTCTATTTATATGCGAGCCTGTACACATTACAATGTTGCACGATTTACATTTAATATTTCCTGACAGAGAATATCTTTCACATGTGTACCTTCCTAATTCGATTCTGCACTGTCGGGTTTTTTAAATAATTTGTATTTATTTGTTAGTTCTATCGATACATGCTCAAAATGTTCGCAACATGAAAAGAGAGGAAAAATATAGAATTGATTTTAATAATTGAACAATATTTTATAGTGGATTTATTACCCTTGCCAGCTATGTCCCGTTTAATAGTTTATAGTTTGTATATAGTACTGTTTTTTTTTGTCACTGATTTTTTTCGACTTGATTACATCGCAGTTTTGAATCGGTTGGCGAGAATGTTGTTAGTAACAGATTTTCATGGATTAGCTGATATAGACGTCGAATAATATAAGCTAAGATTATGTAATCTACTGGTTGCTTTACATTACAGTCTTGCCACAGGACTTGTTGTTGTATATGTACCCAGTGCTTTTCGTAGCGCCAGCCTTTGCATGGCATCTTGTTGCTTGAGCACCGATTTATTTGCTGAGGCATATGCTTTAGGTCCATAGTCCGGTTTAGATCGAATAAATGATCGTTATATTCAAAAAAGAATAGTTGTGTCAGCTCCCCAGCTTCTGCTTGCAAGAACTTTTAATATGTATATGTTAAAAATTAAAATGCAAAGATACGTTCTGGCATATTAGTTTCACTTTCCAGATACTTTAAGAGTATTACCTCAAAACGTTTTAGATTAAATCATTTTTTACAAATGAGACAAATTGTTTTTTGCCATAAATTAAATGCAGTATTATTTTTTCTCTATATGTTGAAAATTTCATGATATTTCTTTACATAATGATTATTTCCATATTCTCTTTCAGATGCAGACACATTTGCTATTTGCAGTTGGCTTCTTTAAATTAGATACGACTATTTCACTATTTCATAAAGTAGTATTTGATGAAAAAAATAGGTTTTTGTATGCCTATTTCTATAAATAGTTTAAAATATGAAACAACATGATGAGCATTCTAATGACTTAAATTTTTTTTTGAAATAAGCACATGTGATCTTACAACTGCTATTGCAATTTAGGGTTTCTTATCTAAATATATTTGCCAACGAAATATTGTCCACAGACATACTCTATTATATTCGTTGATTGAAAATTGAATTGAATTTGTAATATCTGCCTGAATTGCATCAAAGCAAAGTCTTTGTTTACAAGAAAGTATGTTTAACTAATACAAGCTTTTAAAAGAACACCGATGGAAAAGCCTAACTTTTGCATTAAGAACTTTGACTTCTAAAAATACTTCGGTCGATCTCCCCTACATTAGCTTCGCGATTTTAGGTCTTGAAGAAACAATAACTTGTTATAAATCAAATTAGATGAATGTAGATGGACATTTAAGAAATGAAATATTTGAAACAATTTAAGTTATGACACCCCTAAAATGTTGCCTGTTCGTATTTTTCTGTGAACGTTAGATTGAAATCTAAAATATTTGTAATTTATTTAATACCTTTTATTCTTCTGACGTGGTGGCATTTTTAGCGCTAGAAAATATTTTTAATGTATTGTTACCTTTTTAGTTAAATAAAGAAGTATATGAGAAGTTAATAATCGGAAGTTATCATTAGAAATTCTTTAGTCATTATAATTGCTTTTTAATCTCTATATGAGATTTAATTTCTCTATGAGAAGTTAGAGGGGACGCGGGCAAGGGCTGCAGACTGGTTCTTGGCTAGCAGACTGAGCATGAATGCATTGCATCTAAGAACCAAAAGTTATTTCTAACGACACGGGTTCTGGACATGTCTGAATAGATTCCAAGCTTGTCTGGGACGCGCATGTGGACTCTATCTGCTCCAGGGTTGCGTCAGGCGTTTACTCGTTAAGAACATGGTCTCAGAGTGTGTCTAGGGTTGCAGCCCTATCAGTTTTCTTCGTGTACGTTCAGTCTAAGATCTCTTGTGGAATCTTGGTGTGGGGTCATGCGGCGAACGCTAGACGTGTGTTTTCTATCCAGAGGTAGGCTGTCCGAATTTTAGGCAGTGTTCATTTCAGAGCTGATTGCCTAGAACATTTTATTAAATTGAATATATTAACTGTACCGCCTCTGTACACCTTCCAATGCCTACTACATGTAAAAACAAATATTACTGACTATATGAGACATGAAAATATTCATCTTTATCACACTAGAATCGTATAAACATATATACAAATTTTTATCGCGTACCTAGAATAAAAACTGGTACTTTTTTATAGACCCATGTTTTTTAATGATTTACCAGCGTCCATGAGAATGCTTGCACTAAATAATTTTAAAACTAAAGTAAAAAAATGTTTAATTAAAAAATGTTTATTGCTTTAATCATAGTTTTATCGATGAATCTGAGCTTAATGATAATGGTAGATCCATCTAACAATATAGCTAATTTCATAGATGCCACTCCTGCTGTAATGACTGCGATCTAAAATATATTGGGCAAAACGCTCCGTAAACATTCGTTTTAAAGAACACATGGCACATTTAAGATACGGAAGAACAGAAAAGTCAAGCCTTGCCCAACATACTTTGGAAAACAATCACCAGATAGGAATAAATAATCTTAGGTTAATTAAAAACGTATAATAGATTATTGGATGCATTTGAGAGTATAGAAATAGGTAAATGTGATAAGAAAGCACTAAATAAAGGCAAAGGGCCTACTTTCTAAAGTCCCCTCTACTGCTTACTTGACAACGGTGCAGTCGGGTGCAACCAAGTGTGACCACATTTGGCAATAAATAGTCTCGGTTAGGATAAGCTACTTTAGTGTATATCATCTGCTGACGATGCTAACTCGGTTAGCGAAACGCGCGTCCTGAACGTAACAAGCTGTAGTGTAGTGTGGTTAGAACTCTTGTATTTTGATCTATCTTCCACTACAGGTTCCAGTGTTAGGACTTAGTATAGGTTTCGTTAAAAAATCCTTGATATAGACTCGGAATTTTGTTGGCAAGCTTAACCAATTAAAACCTAACTTTCATTGATGGTAAGTTTTGTTAAACTTTTTTTTTAAGTCGTCCGCTTTAACTGGAATTCGAACAAACATATGTCGCATCCACCACCGAGCCTGGAAGCCCATGCTGAACACTGAAAAAAATTTGTTTATACTCCTTAGAAATAAACGACGAACCAATCGGAAGCACACTAGATAATCAGCGTTATGATTGGTATAGATGTTTTTTTATCTAAAGCAACGAAACCTCAATGATGATATAAAAACATATTACAAGTCCTTACCGTTTGATAATTTCAACATACGATATCCAATTAGATAATCAAATTTTAGCTATTAACAACATTTGAATGTTTTATTTTTAAACCAAGTAATACACGACAAAGTTAGCTGTGCGTTCTATTGGCATCTTCTCTTTCGGCAGAAAAAGGTAATTTCAGTAATAATCCTTCTTCGTTTTATTTGGTTGTCGATAATTTGACAGAAGGTTGGCCGGGTGTTCAGTTTTGTTACCAGTGGTGTATTTAGGCGGGCAAAAGGAGCAATTACCCCTATTACGTGAGCTTCTTCTGATGGAAGTCTTGTAATTGTTCCTTCGACGGGTGACACTATGTCTTCTATGGGTATGTCCCTTAGCGCAATGGCGAAGTTTTGGCCTTTGAAGAGGCCGGATTGTTCTGCTTCAGTAAGGGCGTTGGACGACTTTCTATGTAAAACAATAAATACATACTTATATATATACGTATATATATAGTATACTTATTTCCAACAATATTTTAAAAAATGAAATAATGGTGACCATCTTAGTGACTTGAAAATATTTTTAAAATACGCACATCTGATCTTACAACTATTATTGCAATTTAGTGTTTCTTCTGTAAATATATATGATTTAAATACAACACTTTCTTAGATCAGTGAAACATTTCCCGTAACTAAAATCAACTGTTAACGAGAAATAGCGTTTCTCGACATTGAAGGCCTCTTACAGACCTCTATCGCCAAAACGGTTAAACTTAAACCAAAATGACAAGCATTTTCCTATTTTAATTCTAGATAATGTATTGCATGACATCACGTAACGGTGCGTTGCCCTCCAGACTCGGACGTTGTTACAGTTCTTTTCCTTGTACAACAGAATTGTATTGTTATAATTTAGTGTTTTATTATAACTTTTACACTAAGATGTAGGCCAAAAACCTGCGCCACACGGAGGATGTAACAAGCCCTGTTTATACTCCGCCAAAATAAACCTAGATATTAGAAAAAGGCAACGTCGCAGTATGGCGGGCTGTACACCTGACTGAATCATGACATCAACTGAATATTAAAATTCGACATTTCCGTTCAAACCAGAAGTGGACACTAGTGTCTATTATTGACATTATCGGTTAGACCGAAAGATGGTGTGAGCCAGTAGATTAAAAAAAAAATTAAAATATGGAAGTGTAAGTCACTTTGTGATAAGTTTATTATTTTGTTCAACAATAGCGTTCTAGGTGACCAAAATGACAATCTTGGGACGCCATTTTCTGAAAAACCGTTGAAGTTAGGTATAAGACGTGATATAAAATACGTTTAAAATATTCCACTTATCTCAAAAAGAATATGCGGGGTAGCGTACTAAAAAGACAAGTGCATTACGTCATAATTATTGAATGGATGACGTCATAACGAAAACGTTATTATCAAAAGATCCGGAGTCGAATAAATCAATTTGACGGATAAACAGTTTGTTTTACGATTTACAGTGGCGTAGTAGAGGGGCGCCAGAATGAAATAAGGCACCGATAAAATAATATTTTTGGTGGGCACCAAACATACGAAACAAGACCTAGTAGAAACAAGTAATGATTAAAAAAAACGTTTTACTTACGCATACATCGATGCGGTAGCCCATAAAATGTACAGCAAACAAAGAAAAACAAAGCTTCGCTTACCGAAAAAGCGCCACCTAAAGAGGGCGAGAGGGGCAAAAAAAAACCAGTAACGCCTAAAAAAGTCATCACGCCGTTTTGGCGCCATTTTAGAAATACGGCGCTGCGCTTGCCCATAAAATTTACTAAAAACATCGCTTACCGAAAAAAAACGCGACTTAAAGGGAGCGGGAGGGGCAGAGCGCCTCCACCCTTAGTTCTCATAACCTCAACTGCTAAATCTATTTATTGTAAGTATGTAATTTGTTGTAGTTCATAAGAACTGTTGGCGTCATTTCTAGGAATTACTGGGAATTAGTAGACATTAGAGAATTAGTGGCCATTACTAGGCATTGGTGTACAAAATTTATTCAGCGGTTTGCTCCTCCCCTTAATACGATACCGAATATTATGTATAAAAGAATGGGTATTACGTTTATAAGTAGGGTTTAACACAACAAGTAATTTACTCTACGTTATAAAATCACAATTCTGGCGCAAGAATAATCCCTCTTGACCTTCTTGAAACTTGACTTCTCATATGTCCAACGTTTTCACTGACTACACAAAATCCACATTTCCTTTCTATTATTAGAATATCACAGCATACAAGAAGCCTTCTTCCAGTTTCTTTCTATTTCGGGTAGTATTTTGTTTAATTTTCCCGCAATTTCTTTTCAAATATATCGTTTTTTAATTATTCAGCTCCTATGTTCTTGATATTTAACCATTCGATTGGCTTTTTCAGCCATCTTAAAATAGCCGATATTCCGCGTGGCGTCAGATAGAGATTCTTAAAAAAAACTTTAGTGCGGTTAAAACTTGTCACTCTTGATAAGCTGGTATAGTCTAATGCGGTCTTATCGTGCGGGTCCAAAGGTCACCAACATTATGAATCAAATCAGAAAAGACAGTGAATACCAAAATGTTGTGTGATTCTTTTATCGAGCTATTAAATCTCGATGGGCTATTTACAAATATACAGGGAGAAAGAAATAGGTGTTTTTTTATTATATTATGCAATATTGTTAAGATAGCCACTTAATATTATTTTATATAATAAATGCCGAGGGACTAAATAAGAAAATTCGCTAAATATGTATTTGGTTAAAACTTTTTGGTTGGCAAAAACAAAAATACACAAAATGGCAAGCGCCTTAATAAAGTCGGAAGGCGGTTCGAACCAGTGGAACAACCAGGATATGTTCTGTTCATACAGCCACTTAATGAAATTGAGATTTTTTATCAATCACCAAAAATTATGAGCCTTGCCTGACCTAAAAATCTAACCACTTATACAGTGTCATCTATTTAAATGCGGACCACCCCTGTGCAAAGAAAACTTCTTTTTTTGTTTGTATTGTGATAACAAAAAAATTTTATTTTGCAAAAATATTATACACTTTTGTTAAAAACACAAGATAATTAGTTATTACTTCCCTCGTGAGATTTTTACGTTTAAGGGTTCCTAGATGCCGGAAAGTCTAAAATTAAGAGCCATGCATAAATTTAGTTATATATATATATATATATATATATATATATATACATATATATATATATATATATATATATATATATATATATATATATATATATATATATATATATATATATATATATATATATATATATATATATATATATATATATATATATATATATATATATATATATATATATATATATATATATATATATATATATATATATATATATATATATATATATATATATATATATATACATACATAAATATATATATATAGGATGTTCCTTAATGACATGCTAATATTTAAGGGGGTGATTCTTGGACCCATTTTAGGAAAAAATCTTCATATGAACTTATGTCCTAAACGTCTTAACTTTTGAGATACAGGGTGCTAAAGTTTTCAGAAAAAAAATTATTTTTTTTAATAACTGTGATACTACTGTAGATATCTTTATGAAATTTGGTACACGTGTTCTATGCATCAAGATGCATTTTCTAATGTACAAGCAATTTTATTCTTTTTACCAGTGGCGTCCGTACGCGTTTTGCTTAGAATATTTTTGGAGAAAAAAATGGTACGCCACTGCTTTATCTTAAAATAAAAATTATTTTTGGAATTCTCATTCATTTCTGAGCAAAGTCGATCTCTTGATTTTCTTTCGGCCGACGCATAGTTTTCGCTTAAAAAAATAAAAATCGTTTTACTTCAGGGTCAAATCGTTAAAAATCTGATGTGGTGACTGTTGTGTGGAAAGCGTTTTTTTTCTTTTTTCGTGCTATTCAGTTCATTTAATAATAAATATTAATTAATTTAGAAATAAGTAATTGATTTACTTTACTTTAGGATTGATTACTTTAGGAAACAATTTTTAAAAAACTTTCATGTGACAATAAATTACAGCGGGGATTTCAGCTTGCAGAAAACAAAGTTTACTGAAACGGCTTAATTTTATTAATTATTAACAATACTAACATTAATTATAAAATTGTTGGGAGTGGCCACCTTCACTTAATATGCATGCTTCCGCCCGTCTACGCATGGAATTGCGCACTCGTTCAAATATTCCCGGCGTATTCCGTATAGTTTCACACCAGGAAACTATTCGCTCTCTTAAATCTTCTACAGTGTTAACGGGAGTTTTGTACACTAGAGTTTTAAGGTGCCCCCATAAAAAGAAATCCAAACTATTGAGATCGGGGGATCTTGCTGGCCATTGCTGAGGTCCTCCGCGACCTATCCAACGATCAGGATAAACTGTATCTAAATGATTTCGGACAATTACGCTGAAATGAGCCGGTGCTCCATCGTGCATGTACCATATGCGATGCCTTAACGCAACTGGTACATCTTCAAGCAACCCAGGTAGTTCTTCTTCGAGAAAATGCAAATAAGACCGTCCATCAAGACGTCCTGGTAGGAAAAATGGGCCTATGAGATGATTACTAATAATTCCTGCCCAAACATTAAGCGAAAATTATTCTTGAAAATGGGTTTCGGTTATGGCATGCGGGTTTTCTTCCGCCCACACATGATTGTTATGGAAATTTTGAATAGCATTCCTAGAAAAAGTTGCTTCGTCTGTGAACAAAATTTGTGACTCAAACTGCGGATTTAGTGTAATACTCTGAAGATACCACTGAGAGAAGTTCACACGCTGTGGGAAATCCCTGGGGAGTAATGCCTGTACTCTTGGAATATGATATGGATATAACAAAAAGTCAACTAAAATACGCCAAACAATTTGGTGACAAATATTCAAAGCTCTAGCGATCTTCCTCGTACTCGTCTCAGGATGTTCGTCGATTTCTTGCAGCACCGCTTCCTCAACTTCAGGTGTTCTGACAGTTCGAGGTCTGCCTTCCGAAGTACCTTTATTGAAACTACCTGTTTCGCTAAGTCGGCGATGAATATTCGAAAAGGTTCGGCTATCTGGCAAGGCACGATTAGGATATCTTTCCTGATAAATGCGTTTGGCTTCTGTTGCATTACCATCTGCGAGGCCATATGCGTAATGCATTGCCGCCATTTCCGCATTCGTATAATTTACCATATTTAATGATATTATTCGAAAAAACGGCGAAAATAACTTCAATAACTTCAATGAAACACTAAAAACCAAAGAGATGACACACTGAGATGGTTTTGAACACCAACAGCTTACTTTAAGTCATTTGACATCGACGTTTGTAAAAACGTAATTTATTCCAGGACTACTAGATTTATGGGTTTAAAAATTATTAGTTGGTATTGAGATATTATGAAGCAATTTTAACTCAATTATTTAATCAAGAACGGACCATCAGACGAGAAAACTTTTTCGTTTATGAACACATTCGATGTCATAATTTTCTTTCACCCGATAAATAAGCGATTTCCACACAACAGTCACCCTATCAGATTTTTAACGATTTGACCCTGAAGTAAAACGATTTTTATTTTTTTAAGCGAAAACTATGCGTCGGCCGAAAGAAAATCAAGAGATCGAATTTGCTCAGAAATGAATGAGAATTCCAAAAATAATTTTTATTTTAAGATAAAGCAGTGGCGTACCATTTTTTTCTCCAAAAATATTCTAAGCAAAACGCGTACGGACGCCACTGGTAAAAAGAATAAAATTGCTTGAACATTAGAAAATGCATCTTGATGCATAGAACACGTGTACCAAATTTCATAAAGATATCTACAGTAGTATCACAGTTATTAAAAAAAATAATTTTTTTTCTGAAAACTTTAGCACCCTGTATCTCAAAAGTTAAGACGTTTAGGACATCAATTCATATGAAGATTTTTTCTCACCCCCTTAAATATTAGCATGTCATTAAGGAACACCCTGTATATATATATATATATATATATATATATATATATATATATATATATATATATATATATATATATATATATATATATATATATATATATATATATATTTCCGTTAAAGCGGTTTTACCGATTTTTATATATCAAATTTTGTCTTATAATTAATAAAAAAAATTACTTATTTTAAATACGCTTTAAAATTCTTTTTTTGTTTGTATTGTGATAACAAAAAAATTTTATTTTGCAAAAATATTATACACTTTTGTTAAAAACACAAGATAATTAGTTATTATATATATTATATATACTTCCCTCGTGAGATTTTTACGTTTAAGGGTTCCTAGATGCCGGAAAGTCTAAAATTAAGAGCCATGCATAAATTTAGTTATATATATATATATATATATATATATATATATATATATATATATATATATATATATATATATATATATACATAATATATATATATATATATATATATATATATATATATATATATATATATATATATATATATATATATATATATATATATATATACATACATATATATATATATATATATATATATATATATATATATATATATATATATATATATATATATATATATATATATACATACATAATATATATATATATATATATATATATATATATATATATATATATATATATATATATATATATATATATATATATATATATATTTCCGTTAAAGCGGTTTTACCGATTTTTATATATCAAATTTTGTCTTATAATTAATAAAAAAAATTACTTATTTTAAATACGCTTTAAAATTGGAACAAGTATTCTATAATTATTTATTTATTGCCTACAAAATTACAAATGTAATAAAAAAGTAAGCAAAAAAATGGTGTCAAATCCAATAAAAAAATGTTTAAATTAAAATTCACTGGCTAATATCTAGGAGCCAGTGGCAAAAGCTCTGAGAATCGGTATAAGGAATGTACAGAAACTTGTTCATGAAAAAAAAACATTATTTACTTCCGAAGAAGATTAAGAAATGTACACGAAAAAATCCAAAGGCAAAATACTTGTAATGTAAAAATGGATATTCATAATGCAATTTATGATTTATACACGTCAAAGACTAATATAATCCTTCAGAAACTTTTTAATATTATAGACTAAATAATATCATCACTTAAAAAGTCCTCATCTTCTGAGTCGTCCTCAAATTCCGCAATGATTATTGATGCTATTTCGACATCTAGAACTCGTTCTCGATTCCACCAATCCCATATTAATTTCTCCGTATGTTCCACAGATTTCTTCCAGTACTCCGGCGTAATATAATTTAATGAATCTTGCCAAACAATTTGCACTTCATCAGAGTACTCCGGCGTAATATAATTTAATGAATCTTCCCAAACAATTTGCACTTCATCTGATGTAAGACCATCGTTCACGTATTTTTCGTAATATTTTGCCCCAGCCCATATTAATTCTATTGCGTTAAACTGGTAGTGGTATGGCGGCAGTCGTAAAACATATATTGTTGGTTTTTTAATAGATTTTGCCATTAAAAGAAGTTCTAGTTTCAGCATATTGGGTAACGGATTTTGTTTTTGTTTTAATAGCCAGTCATAAAAATCACTTCTCTTCCAGAATGAAGTAGGTTGTTTATTTAAGATTCTTGAATGATTCATCATTCATCATTCTGGACAATGCATCTTGCATTGTCCAGAATGATTAAAGATGGAGCATCTAAATTTGGAATCAGTTGTTCTTTTAACCACTTTTCAAACAGTTCACAGTTCATACTATCATGGTAGTCCAGACTTTTGGATGTTGAAGAACCTGCATGCAAAATGATGAACCGTTTTCCCATCCCACATCCCCTTTTTCTCTTGACACTTTTTACAGACTCGTTCTGCCAAAATTTCGAACCACTTCCATTAGAAAATATCCAAGTCTCGTCTAAAAATACCACTTTTCTAAATTTTGAATTGACATTGTCCGTGTATTTCTTTAAAAACTGGATACGCTGACTTGCTATATGGGGCAACTCGCATAAAAATCTTCGATTACAGTCCTTTTTATATCGAAAACCCAACGTTTTTATTAATTTTGACAACGATTTTAGTCCAATTTCCAATATGCCTCGATTTAAGCTTTCTTTTAAAACTTGAAGGGTTATATTAGTTTTTGATGTGTATAAATCGTAAATTGCATTACAAACGTCCATTTTTACATTGTCACTTAAGTCTTCTGTCTTTGGCTTTTTTCGTGTACATTTCTTAATCTTCTTCGGTAGTAAATTATGCTTTTTTTCATGCACAATTTTCTGCACAGTCCTTAAAACGATTCGCAGAGCTTTTGCTACTATCTCCTGGATATTGGCTGGTAAATTTTCATTTCCGTAATATTTTATTAGATTTAATACCATTTTTTTTGCTTGTGGATGCAAAAAACCCGAAAATTGTTTTCTATTACTTATTTTGTCACTGATTTGTCAATCTGACTTTGAAGTGACATCGCTCAAAGATTTTTGCAACTGCTGGTATTTATATGTTTATCCTCTTTTTTCAGATGAAAATACCATAGGTCTATCCAATTCACCTTCTAGATTTTATGCGGAGGATATAATTACACGTAATAAAAGAAAAACAAAGTTAAAAAGTTTGTCGTTGATAAATCGTATGACCCGCACGATAACACTGCTTTTGACTATACTAGATACATTAGGATACATGCTGAGAACCAGTCAGGACCAGCCATCTAATGGATTTACTTGCTTAAGTAAAAGTAATTTAAAAAAAGTTAAAATATGCTATAAAATAAAATTAAAGTGCCCGCATGTTTTTTAAACGAGGTAACTGTTGAATTCTGAAAATTAAAATACTGGCATAGTCCTCGGTTTTTGGGCTATTCTGTTAAAAAGAAAAATGGTTAATAAAATAAACAAATTGAGAGACTAGAAGAGGTGCACTATTTATGAAAAAGAAAATGCTACGGAATGTTTATTATAATTTGAACTTGGTTGTTACGTGAAAAGCCGCAGCCTCTTCACTATTGTGACAATCTGCCGCCAAAGACCAATCAAATGATACAAGTTACCTGCAATAAAATAAAGAGGATTTTTTTCGCCAATGCCGAACTTTGGCTCTCACGCTCTCATGCCCTAGGCCGAAGGAATTCTATCCTATTTTGACAATAATAACTGAACTAGCAATTTGCCACATTTTGTTGTCGTAAATTGTAATGCGATAAGCAAAATTTATTTGAGGTTGTGTTTTTTAATAGAATGGGAAAACTGATAAATAAAAATAACATTAAAAATAGGAATACTTATGACTAGAAACGATACTAATAAAAACTCGTAATTTATTTTAACACACGTAACACAAAACAACTTTGTCTCGATACATTAAGAAAAAATCGGTAAATTGGCTTTTACCCGGAACTTTCCTCGTAAAGCAGTTCACAAACATATAAGACAATTTTTATATACATTTATAGTTATTTGGTAAAAACTTTACATACATTATATAAATATTCGTGTGTCACTCTTCCTGATAAAGTCAAATATTTCATTACGAGGAAAGTTGGCCTTATCTACTTTTGTCCTCAAGTACTATATACTATATACTACACAATATCAAATTGTGTTAGGTATATGTTTTTCATGCTACATACTCGCGACAATAATACGAAACTTTTGAGGGGGTCACTCGTTAAAATCTATTAAGTAGCTACCTCTATTCTATTTTTTTTTGTTTACGATTTAATTTTAATTTAAAAAGTCATTTGTGCCATATCCTCATTAAGTTTCAATTTCGTTGTGACCTTGAAAATGGTATATTAGAAAACTAATACACTAACGGTTTTGATTACTACATATATGAACAGAATGCAAAAACAAACCGTATCAAATGTCAATTTACTTTCTACTTCAAGCAAAATATTTAGTTCCAGAACACAAACATAGGGTACAGGATGCCAAGGCTTCTAATGAAAGGCTTTTCTACTTAATACAAAACGTGATCGATAACAAAATTGAGAGATCAACGATTGATTTAGGTTATTATAAAAGTAATTTGTAAGCTGGATTATTTTTAGGAAATATCGAAAACATTTCATTAAAGTTTTCAGGAGCTGAGTTAAAGGCCTAAATAAACAAAAAGCAATAAAGGTACAGGAATACACCCACACATTAAAATACCTAGTCAGTTTTATTATATTAATATATTAAATATCCTGGAAATTTATTTTTTCGAATCCCAACACCACTACTGTCACTTCTGCTTTGATAGTATTAATAGAAAAAATCAGTAAATTCCTTTTTTTTTCCTTTTATTAGTAATAGTGAAGGGTGACCCAATTTAATTCCATAACATATAAACTGTCTTTTCAAACCTTTTTTACCAGTTTCAGCATATGCCACACTTGATTTTTGGGTGCAATATAAAAAAAAATTTTACACTGATTTTTTAAGACTGCTATTTCATCCCGTCGTGTTGAAATCGTAACAATTTATCCCTACATCACCTTTAAATTTTCTGGAAAATTTGAAGTCAATTAAATAAGATTTTTTTTTAAGTTTATTTTTTAAACATTTAATTTATCCGCCATCCTGAATTTGTACCACAATTTTACCAGTTTATTTTAATTCTTACACAAAATTTGAAATTAATTGAATAAGGAGTTTTTCAGTTTAATTTTGGATTCCTAGTAAAATGTTTCCATTTGTAGTTGTCTAGTTCCCAGACTTTTTTTAAATCTTAAATGGTTGAGGGTTTCCAACTATCATGTAGGTTTTTTTTTTATTTCGCTACGTTTCGGTAGACATTTGCTATCATCATCAAGCTAAAATGACACTATGTTTGTTTAGGCGAACAAATTAAATATGTAAAAAGAAAAAATTTTTACTAGTAGGATTTTTTTTGTTTTTTTAAGAATTTGGGAAATTGACAACGTTGATATACATGTAATATCACAAACAAAATATATTTTTTTACACTTACATAATATTATAGTTTGGTGGGTAACCAAGAAAAAACTTTTTGTGTTTCTTATATATATTAGGAAAATAATCATACCTTTTTGGTGGTGCACACCTTCCAAAAAGGTATGTTTATATTTATAATATCCAATAGTTTCTTGTCTAATGTTACTCTTGGTTACCCACCAAACTATATAGTTGGTCTATTTTTGGAAAGCTTCAACTCAAATATTACTATATTGGATTTTTAACAAAATATTAGCAGGTTATCCCCGTATAACCCTTTTTACAAAAAAAGGAAATTTTAATCTGGATTTTTTTTATATTCTACAAAAGCGCCATTTCGTTTCGCCACCTGAATTCAAATTAAAATTTTACCAGTTCGTTCCTATGTAATAACTAATTTTTGTGCAAAATTTGAGATAAATAGGATAAACACTTTTTAGTAATAATTTTTTTAACATTTCAGTAGGCCATTTTGTTTCGCCATATTAAAATTTTACCAAAATGTTACCAAGTCAGCCCCATGTGACTCTTAATTTTTGACCAAATTTTGAAGTTAATCGGGTAAGTAGTTTTTTAGCTAAGCCGCGAACAGATAGACGGACAGATCGTCAGTGTTTTTCGGTATCTAGGGATCTTAAAACATAAAGATCAGAAAAAAAATCGGTCGGTGTTTTTCTCACGATTACACTACTTCTTTTTACGAGGTAAAATTGCTATAATACTTAAAAACTAGACAGTGCATAACAACTAAGTATGTGATAATAAAATATGCTTAAATAAAGAAATAAAACACTAGAGGCCATAATCTAAGAGACATGTCTTGACATGAAATTTTAGTTGTAAATAATCACCAAGCAGTTTTCTGTTCTACAAAAAAAAAATATACCGACATTCTGTAGAGATCGGACC
Organism: Kuschelorhynchus macadamiae; assembly: GCA_030620095.1. NCBI lineage: Eukaryota > Metazoa > Arthropoda > Insecta > Coleoptera > Curculionidae > Kuschelorhynchus > Kuschelorhynchus macadamiae. The sequence goes on along the minus strand of JAUTXW010001917.1, from coordinate 1,017,873 downwards.
TCAGCTACATTCACGTCACATATGACAATTTCAAATTTTCACTCAAAAAGAAAACAATAATTTAAGATTAGCTGTACTGTATAAATAATATACAATAAGCAGGTAAAGTTTTTTTTAAAGCTTTTATTTGACCTTCCTACAATCCTACCATTCTCGGGTATGATCTTCTGCCGTACTAATTGAATCAATCTACGGAAAATGTTCGTGAAAAAGGAACTGCTCCATCCCTCAGACTTTTTTGTATAAACTTTTTGGTGGAATAAGTAACAAAAACCCAACTGAGAATTAAAAAAAGGTCCGCACTTTTCACCATCAACTAGAAAAAGTCATTTGGTAACTCAACCAACATTCATATTTTGTTTTCTAAGTCTGGATTCTTTGGCTTTAAAAAATATGTTAATTTGATTTTTTTAGCAATTTAATGAAAAAATTCGTAGTACTTACTAATTTACTATTTTTAAAACCGCACTACAAAGAAAAATTGAAAACGCACATTTTTAATTTTTACTTCATTCGAAAATCGTGAAAAAATCACCCTCCGAGATTTTTTCAGATCTTTACGTTTCATGGTCCCTAGATGACGAATAACACGTTTTCTCGATTCCGTCGGTCTGTCTGTCGGTCTATCTGTTCGCGACATAGCTAAAAAACTACTCATCAGGTTGACTTCAAATTTTGGTCTAAAATTAAAAGTCATATTGGGATGACCTGGTACCATTTTGATAAAAATCCAATATGACAAAACAAAGTGGCGGCCTAGTGAAATGTTAAAGAATTTATTACTAAGAAAGTGGTCTATCCAATTTATCTCAAATTTTGCGCAAAAATTAAGTATTATGTGTATTATTATATGAATCAACCGATAAAATGTTGGTACGGATCCAAGATGGCGGAACAAAATGGAGGCTTGATAAAGTATTTAAAAATTCAGCCTGAAAAAACTGCCTAGTGCACTGATTTCAAATTGTATGCCGGAACGAACTGTAGTATAGAGATGAACTAGTAAAACTTGAGGGCTAATTCAAGATGGCGGAACAAAATGGTGGCCAAATAAAATTTTGTAATCTGAGAAATACATCCCCTCAGGTTTTATATATCTTCGCGTTTTGGCCTCTTTAGATGCCAAAAACTTTGTTTTATCATGTCCGTCAGTCCGTCTGTCGGTTTGTCTGTCAGTTCGCGGCACAGTTTGAAAACTACTCATCAGATTGACTTCAAATTTTAGTCAAAAATTAAAGCTTTTATGGGGATGACCTGGTAATATTCTAGTAAAAATCTAGTATGCCGGAACAAGATGGCGGCCTAGTGACTCATTAAAGAAATTATGACTGAGAAAACTAATTATCCAATTTACGCAAAAATCAAGTATAGATGGCGGCTTAACAAAATATTTAGCAGTTCAGCCTGAAGAAACTACTTAATTAACTGATTTCAATTTTTTCCTCATAACTAATTGTAGTATAGAGATGAACTAGTAAATCTGTGGTATTAATTTATATCACCCTCTCAGGTTTTACATATCTTTGCGTTTTAGTGACCTTAGATGCAAAAAAATATGTTTTATCAATTCCGTCCGTCCATTTGTCGGTTTGTTTGTGTCTCTGTCAGTTCGTCGCATACCTTAAAGACTCTTATCAGATTGACTTCAAATTTTGGACAAAAATTAGTGCTCATATGGGGATGACCTGGTAAAATTTTGGTAAATATCCAACATGCCGCAACAAGATGGCGGATTAATAAAATATTTATAAATTCAGCCTGAAAAACTACTTAATGGATTGATTTCAAATTGTATGTGGTATAGAGATGAACTAGTAAAACTTTGGTACATTACATTTTTTACATATTGTCCCTAGATGTCAAAAAATATGTTTTATCAATTCCGTCAGTCCATCTGTCGGTTTGTCTCTCTGTCTGTTATTTTGTAGCATAGCTTAAAAACTACATATTTAAATCAAAAATTAAGGCTCACATGGGGATGGCCTGGTAATAGTTTCGTAATAATCTAGTTTGCCGGAACCTGATGTTGGCCTAGTGAAACGTTAAAAAAAATATTACTAATAAAACTAATTATCCAATTTACTTCAAATTTTGCACAAAAATCAGGTGTTACATAAGAATGAACTGTTAACATTGGTATGAATAGAAGATAGCAAAATAAAATGGCGGCCAAATAAAATGTTTAAATAGTTAACACAAAAGAGTCTTTTTATTCAATTGACTGTAAATTTTGGAAAAAAATTAAATATGATATAAGGATAAAGTGGTACGAATGCAACATGACGTAACAAAATTGCGGTGTATGTCAATGTAAAAAATACTTATTGAATTTATTTTAAATTATGCGCAAAAGTCAAGTGTGGCGTAAAAAATGGTAAAAAATTGGTAGGAATCCAATATGCTGAAACAAAATGACGTTCAATAAAAAAGTTTGAAAGAACAGTGTATACAGTGTGTCCCAGATTCACTTCTCTATATAGGGATCTCGGCTCCTATTATACCTACAGCAAAGGTTAAATGGGGAAAGTTTTAGAGGAAACTTATTGTATTCGATATCTGGCTTTAGATTTACGATCGATCAATAAGTTTGGGAAATATCGGCGAAAAACCGAAAATGGCGGATTTCGTTTTTCGCCAGTATATCCAGTAAATTTGACAGCTGTCAAAATGTGACATTATTCGGACACATTTTTAAGAGAAATAAGATGGCGTATACGATACGTCTATATTGTTTTTTGTTAACCCGCATCCCGTCTCAACTTCCATTCTTCTGATGACCGCCAAATTGGATTTTTCGATTTTTGGAAACAGCCTAAAATTTCCAGTCTAGTGATATTTCACAAGTGCATTAAAGATTTTAGTGTCATCAAAATATCACACTTCGTAATTTAGATTTCGATGTTTTTAAAGTAGGCTATGATTTATTTTTCACAAGATTACGCATGAACGCATTGAATTTTCAATACAACATGAACGTAAATAACGACTTAAAAAATTTAAATGAGCTTTAACTAGTTTGTAAGTGGGTAACATTAATTTACAAATCTGCAAAATGACGTCAATTTGCATCGAGACATTTTTGACAACTGGTGACTGTTTTTCGTACAACCCTGGTAAGTGTATTTCGGTTAATATTTCTAAATGTGTCCAGAACTCTTTGTCTGAGGATTTCTATGGTCACGCGGGGATCTAACTCATAGATTTCATTCTTCGTGTGATCCCAGAGGTAGAAATCCAAATGCGACAGGTCAGGGGATCTAAAAGGCCAAGATATTGGACCATTTAAAGAAATTCTTTCGTCAAACTGCTCTCTTAAGAAGTTCCTGACTTGAATGGTATTGTGAACCGGACATCCGTCTTGTTGAAACCAAGTTCTTCTTAATTCATCTTCCGTTAAAATAGCTCGTAAGGCTGGTACAACCTGGTTTCGCAAAAGCTCTAGGTACCTCTGCCCGTTTAGGTTGTAGTCAAACAGAAATTGTCCAATAAGTCGATTTCCTGAAATGATTAATAATTTATAAATAGGTGCCCAATAGTCAAGGGCGGCAGGGTCGGCCGGGTGGTATTAGAAACTAGAACTTATAAAGGGAAAATTATCTTTATTAAAAAGTAGATATTTTTTTCCAAAAATAATTATCGAAACATCCCGTAATGAATGCGCTTGTATACAGTTGAAACCTATTCAGCTTTATTATGAAAAAGAAAAACATATTTGGTTAGGTTTAAGAATTAGCTAAATCTCCAGAAAATTTAGATAAAGGGTTAATACATTTATAGAACCCAATTCTATTTTTATAGGTTCTTCGAAACTACAATACAAAATGATTGAATAAAAATGTAATACAATATCAAAAAAGTAAGTTGACTGACTACAGTAGAACGTTTTTTTTTATTAGATTATACTCTTTTAGTATCATTAAAGAACTAAACGAAAAAAAAAGATTATTATTTGACCATCATTTGGTGCCTCTTTAAAAAAGATTGGTTAGATTCACTTACCAATGATCCCACACCAAACGTTACTTCCAAATCTGATCTGTAGACGCCTCTCTACTACTTCGTGAGGATTTTGCACAGCCCAATGATGACGGTTGTGCCTATTAAAGACTCCACAATTCGTGAACCTGCTCTCATCGGACCACAAACATGATTTACAAAATCAGGATTTTCATTACATCTCCTAGTATACCACTCACAGAACTGTAGTCGTCTTGGAAAATCAGTTTCCTTAAGTCCTTGTACTATTATGGGTTTGTATCGATGGTACTTATTCTTTTTTAAAACTTTCTATACTGTTGATTTTGGCACATTAGTTTCCTGTTCTACAGTTCTTACCGATGCACTAGGGTTTTCATTGATAGCTTGTAAAATGTTTCTGTCTCGATTTTCATTGTTATTGTTGTATCCGCTTCTAGGTTGTTCGAAGGCACCATGGTTAATTAAATTAACTAAGATTTTCCTGAATTGGGTTTTATGAGGCTGCCGTCGTTCGGGGTCTACTGTAATGTTCCAACTATAAGGGTTCGCCTACGTGATAAAGTTAACAACCAAAACCATCTCGTGCAGTGTTGGTTTATTGATTCAAATTATATGTTCTTTTCTACAATGATCTAGCCTAAATTAAAGATATGTGTATTCGTTTAATATAAATATAATAATTATTGTTATACTAATATCGTGTGTATTGCAATAATAAGAGTTGCCTTGGAATTGGTACTCTGGTAGCATGTAACCTCGGTATGTAGGTAACACAAATAAACAACAGTTTGAATAACCCAATTTCCATTACACCTCCCGCGGAGCAAAAATAAAAATAAAATGTATATTGCATTTTGTTTTTATTCTCTCACTTTTATTACAACACACCCTCAATTATAATTCTACTCTAATAATATGATGCCCTAAAAATATTCTTTCGAATTCACACTATTTTAAAATTGCAACTTTAAATATTTACATTCTAATCTTATCATAATATATATATATATATATATATATATATATATATATATATATATATATATGTACATTCAGCTGAAATACAATTTAACTAAGTTTTTATGGATTTCTTTATGTTTATTCTTTATATCTAATACTAAATTACATCCTTTAATATCTAAAATTTCATATGGACCTTTGTATAAAGGATCAAGCTTATTTTCTAGTGTCTTGTTTTGAACAAGAACCATATCACCTATTTTGTAATCATAATTCTTAACTTTTCAGTCAAAAATTTCTTTCTGTTTTGTTTTCGAATTTAGCAAATTATTTCTTGCGTCAGTCCATGCAATTTGCAGTCGAAATTTTAGCTCTAACGGGTAGTCATCAAAATTATAGATAGGGTCAATTGTACTTGTGATATTTGAAGGTACTTGACTTGGTTTTCCGAATACAAGCTCATACGGTGTATAGCGTGTTACTGTGTTTATTGTTATTATATGTAAAACACCAATATTGAACCCAATCGCTCCAATTGTTTTCAATATTTTTGGCAAAATGCATACGAAGATATGCACCCAAATATTTGTGTGAATTTTCAAGTCCACCCAAAGTTTCATGATGATATGCTGTTAATTTAAGATGCTGAATACCAAGTAATTTACACGATTCTTTAAAAATACTTGTCGTAAATTCAGTTCCTAAATCCGTCAATCTCCCTAGGTATACTGTATCGTAATACAAAATTCTCAACAAACGATTTCGCAACAGTGTGTGCCTCCTTATCCGGTAATGGATACCCTTCCACAAATTTCGTGAGATCACACTGTAGCGTTAAAATGTATTTGTTATTTTGAATATCTACGGGAAGAGGACCTACCATATTTAAAATTATTTTTTGAAATGCCGATTCGGCCGTTGTTGTTATTGTCGTTGGAACTTTTTTTTGACAAGAATGTTTGTGTCTTTGACATTCATCGCGTCTTTTAACGAAATACTCAACATCTTTTTTTAAACCTGGCCAAAATTATTGTCGTTTTATATTTTTGTACATGAATTGTACACCCGCATGTCCGCCTGTCTGTAATGTATGATAATCGTTTAAAATTAAACGTTTCGACTTTTTATTCTCTATTTGTTCGACATCTTTTATTACATTTATTTTTAATGCCATTTCTTTTAATTCTAATTTATGTTTATTTATTTCTTTCAAAAATTCAGTACTCTTTGCGTTCCTTAAAACGCATTGCTCTGTAATATAATTTTTTGCGCATAATTCTCCCAGATCCCTCAGCGATGTACCTAAGTCGTACGCTGATCGGTCATTCTGGTTAAAATAAATTATTTGTGAATTCACATCATATATAAAATTATTAAAGTACTGATAAGAACCTAGGTATTCATTTTTAAGTTTTAAATATTCTTCCGATAAAAGTCTTAACTCAGCTGTATCAGGTGGTTGCCTTAATACTTCGACGACAACAGGGTGATCAAGTCTATTATCGCTCGACGCATTGATATGTTTCTCTGATGCTGTAGCTATCTCAGTCTTACACTGTACTCGAGTCATCACTTTCATACTTTCATTCAACCTTTCACTCATGCTTTTTAAGTCATTTGAACTTATGGAGACGCGTGAAAGAGCATCTGCTGTTACGTTTTCTGAACCTTTAACATAATGCACTGAAAAATCATATTCCTCTAATATTTTATCAACTTGTTTATGTATGTCCTCCTTTTGCGCATACGGCAACCGATAAGGTTTGACATAGACCGGAATTGCATCCCTTCTTAACCTAATTCGTTGGCGATAAACATTTGTTCTAGTAAGAGGTTCCCCGTCTAAATGAAAAATATCAGCATATTTGGCACAAATATTATAGATTGATTTTTTCTCTTCCTCGTTATTATATGGTGCTTTATTTAGTGAATCAAGAACTTTCTCTACCCGCTCAACAGACATGCCATTTTTGTTAAATTCACATACATCATAGTCACATAACTTTCTAACATTAGGTTGAAAATTACGAAGTGTAACTTCATTTTCGGTCACATTCAGTATCCTAACAGGAATCTTATTATTTTCAGATTTTGCTATAATACTTGCCACTATCACTCCTTCGCACACTTCATCATTCATTATCACACAATCGTCTGTTTCTCTACTAAAAAAATATTTTAAAACCTCACAGCCTGGTGGTATTATTGTATAATAATCACATTTAGAATGCATTGAAACCACTGTTTCTTTATTTCCTTTCTGAAAAGACACGGCAAAAGTTTCGTAGTTAAGAATAGCTTTGTATATTGTTAAAAAATCTGCACCTAACACACCTTGTATATAAAAATCAAATTTGTCTATGACCACAAATTCATGACAAAACTTTTCTTTGCTTATGTTGAATGAAATATTGACAGAACCTAACGAATAAGCGGAACCTGCGATTCCATTTATTTTCAGTTTTTTGTTTTTATCTATGTTTTCATTGTTCCCTAAATATTCCGAAAAAATACATGAAATGCTCGCGCCTGAATCTATTAAAAATAATAACTCGCTTCCATTATACTGTACCATGATGAAATTTAATGCATTTATATTAAAATTAAACACATCATAACAGTGCGTATTATTTTTATTAGATTCATTAGTCTCGAAAAAAACTGCTGACCTATGTTTTGGTTTTGCTGTGCATTACCCTCGTCAGCATCCGCTACGTACACTCGACCTTCATGATGACGCGATGACGTACGTCCTCGACTATTGCGGTAGTAATGCCCCCGGCCTTGTCCTCTATGACCCGGTTGACTACGGTAGTTTTGTTTACTATTAAAACTCCCTCTAGGCCCATAATTGCCACGGTTATTATTAGAAAAAGTTAAATTTCCTCGACTAGATCTACCCCTAAAACCATGGTTATTAGACCTATTAAAATTATTAGATCGGCCTCTCATGTGAAATACATTAGGACCGGTTTGGAAATTCGATTTTTTTGTCAATTCTTCCTCTTTAGCGCCTACCACTGCGTCATTTAGACTTTGATAATTTCGCGCTTTCACAATCGTTCGTAACTCACTATTTCTTAAGCCGTTCGAAAACGCACTTATAGCGATTTTTTCCTTTGTATTGCGAAAAAGTGGTAACACAGCATCATCGCCGTCAGCTTGGGCAATTGTTAAATCTAGTAAAAGTGTTTCAATAACTTTAGCATAATCATCAATGGTCTTGGATTCTTGTTTTACACAATGCATTTGAGCCGAAAGGACTGCTACAGATTTTTTACTTAATAAATATTTTTTCATATCTACTAGTAACGACTCTATATTATCATACGAGTTTTTTAATCTTAATTTCGCATTTTGCGTTAACTTAGCTTTCAAGACATACTTAATTAATAGCGACTTTCCGTCATTGCTAATAAGGTCACTGTACAACTCAATAGCATCTATCAACTGCTTTGTAACCTCCTCGGTGCCATCCATAGAGGGCAACAAGGACGCTGCAGTTTTTAAATCGAAATTTTGAGACATATTAGCTGTTGCAAAAATTGAGTTTGCTAAATTTTCTTTCGGGGCAAGGGTTTGCAATCTTTCATCTAAAAGTGCTCTAGATTTTACTAAATAAGCACTGGTAGCGTTACTGTACTCTAGGAGTGCTTTTTTCGCTATTGGGTCAACTACAGCTTGTAGCTGGACCTCTTTTTTTAATTTATAACATTGTGCTTCTAATTTCCCTATTTCTAACGTTAGCGTACTTATTCTATTTAAACTTATACGGCGATCTACTGGTTCTTTTTTCAATTTTTCATAAACCTTTACTACTAATCCATAACTATCTTTAAATTTTTGTAAGACCATAACTATATAACCCTATTATCAAAAAATATAAATACATATAAAACTTACACTCTAACATTTTTCTGGTTGTAGTTGAGTCGCTATTTGGCTGAGCTGCTTCCAAAATTGTCCATCGATGCACTTCTAGCGGCGCGTGCCAACAACTAGAGTGTTCCCTCGAAGCCAGTGTTGGTGAACACCAGTTGATGTTCCCGATGGACCGTTTTTTAGGCGGCCAAAAATCGTCAGGGTGAAACTCAGGTCTCCTCAGTTGGGCGCAAAACTATACTATTTGACAAATTCTTTTTAATACCTCTTCTGTATGCTTTTTTAATCTTCATCACTACTAGGATCCATACTCCCAATGCGAGGCAGTAAAAAACTATGCGAATATCGTGAGGGACAGCCAGTGATTCTTCTTCTACGATGAAATTTGAATTCACAACTCCGGTATCTGTGAGTTCAGAGTGTTTTGAATTGGTTTTTCCCATGATTAGTTTTTACTATTCATAATCACTGTTTTTTTTCACTATTCACTTGTACACGCGGCTGGCAGGATCGCCATGTAATGTTCCAACTATAAGGGTTCGCCTACGTGATAAAGTAAACAACCAAAACCATCTCGTGCAGTGTTGGTTTATTGATTCAAACTATATGTTCTTTTCTACAATGATCTAGCCTAAATTATAGATATGTGTATTTGTTTAATATAAATATAATAATTATTGTTATACTAATATCGTGTGTATTGCAATAATAAGAGTTGCCTTGGAAATGGTACTCTGCTAGCATGAAACCTCGGTATGTAGGTAACCCAAATAAACAACTGTTTGAATAACCCAATTTCCATTACAATACATCTAATACCTTGCTGAGGTAACGTCGGCGTTTCTGTATGATTGAAAGTACAGAGCTAACATGTCAACCTTTTCTTCATTTGAATACGGAATGCCGGCCATTTTCTCTAGGTTTTGACAATTTATGTGTCAGATTTATGATTTTATTGGGATAAAAGCCTACCTACTACTTATTAAAACACAGCTTTGATACTTTCAACTATTTAACTTAAAGTCAAAGTCAAAATCCAATTTTGTTACAGATAAATCATGGCCTCCTTAGAAAAGCATTGAGAGCTAACATTACTTTAAATCATGGCCTCCTTAGAAAAACTGAAACCTAACTTTACGAAGTGTAATATTTCGATGATACTAAAATCTTTAATGCACTTGTGAGATATCGCTAGACTGGAAATTTTAAGCTCTTTCCAAAAATCGAAAAATCCAATATGGCGGCCATAAGAAAAATGAAAGTTGAGGCGGGTTGCGGGTTAACAAAAAACAATGAAGACGTGTCGTATGCGCCATCTTATTTGTCTTAAAAATGTGTCTGAATAATATCACATGTTGGCAGCTGTAAAATTTACCGTTCAGGATATACTGGCCAAAAACGAAATCCGCCATTTTCGGTTTTTCCCCGATATTTCCAAAAACAATTGATCGATGGTAAATCTGAAGTCGGATATCGAATCCAATAAGTGTCCTCTAAAATTTTCTCCATTTAACCTTTGCTGTTGGTATAATAGGGGCCGAGATTCCTGTATAGAGAAGCGAATCTGGGATACACTGTATGTGTTCTTAAATATACGAGTACTGAACTAAATTGGTTCACACTTTACAATTCCTAATTAAAGGAAATATTCATAGCAAGGGAAGTTCAGAGTAAAGGAAATTTAACGTTTTTTTTTAATAGATTAATAATAAATATAATTTAAATCTTCAGTCAGATTCAAATAGGTAATGAAAACTTTCCTAATTCAAACATTTTTCTAACTATACTAGTTTTTGAGGTAGCAATCTTTCTCGAGCCCAAAGTTCAATGATACTGCTACTTTTTGTCATGTACAAAAGCTAGCTGGTTCCTTCCTTCCTGTGTAAGCGGCAATTTATTTCAATTTTATTCTAAGATGTGTTCACCTTTAACTTTTAAGACGTATTTCTGAACATTCCTTTTCGGGACTCTGCAACGAAATAGGCACGTCCATCGTAACTGAAAACTAAATCTTTTCGTATGCGGGCTGTTCCGTTTAAGTTAAAGAAGCACGATCTCTTGTTGGAAACTTTGAACGTTTTTAGCTAAAAGTTAAATGTTCTGAGGTAAAAAGCGAGAGCGAAGAAGCTATTTTAAATTGTTTATGTTTGTTTCGTTTTAGTTTTAGCAACTGGGGTAGAAACTAAAATTGCTTTTTATATTAATGAACCGAAATAGTGTTTATACAGGAGCAGTCGACTCTGCATAAATTACTTTATTCTTAACTAAAACATCTTAGGTTTTATTTACAATTAAGAGAGGTAGCCCGCATCTTTATTATTCTATAACAAAGCTCACATTCATGTTGTCATATTTATGTCTCAACATGTTTTCGAACGCTGATATTTAAACAGGCTTGCGACTTAAATTGTTTTTAGAAGAGTTTTCAAGACTGACAATGTCACTGCGTATTTATGTGGTCTATATTTTTAACACATTTGCAATTTTCTACCGAAAAGTGTGATTCAATATTGAAACCTTTATTGTACATTTTAAACAAATTTTCTACTATTTAGATTTAATTTTGTAAAAGAAATTTACGAATATTATGTAGTTGTCATTAATAATAACGAGACAAGGAAGTAGCGCGTAGAAGGTGCCTTTGATAAAGTCTGGATATCAACCATTAACGGAGTCTTGCAGGCCAGAGAAGAAATAGATCTTTTGGTGAGCTGGGTCCAATCTGCGCTTTTAAGTCGTACGATTAGTGCTTCCATGACTCATTGAGTGGTACGAGGCGGTTGTCCTCAAGGTAGTTGCAGCTCGCCACACCTCTGGTGTTTGGTAATGCATGGGCTTCTGAGGAATCTACAATCAATCTACAAGCTTGGTTTGGTGGCAAGTTCTATGTAAGACAGAACTCATACCCTTCACTAGGAGATGGAATTTAGTAAGATTCAAATTACCAACCCTGCACCAGAAACCTCTGCCTCTGAAGCAGGGATGGTTATGGATAGTAAACTGACGTGGAAATCACACGTCGAACAGGTAACTAATAAATTCATGGCAATAATGTGGCAACTACGACGCGTGGTGGGTTGGAAGTGGGGTTTATCCCCATAGGTCCTCCACTGCGGTCATCAGACCGAGGATCACTTACGGATTCGTGGTCTGGTAAGCGGCGGTGGTTACATATTGCCTAAAACTGGCCGAACTTCAAAAACTGGCTTGCTTAGGGATCGCTGGAGATGTGAGGACTACACCAGGCGCCGCCGCCGCCAAACTTAACATTCTCTTGGGATTCCCAGAGCTTCGAATATGGAACAAAAAGGAAGCCATGAGTGTAAAAGGATGGACGACTACAGAACTTGGTATAAAGATCCAACTGGAACGGACCACATGAAAATCGCCTCCATAAACCACCAGGAGATCCCCATCCTGTCCACGATGGCAGTTCTTCCAGACAGTCGTTTTAGGCTCACTAGGCCTTTTGAAATAGAAATTCAAACAAGGAATCAATACAAGGAGAATAAGACACTCCAATCATCCCATCAAGCTGACGTTCAATCGTGGTATACAGACGGCTCGTGGATGGCCAGTTCCAGGTCAGCGGGTGGCGAAATATACCGGTCGGACAATGGTGTCGGAGAGGTCTTTTTGCGCTGGGAAAACATACAGAAATGCAGAGATGCACTAAGTGAGCTAGCAACGACAAATGTGGTGAGATTAAAATGGGGCCCTGGGCATAGTGATGTCGAAAGCAACGAGAAAGGGGAAGAGTTTGCCAAAAGCGGATCGACGCTCAAATTCTCGGGCTCAGAACCCTGTGTGGGTACCAGGTAGGGTTAGCGACAACCCTTGTTGTCGTAAATGTGGGGAAAAAGAGGAAGATCGCCATCATCTTGTTGACACTTGTGAAAGGTAGGCAAGACTACGCTGGAATACTTTCGATGTTGAGTCCTTCTCCAAGTTCGGTGTGACCGAGGTTACCGAAAAGAGTCTTTTAGGCCTACTTGCTGGGCTTGTCCCCCCATTTTGCTACTATTACTAATGTCATTAAATTTATTCAAATCGGAAATAAGCGAGCTAAAATAAAGTTTGAATTCATAATGACGGATAACAAATGTCAGATGGTTTCATTCATTCAGTAGCTAAAACAGCAATATATTTTAGATAACATACTATATATTCAGCTAAATATATTATTGACGAAGTTAACTTCTTTGTTTTCAGTAAAACATATGTTCCTTTTATTATCTACTTTTTAAGTATATTTATCCTTATATTATTTAAAAATTTAGTCGAAATAACATCCAAAAGACAATGTTTTAGTTCTTGTAAATTTTAACTAAGCCATAACCGAAAAATCACAAAGCAATTTGTGATTTTTGGATGAACTGTATCTCTATGTATTTCAATAATTCCTAAAAGTGTTTGTATATTAGTTATTCGATTCTGAAAATTCTTAGGTTTCTTCGCTTATTATTTCTGGGACCTACTGTCTCGTTGGCACGTTGCTTTACATAACATACCAAAAGGAGATACTTTATATAAAAATTTAGAGATAAATAAAACCGTATTAAATAATTGATTGGAAACAATGCCTATAACTCTACTCTATTTTCATTTTTGTAATACAACTGTTGCCTTCGGTGTACATGTACATGGAACTTATATTTTACCGATCTAGTTTACCAGTGTAAATAAAGTGAAATTATAGATATATTTTAAGCTTTTCTCTAAATTAATTTACCGCTCACTGTTTCCACTACATTATATTAAATATAGATCGAAGTACTGTTACAGTTCAAATTTTCACTGTACCAAAATTATATTTTCCCCGTTAATATATTAGATTATTTTATTATCTTACTGGTAAAAAAAATAATAGCAAGAAAAAAAAAAGAATACCTCTTGGTACAAATAATAGTCACATATGATCAAGAAAGATTTATTTAATAAACAATTACAGTACCTTATTTGTGATCTTCATAAAATTATATAACTATTAATTACTTAATATTCTTGTCCATCAAATACTCAAGATTCCATATAGCAGGGTGGTAGTTTTATTTCCTATCAGTACTCACTGCAATAGAGTCATATTTGTGGTAATTATCCGTCTCTTTTACCTAAAAAAAACGAGCCCAAAAATTAGCTTTCAAATAACTCACTCGAGTTGCATTTTTACCAATTAAAATTTGGTCTTATAAATACAATTTTTAATTTACCCACCGCCTGACTGTACAACTCACCTTGACTTACCTTGTACATTAATATGTATTGTTGTAGACTTTCTTAGGGTAATAGGGAAATTTCTTAACTGTGGTTGTTAAAGTCTTGGAACTGTTATTTATTTTCTTTGCTGTGAATGTATTGCCTGAAATATTGTGAATATAAGAATAACCGGGTCATATCATATGTAAAATACGATTTTATTTTAATTCTTATTAAGTTTAATTACTTACTTTTAGGCAAACATACAAATTAAGCTTTGCAAACTGGCATTATTTTGTTTACTTCGGACATCGGAAATTTAACTAGGGTTAGAAGCAATCAGCTGTGTGAATATTTGCGCCGATCTTAAACGATGTTCCTTTTGGGCGTCGAGTTATCTCTCTTACGCACATTTGCCAAACTATCTTAAGCATGATTCCAGTTAAATATTATTCCGCGTGCCGTCGATTTCCAGTAAAACATATTACCTTAAGTACTTGAATTGCTAAATTGAAATTAAATAATAATGATATTATATGTAGATTATTTGATTATGTAAGAAATATATAATTTTATTTGCATATATGAAGTTAGGGGTTTTGTAAACTTGGTTTGAAAATGAACGAAAGGTCGATGTACTCCTGCAATGGTACGATCCTTCAGTGGTTGTCTTCTAAGCTTCTTCTTGATTCCCGACTCCACCAGGGAAACAACTTTGCAACGTTACTCTAAATTGTACAATATTTTAAAGGGGGCCAGGTGGCCTAACCCAAAAGGGGATTTTTTAAAAACAATTTTCGTGAAGTTTCCGTTCTAGTAAATAAGTTACCATTAGTGGGCATCTAGTTCGTCGAATTGGGCAATCGGCTTGCTGCATTTCTGAAGTTGGGACTTCATAACCTCCATTTAGAGGGATATAGCACGTGAAAAGTCAATTGGGACCATTTTCATCTGCCCAAATACAGAAGCCCTACCTATAAATCAGCCCTTTCCATGTGTTGAGGGACTGGCATCCGTTGTTGTTGGAAAGCACGAGAGAGTGGAAAGGTAATTAATTATTTTCTATAGTTACATATATACAGGTTGTATTGATATTTCGTTCATCATTTTATTGTGTTATTAATGTGAATATTTACGGGTGGGTATTTAAATAACTCTATGGATATTATTTATGATAATTAATTTCAATTCTATAATACTGGGATACAAGAGATTTAAAAAAAAGGTGGTTGTCCCATAGTATATGTTAATCGGGGTTGTTGGGTGCGTACTTTGTCTCTATAGAACACTTAGATGGCATATTTGTTTCAGGGTTTTGTTTTATTTTGGTTGTCTTCTAAGCTTCTTCTTGATTCCCGACTCCACCAGGGAAACAACTTTGCAACGTTACTCTAAATTGTACAATATTTTAAAGGGGACCAGGTGGCCTAACCCAAAAGGGGATTTTTTAAAAACAATTTTCGTGAAGTTTCCGTTCTAGTAAATAAGTTACCATTAGTGGGCATCTAGTTCGTCGAATTGGGCAATCGGCTTGCTGCATTTCTGAAGTTGGGACTTCATAACCTCCATTTAGAGGGATATAGCACGTGAAAAGTCAATTGGGACCATTTTCATCTGCCCAAATACAGAAGCCCTACCTATAAATCAGCCCTTTCCATGTGTTGAGGGACTGGCATCCGTTGTTGTTGGAAAGCACGAGAGAGTGGAAAGGTAATTAATTATTTTCTATAGTTACATATATACAGGTTGTATTGATATTTCGTTCATCATTTTATTGTGTTATTAATGTGAATATTTACGGGTGGGTATTTAAATAACTCTATGGGTATTATTTATGATAATTAATTTCAATTCTATAATACTGGGATACAAGAGATTTAAAAAAAAGGTGGTTGTCCCATAGTATATGTTAATCGGGGTTGTTGGGTGCGTACTTTGTCTCTATAGAACACTTAGATGGCATATTTGTTTCAGGGTTTTGTTTTATTTTCTGTCTGGTTTTATTCTATCTTTGTGGTAAGGGTTTGTACCCTATCCGAAATATTGGAGAGTCTTTTGGGAAAGTCCTCGTCTGTCGGACATGATATCCACCTAATGCTGCTGTCCTGTGAACAACTAGCGAGTTGAGGGTAGACCTAGAACTGGCCCTACCAGACTAAGTTTTTTCCTCTTCTTTACGAATGGGTATATTCGTAAAGATGATATAATGGGTATATGAGAACGCAGATAAGTGACCTAGTTAAATTAATAACTTTCTTTTTCTATTACAAGTGCTTTAGAACTATATAGTATATATTTTCAGCTTCATGCATATAATGAAATATTTTAACTAATTAATAATTATCCAATATATTGGAATCACATCTGTAAACCAGGTACACCATGGTATGTTTTTTTTTTGTAAAATATAAGTACATATATTTAATATCTGATTTTACATAATATTACTTGCTCATTTCAAGTGCCAATATTTTTTACTGGATTCCTAATGCTCTAATGCATGTTTAATAAACGAGATATTTCTTTTTGAATTTGAAGATTTTATTGATATAACTCCTTCCCCAAGTATACGCCTCCCTTCTGATTCATCTCATGCTAATAATATCGTAAATATCAATTTTTTGAATTTGTTTAGTATTTTTTTAAGCTAGCTGTGCATAACCTACCCATTTAGTAAATTCTAATTAAATTAAATTTCAAAACTATGGTTGGTGTATGTTATAGTACCTTGACTCTTCTTTATATATATAACCAGATACATTGAAGTGGAATTAAAACTGAAAACATCGATACTCTAAATACACATTTCAATGCCCTAAAGTTTCCGATAATATAGAAAAGCGCAAATAAAACTGCTGACATGAGTAGTTCACAAAGCTCCGAAGTATAAAATCGTGCAACATTCGGAACCCTTGCTTAAGTATATGGCGTAATTAAAATGCTATTAATATTGAAAACCTATTACTAATAAAACTTTCTTAAATCTATTGTTGGTCAAAATTTTGATATTAACTTACTGGTAGTGAAAATACTACAAACCTGACATATCTTGACCAATATAAACGCACGCGGTTTTTCAAAGACAATCAGCATTCCAGGTAAAATTATCAAGGAATTTTGATTAAAAGTAACATATTTTGAACCCTTTGAACTTCCTAGGGCAAAACAGACTTGGTTTGGTCATTCAATGCTGTATTTATGCGCGTCTCGGCGGCAATTAATACGACACAGCATATTGATGGAAATTTTAGAATAGAATAGGAGTAAATAAACCAGACCTAAAAATAATCAACAACTAGTACTGAAACCAAGCGGCATCTATACGCATCGAAGGAGAAAATTCCGATAACGCTAAAATAAAACGAGGAGTGGGGCAGGTTCGTATGTTGTCGCCATGACTGTTTAACATAAACCCAGAATAGATATTCGAAAATACTTTTGACTTGGTTGACTAACATAAAAAAAATAGAAAATGTATAAGCAAATCCAATATGCTGTGGATATGTTGGTACTGTGCGGTAACCTGGAAGATTTTCTGCAAATAATATTCAGGGTGGTAGATTCCGGTCGTGAAAATACAATCTTTACTATGGTACAGCTTAGCTTGTGTCTGTAACGCAGTAAACATACTTTAACAAGGCATGCAGTATTTACTACGTCCCAGCATTACATTATGCTGTAAACCAGTAAACTTTCTCAAGCATATAAGGTTATTAATGCAAAAAAAATTGCCATCGTTCAGATGACACAGAAGCATGTAATTCTCAAAAATGATTTCGTGAGTAAAGCTCTTGGTCCCCATTGCCGACCGACGATATATATTTTTTAACGATCATCATTAGTTAGGTCTGGTTAGGTATTTCTTTGTGTTGATTTAAAAAGTGTTTCTAACCAAAATATATCGCAGAATAGAATAGAAAATTTCTCAGCCGCCACTTGAATGTCAAAAGCGTGCATTTACAACAACTTAAATCAGTTTTTTGAAATGAAACAATAACAGCTTCCTTGGACAATAGAGTTGAACGTTTATTACTAAGCCAACGTTTCGGCACCAATTTGTGCCATCATCAGGGCTAAAACACAAAGGAACGCTCTAAATCTAATTATATATTAAAGCAAAAGGTAGGTGAACTGAAGCACATACATATGCATATACATACACATACATACATGTAGGCATACACACATAGACACAACATGTTCACTATTGTCCAAGGAAGCTGTTATTGTTTCATTTCAAAGATTAGGATTAGTGGACGAAAAACCTACCATTAAATCAGTTTGTAATGAAAAATTATCTGCATTTAGAATATGACTACAAATATATGTATCACATCGTGAGATGTTGGATATCAATGATTATCATGATATGATACGAGTGAAAGTGAAAAATGGGTTGGATATCAATAATGATTATAGTAGTAAATGGTATGATGACTGGATAAGAAAGTTTAGCGCTACGAGCATGCCAGAGTTGTTTGTTAGATAAATATATGACTTAGGTAAGAAATACATATATCGCAAAGTGTAAGAAGACAACAAACAGAAAAAGAGTTGATTGAAGTATTCGTGATAAGTGATCTAACAATCAAATATTGTAAATCGGTTTTGATATTTTCCAAGTATGACACTTGTTTAACGCAATACATTATCTAAAACTCAAATGTATTGTATATGTATAAATGGCATCACTTTCAAATTGTAGAAAAGCGGCAACCGCAGTAATAATATTCGCTTTACCCTTGTAAGGAATATATTTCGTCAATGTCTAATGTGAATTAGTGCATTACAGCAGACTGCATGCCCTCCTGTACCGTAGTAAGCAATGTGCGGCTTATTAGAGAGTTATATACCATGTATTGTTTACTGGAATATAAAAACAAATTTAACTGTATCGTGGTAAGGAATGTATTTACACATTGTCTTCCTCACAATAAGTAATCAGCAGATTAAAAAGTCAGTTTTGATGTTGAATTCCTCTTTATAAATATGACGATAATATTGACGATTACATTTCTATAATTTCTGACATATTTCAATATAAATCTTAATCCTATCTTAACTGATTGTATGCTTAACGTCCACATATTTCATTTTTCGAGGGACCTTTTATGAGCAAACTTCGGGCCTCCTGTGGTAGCGCACATCTTTATGAAGCCTTTCGAGGAAACAGCTTTAAGCTCTGCTGCTTTATAACCTAAATCTTGAGTTAAATATATTGATACCTTTATAATATGTCCTCAACCAACAACATTCTAATATTAAATTCATCACTTCTTTGATATGTCAGTACATAAGAAAGAGAACAACACCGTAAATCATAGAGTTTACAGGAAACCAATACATACGAATTTCACTCTTCACCATCATCCATCTCAAAAACAATCCGTCATCAATTTATTAATCTTTAGGGCTTTGTCAGTATAAACAAATGGATATTGCACTGAAGATAAAGCAATATTAGATTCTCAACCATCTACTGCACTACTTGCACTTTTACCTTTCATCTAGGGTGCCACAGAAAAAATTGCAAGAATTCTGCGGAGATTCAACATTCGCACAAACTTTAATACACACAAAAAGACTGGGTAATGCTGACGTTCACCAAAAGATGTAGCTCCTTTGCAATCAGAAGTAGTTTATAAAATACCTTGTTCCTGCGGTAAAGTGTAGCAAGACCAGACAAACTTTGTCTACTAGACTTGAGGAACATAAAAGTTGTATAGTAAGAAGGAAACACTAGCACTAAATAGACCACATGATTAATGTAAAAGATAACCAAAGGGTCTTGCATCAGTCTCGGGTTATTATCAAAGAAAAATTAGAAAATCTATTGAAATCATCAAGTGAGTCACACATCGATGTGCACCAGTCGAGAATAAATACCTGAACTCTGCTCATCGAAGCTCATTCAGTATTTTGAACTTGTTCAGTGAAGATATCTGAAGATGCCTAGTAAAATCGCAAGGGCAACGTCAGAAAATAATTCCAATTTTGACACGGTTTAAAACCCAAAACCATGATTTCTTAATTTAAAGTCAGTTGAATAAGTTGCAAATAATTTCAGATCTACATACATGTATCCCGGCGTATTGGATTTACCCCGAATAGTTTCTAGTTCATTTCTTTTTCACATTGGAGTTTTGCTTAGATGGATGCGATAAATTCAGGGGTATTTTGTGCAATGCAGAATCTGATGAACTAATATACATTCACGAGTTGCCCCACAAAGTAAAGTGTAAAACAGCTATATAGCTTCCCTAATTCCAAAACAGCATCCTAAATCTACCTTTATGATTATCTTAATTATGCTTTAAAATTATTCACCTTTTCTTTATTATGCTTTAAAATTATCAAAATATCACCTTGGTAGACATCTTACACAAATCTATATTCGGCGAGAGGCACGTCCATCTTAAACTGAAAACTAAATCCTTCCATACGCGGGCTGTTCCATTTAAGTTAAAGAAATACTATTCTCTAGTTCTAGAAACTTTAAACGTTTGTAACTGAAAGTTAAATGTTCTGAGGTAAAATGCGGGAGCAAAAGAGCAATTTTAAGTTGTTATGATCGCTTCGTTACATTCTTGTTTCATGTGGAGAATGTTTTCGGAGTCGGCTTCTTTATGGCAATATAAGTGCGGAAATAATTAACACAGGCGGAATGTGGAATTTTCGTTTTTCATTACACTAATTCACTGTTGACTTAAAAAATAATATTATATAAAGTAGCACGGTTTGGAGAAAAATCCTGGCTTTCGATAAAGATAAAAATATATCAAAAACAGTCAGAAGGAATAATAGTATCAGAGTTGCGGCAAGAAATTTTCGAAATAGACTGACATATTATAACAAAATGTACTAAATTGTACTAATCACGGGATAAGCAGTCATCAACAAGCACCTTTTGTATCTAAACAACCACTTTATAACTTAGCATGTGTCCTAAAGGTGCTCTGCGCCGAGTATTTTAGCGTATAGTTAAACGTTATGGAGATTAGTATATTATAGTCGAATGCGGTCTTATCAAATCAGAAAACACAGTGAATACCAAAATTTTGTGCGATTCTTTTATCGAACTATTAAATCTCGATGGGCTATTTACAAATATACAGGGGGAAAGGTTTTTTTTTATTATATTACGCAATATCATTAAAATAGCCACTTAATATTATTTTATATATTAAATGCCGAGGGACTAAATAAGAAAATATGTATTTGGTTAAAATTTTTTGGTTGGCAAAAACAAAAATACACAAAATGGCAAGCGCCTTTATAAAGTCGGAAAGCGGTTCGAATCAGTGGAACAATTAGGATATGTTCTGTTTATACCAGCCACTTAATGGAAAGTTTTTATTATCAATCACCAAAAATTATAAGCCCCGCTTGACCTAAAATTCTAACCACTGTCATTTATTTAAATGCACCCCTGTGCAAAAAACAAGTTTTCTTGTTTTTTTAATAAAAAAATTTACTTATTTTAAACACGCTTTAAAATTGGAACAAGTATTCTATAACTATTTATTTACTGCCTACAAAATTACAAATGTACTAAAAAAGTAAATAAAAAAATGGTGTCAAATCTAATAAAAAAAAATTTAAAATAAAATTCACTGGCTAATATCCTTAAAACTTGTGCATAAGAAAAACATAATTTACTTCCGAAGAAGATTAAGAAATTTACACGAAAAAATGCAAAGGCAAAAGACTTAAGTTACAATGCTAAAATGGATATTCATAATGCAATTTATGATTCATACACGTCTAAGACTAATATAATCCTTCAGAAACTTTTTAATATTATAGACTAAAAAATATCATCATCACTTAAAAAGTCCTCATCTTCTGAGTCGTCCTCAAATGGCGCAATGATCATTGGTGCTATTTTGACATCTAGACCTCGTTCTCGATTCTACCAATCCCATATTAATTTCTCCGTATGTTCCACAGTTCCAGTACTCCGGCGTAATATAATTTAATAAATGTTGGGAAACAATTTGCATTTCATCTGATGTAAGAATATCGTTCACGTCTTTTTCGTAATATGATTTTGCCCCAGCCCATATTAATTCTATTGCGTTAAACTGGCAATGGTATGGCGGTAGTCGTAAAACCTCATGTCCATTTTCCCGTAATATTTCATCTACGGCATATATTTTTGGTTTTTTAATAGATTTTGTCATTAAAAGAAGTTCTAGTTTCAGCATATTGGGTAAAGGATTTTGTTTTTATTTTATTAGCCAGTCATAAATATTACTTTTCTTCCAGGATGACGTAGGTTGTTTATTTAAGATTCTTGAATGATAAGATGCATTGTCCAGAATGATTAAAGATGGAGCATCTAAATTTAGAATCAGTTGTTCTTTTAACCACTCCTCGAACAGTTCACAGTTCATATTATCATGGTAGTCCATACTTTTGGATGTTGAAGAAAACAGTAAACTTGCACCTGTGAGAAATCCTGTTGAAGAACCTGCATGCAAAATGATGAACCGTTTTCCGCCCCACATCCCTTTTTTTCTCTTGACAATTTTTACAGACTCGTCCTGCCAAGATTTCGAACCACTTCCATTAGAAAATATCCAAGTCTGGTCTAAAAATACCACTTTTCTAAATTTTGAATTAACCTTTTCCCTGTATTTCCAGTCCAGATTACAGTCCTTTTTATATCGAATACCCAACATTTTTATTAATTTTAACAACGATTTTAGCTTCATTTAAAACTTGAAAGGAACATACATTGTCACTTAAGTTTTCTGTCTTTGGCTTTTTTCGTGTACATTTCTTAATCTTCTTCGGTAGTAAATTATGCTTTTTTTCATGCACAATTTTCTGCACAGTCCTTATACCGATTCCCAGAGCTTTTGCTACAGTCTCCTGGATATTGGCCGGTGAATTTTTATTTTCGTAATATTTTATTAGATTTAATGCCATTTTTGTCGCTTGTGGATGCAAAAAACCCGAAAATTGTTTTCTATTACTCATTTTGTCACTGACTTGTCAATCTGACTTTGAAGTGACATCGCTCAAAGATTTTTGCAACTGCTGGTATTTATATGTTTATCCTCTTTTTTCATATGGAAATATCATAGGTCTAGCTAATTCATCTTTCGGATATTATGCGGAGGATATGATTACACGTAATGAAAGAAAAACAAACTTAAAAAGTTTGTCGTTGATAAATCGTATAACCCGCACGATAACACTGCTTTTGACTATAGCTGGAACAATTATTGAAATGGGTAGTTATTTTTAGTAACAATCGAGTTTACGTCATTATGTATTTACAATGTTGCCTAACTCAAGCCTTCGCCTAACCGGTCTGAATTCATATTTGTTCACTTGTTTTTCATTTATCATATAAAAACTTTAAAATTAGTTAGTTGTGCATTTCTGTAGCCCAACTGACACCCCAATATAGTCTGTGAGTTTGATATTTTGTTAAATAATAGTGCTGCGAAAGTTAAATTAATCATCTTTCAACATTGTCTTATTGCAATAGTCATTTACCTAACAAGTGCGGAAAGTGATACCTTTCGACAGGAGGTGGCAGTTGCAGTTATATTTCCTCGGACATGGCACCGAAGGTGAAAAACGGGCATTTTCCCTACTTGCATAAAACTAGGCTTGTTTTATTAAATTTTTTGTGTAAAAAAATTAGAAAATGTTGGCCTAAATACCTTTGGGAAAATACCTAGTCCTAATTTTACGCACGCTAAAACTGTTCCAATTATTATATTATATTAGTATTAGTATAGATCATATTATAACCTGTTGGTTTCTAAGACTACTCCCATTATTTTGTTGTTGTCGTTATAGCACTAAAAAAAACATGTGAAATTAAGCGTAATTTTTTTAAGTTTGTCTTAATTGTGTTACGTTTGTCTTCGGAATGGATTCCGAAAGCGAAGATTTAGAGCTTCCCGATTATTCCAGAGAAGTCACGTGCAACATATGAAAAGGAATACGACGCCTTTGAAGAATGGTGTAAAACGAAGAAAACTTTGTCGGTAAAAGAAGAGGTATTCCTCGCTTATTTTTCTCATCTTTCAAAAAGTTTTGTACCGTCCACATTATGGTCAAAGTTTTCAGTGTTGAAGCTATCTTCAAAACATGTAAAAACATTGATATTAACTGATCTTTAATAGAAAAATGTTGGATTCAGGCAAAAAAACTCCAAAGTTCTAAAGAAGAGTAATATCGAGAAATACATTTTTGACTCCAGATCATATTTACTTGATGAATAAAGTAGCAATAATTCTCGGTCTACTGGTGGTATATCAAGATACAAACAAATCATGTTTAAGAACTTTCGTAGTGTAGTCTAACAAAAAAATAAAGTATGAAAATGCAAAAAATAGTTTTCTTTAGAGTGTGCTGAAAATATTTTTTACGCGTGGTATTCTGAAAATGTATCTTCCTGCTCGCACATGCTTGCGTAAAAGACTTTTTCCGTACGCAAGTAGAAAAAGCATTTTTCAATACACATATTTCTTGTCAAGCTAATGCTGCTTTTTATCAGATGCATAAGTGGTCATAGGAAAAGTACTGTGCTGGGGCATATTAGGGTAGTACTGCTCAACCCGACCGGTATACACTTAATCCTTAATATTTTGATCGTGTTAAAAGGTTAAAAGTTGTACCGTGCACTCCACGTGTTAAACGAGTCACGTCCTAGGCCACACTACTGGCTAATTTAAACTAGGCTTTACAATTACCGACTCTAAAGTATCCCGACAAGCTATCTAAATATATTAAATAAAGGCTAGTTTGTCCATCTAATAATGCACAAAAAGTTACCAGAGAGCACATTAATAACGAAAATAGTGACAACATTCGTGGAAGACTTCTGCAAACCAGATGGAGAAGTTTTCCATGAAAGTGTAAGCTAACTAGGTTCAGCTTAGAATAAAGTAGTCTGTATTGAGACCAGCGCAGATTTTAAAGTAGCAGAAACCGAAGCCTCTTAGGCAAAAATATTAGTAAGAGAATTAGAAAAATCGACAGAAAACCTTAATCACAAAAAATGCCTTATCCGGAATTTCACAAAGTTGCTAAAAACTTTAACAAAGATTTTACGTGAAATTTCTTAAAAGGGCTTTGATGACTTTTCCTGAATATTCTGTTTCAAAATTATTTTGGCGTTAACGAATTTTATCACTGTTATGTATAGAAAAGACCTCTGACTTAAAAAAAACCTTTTTTTTAACTTAATTGTTTAGCCTTCTAGGGAAAATGTGCCAATTTCGTAAGAAATAAAATACGCCTTCTTATAACGATACATCTGTGTCGATGTTAAAAAAAAAACATAATTTTGAGTATCCAGATTGCAAACAGGTTATCCCAAAAAGGCTGGATAAATTTAATAAACTACTCAGTAGATTTTTTGAAATTACTTATTTATCAGATTCTCAAAAATTAATTTTCACGCTATTTTTCACAACAATTTTAAATTTTAGGATAATATCTCGGAACATTTTTGCGGTGGTTTTTAATAAAAGCCCGGGTTGAAAAATACTTTTTTTCCAAAAAACCCAATTGTTGGGCTTTCTTTGGGAAGTTGGCAATTTGGTAAAATACTCTTTTTAACTTAGAACGAAACATTGGTGTCGATATTAAAGCAAACATTATTTGATAAAAGGCTCAATAGATTTTTTTAAATTACGTCGTTGGTTTAAAAAAAATTCAAGCCAGAGGGCTTTTGTTGAAAAACCGCACATATGTTCCAAGATATTACCCTAAAATTTAAAATTCTTGTGAAAATTAATTTTTAAGAATTATTAAATTTATCCTGCCTTTTTGGGACAACCTGTATGCAATTTTAATACTCCAAATTATGTGTTTTTAATATCGACACAAATGTATCGCTGTTAGTTAAGAGGAGTATTTTATACCTTACCAAATTGGCAGATTTTCCGAAGAATGCTAAACAACTGGGTTTATTGAAAAAGAGAGAATTTTTAAGCTAGAAAGATTTTATTGAAAAACCGTCGAAAATTTTATTATATTACTTTAGCTTTTCATTTTTGACTAGTGAGCGAGTCGAAAAAAAATCATGGACGAATTGTCAGCCACCTTAAAGTTTTGGATTTTTGCACCATTTTATGCAAACAATATATTAACAATATAACACTCTAACGTCAAAATAATTTGGAAACAGAACGCGTTTTCAAATCGCAGCACTTTGAATATGTGTTAAAAATTAAATTTGCCTATCTTTTTGTCGACAAGTTTAACTTATTTTTGGATTATATCGGGGCAGCAAATTTCCACGGTGTAGTTAAATCCCTAAAAGCAGAGAGATCTGTTGGGTCGGACTAATGCCAGGATTTATTGAGGAGGTTTTACATCTTATTACCGACCTTTTGTTATATTGTATTAGTAGGTATGGAGACTACGAGTTTCCTAACTCTTTGTAAAACAATAACAATAATACCTATATTTAAAAACAAAGGTGAAGCTGAAAATATAATAAATTAGCGCCAATTTGCGGTACAAAACCAGTCTGAAAACATATTTGAAACGGCATGTATTAATTTTCATAATAAATTTTTAATAAAGCATAAAATTATAATTCCTCAGCAGCAGGGAATTGTTCAAGATAAGAATACAAAGTGTACTCTATACGAGAACATAAGTAAAACTCGCTAGATAATAAAAAACCAACGTTTGGTCTCAATTCGGTTTTTGGTGCATTAGAGGCAGTTAACCACGAAACATTATTTTTTTAACTAGAGCCCTACGAAACCTTGTTTTCTAACGCTGTTGACGTTCGAGAAGGGGCCATGGAATGGTTAAAATCATACGTTTCAGTTCAGTCTAATATCATTTTTAATACTAACGGCATACGACAAGGAAGTATAATCTCCCCTATTTAATTTCTCATTTTTAATAACGATTTGCTACATATATTTAAAATAAACACAAAACCCGTAATTTTTGGGACGATTCAAATTTTCCAATAAGCTCAGTATCGAGTGATATTAAGACATACACGTGCGAAATTAAACATAAAAAAAAGACTCAGTTTAAAAAATTAACAACCAAAAATGAATGTATAGACAAAAGAGGACTCTTGTAAGATTTCTAAATGCTACATTAGTTGAACAAGCCAATACTACTAAGTTCTTGGGTGTAACTGTAGACACAAAACTGGCATCCAGAGTAATGTAGACGTGGTATGCTATAGACTTAATTCCCTAGCTTCCCTTTTTCGAAATTTAAGACCTATTGTCTCAGATCATACACTTTTCTCGCTTTACTAAGGACATATTTTTAGCAGGTTTGCTTACGGAGTTCTATGTTTGATAATGAAGCTACGAATAATGGCACAAATTTCTAGGACACAATGTAGGGAACTTTTTATTAGATATAAACTGTTGACTTTGCAATCAATTTACTCATGTGTAATGTGTTAAAAGAATAGGGAAAGTGAATATTCATGATGTGATATCCACAAATATAACAGGAAGCCAAAAGATTTTCTTTGCATACCACAATGTAATTTTAGTGTTAATTCGAATTTAAAACGAAATATGAAATAAAATGTAACTTTCCTATTGGGGTATTCAAGAACAAAATAAAACAATTTCTTCAAATCAGTGCGTTTTGAGCCTCAAATGATTTTTTTTCATTTGTTATATATATTTTCCTTGTTAATGTATCCTATATCGGTTTGTATGTTGTCTTAAGTGTATAAACGTACACGAAATACCGTGTAGGTTTCATGGACAAAAATTAACTTTCGAATTACTTCTAGACACACTAAAATAATAAATTTCATTTCATATTAAATTTGTAATAGCATGAACCAGACCGGCCAGCAAAAGTAGGCGGTTTTCGCGCTAGAGACGTCACCGATATATTTTTTTTAAGAGATTATGAAGTTACAGGTAGCCAGTTTACTTAGTGACGACTTTGGTATTCTAGTATTAACAAAACTACAGTTTAAAAGGATGTTATAAATTACATTCTTAAAAAAAATATTTAATAGATTTTTGCAGACCTGTACTAAAAAGTACTGCAAAGCAGCACTTTAATTTTTTTTATTGGCATGTTAGTCTTGCCTATTCAGAGTATATTTAAGAAAAAAACAGCTATCATAAAAGATAATTTTTTTAAATAGAGAGCGTATTGTTTACCGATAGTATAGATAGCTAATTCATTAGTTAACGACTATTTCGTACGCGCAGGACATGCCATAATAATTTTTTCTTAAATTATAGAACAGAAACTAAAATCTTTATTTATTTTTATAAGGTATAAACATTCCCTTAATAATTATTACTTTGTGTCTTACAAAAAATGTGTTTAAATTTGTTTATGCGCA
This sequence comes from Kuschelorhynchus macadamiae, assembly GCA_030620095.1. Classification (NCBI taxonomy): domain Eukaryota; kingdom Metazoa; phylum Arthropoda; class Insecta; order Coleoptera; family Curculionidae; genus Kuschelorhynchus; species Kuschelorhynchus macadamiae. The sequence continues at coordinate 989,528 of JAUTXW010001917.1, read as the reverse complement.
ATTAATTAATAGGTAAGTACCTATATAAGTATAAGTAAATACCCTTTAAAAGACGAATAGAGGAAACATTTTAGTTTTTTGAGTCTACTAGATCACCTAACTACCAAAATATTACCGATTTCTCAACAGCAGTAGATGTTTGTCTACCTTAAAAAGTACAGACAATGAGTAGAGCAAATATATCTTATAATTTCTTGATAGGAATTATTATAATATTTGAATTAGAAATCTAATTTCATTATGGTAATCTAATAAAATATGTTTAAAATACATATTTGCTCCTTAATAAAAAAGCCTACCAATGTGAAAATATTTTTAAAAGGAAGCTCTTAATAATAAACTGTTGAACGAAAAAGTAAAAAATAATAAAAATTATATAAACACAAAACTTTTAAAAAGTTGAATATTTTCTTAAAAGCTTGAGGCTTTATGTCAAATGTGGTGATATCTCACGCCTCAAGATTATACGAAAATATTCAAATTTTTAGTTAAATAGTTTATAAATAAAAACTTTTTTCGATGATTTTTCACGTTTATTACATGTTGTATTTCTTAGCATAAAAATTAGTTTAATTATTGGTTTTAATATCTTCACTTATGTGTTTTCATCTGCTTAATATTAAATTTTAATAGTACTTGTCAAGACAAATCCGGCGAACCCAAAGACGACGGGGTTGTATTGTGTAGTTAAACAATTTCTATGCTTACCTTCCGGATTCATCATTACACCAGCTGCAGGGTACCCTATTATTTAATATTATTAAATTTTAATAATACTTGTCAACACAAATTCAATGAGCTCAACCACAACGCATTTATGTTGTGTAGTTAAGGAGTTTCTATGACTATGACCTTCCGCCGCTATCATACCACCTCCATGGTTCCATATTATTGCATTGCTACCAATGTTACTGTATGCCAAATTTTAGCTCAATCGGATGTTAGCAAATGCTTGAAAAATAGATTACAGAAAGACAGACCATAATCCATATTTCCATAGGATATATTAATATGCTGCCATGGTACCTTCTCCTCCTCCTAGCCATTTTCTATCCGTTGGAGATAGGCCTCTTTCATATCATTTCACGTGTATCTGTGTTGTGCCCCTTGGTATCAGTTTAGTCCCGCTGTTCGCTTAATGCCATCATACCAACATTGTTGTGGTCTACCGATGCTTTTTCTCTCTACCATAGTCCCCATCTCGTCACCTTTCTGCGGCATTTGGTAGTAGTTCTGATTCCGTGTATACTTTAGTTCTCAGTTTTAGGGGAAGGTCGGGGTTAAATACATGTGGCGTTCTACCATAGGTGGCCCAACCTAGGCGTATTCTACGGTTAAGTTCTGTCTCTTAGTTGTTTTTGCCTATTGTAATTTCTTGGCCTACATAAACATATGAATTAACTTGATTCACATGTTATCTTATATTTATCGATTCTATGTTGGTCTACTGGTTTATCATGAATTTTGTTTTTGTGATGTTCATTTCTAACCCTACTTTCCTGGCTTCCACAGTATTTCTTTGAGCATGTCCTTTAGTTCTGTGTGGTCTTGAGCCAAGATGACTATGTTGTCTGTGAATCTTAGGTTGTTAAGTATTTCTCCTGATATGTTAATTCCTTTGTCTTCCCAGTGTAGGTTTTTGAATATATCGCCCAGAGCCATAGTAAATAATTTAGGTGATACAAGATCTCCCTGTCTAACTCCTCTGTTTATTTCAGATTCTTTGGTATCTTCATCTTTGATCGATTGTTCAATCTGTGAATGTTGTTAACGTAACGCTGATCTATCCTTGAGTTTTTCGTTGTCCTCATAATTGCTTAAAATTCTACCGTGTCAAATGCCTTCCTGAAATCTATGAATGCTGCCCGCATAGCGATATTATATTCTGATAACTTTTCGATCAGTACTCTGACTGTGTGGAGGAGCTGTAATGAAGCTTTTTTTGAATCCTCCCTGCTCTTAAGGCTGGTATGCTTCGAATTTAGGTCCTAAGCGGTTTGTTATTATTCTTGTAAGGAGTTTAGAGGACTGTGACACTAAACTTATTGGCCTATAGTTTTCGAGATTACTGGGATCGCCTTGTTTGTATTTTAGTATAACTAACGAGCTGTTCCAGTTTGTATTTGATTTAGTGCTTTTTTGATTTCTTCCTCCTCAATATCGAGTAGTTATTCCGAGCCAACGTTGCATATTTTGTTCTTTTCATCTTTGTTTGCTTTTCGTTATCCATTTTGGAGTGTTATAAGTCCAAATAGAATGCCTCTGTTACCTGCAAAATCTCTTTTCTAGCTTGTGCCACGTTTCCCTGGCTATCCCTTAGCCTGTCAATTCCTTTTTGTGTTTATTTTCTTTTTTAAAGATGTTTAAGCCTCTTTTTTGCTCTATTAATTCCTCAATTCGTCTTTATTCTTGCTAGTCCAGTGTTTGCATCTTCTACGGTTTCGTTGGGTGATGGACTTTCCTTTAGTAGCCGTTGTGTTATTTTTGTGCTGTATTCTATTCTGTTGTCCTTTATTGTCCATGGATCTACTCGATTTGGGTGTTTTTGAACATTTTTGTTCTTTCTAGTTTTGTGTTTGTTGCGACCTTACACCAAACTAATCTACAGTCACTGCCAGTAGTAAAGGAGCCCATTATGTAAAGCTGTTCCTTTTCAAGATAGTTTGCAAGCATTGCCCCTCTTTCATTCCTAGATCCTAGACCGAATGAACCAACGTATTTTGAGTAATTTCATTTTTTTTTCTATTTTCGCGTTGAAGTCTCCTATTACTAGCGTGTATTTTGTTTGGTTTTCTGTTAGACTTTGTGTTATTTCTTCATATAATGTTTCGACTTCTTCATCTTCGTGATTACTTGTTAGTGCATAGATTTGGATGACTTTAATTGTTATGTTGGAGTTAATTTTTAGTGTTAGCAGCCTGATTTGACCCAGGGATTCTTAGCACCCCCTGCTCGATAATTGGTCTGACCGCTGCCCCTTGGTCAGGGTTGATCGAGCTGCTGGGGACTAGGAGCCGTTGAGTTTACTTCATTTTCATATTAGACGAGTTTAGCCATAAAACACCACGTTGGCCAGACGTCTTGGTGAGTGTAGGGTTCAGCCGCCTCCAACCTAAGGAACCATCACCGTTTGCAGTCGCCCAGTCTGGATCAAAAGATGCTAGTTATTGGTCCGCGGGACGTATTTCATTTTCGTCCTACCACCCATATCTGAGAGGCGTTCCCCTATTCGCCACCTGGGAACGTGCTCTCTAGGGGTTACAAAATCCTCCATATTATCTTGTCACCGAAATTACATAGATGACAAATTTTAGCTCAATCGGATGCCAGCAAGTGCTTTAACAATCGATTACAAATTTTGAACCGAAAAGACCGACATACGAAGAAAGTAATTTAAATAAAAGCTTGTAATAAAAGAATCTTTAATCAGAAATAGAATGCTTGTCCGTGGTTAAGTAACGTTTTTGTAATAAAATTTTTAAATGAATGAAACTAATTAGTTTTGTACTTTAACGTGTAACAAAACCCCAACTTTAATCAACTAAATGTAAATAGAAATGTTGAGTAGTTATTAAATGCAATGTTTACGATAAGCCAGATATTGTTTTGGTACAATAGCAAATACAGTTTTGACATGGAACTAATTATACTCATCAAGAGAATTCGTTCTAGTTAACAAAACTAATTTATACAGGACTACGAATAAATGCATTAGAATTTAATTAAATTTGTAATTGTAGTTTTGATAAATACACTACAAAAATATCCAATAATCCTTATTCGGAAAACCAGGATATAAACCATTATTCAAACTAATAACTGTTAGTATTCAGTTGGTTTTAATATTAATGATGGTATTAATTTACCCTTTTTCGGGTATTAGTAAATAACATTTTAATTAATGCATTTATTTTGAAGTTTGATGGAACATGGTTGTTAAATAAAAGTATTTTAGCTTTTCTTAAACTAATTAGGGTTTGTTTTAATTATCGCTCTGTGTTATTTTCCTTCTTGGCAACCGCTCTCTGCCTCTCTATCTATTAAATTGAGTCTCCCTTTTATTATTTCTGCTTGAATCCCAACTCTCGTTTCTAATCCAGACGACAGCCACTACCGTTAATTTATATTTAATTTTTATGACACACGCAATAACCTTGGGTTGTAAAATGTCAAATCAGATTCCTGCAAAACTAGCCATTAGCCTCCCACGCATCAGTGAATGGCTTAACCATTTTGGTATATAGTCAAAAGCAGTGTCATCGTGCGAGTCATACGATTTATCAACGACAAACTTTTTAAGTTGTTTTTCTTAAATTACGTGTAATCATATCCTCCGCATAAATTCCGGAAGATGAATTAGATAGACCTACGATATTTGCATATGAAAAAAGAGAGAGCATCTTTGAGCGATGTCACTTCAAAGTCAGATTGGCAAGTCAGTGACAAAATGAGTAATAGCAAACAATTTTCGGGTTTTGAATGAATGAAAATTCACCGGCCAATATCTTGGAGGCCGTAGCAAAAGCTCTGGGAATCGGTATAAGGACTGTGCAGACAATTGTGCATGAAAAAAAGCATAATTTACTACCAAAGAAGATTAAGAAATATACACGAAAAAAGCCAAAGACAGAAGACTTAAGTGACATTGTAAAAATGGATGTTCGTAATGCAATTTACGATTTGTACACATCAAAAACTAATATAGCCCTTCAAGTTTCAAAAAAAGCTTTAAAAAATCGAGGAATATTGGAAATTAGACTAAAATCGTTGTCAAAATTAATAAAAATGTTGGGTTTTCGATATAAAAAAGACTGTAATCGAAGATTTTTATGCAAGTTGCCACATATAGCAAGTCAGCATATCTAGTTTTTAAAGAAATACACAGAAAATGTTAATTCAAAATTTAAAAATGTGGTATTTTTAGACGAGATTTGGATATTTTCTAATGGAAGTGGTTCGAAATCTTGGCAGGACGAGTCTGTAAAAAGTGTCAAGAGAAGAAAGGGATGTGGGACAGGAAAACGGTTCATCATTTTGCATGCAGGTCCTTCAACAGGATTCCTCGCAGGTGCAAGTTTACTGTTTTCTTCAACATCCGAAAGTATGGACTACCATGATAATATCAACTGTGAACTGTTTGAAAAGTGGTTAAAAGAACAACTGATTCCAAATTTAGATGCTCCATCTTTAATCATTCTGGACAATGCATCTTATCATTCAAGAATCTTAAATAAACCTACTTCATACTGGAAGAAAAGTGATATTTATGACTGGCTAATAAAACAAAAACAAAATCCTATACCCAATATGCTGAAACTAGAACTTCTTTTAATGGAAAAAATCTATTAAAAAACCAACAATATATACCGTAGATGAAATATTACGGGAAAATGGACATGAGGTTTTACGACTGCCGCCATACCATTACCAGTTTAACGGAATAAAATTAATATGGGCTGGGGCAAAATCATATTACGAAATACACGTGAACGATGGTCTTACGTCAGATAAAGTGCAAATTGTTTGGCAAGATTCATTAAATTATATTACGCCGGAGTACTGGAAGAAATCTGTAGAACATACGGAGAAATTAATATGGGATTGGTGGAACCGAGAACGAGTTATAGATGTCGAAATAGCACCAATGATCATTGTGCCATTTGAGGACCACTCAGAAAATGAGGACTTTTTAAGTAATGATCATATTTCTTAGTCTATAATATTAAAAAGTTTTGAAGGATTATATTAGCCTTTGACGTGTATAAATCATAAATTGCAATATGAATATCCATTTTTGCATTGTAACTTAAGTCTTTTGCCTTTGGGTTTTTTCGTGTACATTTCTTAATCTTCTTCGGAAGTAAATTATGTTTTTTTTTTCATGCACAAATTTCTCTACATTCCTTATACCGATTCTCAGAACTTTTGCCACTGGCTCCTGGATATTAACCAGTGAATTTTAATTTAAAAATTTCTCTATTAGATTTGACACCATTTTTTTGCTTACTTTTTTAGTACATTTGTAATTTTGTAGGCAATAAATAAATAATTATAGAATACTTGTTCCAATTTTAAAGTGTGTTTAAAATAAGTAAATTTTTTTTATTAATTATAAGACAAAATTTGATATATAAAAATCGGTAAAATCGCTTTACCAGAAACTCGGGGATAACGAAAAATACAGGCTATATATATATATATATATATATATATATATATATATATATATATATATATATATATATATATATATATATATATATATATATATATATATATATATATATATATATATATATATATATATATATATATATATATATATATATATATATATATATATATATATATATATATATATATATATATATATATATATATATATATATATATATATGTATCTTGTGTTTTTAACAAAAGTGTATATTTTTGCAAAATAAATTTTTTTTGTTATCACAATATAAAAGAAAACAAGTTTTCTTTGCACAGGGGTGGCCCGCATTTAAATAAATGACACTATATAAGTGGTTAGATTTTTAGTTCAAGTGGGGCTCACAATTTTTGGTGATTGATAAAAAAATCTCACTTTCATTAAGTGGCTGTATAAAAAGAACATATCCTGATTGTTTCACTGATTCGAACCACCTTCCGACTTTATTAAGGCTCTTGCCATTTTGTGTATTTTTGTTTTTGCCAACCAAAAAATTTTAACCAAATACATATATAGCGAATTTTCTTAGTTAGTCCTTCGACATTTAATATATAAAATAATATGGCTATCTTAATATAATAAAAAAAAATATTTTCTTTCTCCCTGTATATTTGTATATAGCCCATCGAGATTTAATAACTCGATAAAAGAATCACACATCATTTTGGCATTCACTGGGTTTTCTGATTTGATTCATAATGTTGGTGACCTTTGGACCCGCACGATAAGACCGCATTCGACTATATCAGGGTAATTGGGTAAAACCAATCTATAAGAAAACTTAACTGGAAATTTCTGCATAAATCCTTTCTTTTGTTTACAAAAATTTACATAAAACTTAATTTATTTGTGAGTTAACCACTATGTGCGGAAGTAAATAGGGCCTTATTACATTATTCTTAATAAAAGAAAATATTCATAAGGAAATCCCGGGTAAAAAAAAAGTCACGATTTTTTTAAATTGAAAAATATTTATAGTCTTATTTGTTCCGCCATATTCGATTCGTATCCATGTGATACCAGTTTCTCCTTATGTCATACTTTATTTTTGAGTAAAATTTAAAATCAAATTAATAAATAGTTTTTAATGCTGATATATTTAAAATATAAATCATTCGGATTTGTACAAAATTTCGAATAGATTGCTTTCGCAAACTGACTTAAAACAGTTTGTTAGGCCGGCATTTTATTGCGCACGCGCCGTATCAAATTTATACCAAAATTTTACCAGTAAGTCCCTATATCATCACCATGATATTTGTACAACATTTTAAGTCATATAAATAAGTAGTTCAAATTAATTTAAACATTTTTTATGCTCCCATTTTGTTCCTTCAATGCATTCGGGCCAAAATCTTAACAGTCCATCCGTACGACACAGTTGATTTATGTGTTAAAGTTGAAACCTATTCGAATAAGTACTTTTTTTACAAGTATATATTAAATATTTTATTAGACCGCCATTTTGTTCCACCACATTGAATTCGTACGAAAAATGTATCAGGTCATTCCTGTAGCAGGCTTGAAATTTGCACGAAATTTGAAATCAGTCCAGTAGGTGTTTTCTACACTGATTTTTTAAACGTTTAAAAATCTAACCACTTACGCAGTGTAATTTATGTAAATGCGAGCCACCCCTGTGCAAAGAAAACGTGTTTTTTTTTGTATTGTGATAGCAAAAAAATTTTATTTTGCAAAAATATTATACATTTTTGTTAAAAACACAAGAGAATTAGTTATTACTTCCCTCGTGAGATTGTATATATATATATATATATATATATATATATATATATATATATATATATATATATATATATATATATATATATATATATATATATATATGTTTATATATAAATATATAAATAGCCTGTATTTTTCGTTAGCCTCGAATTTCTGATGAAGCGATTTTTCCGATTTTTATATATCAAATTTTGTCTTATAATTAATAAAAAAATTACTTATTTTAAACACGCTTTAAAATTGGAACAAGTATTCTATAATTATTTATTTATTGCCTACAAAATTACAAATGTACTAAAAAAGTAAGCAAAAACTTCTTAATATTATAGACTAAAAAATATCATCGTCACCTAAAAAGTCCTCATCTTCTGAGTCGTCCTCAAATGGCGCAAGGTGATATTTCGACATCTACAACTCGTTCTCGCTTCCACCAATCTCATATTAATTTCTCCGTATGTTCCACTGATTTTTTCAGTACTTCGGCGTAATATAATTTAATGAATCTTGCCAAACAACTTGCACTTCATCTGATGTAAGACCATCGTTCACGTGTTTTTCGTAATATGATTTTGCCCCAGCCGATATTAATTCTATTGCGTTAAACTGGCAATGGTATGGCGGCAGTCGTAAAACCTCATGTCCATTTTCCCGTAATATTTCATCTACGGCATATATTGTTGGCTTTTTAATAGATTTTGCCATTAAAAGAAGTTCTAGTTTCAGCATATTGGATACAGGATGTTGTTTTTGTTTTATTAGCCAGTCATAAATATCACTTTTCTTCCAGGATGAAGTAGGTTGTTTATTTAAGATTATTGAATGATAAGATGCATTGTCCAGAATGATTAAAGATGGAACATCTAAATTTGGAATCAGTTGTTCTTTTAACCATTTTTCAAACAGTTCACAGTTCATATTATCATAGTAGCCCATTCTTTTGTATGTTAAAGAAAACAGTAAACTTGCACTTGGGAGAAATCCTGTTGAAGAACCTGCATGCAAAATAATGAACCGTTTTCCCGTCCCACATCCCTTTTTTCTCTTGATACTTTTTACAGACTCGTCCTGCCAACCACTTCCATTAGAAAATATCCAAGTTTCGTCTAAAAAAAACACTTTTCTAAATTTTGAATTAACATTTTCCGTGTATTTCTTTAAAAACTGGATACGCTGACTTGCTATATGTGGCAACTCGCATAAAAATCTTCGATTACAGTCCTTTTTATATCGAAAACCCAACATTTTTATTAATTTTGACAACGATTTTAGTCCAATTTCCAATATGCCTCGGTTTTTTAAAGCTTCTCTTAAAACTTGACGGGTTATATTAGTTTTTGATGTGTATAAATCGTAAATTGCAATACGAACATCCATTTTTACATTGTCACTTAAGTCTTTTGTCTTTGGCTTTTTTCGTGTACATTTCTTAATCTTTTTCGGTACCATTTTCTGCACAGTCCTTATACCGATTCCCAGAGCTTTTGCTACTGTCTCCTGGATATTGGCCGGCAAATTTTCATTTTCGTAACATTTTATTAGATTTAATACCATTTTTTCGCTTGTGGCGCAAAAACCCGAAAATTGTTTTCTATTACTCATTTTGTCACTGACTTGTCAATCTGACTTAGGAGTAACATCGCTCAAAGATTTTTGCAACTGCTGGTATTTATATGTTTATCCTCTTTTTTCATATGAAAATATCATAGGTCTATCTAATTCATCTTCCGGATTTTATTGGGAGGATCTGATTACACGTAATAAAAGAAAAAAAAATAAAAGAAAAATTCATCTGGCCCTTAATTTTTAATTTTTTTGTAATAGGGTGCATGAGGCACAACGTGTGTTTATTTTACAAAACAAAGTGTTAACATGTATTGATATATTGAAAATCAATTAAAGACGTATTTATAAAAAGTCTTTATTTTGACAGCTAGATCACAAACACAAGAATCGAAATACGTATCCCGTTTTGAGCACAAATCCTATAACCTAGATTAATTAAAAGTTTTAATAAGTTTCCAGGAAAATAGAATTAATACACATTCTATCAAGTTTCGAAAACGCAAAATTCAAAATTTCATATTATTTATTTACATATTGCTTTATTGTTATAGAGTAGCATATAATAATTACAATGTTATTATATTAAAATATAAAATGTTATTACTATCTATAACAAAGGCAGAGAGATGTCCTGTTGCTCTTAAAGGATAATCACAAAGACTACTTGACAAATGTAAGAAGTGAATGGAATATGATGGACTGCGCATAGATCTTTACTCGTGATAAGATAAAGACTGAAATGTACAAAACGACACCCTAGAAGTTCTTTACCTACATATAGCATATAAAACTACGTGTAAAACTAATGTAAATATAATAATGTACAATTTATACAGTAAAAAGCAACGAATGTAAAAGAGAGCAGGAGAAAAAATACTATAGCAGATACCAGCAAAGAGCGAGAAAAGCGTAATAAAAATCTACAAACGAATATTTAGCCAGTCCTTGAGACGTTTCTTAAAAACAATTAGCGAAAGGTTTTTGATATTCCCGGGAATTTCGTTATATACTTTAGCAATGTTATAGCTAAATGATCCACAGAATTGAGCGGTTCTATGTGTTGGAATAGTCAGTTGGTCTTTACGTCGAATATTTATCGTATGAACTGAACTGCGAAATTTTAATTTGTCGTAAAGGTATGTAGGTTTTTTCTTTGAAATAATTTTATAATAAAAGGCTGAACAGTGTAATGTAATCCCAAGCTCCTGAGGGACAATGATGCGTGATCTCTGCCTCTAAGACAAATAAGCCGGACACAAGCGTTCTGAATAAGTTGCAGTCGCCGAGCGTCTGCTTGAATTATTTTAGGCCCATAAACAACATCGCCGTAGTTCAAATGCGAGAGAAAAAAAATTGATGAGGATAAAGAATTACAAAAAAGTAATTTTGCAAAAACAAATAAAAGTAATCACAATTATATTCAAAATCCATGCTCTCTACATCCTTGTCATCACTCGTTACGTTGTCTGTATTCGCCAGAGGAGTGCTTGCAACCATTAAAATTATGGCCTCTCTCGAAAATTGTTTACTTTTCTTATCATTCTTAGGTCTCTTGCTACTTATGTAGGGGTCTGAACTTAATATGATCGTGGGTTGCAGACGACTCGTGAAGTTGTTCTTGCAAAATTTAATCTGTACTGTCGGAAGTGTTTGCTTCGTGCCTCAGCCGCCTCCTCAGATAAATGGACAATTACATGATTTGTGACAGTGGTACCACGAATCAAAATTTTACAAATGGTTGGCGACATTGGATGCGTATCAATCATATGCCCGGTTGAGACTACTTCCAGGATCACATTAAATCTTTTAATTAAATTTACATTTATTCCAGTAATTTGGGAAGACGTTTCGGGGTCTGAAAAAATCTTTTTGGTGTGTTACAATCATTGGTGTTTCCGAATCCTGCCTTCGGAATATCTACCAAAAGACCCATTCTCTCTTTAAACTCACTTTGGATTCTACTTTTTTCATCTTTAACCATTTTTTATTTTCTGCGCAACAAGCTTGCCACTCTTTAATTGGCAGTTTATATTACAAGTGTAGAAGTAAGTCAAAAAAAGCTAATTCTCGCACGGCTAATTGATAGCCTAAATCTTAAGGAATCCACATTAATATTTTCTGCTCGAATTAAGTTGTTGAATTCCTTTGAAGTTTTACCACAAATATAGTATTTCACTGTAGGTATACATCGTGTTAGTAGCTGCATTGCAAACTTTTCCGTCCACCATAGTGAATACCAAAATATGCCTTATTCTCACCATCCCAGTAGGTGTTAGTAATTCTGTATTGTTTAGATCATTGGCTAGGTCTTCAATGTATTTAATTTTTTCTTTGGCAATGTCGTTGGGTTCATGAATGAAACGGATCCGTAAATTCTTATAAAGGGATTGAGTTTATCATAATATGGCTTTCTTTTCTTTGACAGCAATGACAACCGCTAGTTTTATTGGGACAAGGGAACTTTTACATCACTATAGATACTCTTTTCAAATTTGTGTTTGAACTGTGACTGTTGAAAGCTATCGCATCCCCATTTCGTAATTAGTACTAAATTATGCATCTCCTCTTCCGAACAAATTTGTATAACCTCTGCCTCATACTTATACAGACTCAATGATATGTGGACTAGTAAGGGCTGATTCCTCTTTTGGGTAACATTCCTTTTTACGTTTTTTATTAGTGAGTGCATGGATACAAGTTCTTATTGGCTCCGTGAATAAATTCACATTGCTTTTTTGTAAAGTCTCCTTCCACAAAAATTTCTAATACTTCTTGGGGAGTGTTTTCTTAACGCTTTTTTGGGTTTGTAGTATAGCCTTGCGAAGTTATTTAGCTCTTGTCAGCGTAGCTGTAATATGTTGGATGAATTTTGAAGCGTCAACTTTTACTGCAGCAAGCTGACTCACACGAGATGCATATGTTAATTCATTGGCAGGGACCTGCTCTCGCAAGTCTTTTGTATTCCTTTACTTACTACCGCCACTTAGCTCCTCGAATTCCTTAGTTGGTCTACCAGGTCTTTGTTGCACAACCCACAAAGGTAATTTTATCTGAACTGCGAGCCAGTTTTGGATTTTCGGCAAAAATCGTTCTTGCTTGTAATTAGCCTCACAACAGTTTTTTTTTTAAATCACTTTTGAAATGTTTTAACGCACAACTTAAAGAATTAGTCTCATTATCTGGACAATTGGTAAGAATTTTCAGTTTTTGTACCAGAAAAGCAAGCTTGTCATCAATTTTCTTTACTTGCATTATATCAAATAATGACTGCGTAGTGAATTCTTTTACGTTTCCGAAAGAATCTGTAAATAAAAAATGTAATAATAGATCTAATAGGTCTATAATATTAAAATTGTTGTTAACCTCTTTACAAACTGACTGTAACGAAAATTAAACAATTTAATTTTTTTTTAATGAGACGATTTAAAATACATAAATTTTGTAGTTTTCGTAGCTGTCAATGCTCTTTTGTTTTTTATCTCAACAAAATTGCGGAAGAATGCGGAAAGTTTTACTGTGCCATTTATTCGAGAACACTCTGATGGCACAAAAATTTTCACTTACCGGATATTTATTTAATGATCAATAAAGTATACTGAATTTCGAATTCATCAAGGCGTTGGAGACCCTAAGAGTTGGAACAAGCTGGGGAGAATAATAGTAGAGGCCGACAGCAACAGTGGAGAAGGGCTGGGTTAAGATCTAAATATTTTGCGCCACGTAATTAATTATTACTCTACTTTATCAAATAAATTAATGAAGTACTAGGCCGATAATAATTACGAATTATCGCCCAGTGTTGCACAACTCTAGCGATTCCAAGCAACGAAAAACCAAAATATTATCTTATACCAATGAGCTTACCTTCACAGAATACCAAATAATTAATTAAGATATGAGGGTCTCACTTGTAGGTAGGTAGCAGCAGTAAAACGCAAAATTTTGTTTGAAATCATATACTAATATCAAATAAGTTGTTCTTTTTGTTTTTTTTTTTCAAAAGTTATTTCAAGTACAATAATAGTATATGTAGGTATGGTCCAAACGCGGGCCAACAGCGATACAGCTATAATATGTACTAAGCTTCTAATCTTAATTATTAAAATTACCTGCAGCTTAAGAGAAATCGATATTGTACACAAGAAAATGAATAATAAAAAAAATATAAATATGACAATGGTCAACAGTATGCAGGAATATATAAAAATATAGTACCACGGTCGATATTATGACGCCATAAATCGTGAGTGCAAAATCAAATACAAGTCAGTGAAATACATCAAAAATTATAAATAGAATCAAAACAAGTTATTAAAGGCCACTCGATAAGCCAGTCAGCTCAATAATAAGGTAAAAAGTTTAGTTTAAAATTAGTAAATAGATTTTGATTTTTAGTGAGAAAAATTAATTTAAATTTGAATTTGTAAATATGAAGAACAAATTAATAAATTGGCTAATTGACTATATCGAGGAATTTAGCTTGCAAAAGATATAATAGTTGAAATTTTAATTATTTGCTACGGTTACTTATCTGGACGTCCTCCAATAGCTGTGGCCGTTAGCTGTTCAGACCTTCAGGCGAAGAAATGTCACCTGGACTCAGGCGTATACAGGTGGGAGCAGCACCAGCTCCGATGCTGAAAGTGAGTCTCTTGCCTGGTCAGGCAAGTTGGCAATCCCAATAACTGATCCAAAGAAAAATCCAAATTCCAGGACTTGATCGTCGTCGTGACGGAAATCCCTTGGAATAATATCCAAACCAAAAAAAAAACCCTAAAGAGAAAACATCCCTTAGCAAACATTAAACCATATCCAAATATAGCCCAAAATGTATACAAAAATTAAATAAAATATGCAAATAAAATAATATTACCTCCTTCTGAGGGTTTTCTAACCAAAATGGAGTCTGGGTCTAGCAGTTGCCTAATGCTAAAAACGGAATCAACGAGTGGTTGTCGATGGTCTGGACAAGTGCAGTGGGCTTCTTACGAAGTCTTGACTCTAAATTTAAAGAAATAAAATGTCAACCCAGACCGAAGATGTTCAACAAAATGGCGTATGGTCATGGAAATGGCCACTAAGAACCATACACGGGCATTATCATATTATTAAATAATCAAATATACAAAAACTCACCGGAATCTGCTATTCCAGGTGCCAATATGGCAAGTCAGCAGGAGGATATCCTCTAAAGATGGTGGAACGAGGATTTTAGAGTGTGGCGGCCATTTTCACAATTCTCCCTCGTGGGTGCGAACTTCCTCTGTCCAAAAAAAAACCCCAAAGTGCCCAAATAACAACTTTAGAACTTTCAAATCCAAACAGGAACTATTTCGCAAAAGATGCTCATCAATAAATCTCGTAAATACGATCAAGCCAGGCTCTACTTGAAAATTATGATGAAGGCATCAGAAAATGGACCGCGCACCACACTGCTGACTTGAGACTCACCAAGCAGGCACAAATTTTTGGAGCAACAGGTCCAAAATGTCTCGCCATGTTGCCACGATTCCACTCATAAAATCCTAGTTAAGACTTCAATTCTTTATCAATAAGCAACCAGTCATACTTAACACCAAAGGCACAGCAAATATCCGTCAATTAAATATCCAAAGGTCAAATCCGAGAAATAGAAACAATATATAAAATTCATTGTTTCAGAGCCACAGTCAGGTAAAATGTCACATCCGATATAAAAATTCTGCAGTCACGGGATCGGAAACTTATTCATGATCCGGCAACTACGGTCACAGATTGCTGTTGTAACCACAGGAACCGGTCGATAAAACTAGAAATGACTAGAAATACGTCAGCATCACGGAGGGCAATATTACCGGAAAACTTATCATAAAAAATCACTCACAAAACTATACTTGGGCATTCCAAAAGAACCCCAAATTACACCATTGTAAGCCCTCGAAAATAATAACAAAATCTAGACCTGCCATAATGCATCCGACTCATCTGAATAATTCTTTCCCAAAATTGACAATGTAGCGCCCTCTTTTGTAGGAACCTACGATACGACCAAATGCGCCTGATAGAATACTGCGATGTGTGCAGGAGACCGAGGAAACTGCCCCGACCGTCCACTTCCACCGCGGTACCTTTCCAAAATTAACGACAGAAAAATCGATAATCGAACCGTAAGCCAGGCTATTGATAAACGAGACCTGGAGATGTCGTGACACATCGATCAGTTGCGCGGACCTATACAGTGTAATTCTAATATACTTGTTTTATTTCAGTTCGCACTAACTGAATCCAAAATTCTGTTCTCTAAAAATCGAAACGGCAGAATCGCGCAAGAATAATCATTAACATATTAAATCCATAGTGCATTAAAAGAAGTTTTCGTAGTTTTAAAAGACAAACGTGATAGGAAAGCAAAATTGTAAATTCAAAAATGATTAATATTTAGTAGTATTATTATCTAAAAATTTGTTTATTATATAATTATTTAAATAGTTTAATATTATTATTAGCATGCTATAAGTCCGAAATTATCACGTTACAATTCCCCCCCCTTGCCACAAAACGATTGGCCCGCTAGGGACAATCGTAGTCAGGAGAGCGTTTCAGGTCTTTAGCGTGCCAAGTGCCTGTCAGAACCTTCCCGTCTCTGTCCTGTAACTCGTATGTCCAAGGCGATATCTGACGGCGAATGATATACGGTCCGACAAATTTCGGTGCTAACTTATGTGTAAAGTACTTGGCAGCATCAGACAAAACAAAATTCTTCTTCCACACTCTCTGACCTGGAGAAAAGACTTCACTACGCTTTCTAAGATTATACTTCGCAATATTCTTTTGACCAGCCGCTTCCAATCTGCTCCTAACTTCCGCAAACAACTTCCGAAATCCCTCATTTCTACTCTCTCCTGCGCTTTGGTTTCCATCTTCTGTTTCTACAAGATCTTTATTACTATAGTCCTTGCCTGAAAGGCACATGTTTCTTCCAAAATTTAAGAAAAACGGTGACACTTTAGTGGTCTCTTGGACCGCAGTGCGAATAGCACAGGCCAACTTCTGCAATTGTTCGTCCCACTTACGGTGATTGTCACTCACATACATTGACAACATGGTCTTTAAAGTTCTATTTTGACGTTCGGTGGGATTAGCCCTAGGGTGGTAATTTGCATTGAACTGAATTCTGCAATGATAGCTATCTGCAAATTTCTTAAACTCACTACTACGGAATTGTGGACCATTATCGCATAAAATCACCCGACTTACGCCGAATAAAAGGAACACTTGTTCTTCTATACGGTTGATAATCACTTTAGAAGAAGTAGAGCGTAGTGGAAATATTAAAGAGAATTTACTCAAATAATCGGTAACTACCAAGATAGCTGTATTTCCTTTATACGAACGTGGCAAAGGTCCAACCAAATCCATTGAAATCATTTCCCATGGACGAGTGGGCTTACTATGAGATACCATCTGGTCGTTTGCACCCTTTGGATCACACTTATGGGCTGCGCAAATCTGACAATTCCTCACATATCTGGCAACATCCTGCCGCATCTTCGGCCAATAAAACTTTTCTGCCAATCTATTAAAGGTCTTAAATACCCCCATGTGACCCGCAGTTGGTAAATCATGAGCTGAACTTATGGCTTCCAACCGTTCCTCTTTAGGCAATACCAACTTCCAATGGTCTTCCGATGACAAGAGCCCAAAATAGTCGTTCTTGATGTATTTGAACAACTTACTTCTAGAGCATCGCCAATTCAAGAATTTCAGTGGGGTAGCAATCACTCTTTCTACCATTTTGTTGTACCAATTATCTTTTACTGGTGCAGGTCTAGCCTGTTCACCATCATCGATAAGATTTAAAACTGGCACCGCCCTTGACAACATATCAGGAACCACCAAATCCTTCCCAGGCCGATGAATAACCATGAAGTCAAACTGCTGTAATTTCACAGACCATCTGGCCAATCTACCACTAGGATCTTTCAAATTATGCAACCATTTTAAACTATAATGATCCGTGATGACACTGAAAGGGATTCCTTCGATATAAGGTCGGAGTTTTTCAACCGCCCATACTAAAGCCAAACATTCCCGTTCAGTGGTGGTATAGTTTTTCTCTTGTCGAGATAGTGAACGACTGAGGTACGAGATAACCCGCTCACCCTTTGGATCTGGTTGCGTTAGAACTGCTCCAATACCAAAGCCAGAAGCATCTGTTTGGATAATAAATTCCCTGCTGTAATCTGGACAGCTTAAAATCGGTGCACTGATTAACTTGTTCTTGATCGTCCTAAAAGCATTCTCACACTTTTCCGTCCATTCAAACTTATGGTTCTTCTTAGTAAGCTGAGTAAGTGGACTTATGATAGTGGAAAAGTCTTGTACAAATCTGCGATACCAAGAGAAGCTTCCTACTATTCTACGCACTTCCGAAACATTAGTTGGTCTAGGCAATTCTAACATGGACTTAACCTTATCAGGATCTACACGTAGTCCGCGTCTATCAACCACATAACCAAGATATTTCATCTCGGGTCTGCAAAAGTTACATTTCTCCCAACTCACAGTGATATTGGCCTCTCTAAGACGTCGAAATACTTCATCAAGGATCCGTAGATGTTCGTCAAAATCTTGCGTTAGGACCACTACGTCGTCTAAATAAACGAAAACATTTGGTTCCAGGTCAGGACCCAAAATAGTATCAATCAACCTCTGCCAAGTTGCAGGGGCATTGTGAAGTCCAAAAGGCATTCTGCGGAACTGAAACAGACCTCTCCTGCAAATAAATGCCGTCAGTGGTCGAGAATTCTCCTCAATAGGTACTTGCCAATATGCACTTTTGATGTCTAAAGTGGATAAATATTTAGCGTCTTTTAGCTTGTCCAGCGTTTCTGAAACTAGAGGAAGTGGGTAACTATCCCGAGCAGTCACACCATTAAGTCTGCGATAATCTACACAGAACCTGTACACCCCTGTATTTTTCTTCTGAACCATAACAACAGGTGATGCCCAAGCACTTGAACTTGGTTCTATAATACCTTGATTTAACATGGAGTCAATTTCTTCATCCATAATTTTCTGAATGACTGGAGACACGCGATATGGACGCTGACGAATTGGTGGAGAGTCCGTTCTTATTTTATGTTCTACCATAGTTGCACAGCCTAACTGCGATCCCATCAGCTGTTTACTTCTCTCTACTAGTGCAGCAAGCTTTAAGTCTTCAAGTGATGTTAACACAGTAAGTTGATCATGGATACTGTCGAGTTTCACTGGAGTATCAGAAAAGTACCAATCATTGTGTCTCAGATCTGGGACTATTCCCATGGCAATCCAAAAATCCATACCCAGAATGAGCACATGTGGCAACTCCGGCACAACTAAAACTTCCAAAATTCTGACCCTATCACGAACTCTTATCGGCAGTTCTACTGATCCAATAGTCATTGCTTGCTGACCGTTAGCAACCGTACAGCCAATCCTTCTTAATGCATTTAAATGCATGCCCATACCTTCGACAATGTCCCAACCAGGACCTCCTAAAAAGGTGCGCGAAGCTCCCGAGTCCAAAAGTCCAAGAAGCCTATGTCCGAGGATGTCAACTTCCAAATAAGGGCGTTCATCGTTCTGCGCATGCTCCAAGATAAAATTCAAAACTGGAGTGATCGTCGGATTTATTGTCTTCCCCTTAGGCCGACTACCTAAGAGTGACGCTTCCCGTTTCCCTGGTTGCATGATGGACAGTTTCTCTTTGTAAATCCCTCTCTTCGACATCCATAGCATCTTAATCTTCTAGCTTCAGTACAACCAGCCGCACGATGACCTGGCTTATTGCAGTTGTAACAAATAATTTCTCTAGCCCTTGGCTTGGCAACATCACGGGTACAAACTTCAACAGCATCAACCCTATGATCAGAAGATCTGCTAACTTCATCCACTTCAATATAAGCCAAATCAGGTTCCAACGACTGTGCTTTGCGAGGGGGTGGTGCATACTCTGACTGCATCCGTGTCTCTATGCGTCTGCACAAGGCTTTAAGCTCTGAGATACTAGATATCTCCATAGCACCCAGTTGGTTCCTATATGTTGGAGAAATATTCCTAAGAAGGATTGTCAGTTTTGCATCCTCAGATATTGGACATTCAAGTCTTTGAAAATATTTTGACATGACTGCCATGTATGTCCCAATGGTCTCATCCGGTCCTTGAGTCCTTCTTTTAATTTCCTCCAATAACTTTTCACTATAAAATGCTGGCTGATACTCCTTTTTGAATTTCTGAACCAACTCCTCCCAAGTGTGCACTTCTGAACGACAGTCTTGATAGAATTCATATGCTCTTCCCTCGAAAAGATCTATACCTGAATTTAGAAGTATCGGTAGGCTTACATTCCTCGCTGTTCTCAACTGGTCAACACGCTCGAAGAAAGCAGTTACTGACATCCCTCTCTTGTCTCCCGTAAATTTTAGATTCCACTTGTGTGGTAGTATGGGTTTTATACCCTGTCCAAAGGTATTTGGATTAGTGGGTGATGTGTTATTTACTGGTGTAGAACAAGAAGCTGGAGCTTGCGCTAAGGAAGTGTTCACCGTTCCCTCAAGGACACACAAATTGGGTGGTGGTTGAGATTTGAGAGTCGCCGCCGAATCGGAAGTCTTTTTATTCAGTCCATCGATGAGTGTAAGCGTCTGTGCCATTAATTCACCTCTTAATTTTATACGATCATTAGTGTCACATGCCATGTTGTCAATGCGACCTAATACATGATTAAGTTTGGATTGCAGCTTCATAAAGGTACCACTTTTAGATGATTCCGAGAAGTTTTCAATCAGCAGTACAAGTTCATCAAGTTTCTTAGTCACTGTTGTGACATCTTCCTGAAAACTAAATGGATAGGCAGGGTAGTGTAAACTATCACCAGCCTTTTCCATTTGCTTAGCCAACGCAAGGCGACTTCGCATCTCTTCCACATTGCCTACAGCAATCCCCCTCCATGTTAACTCATAAGCCAGTTCGTCTTTGTCCAAACGGTTGATCTCAACTTTCCGCGACATCTTCAAAATATTCACTTAAAACTAGTTAAATCCCGTTCTTGTATAGCTCTCTAACCTACGTTTATATCCCTCGCTTATACAAGTGATAACCCTACCTATATCTATAATATTCCTAATAAAACCCAAAAAAAAAAATCTTTAAAAAAAAATTAAACACTATTGTAAAACAACTTATGTTCTCTTAAACCACTAACATGTATTAGTGCTTCACTTCAGCACAATACTTCACTACCAATGTGCTAAGTCACTAATCACTAGTACAATACTTAGATGCAAATTCGCAAAGTCACGAATCACTAGCACAACACTTCACTTCAAATGCAATAAGTCATTAATCACTAAATATCCCCAACCAAAATAAATGTAAATAAAATAATTTAAAAAAAATTAAGTCAGTTATTTGCAGTAAGTACGCCTTACTTCAACCTCAAAAGTCAACTTCAATGCTATATTCTGCTACTACCAACCACAAATCCAACTATCACCAAAAGTGAGACCTCTCAGTTCCGCAAAAAAAATATTCCCATTCAATCCCCCAAAAATAGTTTGGTGAAACTCTGTCACTATTTGACAATTGTACTTTTATTCTAAAAAAAATTCTAATGAAAGCAAAAAACTATCTGAAAAAAAATTATAAGTCTAACCAGTTCCCAAAAAAAAACAAAGTCAATTTGGGACACCCTGTATAATTACCAAGACAAAAAAAAATTCAGAGTACTTTTGCTACAGAAAAGAACTACAGTCATCGACTCAATAGTACTCAATACTAGTTAATAAAGCAATCTCAGACTCTAGATATAGAATAGAATCAGATGGGATGTAACGAAACACCATCTACTTCCAAACACTAAGCTTAAAATTGTTTTAATTAAAAAACAATCAAAGACAAAAGGCATGAAAGAGAATTAATCCCAAAAAAAAAATACCGGAAGTTGTAACTCTAATAACCAATCAAGTGAAATATTTTCAAAGACCTGTATCGGAGACAAAGAATTAAAAAAAAATCAATACTTAAATATGTCTAATAGTTATTATGTTCTGTAATTGTATGTTGAATTTATTATAGTTAATAAGATTAATTCTTTATATAAATATTCTAAAAATACTGCAAGTACAATTGTCAAAAGAAAGCAAAATCAAAAAAAAAACTGCAGCTTTAGAAAACTTATAAGACAGTTAGCTCAAAACACCCTTAAGTAGACACACTAGAAGAGTCAAATCTGTAAATCACCTTTTCACAAAATTTACTCTTGATTAACTTCAATCAATTTAAAAAAATTAACCAGGGATAATCAGATATTTTAAGTATATAGCAAGATTTAGAAGTATTTATTTACTTAAGTGTAAAATTGTAATTTCTCTCAATTAAAAGTAATTAATAAAATATTATTGTTCTATTTGTTTAAAACTAATTTATTTATTTATAAGTTTTTATTATTAATTAACAAAGGTGGTCAACACAGATTCTGAGTTACCTTGCCTTATGAAAAAAAATATAGAGAAATATTTTTGCTATTATGCAATACAATGCAAAATGCGAACTGGGTGCTTTATTTATTTTGATAATAAAATCTAAATGCTAAACTGTCACTACCAGTTAAGCAGCAAAACTATGAAAAGCTTTCACCAAAAGTACTCAAAAGAAAAAAGGAAATCTATATGCTATACCCATTATGTAATAATGACTTTTATTAACTATATATAACAGTGTTATATACCCCAAAACCTCAAATAAAAGTCACTCAATAATTAGCCAAAAACTGTGATTTTCTCTCAATTAAACGTGGGCACCAAAACTGTTTACTTTTATTACAAAAACTATGTACTTTATTTAAAAAAATTACAATAACTGTGAAGTTTTATTTTAAAAAATGTTGGGCATCAAAAATATGGCACAATGCCCTTTTGTTTAAAAAATTACGTTGGGCGCCAAATCTATGGCACAATGCCCTTTTGTTTAAAAAAAACCACGTTGGGCGCCAAAATCTATGGCACAATGCCCTTTTGTTTAAGAAAAAACCACGTTGGGCGCCAAATCTATGGCACAAAAATTTTCACTTACCGGATATTTATTTAATGATCAATAAAGTATACTGAATTTCGAATTCATCAAGGCGTTGGAGACCCTAAGAGTTGGAACAAGCTGGGGAGAATAATAGTAGAGGCCGACAGCAACAGTGGAGAAGGGCTGGGTTAAGATCTAAATATTTTGCGCCACGTAATTAATTATTACTCTACTTTATCAAATAAATTAATGAAGTACTAGGCCGATAATAATTACGAATTATCGCCCAGTGTTGCACAACTCTAGCGATTCCAAGCAACGAAAAACCAAAATATT
The DNA here is from genome assembly GCA_030620095.1 of Kuschelorhynchus macadamiae. Lineage (NCBI taxonomy): Eukaryota > Metazoa > Arthropoda > Insecta > Coleoptera > Curculionidae > Kuschelorhynchus > Kuschelorhynchus macadamiae. Next base: position 966,634 of record JAUTXW010001917.1, on the reverse strand, counting down.
ATCTTATACCAATGAGCTTACCTTCACAGAATACCAAATAATTAATTAAGATATGAGGGTCTCACTTGTAGGTAGGTAGCAGCAGTAAAACGCAAAATTTTGTTTGAAATCATATACTAATATCAAATAAGTTGTTCTTTTTGTTTTTTTTTTCAAAAGTTATTTCAAGTACAATAATAGTATATGTAGGTATGGTCCAAACGCGGGCCAACAGCGATACAGCTATAATATGTACTAAACTTCTAATCTTAATTATTAAAATTACCTGCAGCTTAAGAGAAATCGATATTGTACACAAGAAAATGAATAATAAAAAAAATATAAATATGACAATGGTCAACAGTATGCAGGAATATATAAAAATATAGTACCACGGTCGATATTATGACGCCATAAATCGTGAGTGCAAAATCAAATACAAGTCAGTGAAATACATCAAAAATTATAAATAGAATCAAAACAAGTTATTAAAGGCCACTCGATAAGCCAGTCAGCTCAATAATAAGGTAAAAAGTTTAGTTTAAAATTAGTAAATAGATTTTGATTTTTAGTGAGAAAAATTAATTTAAATTTGAATTTGTAAATATGAAGAACAAATTAATAAATTGGCTAATTGACTATATCGAGGAATTTAGCCTGCAAAAGATATAATAGTTGAAATTTTAATTATTTGCTACGGTTACTTATCTGGACGTCCTCCAATAGCTGTGGCCGTTAGCTGTTCAGACCTTCAGGCGAAGAAATGTCACCTGGACTCAGGCGTATACAGGTGGGAGCAGCACCAGCTCCGATGCTGAAGGTGAGTCTCTTGCCTGGTCAGGCAAGTTGGCAATCCCAATAACTGATCCAAAGAAAAATCCAAATTCCAGGACTTGATCGTCGTCGTGACGGAAATCCCTTGGAATAATATCCAAACCAAAAAAAAAACCCTAAAGAGAAAACATCCCTTAGCAAACATTAAACCATATCCAAATATAGCCCAAAATGTAAACAAAAATTAAATAAAATATGCAAATAAAATAATATTACCTCCTTCTGAGGGTTTTCTAACCAAAATGGAGTCTGGGTCTAGCAGTTGCCTAATGCTAAAAACGGAATCAACGAGTGGTTGTCGATGGTCTGGACAAGTGCAGTGGGCTTCTTACGAAGTCTTGACTCTAAATTTAAAGAAATAAAATGTCAACCCAGACCGAAGATGTTCAACAAAATGGCGTATGGTCATGGAAATGGCCACTAAGAACCATACACGGGCATTATCATATTATTAAATAATCAAATATACAAAAACTCACCGGAATCTGCTATTCCAGGTGCCAATATGGCAAGTCAGCAGGAGGATATCCTCTAAAGATGGTGGAACGAGGATTTTAGAGTGTGGCGGCCATTTTCACAATTCTCCCTCGTGGGTGCGAACTTCCTCTGTCCAAAAAAAAACCCCAAAGTGCCCGAATAACAACTTTAGAACTTTCAAATCCAAACAGGAACTATTTCGCAAAAGATGCTCATCAATAAATCTCGTAAATACGATCAAGCCAGGCTCTACTTGAAAATTATGATGAAGGCATCAGAAAATGGACCGCGCACCACACTGCTGACTTGAGACTCACCAAGCAGGCACAAATTTTTGGAGCAACAGGTCCAAAATGTCTCGCCATGTTGCCACGATTCCACTCATAAAATCCTAGTTAAGACTTCAATTCTTTATCAATAAGCAACCAGTCATACTTAACACCAAAGGCACAGCAAATATCCGTCAATTAAATATCCAAAGGTCAAATCCGAGAAATAGAAACAATATATAAAATTCATTGTTTCAGAGCCACAGTCAGGTAAAATGTCACATCCGATATAAAAATTCTGCAGTCACGGGATCGGAAACTTATTCATGATCCGGCAACTACGGTCACAGATTGCTGTTGTAACCACAGGAACCGGTCGATAAAACTAGAAATGACTAGAAATACGTCGGCATCACGGAGGGCAATATTACCGGAAAACTTATCATAAAAAATCACTCACAAAACTATACTTGGGCATTCCAAAAGAACCCCAAATTACACCATTGTAAGCCCTCGAAAATAATAACAAAATCTAGACCTGCCATAATGCATCCGACTCATCTGAATAATTCTTTCCCAAAATTGACAATGTAGCGCCCTCTTTTGTAGGAACCTACGATACGACCAAATGCGCCTGATAGAATACTGCGATGTGTGCAGGAGACCGAGGAAACTGCCCCGACCGTCCACTTCCACCGCGGTACCTTTCCAAAATTAACGACAGAAAAATCGATAATCGAACCGTAAGCCAGGCTATTGATAAACGAGACCTGGAGATGTCGTGACACATCGATCAGTTGCGCGGACCTATACAGTGTAATTCTAATATACTTGTTTTATTTCAGTTCGCACTAACTGAATCCAAAATTCTGTTCTCTAAAAATCGAAACGGCAGAATCGCACAAGAATAATCATTAACATATTAAATCCATAGTGCATTAAAAGAAGTTTTCGTAGTTTTAAAAGACAAACGTGATAGGAAAGCAAAATTGTAAATTCAAAAATGATTAATATTTAGTAGTATTATTATCTAAAAATTTGTTTATTATATAATTATTTAAATAGTTTAATATTATTATTAGCATGCTATAAGTCCGAAATTATCACGTTACAATGCATCTGTATCAAATTGAATCCGACAAGGTCCAACCTATAAACAATATAGCAATTATTTTAAAATTTTAATTTAAAAACGTAGTAACTACAAAATGTTATTAATGTACTAACTATATCACCTACAAATGAAGTAAAAATTGTTTAAAAATAAAACACTTACCTGTTTTATCCATATTAACAGCCTTTTATTTCACATAATTAATTAAAATCGTAATTGCAAGACTTGCGCCTTAGATGACTACTGCAATTGACGGATTCGCGCGAGCTGTTGACTTTCATGGCTGATATCTTATGCAGTGTTTATTAAGGTTCACCAAAAAATGTTTGTAGAATATTCCCACAATTTAGTTTTTCATTTATAACCGACATACAAATACTCATATGTGCGACGTAAATAGAAAGACATATTTTTCGACATCTAGAGACCCCTAAACTTGAAAAGTTGTAAAAATTTTAGAGGTGATTACAATACGTTTCTCTTACTCTTAAAAAATTGGTAAATTGGCTTTTACCCGAAACTTCCCTCTAAATAAGTTTCACCACACAGATAACACCGTTTAAATATTCATATAGTTATTTGGCAATATTGGGTTTCTGTTATATTTTAAAGGGGATCTATAATCTAAACTTTTAGAGATATTAACAAATATTGTATACAAAAGTTTTATTGTTTTCTCTGAGCAGTTAGAATTTTCTAAAAAAAAATAAACAAATAACAATTGGAAAGTAAAAAAAAACGATCGTTGACTTTGCTATTTTAAATGGTACACCATGTATAATCTTATTTTAATAAATGGGCATCTTCTTGCTCATTTTAAAAATGCCAGGATAATATTACGTAAGGTGTTCTATTTAAAATAACAAAGTCGATCCTCAATTTTTTACTCTCCAGTGGTCATTTGCTTTTTTTTTGACCAATCCTGACGTTTCAAAGAAAACCATAAAACTTTGGTAAAAATGTTTTTTGATATACCTTATTTAAAAGTTGAGCCTGTATACCCTGTTTAAAATGCAACCAGACACATTGTACATATTATAAAAATTGTAATAAAATTTTACTTGCCTTGGTTATTTTATTTTGTCTTAGTTTTATTAGGAAGTTCTTAGTTTTTTTAAACATTACATTTAAAACAAAATTAATATTATACATAGTACGCACCTTGAAAACATGTCGATTTTACGAATGTTTTGAGATAACAGCGATTTTGATAGCTGTGGAATTCTGCTAGTTTTGTATATAAAAACGAGACATTTTTTGTTTTCTTTTTTTTATTTACTTAGATGTTTGTTTTAAATGTATTTTTTTTATATCATTATTTGTTTTAAATGTTAAGCTTTTAAGTAATGTTTTGTAACCATTTTAAATTTTACATATTAACTAGATATGTTTGTATTGTCGAAAACAAATATCCATCTTGAGAAAAGCTCAATATAATGAGCGAAACGTCGATGTAAATTATAGTTTTATTTTTCAATCAGTTAGCCTATGCATATATATATATATATATATATATATATATATATATATATATATATGTTCCTATCAATATACCACGAAGTTATAATTAGGAACGAAAGCCAAGGTTTCAAATATATTCGTGCCGTAATAAATATCACACAGAATATCAAATATGTTAAGATCTATACTTGACTTGGACTAAAAATTACACAAAATAATTTGAAAAAGAAGTTGTGTAAGTATTGTGCAGTGGCAGAACAAAAGATCCAAGATAGATACACAAAAGTATAAACTTCGGAGATGAAAACAGCAAACAAAGAGCTAACCTGGCAGTCAAATAAGGGAGAGGGAAAATATGAGCAAACACCTCAGTTGTATAGACTGTAAAAATATTAACGTGCCACCAGCAATAAAGAATTTAATTGATTGTCAATTTAGGGAGAAAGAAAAGAAAATGCCCTATAAATTGAGTTGGGTGACAACTTCTCGAAAAAATTGCCGGTAACAATTCAAGCGCTAGTTGGATTAGTAATAAAAAATCATAGCCTAAAATAATATGTGCTAAAAAATAAAATTATTGTTATGATTAAAGTTTTGCCATAATACAAATCTAAATGTAGCAATATAAGCTTTGAAACGTTCATCATCTTGCCTGGATAATATCCTATTAGACGTTATTATCCACCACAAAAGTGATGTAGCATTAATGCAAATGAATCTGAATACAAGCCATTAACATAGTGAACCGCGTAATTTATAACGTAATTGTGTTAGCTGACAGCTCTTGTCATGCTTGTAGTGTCCTCGGAACTCCATGTCTTATTGAACCAAATTAACTTTAATCTGATTATAAACTAAGTTTAACTGACTTACTCTTTAAGTTAGCGAGGATCGTCAGCATTTGCTAAAAATTAAAAAAATGGGTAGCTCATATAAACAGGAAAGTTTAATAATATAGTTTTCTGGTAACCATTTTTGGTAGTACTGGGTTCGATTTTAAGGTTAATTCGAGATAAAATCAAAATATATCGTCAGTAACTAGTAGCGTATCGACTTTAGGTTTTTGTATGTAATTATATTTTGTTTTTTTTTTAGATTCTTCTAATTATTCCCTTTTCGAAAATGTATCATGGATGGATGGATACTATCGGTAGTTTTTGAGATATTCGACTTTAAAATTCTCCCTTGTCCTAGTTGATTTACGTGAAATTGTGTCTAAGGTGTCTTGCTGGTACTGACATTGTCAGATTCTCACTATCATTTAACTTGTCTGTGTTAGTTTTGCCGAACAAAGTGGGCTATTCCATTGAAGACAAATTAAATACATATAATGCGCCTATATTATGTCAATAATATAAACCCTACCCACACTCAAAATGAGTATCATAGGCAATTTTCCGGTATAACCATCCCAGCACGAAGCACAATGAAATATATAGTAAAAGAAATTTGAAGATACCGAAAGTTTAAGTAGTATTGCTATTCTTTACAGATAAACTATTGTTGTTAGTTTTCTATACTTAAGATTATATCTGGTTCATTTTGATTCCAGAAAACCCTGTACGATTAAATACTGATGCAGCGATTTATTTTCAAAAATCATTTGGCAAAATTCAACATACTCTTCGTTGTTGTAATTATCACCCATATAAATTTCTACCCGTTCGTGGTCTAACTGAAGAACATAAACAACAAAGATTAATTTTTTTGTCAAGAAATGTTGAGACAATGTTTGTTAAATGCGATATTGTTACACAATATACTTTTTACCGATCAAGCTACATTTACTACTAATCGTATGTTTAATCCTGCAATAAACATTTTTAGGCTCACAAAATTTTAGTAGTCAAAATTCAAGGAGGACAAAATTTAAATGTTTGATGTGGCATTCTAAAAAATAAGGTTATCGGACTAATCTTTTTCCGTCAAAGTATTACTGCTGACAGATATCTCCAATATATAGAAAAGCAATTAGATAACATTCCTTTAAATCAGAGATTTACATTCATTTGGCAACAGGATGGCGCTCCGGCGCACAATGTTTTAAATGAATATATAAGATAGTCAGCAAACACTCCAGACCTAACGCCGTTTGACGTATTTCTATGGAGTTATTTAAAAAACAAAATTTACTACGATAGACCCGAAAATATAGCTGTATTCGAACAGAGAATTAGGGAAGAAATTGCAAGATTAAACGAAAATAACTCTGATTTTATTTTCAACTGCATTAATCACAGAGGTGCTTTGCCAACCAAGGAGGACATGTGAATAATTCGAATTTATGCCTTTTAATTTTATTTCTCTTTTTTTCTTTCATTTTATACATTTTCATTTAGTATTTATTATTCATAATAAAATATTTCGTTACTTTAAAATCATAATAATCACATTATTATCAAGACACCTTAGATACGATTTCACCTAAAATTACCGATCCAAGTATAGACATATCGCACATTTCTGGAAAGAGAATAATAAGGAGGAGAATCTAGAGTACTAAATTCTGACTCACCCTGTATATTCAATTTTTTTTAAGAAGTTCCCTGAAATCCATACAAATTTTATATTTATTATATGTATATCCACAAAAATAAACCCTGAAAATAGGTGGCGAAATAAATTATAACCCTATACATTAAATTCATCACATGAAAATATTAAGTTGTCAATGGCAGTTCTCAAGAATGAATGCTAATTTAAAATAAAGATCAAAATACAAGAGTTCTAACCACACTACACCACAACTTGTTACGTTCTGGACGCGCGTTTCGGTAACCAAGTTAGCATCATCAGCAGATGATATAAACAGTTTATATCATCTGCTGATGATGCTAACTTGGTTACGAAACGCGCGTCCAGAACGTAACAAGTTGTGGTGTAGTGTGGTTAGAACTCTTGTATTTTGATCTATCTTCCACCACAGGTTCCAGTGTTAGGACTTAAAATAAAGATTAAAAAGTTTTAGAGAAAGTTCAAGAAAAACCTTCCCTAATAACAACTTGGTGCCGTAACGTCTTTGCTTTTTTCAGAATGGTATTAACTTTAGTCAGATAATTTTCTATTCAAACTCGGGGACGTACAGAATTACATATTTGTAGATTTAAAAAGGTTTTAGAGATATTTAGCTTCTGCTTCCATTTAGAGGAAAGGAATAGAAATAACTGTTTGTGGTTTTTCAAAATATTCATCTATCTTCTAGACAGAATGATATTGCTAACCTATTATAATTCGCTGGTATTTTATAAGTATTAAACGTTGTTTTGCTTAGTCGAACTGTTAGACGTGGAACATTAGACAAGGCTAGAACATGTAGTTTAGGTTTTAGTTATGTTCTAAATATACACACTTTTTAATCTCTGTGGTTTGCAGTTTCATTTAAATAAGAAGCTTACAGATTTTTCTCGTTCTATAAACCAGCAGCGTAAATAGAATGTAAACATGACACTCTAACTTGGTTGCCTAAATAATCTAAGCTCCCTCAATGTCGTCCAAGATCTAAAACTTATATTCATATTTCACTGTACCTTGTGGACAAGCTAATAGTACCCCCCAGTAATTATCGTAACTTCAAAATAACAGGCAACAAAAAACCTGAAGGCGGCGGAGTAGTTATCGTTGTGGGAAATAAATATGGTGCGGTTTTAATACCGAATCAAAAGAGCTATGCTGAAAATTTATGGGTGACGATTAAACTCGATAACAATAAATTATTACTAATTTATTCTGTATATCTGATACTTAACCCCGGTGATATGGCAGCCTATGCATAGTATAGATTAGAAGTATGCATTGCATAGTACTAATCTAAATTTGCTAATTTGACATTGGATGAAAATATATTTTAATGATAATTTGCGGTGATTTCAATATCTCAACTAGGCAACAATAAGTACTTAGATCCTTATCATGTAGAACAAAAATACTCTTTACTCCTCCTTAACCTATTGTATTTTAACTGCATTCAATTTAATACTGTTCTTAGATTTAATATTTTCTAATAGAGAAAAAGTTCTTGAAGTCAGTCATTGCTCGGATGCTCTTGTCCCGGAAGATGTTCACCATCCCTGTGTTGAATTTTTATATGTGTCTCTATCTTAAGCTTTTCCTTTTAACTCTAACACATATTTTAACCTTAAAAAGGGCAACTACTATTTAATAAACCAGGAGATTTCAAGGATTGACTGGCGTACCGAATCTCAATGGATTCCAATTACATTCTATACAATTCAGAGTTGGGATGCATTCAAAGAGCCTCGTTTTCTCTATTTTACATATTGTCTATCCAAATTATAATCCCTTTTTGCAATGCTATCTATTATTGGTTGGCTAGTCTAGAGTCTATTTAATCGATCTCCGGTAGGCGTGGAAACAGCATTGTCATTCTTAGCGTTTCGGTAGCAGAAACACGCCTTTTTTAGTAATTAAAAAATCAGTTGCAGCAAACTAAAAGCTTTAATTTCCATGACTATTATATTTGGTCCATTTCTTAAACTTTCAGTGAATCTGGATCTGGAATTATTTAATTAATTATTTACATTTTAATTAAAATGTTTTATTTAGTACCATCCTGCAATAGTATATTAAAGTAAAATTTTACTGTTACTAATTTTCCTTCATAAACTCAGTGTGCCAAAACGGGTAAATTCGAATACAACAAAAAAAGAAAAGTATCTCTAAAAAGAAACGACAAGAATTTTTTTCCTTACTTTGAAGAAGTATGTCTGCTTCAAGCTTGTTTGCTAAAAAAACTGTTTTTGGTCCCCAGTTTAATTTTAAAGTAGGTCATAAGGGTAGAAGATTAGAGTATTTTTTTAAAGTTAAAATTTTAAAAATAGCCTTCTAAATATCATATTTTCAAGGATGAAATTTTTTTCGCAATTTAAAGGAAACCAGCATTTATTCGCCGTTTTATTATACTTTGGTATAGCACGATTTGTTCCCTAAAATATGACAGACCACTACGTGACAGTAATTTATTATCAAATACGGAGTGTTAAAAAGTATAAAGAAATGATTTTTTTGGGGTATTTTTTTTGTTTTACAGTTTAATTAATCGGATAGGCGAAAACAACTACCCGATTTTTTTTAAATTTTAATCTTATATTAAAAGAATACAGTGGAATGAACCGCCTACGTGATACATCCTTAGAGGAAGAACCAGAAAAGACCCTGTACGAAAATCTTACCAGTATAAGTCAATAGGCCGGCAGACAAACCCACAAACCAACGGGTATATAAAAACAAATTTCTAAAAATCTAAAAACTATAAGGCGCGGAAATTTGAAAAAAAAACAGGCACATCACCTCATCACTTAAGGGAATTAAAACTATACTAACTAATTAATCTGTTTATTCAAAATACAAAGTAAGTTTTTCTTCGATTTAACCAGCAGCTTCTACTTGATATAGTTCTATATTTGTTTAAAAGTCCGATCAGAATTAAATTAATTAAATAAATACCGGGGTTTTTATTGTTAAATTATTAAATACAAATCTTAATAGTAGTGCCTTCAGAAACACATTTTGATATTAATTTGTCTTTAACCACAGAAAATATAGCTAAATGCACGCTATAGTTTCTGTGCCTTAACGAACCTCAAAGATAGATCGGGACAAAAATACTGATGAATAATATGGCAACACGCTGTGATATACCGCATTTGTTAACCCAATTACTTGAAGGGTCTTGACGAAATTCGACGGGTCTCTTTTATATATTTAAAGTTTCTTAGGAATAATTATTTGTTCTATTTTATTAGTGTTGGAGTTTTAGTTTTATCCTGCTAGGATAGGTATTATTTCGAAATCAACAGTGGAGACAGGAATAGTAGAAAGTTTTTTAAAGGCATTTCAGAAAAAAGGAGAGGGCATAGACCATTAACAGGAAACATCTTAAAAATGAAGACAATGAACTAACACTAGAAAGCCGATTGGACTGTAAAAACTACAGGGGCATAACACTCATCAATACAGCCTACAAAATGCTATCTAATCTGCTTCTAGACCGTATTACACCGTACGCAGAGGAATGCCTGGGAGATTACCAGTGCGGATTCGGACCAAGCAGATCAACAAATGATCAGAAGTACTAGTACTGTTAAAGAATTTAAATACTTAGGTGCTCATATGACATGGGACAACAACATGGATGAAGAAATAAAAGTACGCATCCAAAACATCAAAATTACGAATATATCATGCGACCATTAGACCAGTAACCGCCTATGGACACCATGCGACCATTAGACCAGTAACCACCTATGGACACACGTATAAGAACAAACGCCGAATTAGAAGAACTATATCATCGACCAGACATCGTAAAAGATATAAAAGCCCGTAGATTACAATAGGCAGGACACGTACAGAGAGTACCAGACGATACGCTGATAAAAGTTGCTTGGGAAGGAGTACCTGAAATAGAAATTAAAAAGCCAGAAGCAGTAGGAAGGAGACCCCCGGGCAGACACAAAATGCGATGTAGAGACATCATCAAGGATCTGGAAATGATGGGCGTGACTAACTTGCAAGAAGCTATGTTTGAAACGGCCCAATGGAAGCAAATGATACTTGCATGCAAAACCTAACCATGGTTGTAGTGCTACTAAGAGAGAGAGAGGGGTTATGTATTATAGGGCTATTATTAGAAGTCATTTACCACCGTATTCACTAAAATTTAAGAGTTAGACCAGGTCTAGTTTCCATGGTACTTAAAACTCTTAGTTCGCCAGTTATGTCACTGTCATTTTGTAACTGTGACATTTAGAAAAAGTATTCGTTCAGTTCTTATAACTGTCAAATTAGACCTGATCTAAATTTAAACATCTTTAGTGAATTCGGGTGTTGGTGTCTACCTATTTGAAACTCTTGAAAGAGTTAAATAGTGCTACTTAAAATATTTGCATAGAACTATTTACGAATATGCGCCACGTCAGGTCTTAGGATAGGTGGCTATTTTTGAATTATTAGTTTTCAGATGAAATTTTAAAATTATGGTTTACGTTGCATTTGACTCGGTTTCACTCGCTTATGTTAAAAATAAATCCTTTATGTCTGGTCTGAACTAAATACATACAAACAATACATTTAAATCCGAATTTAATAACGATATAGTAATAGAACCTAATACTTATTCAAACTATTCTAATAGACTCAAGAGAATAAATTCAGTTATAATATAGAAACCCTGTTGTTCTAAGAACAGAAGGAAGTATTTAATAATAGAAGCAAACATGCAAACTATTTTATTAAAGTAGTAAACTCTCAAGGAGAATTTAGCTGGTTTGTCTGTAAGACTGCTATTAGCAGCAAAGTCTTAAAATAAAACTTAATGCTCCCTCGCTCTTCTATTGTTTAAGTTACGTCGGGTGTACTAGTTCTTCGTTAGTTATTACCTGCATAGATAACACCGCTGAAGTTTTTGTATAACCCTCGGCATCATGTTAGAAAATAAGGAAATTTCAGCCGGTATTCGAAGAAAGTTGGACGTGCAAGTAATTTAATACGTAACATGATAATGCCCTTTTACATTCTACCCGAGTTATATAGAAGTGATGAACTGATTAATTAATTTAAGTCAAGAAGGTAGTGGGATAGTGTGAGGCACATCCGGACTGTTTTGATAAACAAAAAAAACATGAATAACTGGTTTAAATAGATATAGGTTAAAGGATTCGATGAATTATGAAGTGATTGTGGTAGAAGACCAATTAGAAGAAAGATCAACCATTTTTTGTAAAGAATTAAAAAAATATTTGTCCGGAAGTATACCTGTGTGAGGAAATTTTCGATTCTGCTAGGGTACAATCATGCACATGTGCAAAAAAATTAATAGTTCTAAAACACCTGTTTTAATTCTTGAACTTAACAACTTGAAACTCAAAAAACCAGCTAGTCGTGAAATCTTTTAACAGAAGTTGTTGTTGGTTAAGAAGTCATGGTTCTTGGGTTTAGATCGTGTCAAACTGGAATTACTTTTCGAATATTTCGTTTGCGATGGCATTTCTGCGAGGCATCTTCAGGGTTCTTTACTGCACAAGATCAAAAGTGACTGAGCTCCGATCAGCAGAGCTCAGATATCTAAACTCGACCGGTGCCCATCGACGCGTGACTCGCTGTGATGATGGATCTCCACGCATGATGTAGACAGGTCAATAAAGTTGACCATCCTTAGTTTGTTTGCACCCCTAGGGTTCAAGAGAAAATACCCTTACAAAAACTTAAGTTAGCCCTGCCCACCAATTCTTTTTAACTTTTTTGGTGGAATATTATATAACTTAATATGCACCATTGTGCACAACCCTTAGTTTTTTTTGCATCCCTAGGATTCAAGAGAACACACCCTTACAAAAACTTAAGCTAGCCCAGGCCACCAAGTGTTTTTAACTTTTTTAGTGGAATATTATGTAACTTGATATGCTCCATTATGCACCACCCTTAATTTGTTTTCCACCCCTAGCATAAGTATTGTATATTTCCTTATTGTTAAGGTCACCTGGATTAATTTACCGCTTTACAACAATGTTATGCCCTAACGGATGTTATATTTACAATTTATGTATTTGCATTGACCTATCGAAAAATATGATTTTTTTTTCGATTAATTTCGTTTTTTCATTGTTTTGTCTTTTTTTTAAGATAAATTTCGCTTTCTCCATATAATTGTGACAATTTTGCTGCGGCAATAAAGCATACTTTTTTTGTTTGTTTGATTTGTTTGACTTTTTTAAAAATCTAAATTAAAATCCTTACATAGTTTTTGAGAAAACACCATTCTTCAAATAAAAACGATATTGTTACTAACAACATTAAATGTTGTGCAGAGACAAATAATATAAATTAACGTTTTATTCTTTCCTATTAACAAATGTCTTTTATTATTACATACCACGTTTTTGCAAAAGATAAAAATGCCACATTTTATGTGGCATTTTTATCTTCAATTATAACCAACTGCAATGGAGATTCTGAACGTTGTAAGAGATTCTTAGAAAAAAGGTGGCGTCAAAACAGAAATTTGAAAAAAATTAAATATTACTGCACACCCTGTAACTTGATAGCTTGGTAACATAATAAAAATTGTTTAACGTTCCAAATAACAATAAATCTCTTGGTACCAAAATACATGAAGTCGAGATTTGATAGATTGGAGCTTGATATTATTTCTTAAAGCTTACTCAAACCATTCTACATATTTAAATATTTTACTAAAATTTTCTTTCAGTTTTTAACTTCAATTTCCAGAGTTGCACATGGGATTATATTATTATATTTACTCATAAATAAAGATGTTGATTGAAAAAATAGACAATCAAAATAACAAGTGACACATTTGTATCCACTTTTATCTTACCTATTATCCTCTGTGCGTATAATACATAGGTAGCTAATATAAGTTTAATATAGCAAAGAAAGAAAGTCCTAATAGTTTGGATTTCTACTTTATCGCCATTGTATTTTAATCGAAAACTTGAAAACTTAATTTACTTAAAATTAATTGGTTTTTAATGTGCCCTTAGTGTGCTCTTCAAACTAAAAGTTTTCAACTAAAATTTTTTTCTCTTCAATTTAAATAGTAAAAATGGTCGGGCTTTTTAAGCGAAATTTGTTACTTTAATTTAAATGAGCTGTTAAATAGATTTGGCATTTAGAAAATAATATTTAAATTCAATTGTTAGTAACGCGTACTTTAAAGAAAAAATTCTAGGGTCAAAATTAAGAGGAAACACGTCTTGTATTCTATACACAGGTAGTTAAATATGTTTGTTAATAATATATATTTATTATCTTCGAAACCCTTTTAGGTATTGCATTAAATTTTGATATGCGGCAGTGAAGTATTAGAAGGCAGTTATATGAGTATAAAATTTGATTTAACTTATACAAGTAACTAACTTGTTTGCTAATATTTTATACATTTTTAGGAAAAAAAAAGAGAAGATAATGATTTTTGCTGATACTATTACTTCCCTCGGAAAAAAATCACCCTCCGAGTTTTTTCGAATCGAATACGATAGAACAAAATGGCGCCCATCAAAGTATTTGAAAACATAGTATATATGTATTACTATATGACTATGTAGTAAACTAAATTGGGTCAAATTTTACTATTCCTAATAAAAGAAAATATTCATAACGAGGGAAGTTCCGGGTAAAGGAAATTTACAGATTTTTTTTAAATTGTTAATTATTATAATAATTTTTTGAGAAAAAAGAGAGGCCAGGGCGAACAAAAATGAAATAAGTGTAAAAAAATACTGAAAAAACTTTTATTTATAAACTATTAAACTGAAAAGTAAAAAATAATTAAACTTACATAAAAACAGCACATTAAAAATTTTTTAATATTTTCTAAAAAGCTTGAGGCGTCTTCATATTTGAAATAAGTCCTCAAATATAATCATCAAATTTTTAAAAGTTCTGTGTTAATTATTATTTACTGTTCAATAGTTTATAAATAAAAGCTATTTAAATAAAAAAAATTTTTATAATTATATTATTTTATACTTTTTACCATTATTTTTTCCGCACTCTGTATAAGGTATTCACGATATAAGACTATAATATTGTGTTGTCATCGGGTTGATATATCTATACCAAGTCTCAGCCAATTCTGATAACGGGAACTATTTTTTACGTTTAATTAATTTTGTACTTTTTAGAATTTTTTTTACGCCTTCTTATAGGACATTCACGATTGAACGCCATAACATTGTATTGTTATGGGGTTAATCTATGCATGCCAAATTTCAGTTCATTCCCATAACGGGAATTGCTTCAAAAGTTACTTACAATATTTGACCCAAATATACTAACATACAAATGAAGTTAAAAGCTTTTAAAAGCTGGAAACATTTTAAACCCTACTAGCCGTTCGTATATTTTAAAAATGGAAGTTAAATAAACCTTACACTGGCCCAGAAAATGCTAAAATACTACAAGCTTTTACAAGCCAAAACATTGCTTAGGTTTACCTTTCGTACAAGTCTTAACAGAAAAGGTTATTTTTATTTGACAATATTGTCATGTAAGTAGTAAATCATTTAAGTTGACATACGTAACATTTTTCTTACACTGTCAAAATTCCCTGTGTGTTGCTTGTAATAGAACTTATTAGAACATGGCCGACGAAGAGGAAGGAGTACCTGCTGCTGAAGAAACAGCACCAGCCGAAACAAGTAAAGCAGCTGAAAACAAAAATGAAACGGCTGAGAAAAGTACCACATTTACTATAACTAAAGTGCATGTTAGACCAGGAAAGCCGTTTAATATGGAAATGTCGGTAACTCCTAATTGGGAACATTGTTTAACTTCCCTACCTACAATTCCTGAAAAGCCGGGCAAATATGTTCCTATGCCGTATACTTTTAGATTACCTGCTGCTCCTAAGCCAACCCAAATAAAAAACGTGGTAGCCAGAAGCCCTCCTTTTCATTTGCTTGTCGATCATACTATTGCAGTCATCTGGATGATCTTTTCCCCTGATCAGTACGATTCACCCCTTGGAATCGTTCAGCTGCAATGGGCTTTAGCTTTCCTAAAAACTATATTTCTACGTAGCGGAGAGAGACCTAAGGACGTTGAAATATGTATCGAAAATATAGAAGATCTGCTTATAGAACAATACGCCACATTATCGGAAGAGATGGATAAAATGACCAAGATCAATGAAACATCACATTATGCAGATGGAGCTTTTGGATCAACAACAGTAGTAACGAAAAAGTTTCCATTTTCTGCCAATTATGCTGAATTAGTAAACAGACTAGGTGAAGCTGAGATTCGTTCAGAACCTTCGATTACATCACAAGAAGCTCAAGAAGAGCTGGAAAATCTCAAGAAGGCCGCTGGTGTAGAGTCGATAGAAAAATTAGATTCGGTATCTAGAGAAAAGGCTATAAACGTACTTAAGATGTGGTACAATGAACAAACTGGGAAAATAAAAGAAGAAATGAAAAAACTGAAAGCTATTCAAGACCAAATTAAAAATGTAAATGATGGAAACTTCCAGTATCTGGATGCTGCTCAAATGGAACTTCTGTTTCTGGGTGAAGACTGAATGAAATATTTTTGAATCTACAATTTACATATTTATCTAGAAATAAATACATAAAAACAGAAGCCATTTTTCTTCTGGATTCTCATTTAGTTTAGTGACAAAGAGCATAAATGATAACTTGGCTCTTGTAAAGATTGGGTATTTTCAATTTCCTGAATTTTTTTTGAATTCACTGTAGAGCTTACTTCGGAATAAGCACATTTTAGTAAAAAAATTTGTGGATGAACCACTTTTTTGCGAATATAAAGCATAACAAATAGTTATAGCTTTGTAAGGCACTATACGGTTATAAACGTCAACTTTTACTTTAATTATGTTAACATTGCACGCAGAATGATAATAAGAGTAGGTATATTGTTATATAATATACTGTCTTTTAATTTAAGTTTTTAAAATAATTAGTAAGGTTAAAAGTGTAACAACAAAATATGTTGACATTATTTAACTAAAAAATTTTTAAACAGAAAATTAACTGACATTTTACATTTCATGATTAATCGGACATTTCCTCGTATTCAAGAAAGAATGTTGCCAAATTTAATTTCATTTTGTCTGTCAAAAGCTCGTTACTGTTTATTAGGGTTGTTATATACTGTTTATTTAATTTAACAGCCGGTTGCAGAGAGCTCAATTAAAGTTTAGAATGTTTAACGGAATGTCAAATTTAACAGCGGGTTCCTAGATTTCTATAAGCAGCTTGTCAAATCCGAAACCTCGGTTAAATATCCTAAACAACAATTAAGTTTTGTGCAACCGGCTGTAAGTCTTTAAAGAACTTATGTTAAAAGTGTACAAACAAAATATGTTCACGTTATTTATCTAAAAAATTCTTAAACAGAAAATTAACTGACATTTGATGATTAATCGGTCATTTTCTCGTATTCAAGAAGTATGTTGCCAAATTTAAATTTTTAAAGAACTAATGTTAAAAGTGTATCAACAGAATATGTTGATGTTATTCATCCAACAAATTCTTAAACAGAAAATTAACTGACATTTGACATTTCATGATTAATCTGCCATTTCCTCGCATTTAAAAAGGACGTTGCCAAATTTAATTTCATTTTGTCAGCCAAGAATTCATTACTCTTTATTAGGGTTGCTGTATACTATTTTTTAATTTAAGTTTTTAAAGAACTAATTTTAAAAGTTTATTAACAAAATATGTTAATGTTATTTATCAAAAGAATTCTTAAACAGAAAATTAACTAACATTTGACACTTCATAATTAATTGGCCATTTCTTCGTATTCAAGAAGGGATGTTGCCAAATGGAATTTCATTTTGCCAAATCTAATTTATTTTTGTCAGAATAATTTCTGTTTATTAGGGTTAATAATATTTTGTTGCATAGTTACAACTCTGTCATTAGGAGCATAAGGTGAAACAGTAAAGGGTTAATACCAGTTAATATAAGTCAGGACAGGGCAAATCGGTACCGGGTTAGTAACAAGTTACGCGCCGAAAGCATTATCGGTAAATACAAAAACGGTACAGCTCAATCACTGGCAACGTAGAATTAATTATAAAATATGTATCATCATAAATCAAGAAACGTAAGGCAATTTGGCAACACTCTAAGTGTTCTTTATTTATTATTTATACCATATTAAGGAGTTGTTGCACTGCAATGTTTTGAAAACTATAAAAAATTTGTTCAGATTTATATTTTTTCTGAATAATAATAATAAGAAAGCCTATTCTTTTAAAATTTGAAAACATCGTAAAATCCAAAATACTTTCTCTCAACAAGACCCGATAACTTTACCACAATAAGATATTTTGTTAAATTTGGCGTTTCTTGGCTTATGATATAATTAAAGTGTCTTAAAAATCACCAAAAAATGTCCAAAGACATAAGTTGCGTTTTAAAAGTTTTAGAGACCCTAGAACATAAACATAGAAACACATTTTAGTGCACGGAAAAAGTTATGTATGTCTGTACGGATGTGTGTATAGTAACGAAAATTTGCACATTGAAAATATAAAAAAATCATATTTTGTGAACGCGCAAGCGATGTTAGTAGAATAAAAAACATAGTTAGTTCCAATACATCTTTAGACTTTCTGAAAGTCATTGGAAAAAAAAGTAAATTTGTTTGTCGACTGTATATATTTAAATAAATTAACAAAATAATTTGAAAATAGGCGAAACAGGTTAAATTTATTTTATTTATGTGTATATAATTTTTTATAATATACAGGATTCCCATAAATCCCTCAAAAACGAAAAAAAAATCAGTAAACGATAAAAAAAAGGTTGAATTTATTTTAACTTTTTGCGTATAAATACAATTTTTTCATACTATACGGGATAGACACAAGGGAATAAAATAGGCGAATGAAAACGAGAAAAGAAATGAATTTTACAAATATTTACCTTTATTTAGAAAACGGTAAAACCCCTCAAATTTCTTTATTTTTTATATAAATAAACTCTTTCCAGTGGGAAAGAGTGTGTACAATGATAGAGGCTAGGAATGTGAAGGGGCGCCAAAAAAACGAAAATTATTATATATATCATGTATATTAAAACAGTTTTTATAAAAATACAGGTTAGCACTAAGGGATAGAAGAGTGCTTTAAAAATACATATATATTGTATGTCCATAAGGCTTTTTATTTAATAAAGGATAAAGGGTAACTTTAAATGGGTGAAACAGCTTCCTAATAATTATTCTAAAAGTTTAAGTATTTCTAAATTGCAAATGACGCCAAATTTTTTTTTTGTATGTAATTTTCTTAGATTGTACAGGACGACAATTCCGTCCGTCTGTCTCTCTATGGGTATCTTGATCTGCCTTTTCGCGGCGTAGCTAAAAAACTACTTACCCCACTGATTTCAAATTTTGGACCTGGTAAAATTTTGGTAAAAATCCAATGTGAAAACTAGCAAAGGTGTGGTACGAATTCAAAATGGCGGAACCAAATGACGGCCAAAATAATTTTAGAAAAATCAACGTAAATAAAATCGTATTCAGTTGACTCTACATTTTCCAGAAAAATTAAATGTGCTATAGGGATAAACAAGTACGAATTCAAAATGACGTAACAAAATGGCGGGGCGTGTCAATTAAAAAACTACATATTGAGTTTATTTTAATATACCCAAAAATCAAGTTTCGCATAAGTAGAAACTGGTAAAATGGTAGGAATCCGATATATATAAACTTGATTTTTGGGCATAATTTAAAATAAACTCAATATGTAGTTTTTTAATTGACACACCCCGCCATTTTGTTAAGCCAATCTAAATAGTAAAAATAAATAATCACATATCATTTATGGAATTCCTTGCAGTAATTGCCCTAGTGTATATACAGGGCAAACATCTCGATATCTTCAAAATCCACTCACCATCACCGCCCTCACAAACCATGATAATCAAAATCAACATAAATTTAACTTTGAAGAAACTAAAATATTACGTTTTGAACCGAACCAAAATAAACGAGAGTTTTGGAAATGATTTATATAAAAAACCATAACCATTCAATAAACAACAAGGCAGATATAAAAAATCTCAGCAAGATCTATTATAATTTAATACATTAAACTATTTAATTCGTAAACACTATAAAGAAACCATCCATCTGTAGAAAAAAAAAACTATGTAGATAGGCGCTTCTAAATATTTACTGGTTTTCGTATTAACATCGATAGTCCCCTGATATTTGCATGTGTGTCTGTTGTAATTTTACAATATTATGTGTTGTTTTATATTTGAAAATCAATTGTTTTAAATGAGGTAAGCCGAAAACTATTATTTTTTTTCTCTCGTTTACATAGTTTATATTACTGCTAGTTTTAGTACTGATGAAGCTCATGAAATGGTTCAAAACTTTGCAAATAAATGACACTCAATTGTCCCATCTATTCTAAGAACCGAAAATTCAAAGAAAAGAAAACCCCGATATATATATATATATATATATATATATATATATATATATATATATATATATATATATA
Organism: Kuschelorhynchus macadamiae; assembly: GCA_030620095.1. Taxonomy (NCBI): domain Eukaryota; kingdom Metazoa; phylum Arthropoda; class Insecta; order Coleoptera; family Curculionidae; genus Kuschelorhynchus; species Kuschelorhynchus macadamiae. Next base: position 946,467 of record JAUTXW010001917.1, on the reverse strand, counting down.
TATATATATATATATATATATATATATATATATATATATATATATATATATATATATATATATATATATATATATATATATATATATATATATATATATATATATATATATATATATATATATATATATATATATATATATATATATATATATATATATATATATATATATATATATATATATATATATATATATATATATATATATATATATATATATATATATATATATATATATATATATATATATATATATATATATATATATATATATATATATATATATATATATATATATATATATATGGAATTGAGCAACATATTTAGTTTTCTACTATCGCGTCCGTTGTTTTGTTTTAATGCTTCTCTTCAGGCAGGAATTTGCTTCAGGTTTCTGGAAACTAAGTTACGTTGTACCAGTTCATAAAAAGGGTAACAAGGGAGACGTCTTCAATTACTGACCCATATGTAACGTGAGTTGTATCCCAAAATTGAATTAAGGCTTCATCTCGTCTCGACTTTAGTCATTCTCGTCTTGCCTCGTCTCGAAATTTAGGTCGATATATATTTATATATATATATATATATATATATATATATATATATATATATATATATATATATATATATATATATATATATATATATATATATATACCCCACACGATGTAAGATGATACCACTAAACATGCCAGAACGTTAACTTCGTTCGTACCGCGATTTTCCTTATTATACGTTTTTTTTTTTTTTTTTTGGAGGGGGGGGGAGGCGGGATAACCATTTCATGTTTTATTAAATTTTTCTTTACACGAAAAAGCATTAAAGGACAAAGTTGTCTTCTTTTATTCCTTTCTCCGTGTTAATATTCATATACCTCATTTTATGACAGTATGTTTTTTAGTATATATATATATATATATATATATATATATATATATATATATATATATATTACTTACGACTACCTAGAGAGAGAAACCGTTTACAAAAAAATTGTGAACTATTGTTTTCATGCACGCTTCTGATGGATAAACTTAAGTCTCTGAGTAGGTCTTCTGTAAGTATTTAAAAATGAGTGGCATATTCCTAAATTAATTTCATAAGGAAAAGGTCCAGTACGCTTCAAGTTACGCTATTTAAATTTGGTACACAAAACATTTATTATAATTATTTACAATTTTTTGTTCTTTATCTATATATCGAATTTATCTATTTTGTCTGCTTTCTAACTGCATTTTTTCTAAATTCACTAATGACATTTTACCAAACTACTACAATTAATAAAAATGATCCCAAAAGAAGTTATTTGTTTCAAATCATTATCATTATAGATAAAACAGTAGTAATAGATACTTTCTAAAGAGTTTACTTATATGTTTACCAATATGCTGATAATTACCTGAAAAAGTTTAAACGAGTACACCTAACTACTGAAGTAGTCACTGTCAAAAATATTTTTATTTCCTGTCGGATCTTATAACTTTTCAAGACATCTGTCTTGAAAGACCGCCCTCCTAAATTCTGTATTGTATTTGTCGCACCCCAAATTAAAACAAGCAACGCTGGATTCAAATCGATTCTTTCCAATATTACATGGCGATTTTCTTGAGACCAATGCCTTGTATTATGCTTGTCAAAAATACCTGCGCTTGAAAAGCAGGCTTCGTTGGACCATATAGGTCTGGCAAAGTGATTGATAGGAATGAATGATAGGAATTATTGAAATTGTTGCAAATATCAGTTGCAAAACAGTAAACGTCTCTCTGCATCCCCAGAATACAAATGGTGTACGATTTTAACCTTGTATGGTCTAAATTTATATTTACTCAATATTCTTTGGACGCCAGTCTTGGAAACACCAACTGTCGGCTCTAGATCTCCACATGATCTAAGGTGTTGCCTCTATATATGCCAGAATGTTGACTTCGTCTGTATCGCGATTTCCTTTATTATACGTTTTTGGGTGAGGCTGGATAAACGTTTCATGTTCTACCAATTTTTTCTTTATACGGAAAATATTAATGGACAAACTTGCCTTCTTTCTTGATATCTAGAAATTAAAACTACAGTACAAAAAATAAACATACGCCAAAAGCTAAGTAAATGCTCAAACAAACCTGTAAAATATAAGGGAAGTTTTTAGTGCTCTGTTTAAAACAGACTAACATGTCATATATTTTAAAATGTAAATATATAATTTGTTGAAAATTTTCACTTCCAGTCATCATAAAAAAATACATTATTACACACAAAATATAGTGTAGTATAGGGACACATTTTGTGAAATTATTAATTTTAGGTTTATTATTTAAAACATATATTATGTGGTATATAACTTTGTGAATGTTACAAAATTTCCAACCAAACAAAATAAAAATATACAGGGTGTCCCATTAAAAAAAACATAAGTTTGATTTATAGCTAAAAATTGATATGGCTTTGCAACAATTTTACTACGCCACTGGATTCTACGTAAAAACTGTTTAAGAGCCAATTTTTAGCATTGCGATATGTTAAAGCGTAACGGAGATACGAGAATGGTCTCAAAATGCAATATTTGACGCTTTAATATCATGGGACACCCTGTACAATATAAACATCAAATGAGTTATTCGCTTGAGTCGACAAATTAGGTTTTAGCACCATATTTATATAAATCGTGTAATATTTTGATGTTTACAGTGTATACTTCTTGCTCTAAAGTGTTAATAGGTTACAAGGAAAACCGTACCCGGCACTGCTAATTTTTCAGTTCAGCCTTGAGGAAGATAAAAAACCTACTAAAACTACCGAACCGTCGACGCATTAATTCAAAACAATTAGCAATATTAATGTTTGTATAAATGCTCGTGCATCTTCTTTAACTAAATATATTTATATTGCTATTCATTTGACTGTAAACAATTTCCTATCGATATAATGTATGTTGCAATTTTCAACTTGAAAATGTATAATAAATTATGATAAAAAAGTATGCGTTTTATGGCAAATTCGGTTGTAGTTCATAAATAATTTAAAGCAACGTTATCATCACTGAAGGTCGAATTTTGAAATTCAAAGTTCGAGATATCTACGTTAAGTCTTAAAACAGGCATCCTTAAACATCCACTTTCAGGAATTGCCGATAAACTTTGTACATAAATCTTAGCCCAATCATTGCTTCAACGGGGGCCTTAGGTTGTTAGAGTTAATGCGACTTTGCAACTAGGCGCGCACATTTCAATTCATTCCTCATCCATCTTGGTTGTAACTAGTTTTGCTTAGAACCAATATGCATAATTGCGGTTGACCCTTCGGAAGCTGATCTAACTGTATTTGGGCAAATTAACAACTATACTCAGTGGTGTAGCTTGTAAAATCGTTCTACAAAGAATTGTTTTTAAACGCTTACTACGAGCAGTTAGCGAAATAAAACTAAGTCTCTACTTGCATAGTCTAAAGCATAGAGTCGGGTCGGGTGACAGCTCGTTAGTTTGCTCTTCTCGTATGTATACAGGGGGGTTCCCGATTTAATACGACAGCCCGTATCTTCGTTTCCATAAAAAAAGTTGTGTGCGACAGTGTGCTACTTTTTCGTAAAACTAAAGATGTCTTTAACAAAATTTTCAAAGCCCTTTTAGTTTGTAAGATACAGGGCTAAATTGAAAATGTTGCATTTTCAGGCACCCCTCGTATCTCAACTATCAGATAATTTATCGAAAATGTGAAAACTGTTTCTTATATAACTCTTCCCGTAGAACTCAATTCCGCCTTCGGAATTAGCATACAGGGCCAGGTCAAAAAGTTATCGGACCCTACTTTATTTTTTTAAATGGAACACCCTGTATATTTATAGACTGTAAAATTTGTCTTTTTTCCCTTTTTAAAAATATATAATAGTATGCACATTTTCTCAGAAACAGAAGCAGAACTCAGAATCAATTGAGCACGGATCATTTGCTCACCCGCATTCTAAAACATTCAACAAAGAGTACAGAGAAAGCAAAGAGATTGATGTTTTGGGATATATAGAAGCAACACCTTCGTCCTCATATAGCAAAATTGAGAAGGAAATTGGTGTGCCTAAAACTGACGCTCAGAGGATCTTGAAGAAATATAAGTATCATCCATACAAATTTAATATAGTTCAACATTTGCATCCTGGCGATGCCGAGCGCCGGGCTCTGTTTTGCCAGTGGTATTTGCAACAAAACGATTTATTTGGCAGACTTGTTATCTGGTCAGACGAATGCTTATTTTTTAAGTGCGGGAATTTCTAATCGTCACAATACCTGGAACTGGCATAGTGAAAATTAGCAATTAATGTTTGAAAGAATAAAACAAGGACGCTTTGGAGTTGGGGTGTCTTGTTTTATTTTGAGCAGACATATAATTTACAGGATTTTTAAGCAAGTCTTACAGAACGTAGATACCTAGAAATCCTTAAGGGAGTTATTCCAGAACTCCTCGAAAATATTCTATTAGCCCAATATAATACTGTTTACCTACAACAAGATGGTGCCCCAAGTGACAACACTAGGCTCCTAAAGGAATTTCTTGATAATAACTTTCCTCAAAGATGGATAGGTACCAACGGACCTGTTAGATGGCCTTCACGATCTCCAGATCTCTTAATTTTAGATTTTTTTATGGAGATATATGCAAAATGAAGTACATAAAACACGATATGACGGCATAGCAGAATTTCGAGAGGCAATTCATTTAGCCTTTCGAAATCTGCGAATGATACCAATGGTTCTTTTTAACGCTATTCAAAGAATTACAAACATGTGCCAATTTTGCATTAATAACGGAGATACCCCCTAAAAGTACCCAAAATGAGACACTCTGAACAATTCTCTATATTTAATATGGACGGTTTTGAAATTATAGTTATCATCATTATAAAAAATAAATAGTTTGTTTTCAAATAAAAGTTACACACAATTCAAAGAGCTATTATTTACATTTAACCTTTATTATACAGGGATGCATCGGAAGCAATAGAAAGTTATGCTTTTTTAAATTGCAACACCCTGTGCATTTTTAGGGCTTTGAAAATGCGATAAATTCAAGATATATAGGGTATATATATCTTGAGTTTACCGCATTTTAACTTTGACGGTTTGAAAACTATAGGTATATTTTATTAAAACATACAATCTTAAAATATATTATTTCATTAATGATAACTTCAACTGAAACACAAACTGACAAGATTTGGTTTTTTTCTTGGTTGTTTTAATCAAACCACTGTAATGACATTATTTAGTAAATTCAAATTTGAAATAAATTTTGTAATATTATGGTAAACACGCTGAACCTAAAGGTACGCTGAAAAAATTAAATCGATTGAATAAAAAATATAATGAATAAATGTCGCCCTGTACCCATACGAGCGGTCAGCGAAATAAAGGTACTTTATTACTTTACTACTTGATACGGATCTCCTCGATTCATAAATTGACCCACCCCCTATATTTTTAAAGTTTTAAAATCTATATATATATATATATATTACTTACGACTACCTAGAGAGAGAAACCGTTTACAAAAAAATTGTGAACTATTGTTTTCATGCACGCTTCTGATGGATAAACTTAAGTCTCTGAGTAGGTCTTCTGTAAGTATTTAAAAATGAGTGGCATATTCCTAAATTAATTTCATAAGGAAAAGGTCCAGTACGCTTCAAGTTAAGCTATTTAAATTTGGTACACAAAACATTTATTATAATTATTTACAATTTTTTGTTCTTTATCTATATATCGAATTTATCTATTTTGTCTGCTTTCTAACTGCATTTTTTCTAAATTCACTAATGACATTTTACCAAACTTGCTACTTGTTTTTCCGATTTCGAAATAATTTAAACAATTTAAATTAATATATTGTAATATTTTTTATTTACAACACAATTAATAAAAATGATCCCAAAAAAAGTTATTTGTTTCAAATCATTATCATTATAGATAAAACAGTAGTAATAGATACTTTCTAAAGAGTTTACTTATATGTTTACCAATATGCTGATAATTACCTGAAAAAGTTTAAACGAGTACACCTAACTACTGAAGTAGTCACTGTCAAAAATATTTTTATTTCCTGTCGGATCTTATAACTTTTCAAGACATCTGTCTTGAAAGACCGCCCACCTAAATTCTGTATTGTATTTGTCGCACCCCAAATTAAAACAAGCAACGCTGGATTCAAATCGATTCTTTCCAATATTACATGGCGATTTTCTTGAGACCAATGCCTTGTATTATGCTTGTCAAAAATACCTGCGCTTGAAAAGCAGGCCTCGTTGGACCATATAGGTCTGGCAAAGTGATTGATAGGAATGAATGATAGGAATTATTGAAATTGTTGCAAATATCAGTTGCAAAACAGTAAACGTCTCTCTGCATCCCCAGAATACAAATGGTGTACGATTTTAACCTTGTATGGTCTAAATTTATATTTACAATATTCTTTGGACGCGAGTCTTGGAAACACCAACTGTCGGCTCTAGATCTCCACATGATCTAAGGTGTTGCCTCTATATATGCCAGAATGTTGACTTCGTCTGTATCGCGATTTCCTTTATTATACGTTTTTGGGTGAGGCTGGATAAACGTTTCATGTTCTACCAATTTTTTCTTTATACGGAAAATATTAATGGACAAACTTGCCTTTTTTCTTGATATCTAGCAATTAAAACTACAGTACAAAAAATAAACATACGCCAAAAGCTAAGTAAATGCTCAAACAAACCTGTAAAATATAAGGGAAGTTTTTAGTGCTCTGTTTAAAACAGACTAACATGTCATATATTTTAAAATGTAAATATATAATTTGTTGAAAATTTTCACTTCCAGTCATCATAAAAAAATACATTATTACACACAAAATATAGTGTAGTATAGGGACACATTTTGTGAAATTATTAATTTTAGGTTTATTATTTAAAACATATATTATGTGGTATATAACTTTGTGAATGTTACAAAATTTCCAACCAAACAAAATAAAAATATACAGGGTGTCCCATTAAAAAAAACATAAGTTTGATTTATAGCTAAAAATTGATATGGCTTTGCAACAATTTTACTACGCCACTGGATTCTACGTAAAAACTGTTTAAGAGCCAATTTTTAGCATTGCGATATGTTAAAGCGTAACGGAGATACGAGAATGGTCTCAAAATGCAATATTTGACGCTTTAATATCATGGGACACCCTGTACAATATAAACATCAAATGAGTTATTCGCTTGAGTCGACAAATTAGGTTTTAGCACCATATTTATATAAATCGTGTAATATTTTGATGTTTACAGTGTATACTTCTTGCTCTAAAGTGTTAATAGGTTACAAGGAAAACCGTACCCGGCACTGCTAATTTTTCAGTTCAGCCTTGAGGAAGATAAAAAACCTACTAAAACTACCGAAACGTCGACGCATTAATTCAAAACAATTAGCAATATTAATGTTTGTATAAATGCTCGTGCATCTTCTTTAACTAAATATATTTATATTGCTATTCATTTGACTGTAAACAATTTCCTATCGATATAATGTATGTTGCAATTTTCAACTTGAAAATGTATAATAAATTATGATAAAAAAGTATGCGTTTTATGGCAAATTCGGTTGTAGTTCATAAATAATTTAAAGCAACGTTATCATCACTGAAGGTCGAATTTTGAAATTCAAAGTTCGAGATATCTACGTTAAGTCTTAAAACAGGCATCCTTAAACATCCACTTTCAGGAATTGCCGATAAACTTTGTACATAAATCTTAGCCCAATCATTGCTTCAACGGGGGCCTTAGGTTGTTAGAGTTAATGCGACTTTGCAACTAGGCGCGCACATTTCAGTTCATTCCTCATCCATCTTGGTTGTAACTAGTTTTGCTTAGAACCAATATGCATAATTGCGGTTGACCCTTCGGAAGCTGATCTAACTGTATTTGGGCAAATTAACAACTATACTCAGTGGTGTAGCTTGTAAAATCGTTCTACAAAGAATTGTTTTTAAACGCTTACTACGAGCAGTTAGCGAAATAAAACTAAGTCTCTACTTGCATAGTCTAAAGCATAGAGTCGGGTCGGGTGACAGCTCGTTAGTTTGCTCTTCTCGTATGTATACAGGGGGGTTCCCGATTTAATACGACAGCCCGTATCTTCGTTTCCATAAAAAAAGTTGTGTGCGACAGTGTGCTACTTTTTCGTAAAACTAAAGATGTCTTTAACAAAATTTTCAAAGCCCTTTTAGTTTGTAAGATACAGGGCTAAATTGAAAATGTTGCATTTTCAGGCACCCCTCGTATCTCAACTATCAGATAATTTATCGAAAATGTGAAAACTGTTTCTTATATAACTCTTCCCGTAGAACTCAATTCCGCCTTCGGAATTAGCATACAGGGCCAGGTCAAAAAGTTATCGGACCCTACTTTATTTTTTTAAATGGAACACCCTGTATATTTATAGACTGTAAAATTTGTCTTTTTTCCCTTTTTAAAAATATATAATAGTATGCACATTTTCTCAGAAACAGAAGCAGAACTCAGAATCAATTGAGCACGGATCATTTGCTCACCCGCATTCTAAAACATTCAACAAAGAGTACAGAGAAAGCAAAGAGATTGATGTTTTGGGATATATAGAAGCAACACCTTCGTCCTCATATAGCAAAATTGAGAAGGAAATTGGTGTGCCTAAAACTGACGCTCAGAGGATCTTGAAGAAATATAAGTATCATCCATACAAATTTAATATAGTTCAACATTTGCATCCTGGCGATGCCGAGCGCCGGGCTCTGTTTTGCCAGTGGTATTTGCAACAAAACGATTTATTTGGCAGACTTGTTATCTGGTCAGACGAATGCTTATTTTTTAAGTGCGGGAATTTCTAATCGTCACAATACCTGGAACTGGCATAGTGAAAATTAGCAATTAATGTTTGAAAGAATAAAACAAGGACGCTTTGGAGTTGGGGTGTCTTGTTTTATTTTGAGCAGACATATAATTTACAGGATTTTTAAGCAAGTCTTACAGAACGTAGATACCTAGAAATCCTTAAGGGAGTTATTCCAGAACTCCTCGAAAATATTCTATTAGCCCAATATAATACTGTTTACCTACAACAAGATGGTGCCCCAAGTGACAACACTAGGCTCTTAAAGGAATTTCTTGATAATAACTTTCCTCAAAGATGGATAGGTACCAACGGACCTGTTAGATGGCCTTCACGATCTCCAGATCTCTTAATTTTAGATTTTTTTATGGAGATATATGCAAAATGAAGTACATAAAACACGATATGACGGCATAGCAGAATTTCGAGAGGCAATTCATTTAGCCTTTCGAAATCTGCGAATGATACCAATGGTTCTTTTTAACGCTATTCAAAGAATTACAAACATGTGCCAATTTTGCATTAATAACGGAGATACCCCCTAAAAGTACCCAAAATGAGACACTCTGAACAATTCTCTATATTTAATATGGACGGTTTTGAAATTATAGTTATCATCATTATAAAAAATAAATAGTTTGTTTTCAAATAAAAGTTACACACAATTCAAAGAGCTATTATTTACATTTAACCTTTATTATACAGGGATGCATCGGAAGCAATAGAAAGTTATGCTTTTTTAAATTGCAACACCCTGTGCATTTTTAGGGCTTTGAAAATGCGATAAATTCAAGATATATAGGGTATATATATCTTGAGTTTACCGCATTTTAACTTTGACGGTTTGAAAACTATAGGTATATTTTATTAAAACATACAATCTTAAAATATATTATTTCATTAATGATAACTTCAACTGAAACACAAACTGACAAGATTTGGTTTTTTTTTTGGTTGTTTTAATCAAACCACTGTAATGACATTATTTAGTAAATTCAAATTTGAAATAAATTTTGTAATATTATGGTAAACACGCTGAACCTAAAGGTACGCTGAAAAAATTAAATCGATTGAATAAAAAATATAATGAATAAATGTCGCCCTGTACCCATACGAGCGGTCAGAGAAATAAAGGTACTTTATTACTTTACTACTTGATACGGATCTCCTCGATTCATAAATTGACCCACCCCCTATATTTTTAAAGTTTTAAAATCTATATATATATATATTACTTACGACTACCTAGAGAGAGAAACCGTTTACAAAAAAATTGTGAACTATTGTTTTCATGCACGCTTCTGATGGATAAACTTAAGTCTCTGAGTAGGTCTTCTGTAAGTATTTAAAAATGAGTGGCATATTCCTAAATTAATTTCATAAGGAAAAGGTCCAGTACGCTTCAAGTTAAGCTATTTAAATTTGGTACACAAAACATTTATTATAGTTATTTACAATTTTTTGTTCTTTATCTATATATCGAATTTATCTATTTTGTCTGCTTTCTAACTGCATTTTTTCTAAATTCACTAATGACATTTTACCAAACTTGCTACTTGTTTTTCCGATTTCGAAATAATTTAAACAATTTAAATTAATATATTGTAATATTTTTTATTTACAACACAATTAATAAAAATGATCCCAAAAAAAGTTATTTGTTTCAAATCATTATCATTATAGATAAAACAGTAGTAATAGATACTTTCTAAAGAGTTTACTTATATGTTTACCAATATGCTGATAATTACCTGAAAAAGTTTAAACGAGTACACCTAACTACTGAAGTAGTCACTGTCAAAAATATTTTTATTTCCTGTCGGATCTTATAACTTTTCAAGACATCTGTCTTGAAAGACCGCCCACCTAAATTCTGTATTGTATTTGTCGCACCCCAAATTAAAACAAGCAACGCTGGATTCAAATCGATTCTTTCCAATATTACATGGCGATTTTCTTGAGACCAATGCCTTGTATTATGCTTGTCAAAAATACCTGCGCTTGAAAAGCAGGCCTCGTTGGACCATATAGGTCTGGCAAAGTGATTGATAGGAATGAATGATAGGAATTATTGAAATTGTTGCAAATATCAGTTGCAAAACAGTAAACGTCTCTCTGCATCCCCAGAATACAAATGGTGTACGATTTTAACCTTGTATGGTCTAAATTTATATTTACTCAATATTCTTTGGACGCGAGTCTTGGAAACACCAACTGTCGGCTCTAGATCTCCACATGATCTAAGGTGTTGCCTCTATATATGCCAGAATGTTGACTTCGTCTGTATCGCGATTTCCTTTATTATACGTTTTTGGGTGAGGCTGGATAAACGTTTCATGTTCTACCAATTTTTTCTTTATACGGAAAATATTAATGGACAAACTTGCCTTTTTTCTTGATATCTAGAAATTAAAACTACAGTACAAAAAATAAACATACGCCAAAAGCTAAGTAAATGCTCAAACAAACCTGTAAAATATAAGGGAAGTTTTTAGTGCTCTGTTTAAAACAGACTAACATGTCATATATTTTAAAATGTAAATATATAATTTGTTGAAAATTTTCACTTCCAGTCATCATAAAAAAATACATTATTACAACAAAATATAGTGTAGTATAGGGACACATTTTGTGAAATTATTAATTTTAGGTTTATTATTTAAAACATATATTATGTGGTATATAACTTTGTGAATGTTACAAAATTTCCAACCAAACAAAATAAAAATATACAGGGTGTCCCATTAAAAAAAACATAAGTTTGATTTATAGCTAAAAATTGACATGGCTTTGCAACAATTTTACTACGCCACTGGATTCTACGTAAAAACTGTTTAAGAGCCAATTTTTAGCATTGCGATATGTTAAAGCGTAACGGAGATACGAGAATGGTCTCAAAATGCAATATTTGACGCTTTAATATCATGGGACACCCTGTACAATATAAACATCAAATGAGTTATTCGCTTGAGTCGACAAATTAGGTTTTAGCACCATATTTATATAAATCGTGTAATATTTTGATGTTTACAGTGTATACTTCTTGCTCTAAAGTGTTAATAGGTTACAAGGAAAACCGTACCCGGCACTGCTAATTTTTCAGTTCAGCCTTGAGGAAGATAAAAAACCTACTAAAACTACCGAAACGTCGACGCATTAATTCAAAACAATTAGCAATATTAATGTTTGTATAAATGCTCGTGCATCTTCTTTAACTAAATATATTTATATTGCTATTCATTTGACTGTAAACAATTTCCTATCGATATAATGTATGTTGCAATTTTCAACTTGAAAATGTATAATAAATTATGATAAAAAAGTATGCGTTTTATGGCAAATTCGGTTGTAGTTCATAAATAATTTAAAGCAACGTTATCATCACTGAAGGTCGAATTTTGAAATTCAAAGTTCGAGATATCTACGTTAAGTCTTAAAACAGGCATCCTTAAACATCCACTTTCAGGAATTGCCGATAAACTTTGTACATAAATCTTAGCCCAATCGTTGCTTCAACGGGGGCCTTAGGTTGTTAGAGTTAATGCGACTTTGCAACTAGGCGCGCACATTTCAGTTCATTCCTCATCCATCTTGGTTGTAACTAGTTTTGCTTAGAACCAATATGCATAATTGCGGTTGACCCTTCGGAAGCTGATCTAACTGTATTTTGGCAAATTAACAACTATACTCAGTGGTGTAGCTTCTAAAATCGTTCTACAAAGAATTGTTTTTAAACGCTTACTACGAGCAGTTAGCGAAATAAAACTAAGTCTCTACTTGCATAGTCTAAAGCATAGAGTCGGGTCGGGTGACAACTCGTTAGTTTGCTCTTCTCGTATGTATACAGGGGGGTTCCCGATTTAATACGACAGCCCGTATCTTCGTTTCCATAAAAAAAGTTGTGTGCGACAGTGTGCTACTTTTTCGTAAAACTAAAGATGTCTTTAACAAAATTTTCAAAGCCCTTTTAGTTTGTAAGATACAGGGCTAAATTGAAAATGTTGCATTTTCAGGCACCCCTCGTATCTCAACTATCAGATAATTTATCGAAAATGTGAAAACTGTTTCTTATATAACTCTTCCCGTAGAACTCAATTCCGCCTTCGGAATTAGCATACAGGGCCAGGTCAAAAAGTTATCGGACCCTACTTTATTTTTTTAAATGGAACACCCTGTATATTTATAGACTGTAAAATTTGTCTTTTTTCCCTTTTTAAAAATATATAATAGTATGCACTTTTTCTCAGAAACAGAAGCAGAACTCAGAATCAATTGAGCACGGATCATTTGCTCACCCGCATTCTAAAACATTCAACAAAGAGTACAGAGAAAGAAAAGAGATTGATGTTTTGGGATATATAGAAGCAACACCTTCGTCCTCATATAGCAAAATTGAGAAGGAAATTGGTGTGCCTAAAACTGACGCTCAGAGGATCTTGAAGAAATATAAGTATCATCCATACAAATTTAATATAGTTCAACATTTGCATCCTGGCGATGCCGAGCGCCGGGCTCTGTTTTGCCAGTGGTATTTGCAACAAAACGATTTATTTGGCAGACTTGTTATCTGGTCAGACGAATGCTTATTTTTTAAGTGCGGGAATTTCTAATCGTCACAATACCTGGAACTGGCATAGTGAAAATTAGCAATTAATGTTTGAAAGAATAAAACAAGGACGCTTTGGAGTTGGGGTGTCTTGTTTTATTTTGAGCAGACATATAATTTACAGGATTTTTAAGCGAGTCTTACAGAACGTAGATACCTAGAAATCCTTAAGGGAGTTATTCCAGAACTCCTCGAAAATATTCTATTAGCCCAATATAATACTGTTTACCTACAACAAGATGGTGCCCCAAGTGACAACACTAGGCTCTTAAAGGAATTTCTTGATAATAACTTTCCTCAAAGATGGATAGGTACCAACGGACCTGTTAGATGGCCTTCACGATCTCCAGATCTCTTAATTTTAGATTTTTTTATGGAGATATATGCAAAATGAAGTACAAAAAACACGATATGACGGCATAGCAGAATTTCGAGAGGCAATTCATTTAGCCTTTCGAAATCTGCGAATGATACCAATGGTTCTTTTTAACGCTATTCAAAGAATTACAAACATGTGCCAATTTTGCATTAATAACGGAGATACCCCCTAAAAGTACCCAAAATGAGACACTCTGAACAATTCTCTATATTTAATATGGACGGTTTTGAAATTATAGTTATCATCATTATAAAAAATAAATAGTTTGTTTTCAAATAAAAGTTACACACAATTCAAAGAGCTATTATTTACATTTAACCTTTATTATACAGGGATGCATCGGAAGCAATAGAAAGTTATGCTTTTTTAAATTGCAACACCCTGTGCATTTTTAGGGCTTTGAAAATGCGATAAATTCAAGATATATAGGATATATATATCTTGAGTTTACCGCATTTTAACTTTGACGGTTTGAAAACTATAGGTATATTTTATTAAAACATACAATCTTAAAATATATTATTTCATTAATGATAACTTCAACTGAAACACAAACTGACAAGATTTGGTTTTTTTTTTGGTTGTTTTAATCAAACCACTGTAATGACATTATTTAGTAAATTCAAATTTGAAATAAATTTTGTAATATTATGGTAAACACGCTGAACCTAAAGGTACGCTGAAAAAATTAAATCGATTGAATAAAAAATATAATGAATAAATGTCGCCCTGTACCCATACGAGCGGTCAGCGAAATAAAGGTACTTTATTACTTTACTAATTGATACGGATCTCCTCGATTCATAAATTGACCCACCCCCTATATTTTTAAAGTTTTAAAATCTGCAGTAAATTCTAACAATATTTGCTGGATATTAAACTTTGACGATTTTGAAATTGTAGGTATATTTTATTAACACATACAATCTTAAAACATAAATTTTCATTACTGATAAGACTAAGAAAATGGAACAGAAACTAACAAGTTTTGTTTTTATTTGTTTTAATCAAACTATTGTAATGAGATTATTTAGTAAACTCAAATTTTAAATACATTTTGTAATGTTATTGTAAATATAACCAAAAGGTACGCTCAAAAAATAAGATGGATTGAATAAAAAATATTATATAAATAAACATTTTAAAATCTCGCCCTAGAGTTAATCATGAATATCGAATCGAGTCGAGCCGGGTGACAGCTCCTTCGTTTGCTCTTCTCGTATGTATACAGGGGGTCCCAGATTTGTGACAGCCCATATCTTCGTTATCATAAAAAATAAAGAGTTTGTTTTCAAATAAAAGTTGCACATAATTTAAAAAGCTATAATTTACATTTAACCTTTATTATACAAGGCTGGATCGGAAGCTTAAGGCAATAGAGAATTATGCTATTTTAAATGGCATATCCTGTATATTTTTAAAGTTTTAAAATCTGCGGTAAATGCTTAACGTATTTGCTGTAGAATAACCTGTTGACCGTTTTCAAATTATAGGCATAATTTATTAAAACATACAATCTTAAAATATTTTATTTCATTACTGCAAAGACTTTGAAAATGGAACAGAAACTGACAAGATTTGTTTTAATCAAATCATTCAAGTCCGATATTTTTTTTGCAAAAAAAGTCGAAAATAAATTTGTTTATTACTCTATCCGCAACAAGTAAGCTCAACGTTTAAAAAATCGGTAAATTGACTTTACTTCTCCCGTAATGAACCCTGAATAAAGGATTTTTATATGTGCTGCACAGGGTGTTCCAAATTCGATGTTCCAAATTCGAGGCTGGGATCTCAGAAACTATAAAAGATACAAGTGCGCCTAAGAAAATTGGAAATTACGAATACTTTCGAAGATATTTGGAAAAATTGAATATTCGCGATTAGGTTTTTATTTTATTCTTGTTCTATTTGATTAGATATATCAAAATTAATTTGACATTCTTATTGTTACTTTTTTCGCTTTACAAGAGGGTGTTGTCAGATTAATTTGAGCCACTATCATAAAACAGCATTTTTTAAATAAATAAATCTTTCCTTTTATTAAGATTAGTGAAGAATTTAGTTCAGTACATAGTCATTATATATAGTGAAACTATTTTTATGCTCTGTTTTTTTAATAAAAAATCTGATTCAGCTTTTGCAAATCGTCTTTTACTCGAATAACATACATTTAATAATAATTTTGAAATTTTTCATATCGAAAATAACGACATAAAACTTAATATGCTTGAATTTTTGGAAATAAACAAATTAAGATCATCAGATCTTTTGCTAAATGGCCACCTAGAATTAAATAGCTTTTCTTTGTTAAATTTATTTCACTAAACCGTCCTTTTGTCGAAGATATTTAAGTCCTATAATTTTAGGTTTTTTCATTTATTGTAGCACCACCTTTCTTGGTCTTTTCCCTAGTTTTTTTACCTGTTGTTTACCTTTTACATGTTAACATCGTGGTATTTTAGTTGTACCTCAGCGTCTAAAGAAGCTATTGTATATGCAAGACATGTCATGTTGACTACAAATACTGTGAAAATCTTTAAAACTTTAAATTGTTTTTCACGTAACGGCCAACAGTATTCAATTTTTGAATACTTATTATATTTATTTTTCAAGAAACTCTCAATAAAAACTTTTCTTTATCCGATAAATTCGAGAGCTCTCTGACAAGCCGCCAGGTCCACAGACGAAAGAAAAACATGTTTTCCGATATCTAGGGTTCCAACGATCTGCAAAAATCTCAAGGACGATTTCTTTTACGACTACAGGGAAGTAAAAATTAAAATTATTTTAAAATGCTACACAGTGCAAAATTTAACTTTTTTAATTAGCGCTGTTAATGGTCTTAACTTGCATTTGTAGCAAGATGAGTTCCTCTATGCCCAAACGATTATTATCTGAATATAAGTGCCCATTTTTTCTATCGATGGCGATGTTAATTTGGCGGACGACAATTTGGTAGATGCATAGACAATTGAGGCATTCGAGAATCGGTTTAATTTAAATTTTATATCATAATAAATATTTTTCGATTCTACTTGACGATATTTTCCATTTTATTGCTATGCCAATTCTATATAATTCGACAGCTTTCAAGGTTGGAGTCAATTAAGAAATCATGATTCTTGAGTTTAGATCATGTCAAACTGGAATTACTTTCAGACGTTTCGCCTGTGATTGCACGAGGCATTTTCACGGATCTTTACTGCACAAGATCATTCACTTCTGAAATAAACAACAGCAACGAATCCCTTTTTAGAACTATCAGCAAATCCATGGACCTCAACCACCTTAGAGTCCAAAAGATTAACCCAACGCGGGATTTGAATTTCAGAAATATACGGAAGTTCGGGTTTATATTGGACCCGTTTTTCTAAAGTAGGCGATGGAATTTTATCTTCCCAATCAAGTCTCAAACTCCAAAAGTGCTGAATCAAATGTTTTGCAAAGAAAAGGATGATCTTTCACTATATACCTACCCGACCTGTGCCCAATCGACACGGTTTCACCTATATACACCTTACCGCAGTAACAGAGCACTATTGGATTACACGTATCGAGGTGACTCATTTGAAAATATGCACTAACGACTCTCTTTAATATGGAAATGATTTAATTTATATTTATGTACTTGCTACTAATTACTGAAATTTATAAATTTACTAAAAACTACTAAGAACAGTTTTAAACCGTTGCAAACACTTATAAGCCTTATTAAGGATGTACCTATAATATAAGGTGGATGTGCAAACTCAAGTAATGTAATACCATAGGAATCAGAAAATAATCGAATTTTATTATAAGTATTAGTCGATTATAATAACAGTCTAAGCAAAAAATATGTAGTTACACTTTTCTGACCCCTCGAGATTCCTGAACACGACATGTGCACTCCAAAGCGTAACATCGGAATGTAATTTCAATTTGACACAGCCAAGGGAATATGATTCCCTTGTTAATTTATTAGATTTTACGAATCAGCTTTTAAAACAACCTGCTGTTAATTGAAGCGAAAAAAACATGTTTACCTAAATATTGCCCTAATGAAAATTTGTTGACAAAAGTATTTGTTTATTAAATATATAAATCCCATCTTAATCTTAGATCTGTTAATTAAATTAAGATTAGAAGCCCTTTCATCGGGTTACAAATTATAGAAACGAAAGTTACAGAAATCTCATTTAATTTTCTTACCGTCTTCCCGAAGTTCATCCTGCGAAAAAACTGGTTAATTTAATTTTGTCAGAAAGCAGTGTGGATTTTTGCTCCTCTGTTAACATAATTTGTAACCCTGTGCTTTTTTGTCGAACATACCCCGGAGACTCAAAGTTAAATAAAAAATTTAATTTGCGAGATTACGAATAACAAAAGGATTAAGATTAACCGTTCCAAGGGCCTGTAAAATTATTAAAATTTGGCTTTCAGTAACCAAGATTAAAGTGAATAGTTTGCAATTAAAAATGTACTTTTATAATGTACTCGAAAAAAGTAAGAAAACACAATTACTAAGCTACAATATAAAAAGATCAATAATTATTTAATTCAATTAAATATATGTCTAAGATATTTCTAATTTTATGCTGCAATATACACGTTTCTCTGATGCAGGACGATGCATTTTAAAGTAAATTTGTACTATTTTTTTTTAGCAAGAATTAAACAGCTCGCTTAAATACTTTCAGAACATTAACGAATTGTTTACGTAAATAATTTTCTTTATGCGTACCGAAGAAAGAAGGATCCTTTCCTTTTCTATAGCAGGGAGTTTCCTTTATTTGTACAAGCGAAGGGTGGTTTTCTATTATCAGCAGTGTAGATGGCTTTCCCTGGGATGTAAGATTAAGTTTTTAGTGGCACAATTGAATTGATATTTTGTTACAAAATTAAAAAAATATATAGGTATCGGCAATGTAGTTTGGTAGTTATGTGGCGCTGCAAGGTTGGATAAGCCGGTGCATTATTTAAATAATAATAATAAGTTTAAGTATTCTCACTCAAGGAATAACTTACCTCAAACCCAAAACTCAGACAGTAAGAACCTGTCAAATTACCGACCTATATAAGATCATCACAGCCACAATGACCAGGGAAATAGAACAACATCTAGCTCACAAAAACATTCTAACGGACGAGCAAAAAGGGTGCAGGAAAAACAGCCGAGGATGCAAGGAGCAGCTAATTATAGGCAGCGTCATCATGGAATAAGCCAGGAAAAATCATTGAAATCTTCACACTGGATACATAGATTATAAAAAAGCCTTTGATTCGATACCCCACAGATGGCTAACTAGAGTGCTGGAGTTATACAAAGTCAATCAAAACTTCAGGAAATTTCTTACGCAAATCATGAGTACGTGGAAAACTAAAATCAACCTGGCAACACAAAAAGAACACATCGAAACAGAAGAGGTATATTCCAGGGAGATTCACTCATCGCTTTGTGGTTCTGCCTCTGTCTCAATCCACTCTCAAACACACTGAAAAACGGAAATTTCGGATTCCATTAAACACCACAAAAATAGCCTACATAAAATAAACCATCTTTTGTACATGGATGACATAAAATTATACGCAAGCACAAAGGCGCATCTAAAGAAACTCCTTAAAATCACAGAAACGTTTACCCTGGACATCATATTGTTATAAGTAAATGCAAGCTACTTCATATCAACAAGGGACTGTGACGAAAACAATCAACAATGAAACCATAGATAACATGCTCAAAGAAGAAATATATAGATTCCTAGGCTTCCATTAAAGTGCCAAAATTAACCACACTCATCAAAAATCAGAGGTCAAGGCGGAATTTAAAACCAGACTCACAAAACCACTAAAAACCTAACTGAACTCCAGAAATCTAAAGAAAGCTATTAAGACCTTCGCCATACCTATTCTTACGTATTCGTTTGGTATCATTAAATGGTCACACACAGACATAGAAAACATTCACATTCTTCTTATACGCTCTGAATTTACTAAACACAGGAACTTACATCCCAACGCATGCCAGGAAAGACTTCTCATCGAGAGAAAAGAAGGAGGGAGGGGAATTATAGATACACAATCGCTAAGTAAAATACAAATTTACGAACTCAGAAAATTCTTTCACAACAAACTAACCTCCACAAGGCAAAAGGCAGACAACAATTATACACCGCTCAACCTGTCTCAAATGAGCCACGCAGCAGACGCACACAGTCACCTCCAATCACGACTAGAAAAGATGACACCTGGTCTGAAAAATCACTCCACGAAAAATACAGATCCCACATAAAGCAAGGCCACATACGTAAAAAGCTTTGATATTTATTATTGCCCCATACGTTAAGAAGCCACTTCCTAATATCACATATTTTAACATTGCAAAATGTAGGAAATTCTAAGACAGTTTTTTCCAACATTGGCAAATACCTTGACACACAAAATAATAAATTTAGTTAATCATTTAGTTTGATCATTGAATTGTAAGCAAATGTTAGTATTTTGGAACTTTGACATTTTTAAATTATGGTGCAGAAAGGTAGCCTAATAACATTTTGATATTGTTGGGTTGTGGAGAGAAAGTAGGGTACCTTTCAGTATAAGAAAGTCCACATTCTTCAACTAGTATCTTAGCGCTAAATAACGATGTCAGTATAGCTTCTGTACAGAGATTATTAAAGAGCCAGAAGTATTATCCGTATAAAGTGCATGTTTGCACAGGAACTTTGTGAAGATGGCTACGACAGGAGATTACAACCAATAAACACTTAAAACATTAAAAAAGTTAAAATAATTCAACAACAGGAGCATTAAAGTGCTTACGTTTGGTGTGGTAATCTATGCGACCCTGTGATTTGATCAATATTTTATGATCACACTTTAAATGGAGAACAGTATCTTAATTTACTAAATAATCAGATCCAAGATGTTATCAATGACGTGCCAGAGCATTTAAAATTGGAGATAATATTGCAGCAGGATAGCACTCCGTACCATACTGTGAGACCAGTAATCAATTTCTAAAGTATGGAATAAAAACTAATTAAATGTCATTATATTCTAAACTTATCGCTATAGGTACAGGACATGAATATATAGATATGTAGACAATTAAAAACTAAATTATATGAATATAAAATATAGTGGGTGTTCCATCTAAAATAATTGTGATATTTTCTCTCTTTCTCCTCCTCTCTCTCTCCCCCTCTCTATCTCTCCCTCTCTCTCTCCTCTCTTCCCCTCTTTCCTGTCTCTCCTCTCTCTCTCCCTCTATCCCTCTCTCCTATCTCTCCCTCTCTCCTCTCTCTTTCTCTCTACCTCTCTCTCCTATCTCTCTCACTCCTCGCCTCTCCTCTCTTATCTCTATTTTTCATAACTTGTACAGTCTCTCCTCTCTCTCTCTCCTCTCCTCTCTTCTCTCCTCTCTCTCTCATCTCTATTTTTCATAACTTGTACAGATTTCGAGATAAGGTACAGGGTCACCATACGTGGCCAACCCTGTACTTCTAAAGAAGAGCAGCTCTACTCAGGAAACTTTTAGGAGAAGACCCTCTCAGTGCATACGCAACAAAGAGAACTAACAAATTGGCCAAGATAGCGCACAGCGGTTATTTTGTCCATTTAATAACAACAAATTGTTTTTATACAGTACCTACTATCTCTTTACTCAGTATTATTTTTATCTTTAGTTTCTAGTTTAAATTGCTAGCTGCTGGATGTACCAACGCACCACAGCGGTATGAGCAAAAGATATCCCGAAGAAAATAAGAGATAAAAACAATGCATTAACCAAAGTTGCAGCATAATAACTGGAAGATAGAGACATGTCTCAAAATATTAGAATATACAGAAAATATACAATTATCTATATTTAATAAAGGTAACCTGAGTAAGCGTAGGACCAAAGCCTATCGCTGACTACAATTAACACAAATAAACTAATAGTGTTTAGAGCAATTAATTTAGAAAAAAAAAATCTATTCTTGAATGTAAGTACAATTTTTGAAACATAGGCTTTTGTAGTTGTTTAATAGATCCATAAATGGGAAACTATCGATAACTTTCAATACATCGACAACTAATGACGTATTTCATTTCGGAGTTTAATGCAAATATTTTCGACTTGACCATTGCAGCGTAAATATCTTTCAAGCGTAACTTTTCTTGGAACTGAAAGCTGGAACACAAATGAGATTTAATTACAAGTTATGCATATATTGATAAATTTATATTATTTAGTTTTGAATAATCATTGAAAAAGTACTATCTAAAAAACTATAAAAGCACGAAGGAAAATGGCAATCTTTTTATTTTATTATTCTAATAAAAACATCAAAAAGTTTGGAAGTATGAAGTCATAATGAAGAAATATTTTTTTACGAACAGGGAGTAAAGCTGTTACAGTTATCCACGAAACTGCTAAATGGCCTTCACAATATCTATTTTGTCCGAAGAGATTAATATGGTAGGCTTATTATAAAAGTTGACGCATGCATCTAATGACAGTCTGGTTCGGCAGTTCCTATTACATAAAAAACTCACTCAACAAACATTACTTTTATTGCGATGATTAAAGCCGCCTAGTCGGATTTATTGCTTCCTTTACTATAATAAATATAATCTTATGGATATGATTAAGACTATTTTCGTATATCAATATATTTGAGACCATCATGCAAGACATTACATTCTATTTCACGATCACAAAGAAAGACTTAATCATTTTCAGGAAATTAAACAATATACATTTTAATATTGTTAAAACAGTGATCTTTATAATGGCCTTGGCCGTGAACTATCATCATAATAGCGTTAAACGAATTGCATGACATACTTAAAAGTTATAGATATTCATCGAATTTAAAAATGTTTGATCATCACAAACAAATAACTAATTATTGTGAAATAATATGTAAATTTAGCAAAAAAAAATAGAAAATTCAGTTGTCGACATTTACTCGGGGTTCCTTAAGCGAAATTATAGAAAACCGATGTTTTGTTCATCGACTCTATTATTCGAAATTAAAGTATATGTTGTTTTATCTTTATTCATAATTAAGCGATTCTTTTGGGGGCATTTAAACATTCTTTTATAAATAACCTCAAAAGTGTTTTTAAAGGTTCTATAATAGTCAAAATGGAAAAGTAATGTTATTTTAGTATAGTTTATTTTAGCACACTCATACATATTTTGGTTTAATTGAAATAATTATGTCCATTATTTTCATATTTGCAGTGTTTTTTGTAAATTAACTAAAAAATAATAATATATTCCTGTAATTTGTAATTAGATTTTTACCGATTTTTCATGCCGAGAAAAAAAAATTAAATCGACGTATGGAAATGCAAGCTTGCTCTAGATTTATTATTCTAGTAAAAAATCAGAAAGTTTGGAAGTGTGAAGTTCCAAATTACATTAATAACATTTCTTTTAAATTCCTTCTGAAATCCAAACAAAAGTTTTCTAATATAATTCTTAGTTTGTTTTCAATTTAAACTTGTAATGAAGAAATATTCCTAAGTTTCACAAGTCCGCTCTCAGTTCAATAAAATTACTGTAATAAAATTGCTGAAAATAAAATAAGTTTCTTTGGAATTAACAAATTTGCTTAAATGGGATTAACTTCTTTTCAAATAAGGAAACTACTTAAGTAAAAGCATTTAGCAAGTTTCAAAAGTTTCTACATTAAGGAAATATTTGGTCTCTGATTTCTCGAATATTAGAGAAAAGTTACTAAACATAGTTAAAAAGTCAATATACATATAAACGTTATTATTAGCAAATGAATAAATACAAACAAGTATCTTTTTTAGGCCGCATCTTTTTGCAAAACTAATAACTGTGTTGCTACTGGTAATTATACGTATCTGACAATTCGTCAAATATTAACATGGGGAGCATAGTAAACTCCTACTGTGTTTTCAATGTTCGGAATTCTCAATATTTCGCCTATTTAAAGGGGATTTCAAAAGAGAGTTTAAAAAGGTAGATAGCAGCTATTAAAAGCGATAATCTGACACCAACAATATTAAAAACAAAAAGTATATAGCTCACATAGTACACATATAATTAGGGGTAAGTTCATGTAGATTATTTTATGTAGCAGTAACTATTGTCTTAATGTCTTCTTTTTCGGGTTTGTTCCTCTAGGGAGTTTTTCTAAGTTTTATTATTTTTATTTTCAAATAGTTTTAATTTTCAAGTTTAACATAAAATAACTCGTGTTATTTTTTACTTTTTGTAAAGCCTCCATTTGTTTACGTATATTGGGATTTTCATCAAAAGTTTAATAATTGATCTTTAATTTATTTGATTTTACTATTTTATTTCGCAATATTGGGTTTGTACCAAAATTCTACCCGCTCTCTACGTCACATTTTCTGTAGAATTTAAGGACAGTTGGTAGTAGCAGTAGTAGTAGGAAGTCAAAATAATATATTTGAATTTCAAATTTCCTGCAAGGCTTTCAGCAGTCGCTATCATAAAAGCCGACAAAAAAAATAAGGCGAATGACACAATTATACAAAAACGGAATTTAATTATCAAAGCAACCATTTTTTGTGGTGCGGTTATGGATTGCGTATGCTTTTATACTTGTTTTTAATAATGAAATATTCAGCAAAATATAGGTTAATGGTTATCTTATGCAATTTGTATAAGATAACATTAAAAAACATTTCAGCTCCGACTTTGTCTGAACAGCCAAAATCTGCTAAAAGAAAATAATGAGAATATAAAGTAAAAAAATGAGCATCGACTTTATTATTTTCAATTAAATGGATTTCCCTTGAGGCTGAATACTTCCATATTTACGGGTTAGAGAGGAAATGTACAAAATTCTGTGGCACGAGGCTTTTTTTTCAATTCACTAAGCTCAAACACTACTTATCCGATTGTCTACAAATTTTTGTCAAAAATGAAAGGAGATAAATGGAAATGGAATGGTAACATTTTGGTAAAAATTAAATATTGCCGAACCAAACGACGGCCTCATAAAATGAATTGTTATAAAGAGATGACTAGTAGACTGGATCTTAAATTCTAATACGAATTCCAAATGGTAAAACAAAATGACGTCACTAATCATATGTTTAAATATTCCGTAAAATATCTCTGGTCTGTCAGTTCGCGGCTTATCCTAAAACTACTTATCAGATTGACTTCAAATTTTAGTCAAAAAATAAAGGGTTAATGATGGGGATGACCTGGTAATATTTTGGTAAAAATCCAATGTAAAATGTAAAAAAAAAATATTACTAAAAAATTAATTATCAAATTTGTCTCAAATTTTGCACAAAAATCAAGTGTTACATAGGAATGAACTAGTAACATTTTGGTATGAATATAAGATAGCAAAACCAAATGGTGCCTTAATAAAATATTTAAAAAATGAGCCTGAAATAAATACTTATTAGATTCATTTCGAATTTTGTGCAAGCATTAAGTGTAATATAAGATAAACAGGTAAAGTTGTGGTAACAATTCAAGACGGCGCTCGGTACAAAATTGAGGCCAATTTTGTTTGTATTGTAATCGTTTTTTTTTTAGATCTTTACGTTTCGGTGTTTCTAGATACCGGAAAACATGTTTTCTCAATTCTGTCGATCTGTCTCTCTATCGGACAGCCTGTTCGCGGCACAACTAAAAAACTACTTACGTGATTGACTTTGGATAAAAAATTAAGTCATGTTGGAATAACCTGGTCACATTTTGATATGGCCCAATATGGCGAAACAAAATGGCGGCCTAGCCCAATGTTAAAAAAATTATTATGAAAAATCTGCTTATCTAGTTTACCTCAAATTTTGCAGAAAATGCAAGGGTTAGTTAATAATTAACTAGTCAAATTTTGGTACGAATCCAAGATGGTGAAATAAAATATTTAAAAATTCAGCCTGAAAAAGACTACTTAATTGATTTCAAACTGTGTGCAAGAATTAGCTGCGGTATAGAAGTGAACTGGTGAAATTGTGGTACGAATTCAAGATGGCGGAACAAAATGGTGGTCAAATGAAATGTTATTATGAAAAAAAAACTGCATGTAAAGTAAATCGAACTAGGGTCGATATTTTATTGTAAATTTTCTTGTTTTTAGTATTAAAAATATTTTAAAGTTTTTATTAACTAGGAACATACTGGGCTAATTACTGTGTGTTATAATATAGACATGGATTTCAAGTAAACAAATTAACTTAGTAATGTTCGTGTAGCAAACTCGCTTTCTATAAAGTTTAAAATGCAGACAAGAACGCATGAATGCCTCAAAAGAGGACAGTAGGTAAAATTCTTTATATTCCATTCTCCGATTACGTGACTTTGGCAATAAGGGTGAAAGTTGCACCTCACGACGGGTGAAAGGATGCAAAGGAGGATTAGTCTATAAAAGCATACAGAACTTCTAACTTGATATTCTCTATATTTTCTTTTAAAGGTAAAGGTTGTTACGCTGCCAATTTGTTCATACATTTTGAAGAGGAAAATAATAAAGTAAAATAACGAAAGGGGAGGGCTAGATATAAACTAAATTTCAACTATGTGGTTCTTGCGGCTAAACTAATAATTTTCTGGGGGTGACATTACAGTGCTGATGTCGCCGAGAGCTTTTATAACGGTGCCCGACTGTACGTTACTTTGCAGAAAATTGTTTCAATTGTCGAATTATTGGGTGTGGTCAGTGTATCTCAATCCTGTGACGCCGATAAGAACGGTGCCCGGTGGTTTAGATACAGTGAAAGTTGGTCCAATGATTTGTCTTATCCAACACACTTTCAGTGTGATATTGTTTGGGTGTTGACGCCGAGAGGTCTGTGTTATGGCACGTGACAGATATAGAAAGCTGATAGCGTCCCGGCACAACTTCATATCACTTCAGAGAAGTCGCTGCTACGGCACGTGACAGCTATAAAAAAGCTGACATCGTCCGGCTCGACTTCATTGTACTCTGTAGTGTCCGGTGCCCGTCGGTACAAGATTTCACTTCTAAGTTGGGATGATGGCAAAGGAACCTAAGAGTGTTTTCTGTAAGGTTGGGCAAACAAAAATTAAACTATTGTATAGGGGGAGCCTAAATTTTCCTCTTTAAAAAGCTTGAGCATTAGAGCACGCTTTATGGGTATTGATTCTCTATATTTTCTTTTAAATCTTAAGGGAAACGGTGAACAGCTAAGTCCGTCGCAGACGCTTCAGAGCATCATGAAAAATAATAGAAACTTAAAAATGAGTGCTAGATCACAATCACAAAATTTCGGGGGAGAGAAAACTGGTAAACAAAAATTTACAGGTGAGAATTTAAATAAAGGGGGAAATTTGATACTCAATTTTTTGAGGCTCTAAGAGCCACGCGGACGGCCCTTTAAACATCTGGTTGCATCAAAACAAAGTCACTTGCTCTTCAAAAAAATCTAACGGTATTCCGAACATCTGTTTAGTTCACTTTTTTTACTAGAGGGTGTAAGGTTTTAGCAGCCATCTGTTTGTGTATCATTGAAGACTGTAAATTTGGGTGAGTAGGTCAAAATCAGATAGTAGGTAGTTTAAAATAAAAAATGAGATAAATATTTAATCGTAATGTCATTTGCGGACAAAATGTATGCTAGAAGCTTCGTGCAAAATGTATGAAAGTGTGAGGGAGTATGTATGTCGAGTGCGATGTTTGTGTGTCTGAGAGTACATTCGGTACTTATCCGCGAATAATAAAATGATAGCATTAGGGGCGTTAATCAAAATTATATTAGGAGGCAAGATATGGACAACTATTTAATAACCAAGGATGTTTGGCAGTAGGTGTTAGCCTTGGTGCTCTCTGCTGGACCGTTGTCTTCCAACTTCCAAGTGGTTTTAAATCATAAAGTGCCATAACTTTAGGCCCACTTTATAACAGGCATAGTAAACGTAGTAAGTGGCAGGTGCCACGTTTATTTATTCTGGCCTCACATGTTATTATTAGAGACATTAGATAGACTGAGTAAGTCAATACGTTGAGGTTGTACTAATGTAAGTACATACGCATTTGAGAGATGCAAATGTCCTACTATCTGTTAACATTGATCTTAGGAAAAGAGTATTTCTGTACATAATATGTCAGGTGGTTGCTGGAAAATAAATTCACGCAAATGAGTTTTAGAATAAATAAAAAGGAAAGGGATGCCAAACAATATATCTTCTCCATTCTATTTGTCTATCTGTCGGCCTGTCCGTCAGTTCGCAGCGTAGGTAAGAACTACTTACACGATTAACTTCAAATGTTGATCAAAAATTAAGGCTTATGTGGGGATATGACCTGCTATTATTTTGGTATAAATCAAATATTGCAGAACAAAATGGCGGCCTAGTGAAATGTTAAGAAAAATATTACTA
This sequence comes from Kuschelorhynchus macadamiae, assembly GCA_030620095.1. Taxonomy (NCBI): domain Eukaryota; kingdom Metazoa; phylum Arthropoda; class Insecta; order Coleoptera; family Curculionidae; genus Kuschelorhynchus; species Kuschelorhynchus macadamiae. Next base: position 918,272 of record JAUTXW010001917.1, on the reverse strand, counting down.
TAAACAAATTGTCCAATTTATCTCAAGTTTTGCACAAAAACCAAGAAATCAACCTGTAATCCAAGTATGTATCCAAAACAGCTAAACAAAATGGTGGTCTAATACATTATTTAATAAAATTTAAATTTTGGACATATATTGTGATATAGAAATTAACCGTTAAAACTGTGGTACGAATGCAGGACGGAGAAACCAAATGGCGGCAAAATAAAATGTCAAAAAAATAATTTTAAAAAATTTTCTTATTCAAATCACTTAATATCCTGCAGCAAAATTGAATATGATAAAGGGATTAACGAATTCAAAATGACGATACAGAATGTTGGTCTTAATAAACCAGTGTAAGAAAATTTTTAAATCATACCCAAAAATCAAGTCTGGCATAGGTAGAAAATGGTAAAATATTGGTATTATTCCCATATGGTGGAACAAAATGGCGCGCAATAAAAATATTTGAAAAGACAGTATTCTAAATGACGATGGGCCGAATTAAATTGGGTTACACTTTACAATTCCTAATGAAAGGAGATATTCATAACGAGGGAAGTTCCGGGTAAAAGAAATTTACCGATTTATTTGTATGCATAAATTTCACATAATCACAATATTTAAGGGAGAACTGCACGCAAAAAGTGAAAAACCAGCGACAAGGTCTAGTCGAGTTGAAAGTAAGATGAAAAGGTACCTACGCATTAAAAAAAACTTCCTGCACGTCCGACCTCAAAAAAATGTGTTATATATAGGTAATTTAAATTACATTTCGGTTAAAAATGGGTTCAAAAGGGTTCACGCGCTGCAGAAATACAAAGGCATGAGTACGATATACCATTTCAAATTTTGCAGTTACGTAGACAAAGGATCAATGTAGGGCGGTAAAGAGCCATTTTGTAAAAAAAAAATTATATGCGAAGGCATGTGCGTCAAAAAGTGGTCGAAAAATGGTCAAAATGGACAAATCTACTTTTATTTTGTAACTTTAGATTTGATTTTTTCATAAAAATTCGCCTTTACCGCCCAACTATACATATTTCCCTATTAAAGTCACATTGAAGCTAATACATATCTCTTATAATTTTAACATAATATTGCAGCCGCGGAAGGCTTGCAAATGATCCATATTACTGCGTGCAGTTCCACCTTAAGCAAATTACGAGTTGTTTTGGATCACAACATATCTTTTTGTCTTCGTACCTATCTATTTTTTTCAAGGCACAATTTCTTGGGATTTTTTTACGAAGAGGAAATGTCGCTGTTACAATTAGCCACAAAATTGTCAAATGACGTTCACAATATCTAATTTTTCTGGAGAGATTAATATGGTAAGCTTATTATAAAAATTGACGCATGTATCTAATGACAGTCCCGTTCGGCAGTTCCTATTACATGAAATAAATTTGGCTTGGTCCCTACTATCACATTTGGATTTGTTGCTTCCTCTGCTATAGTAAATATATTCTTATGGGACTATTTTTCTATGCTAATAGTTCTATGTCACTTTTGGGACCGTAATGCAAAGCATTGTATTTATTTTCACGATCACATATGTATCATTTTCAGGAAATAAAATAATATCCATTTTAATATCATTAAACAAACAGTGCTCTTTATAATGTGTTTCACCGTGAACTAAATATCAGAATAGCGCTAAACGAATTGCATGACATAATTAAAAGAATTTGATAAAATTAACTAGTTATTATCCATAATTTATTCCCTGATATCTATCATCTAGAAATTGAATATAAGACTAATGTTTCGTCAGGTATCATCGCTATATATATATATATATATATATATATATATATATATATATATTTATATATATATATTTTTTTTCACACTGGAAATGGTGTTTCAACAAGCATCCGGGCTTTAGCCAAGAACGCCTGCCGCTGTGAATGAAGGAAGACTACTTGTCTGATAATTCCGACCGTGTCCAATATCGCTGCTTTTTGCATCCATAGGATTGCTGTGTCGCGCAGGTCCAGCTCCCTCAAGTGTCGGATCGTGTCGACGTGCACGAGACCATTCGTGCTGATAATAAGAGGCATAATTTTGACATTATCCAGGTTCCACATGGCTTTCATTTCCCTGGACAGGGCGGTTTAATTGTTAATTTTTGTGGCATATGTTTGAGACATGTTGTGGTCCAGGGGGATTGCAAAGTCAATAATCACTGCGGTTTTTTCTTCCCTATTCCACAATACCACATCTGGTCGGTTATGCTCTATTGCCCTGTCCGTCAAAATGGGAACGGCCCAGTAGATCTTAGCCATGTCGTTCTCAATCACAGCTTGTGGCGTATATATATGGTATGCTGTGCAATCCGGTATGACTCCCCACTTGACCAAGTAGCTGGTGAACGACCTTCCCCATGTTGTTATGTCTCTCCAGATATCTAGTGCGGTGTGCAGTTTCCAGCTAGATGCTGTACAGTCTCTTCGGCCGCCTTGCATACTCTGCACTTTGTGTTTTCCCAACTGCTGCTTCATAATGAACTTAGTATAGTTCCTGGTTGGAACGACTTAGTCTTGGATGGTCAGCAGGACTCCAGGTAAGTGTTTGACTTGGTTATGTGCACTTCCGGTTGGTGCATGCTTGCGTGGAATCTTCCATGCAGAGCCTTGCCTCGCCACCGCGTTCTCAGATATTCTAACTCGTTTTCTATATATATATATATATATATATATATATATATATATATATATATATATATATATGTGTGTGTATTTTGTTTTTCTTCATTAACCATATATAAATATTTTGTTAATTATTTTCTTGCGCATAGGTTAACTCATTGAGAAGTAAAACTATAATTCAATCGACGTTTCGCTCATTATATTGAGCTTTCTCGAGATATTTATTTTCTACAATAAAAACATGTATAGTTAGTATTTAAATTTTAAAATGGTTAAACATTATTGAAAAAACATCACTCAAAAAAACATTACATTTAAAACAAACTATGATCAACATTCATAGTATACAGAGTACTTACCTTGGAAACATGTCAGTTTTACGAATGTTTTGCAATTGCAATAATTTCGACACGACTGGAATTCTGGTAAATAAAAAAAAGACTTTTTTTTATATTTACAGCAATAAAAATCTAAGTAGATATAAAAAAAAAGAAAAAATTGTGTCTTTTTTATCTACCAGAATTCCAGACGTGTCGAAATTATTGCAATCGCAAAAAATTCGTAAAACTGACATGTTTCCAAGGTACGTACTCTGTATAATATGAATTTTGTTATAAATGTATTTTTGTTTTCATGATAATAGTTTGTCTTCAATGTAATGTTTTTTTGAGTAATATTTTTTCAATAATGTTTTAACCGTTTTAAAATTTAAATACTAACTATACATGTTTTTATTGTAGAAAATAAATATCTTGAGAACGCTTAATATAATTAGCCAAACATCGATTGAATTATAGTTTTACTTCTCAATGAGTTGACCTATGCCCAAGAAAACAATTAACAATATATATATATATATATATATATATATATATATATATATATATATATATATATATATATATATGAGCTAAAGGTAAAGCTGTGATGTCAAATTTCCTTCAATAAAAATGACCCGATATTGTGGCTGCGAACTAGTTTTTCAGGACGTTGTATGACATTCTCTTATAAAATTGGGGTTTTCATCGGTCCAAAAACTGCAGTTGTTTCTATAGAATCTACCGTTTAACATAAATGTTGCTGCCGAAAAAACTGCAGTAAAGTGGGAAAATTGGTTATGTTGCTCCCACCTTGACATCATAGTGTCGCAAAACTCCATTTTCCGCTCAAAATCGCCCTTCACTAGCTCTTTTACTAAATTAATTTTGAAAAAATGATATTGAAGTTGTGGGAGCAACGCCGATATCATCATTGAGTGCATAATATCCTATACAAAATTTGGCTTAGATCGGCCTACAAAGTAGGGAGATTTTAAACCTTTTCCAGACTTTTTACACACCCTGTATATATTTATTGTAAATTGTAAGGCGATTTGACATTTGAGGCTCTAGAAAGCATTTTTATGTTTTCGTACTTCACATCAAAAATAAAACTTCCTGCATAACATAATAAAATTTTCATACTGCTCGATTCAGACAGAAATTTGTCCAAAAGGTTAAAAGGTAAAAAAAATATAAATCTAGATATTTTTTGAAATTAGAAAAACAAACTTTATTATCTATATGGTTGTAAATAAAAGGTTGGGTAAAATAATAAAGTAACACATTTTTATAGTTTTAATGACAAAAGTCATAAACTATAAATAGGCAATTAATAGATGCTTTGGTAGAAACCCACAGGTTTTTAATATACACATAAAATTGGTTTTTTACGGCTTTCTAGCCGGGTAGATTACCTTAGGTTTTCTACCTATCCCACCGTATCCTCAGAGTTGCGAATTTCATCTAGAAATTAAAGCACAACAATTTACATTTTTACTTCCCTCATAAAAAATAAATTATTTTAATCGTAAAAAAAAACACCCTCCCAGATTTCAGGGTCTCTAGATGACGAAAAACATGTTTTCTCGATTTCGTCGGTCTGTCGCATCAACTTACTCGAATGACTTCAAATTTTCGTCAAAAATTAAGGATTGAGGATGACCTGGTAACATTTTGGTAAAAATCCAATATGACAAAACAAAATGGCGGCCTGTTGAAATAAGTACTAAGAAAGACCAATTTATCTCAAATTTTGCAGAAAAATCAAGTATTATGTAGGAATCAACTGGTAAAATTTTGGTACGAATCCAAGATGACGGAACAAAATGGCGGCTTAATAAAATATTTAAAAATTCAGTTTGCAAAAACTACTTAATCAACTGAGTTTAAATTGTGTGCCATATCTAATTGTTGTATAAAGATGAATTAGTAAAAGTGTGGTATTAATTCAAGATGGCGGAACAAAATGACGGCCAAATAAAATGTTTGTAACCGTAAAAAAATCACCCTCTCAGGTTTTACATATCTTCGGGTTTTGGTGTCCCTAGATGCCAAAAATATGTTTTATCAAGTCCGTTGATCCGTCTGTCGGTTTTTCTATGTATGTGTCAGTTCGCGGCGTAGATTAAAACTACTCATCAGATTAACTTCAAATGTTAACCAAAAATTAAGGCTCGTATGGGGATGACCTGGTTATATTTTCATTAAAATCCAATATGCCGGAACAAGATGGCGGCCTAGTGAAGCGTTCAAGAAATTATTACTAAAAACTACTTATTCAATTTATCTCAAATTTTGTACAAAAATCAAGTATTATGTAGGAGTCAACTGGTATAATTTTGGTATGAATCCAACATTCAGCCTGAAAAACTATTTAATGAACTAATTTCAAATTGTGTCCCATAACTAATTGTAGCATAGAGATGAACTAGTAAAACTGTGGAACTAATTCAAGATGGTGAAACAAAATGGGGCCAAATAAAGTTTTTGTAATCTCAAAAAAATCGCCCTAGCATGTTTTACATATATTTCGCGTTTTAGCGTCCCTAAATGCATCGTTCCGTCGGTCCAGCTCTCGGTTTGTCTGTTCGCGGCATAGCTTAAAAACTACTCATCAGATTGATTTCAAATTTTGGCTCATATGAGGATGACCTGGTAACATTTTGATAAAAATCCAATGTCGGAACAAGATGACGGCCTAGTGAAACGTTAAAAAAATATTACTAAAAAAACTAATTTACCTCAAATTTTGCAAAAAAGTATTACATAAAAATGAACTGGTAACATTTTTGTATGAATACAAGATAGCAAAACAAAATGGCGGCCTAATAAAATATTTAAAAAATCAGTCTGAAAACACGAATTACATTAATTTCAAATTTTGTGCAAGCATTAGGTGTGGTATAGAGATAAGCTGGTAAAGTTGTCTTACGAATTCAAGATAGCGGAACAAAATGGCGGCCAAATAACATTCATTCGATTGACTGTAAATTTTGAGAAAAATTGAATAAGATATTAGGACAAACTGGCGTGAATTCAACATGACGTAACAAAACCGCTGCGAGTTTCAATGTAAAAACTACTTATTTAATTCATTTTAAATTATGCCCAAAATCTAGTGTGGCATAAGTAGAAACTGGTAAAATATTGGTAGGGATCCAATATATTGGAACAAAATGGCGTCCAGTAAAAGTCTAAATAAAACCTATCATAAGAGTAACTTCAGGCCAAGGCAGTACCTAAGGGCAGATTTTGATATTCAAACAAAATTAAGAGAATATAATAAAAGCGTAAATTGTGAAGCATTGTATGTTTAAAGAAAAGCCGGTACTTAACTCGTATTATAACTCCATAAATATGACGAAAATGTTCAGATAATATAAATAAATCCATATAAGTAGCTGTATTCTAGCTTTCTTACTCTCGTAATTTAAGTCTTTCTAAAATGAATAATTATGTTTCATATCTTCCAATGATCAATTACCCCTAAAACAGCATCTGTGTTATCAAAAAGTGTTCGCATAAGATCTGGATATTCTGTTTCGTTTCTGCTTGATATGAAAAAGACAAATCGTGAAAAACTCCAATAATACAAGCAGCCACCGGAAAACAAATGCAAAGCCAAATTAAAGTTGCATGCCATCAATATGGTTTATGAAAGCCTCTAGGCTGGCGTAAAATTTACTGCTGTTCCGAATTTTCCATTTTATGGTCTTGCGGCTTTAACAAGTGCCAGGGATAATGCTCCTGCTTTACGCAGTTGGGAAAAGTTTATAGCCATTGTATCCAGATGCCTGTTCCAGAACAAGCATCATGAGGACTGCTCTTTGACGAAATTAGGACTAGTTTTACCGTTAATAAGGATAAAACGTGCACTGTTGTGAAGAATCTGTTTTGGGGAAATTCGGAGAAATCTTTATGATAAATACGAAAATAAATCAAGGCTGTTATATAAGTTGCCAAATTTACGGCATAATTTATATATTGCGCTATACAAAATTGCATTAAAAAGGCATTTTACCGAATTTATCAAGATTAACTTTTACGCAATAAAGGAAAACCATAATATTTGTATTAATACTTTTTTTGGAAAGGCTGCAATTTTTTTAACAGGCTTAAAAAAGGAGGATGTTATCAATTCGACCCTATTTATTTTTTATGTACGTACAGGGTTTTTCTTATAATTTGCCACCACTTCAAGTCTTTGATTAAAAACATACAAAAAAATGTTTATACGAAGGTTGTAAGATTTTTTCTGAATATTTGTACTACGGTAAATTAAAAAGCAAATGACGATTGGAAAATTTGGAAATACCCTACAACTACGTTATTTTAAATAGAACACACTATATATTTTAAAATTTTTGATCCCTCTTCATCCCGTCATTATGTCAAAAATATATATTATGTCCATACTTGGAGTGGTAGTTTTTAAGCTATTCGACTATAAAATTGCTCTTATAAGAAATTCAACAAACCATATTAGGTCTAGTTACCCATTGTTGCCAGTTCGGCATTATTTTGAGAACCAACTGCAATCTAGCATTTTTTGCGGCTTGTCCTTTGTACAGGTTGGCAACAGTGACAGAAAAAAAAGAACTAAAATAAAATTAAGTGAATATAATATTTTCAACAGATATAAAAAAACGCTAATTAATAATAATTAAATAAAGAAAGGTAACATTCAATATTTATAACAGAACTGTTTACAAGTTATTTTACATGGCTACCTCAATTAACCTAGCAATTTCGGAATACTCTTCCGAGTCTGTTAATAGCATTGCTAATGAAGAAAGAACATTCCCATTTAAAATTGCTATTTCCTGTTCGATTTTTTTGCTGTCATCTTGGTCCCAAATTATTCGGGTATATTGATGAATGGAAAGCTGGTCCTCAATCCTGTTATTTCAGAAATTTAAATAGCGTTCCTAGGTCAAAATACCCTTAAAAATAATTGGTCGAATAATTCGTTGCCCTAATATGCCGCACCATATATGTAACGACTTGCGCTCTTGCTTATTCCTTTCTTCGATTATATATTTTGTTGCCCAAAAAGTTATATTTTTCATATTAAATATGCCGCCTGTGGTAACGTAGCTTCATCAGACCACAAAATATTTTTGAAAATATGACGGTCCTCTCGCAATCTCCCCAGCAGTTCCTCGCAGAATTGGTGCCGTTGAGTTAAATTGTTTTCGGTTAAATACTTCATCAGATTTTCCTGTGAGCCGAGAAATAAATTTTTATGAAAAATTTCAGGTTATATAAAATATGTAAAGATATTTTACCACCTTTAAACTGTAATAAGATATTTAATTCTAATAATCTATTCCAAATTGGCTTTTTATTCTCTTCTTTTTCTGACAAACGATTTTTTACTATATAACATATTGTTTTTCTACATGGAGCTCATTCCCCCAGATATTGGATCCTGTACTGACGCAATACTTTTGAAGCAATATTCTTATTTGCGTAACATAAATGAATGATTCTTCTTCAATAAAAGGCATTTTAATAATTAGGTATTCCTTTAAATTCAACGCAAAAAGTAAATGAAATATTATTATTGATAAATAATTACTTTGTTTTCAATTGACATTTCACGGCTAGAGCGACTTAAGTATCATAATAGCCAAATCGCATCCACGGCTAACTAGACCTAAGATGGTATGTTGAATTTCTCATAAGGGGCAATTCTGAAGTCGTGTAGCTGAAAAACTATAAGTCTAAGTATAAATATATTATAATATTTTTGAGAAGAGGCTAATTAGGAGAATTCAAAAATTTAAAAATATACAGGGTGTTCTATTTAAAATAGCGGAGTTGCTGGTGGTTTCCAAATTATCCCATTATGATTTGTTTTTTGTTTAACTTAGGAAGTATTCCGAGTAGTGCCGGGGTGGTCCTATGCCAAACATTTCAGCGAAATGACTTCATTTTGAATCTTCATCGACCTAAAAGTTTCGGCATTAAAATTTAAATGCTTTAATATATTGTCTTAAAATTTGATGTAAGAACAGTAATTAACGAAAAAAAAATCGCCACACCCTGAAGTACATGGTATTTGATTATATTTTAAACGGAGACTACAAGCTTAGTCCCCGTTTGAAATATATTTAGAGATATCAAAAAATATTGTATACAAAACTTTTATGGTTTTTCTATGAACTATCAAGATTGGCTGAAAAAATAAACAAATGACAATTGGTAAGTAAAAAAATGGGCTGTTTATTTAAAAGAAATATCTTCAATAATATTATTTTAATGCATGTGTATCTTCTTGTTGTTTATAATTTCATAAGAAGCAGTATGTTCATTTCTAATGGCTTTACTTATGTGCATGTTCCCTCTGTTTCTAACACATTGCCCCTTACGACTGCGTTTTCTTCCTCCCCTTTCTCAACGTAACAAAGATATTCAAGTTTTTAACTATTGAATATGTATCTCCATTGTTATATTTAACCGTTGTAACTCAGTTTAAAAATTAATTTTTTTTGAGCAACCTCACTTTGTTAGCACTTATTACATTATGTTCTTGTTTTGGCTAATTGACTGCGAATATTTTAAATTCATTCTAGTGACAATTAAATACAAAACACTCTTGAAAAAAATAGTAATTAATTACAATGCACGTAATAACAAATCATATCAATATTGTAGGGTAAATGAGGGTGATATGGTAAACAAAAAAAGTAGTCCGTGTAGAAGACAAGATATTGTTTATTTAAGCAAAATAAAAACACTTTCCTTTCACAAAATATATAGGCAACAACTAAACAGTGTCATATTCTCCTTAAGACATTACAAAGGTTTGAAAAAAACAATATTTATTTTCATGAAATTCACCATTTCACCCACGCATAGGGGTGAAATGGCGAATGCACTGTGGGTGAAATAGTGACTTAATTTTTCTGCTTTGTACCTCATATATCACACATGGACTCATATTTGGAACAGTCTTCGTGTAGCCAAAGTTGGCAGACAATACATTTGATCCAATCAACGTCCTTTTTAGTGAAACTGGACAGTTCACCGCACCCTACACAACAACACTCTTCATCGTACATGTTGTCATCATCGACTTGGAAGTGGATATCCAGCGATCGGTCGGATTCGGTGTCAGTGGTAGACGCTTTTCGTTTCTAAGGTTGCTTTTTTTAGTATTCTTTGGTTATGGTTTTTTCTTTGGTCTGCATTTTAGCATTTGCTCCACTCTTCACTGAGCTCTGGAATTCTTCCTTGCAGATGTGACTTTATTTAAGATAGGTATTGTTCAAACATGGTCCAAGAGTTTCCCAGGGGAAATTTGAAATTCTTCTCTTGCCACTGTTGAAGACAAATTTATTGCTTCTGATGAGGAATGCATGCTTTCTTGTGAATTTTCCGCTTTTTGCGAACAGTGCAGTTTTGGTGAGACTTGTCTGTGTTCAAGTCCCTGATCGTTATCTACATCTGAGGTTGCTTCTTCAGAGAGGTTCGGGATATCCTGCCAGTGCGAACAGCCTGGTGTTCGTGATGTAGGTTTATTTTCATGTCGTTCGTTATTTTCCTGTTGTTGTACTGGGACTAAAAAGGCATACTCGGGGATGGCATCAGGATTAAATGGAGTAATATCTGTGCTTCTAAACCCTGATATTGCGTTCTCTGTTGTAGCTGCTTGGACCCATGCCTTCGTAAGTAGTCTTCCGAACACTAACCCCGAAATTTTTCTATATGGATTCATTTTAATGTAGGAATTGCAAGCATTGTAATAATAGGACTTTAAAGATTTAAAAAATGCTCTGTCTAGTGGCTGCAGATAATGGGTTGTGTGGCTTGGTAGGCAAAGCAAAACTATGTTATTTTCTTCTGCAAACTCTAATGTATCCACACTGCTACAATGAGAGCTATGCCACCCAAAATGAGCACGACTGTCCCCTCAGGCTTCCTTGGTGCAAAATAGTTCTTTAACCACAGAAAGAAAATGTCAGTTGTTACGTACGCCGACTTTTGTAACATGAACATTATGGAACCCGGCATACCGTCCTCGTACTCGGCCTTTTCATATTTACCCTTCACATGCTGGGGTAAAAGCGATCGCTGGAACGCTCTTGGATCTCTATGCTGCCAACACATAACGTGGTCGATTATTAAGTTGAAGCCCGGACTCATCTACGTTGAATATATTTGCTGGCTGTTTGTTCTGAAGCAACGAAAAGTATTCTGAAACGTTTTTCTTGTTTAAACCCCTTAACCGTACTTATGAAACACCCTCTGATTTGCGGATTGAGAGTTCTGGATTTCTTTTTAAGAATAAATGTAGCCAATCCATTCCACCAATTTCCTGTTCACGGTTGAATTTGTGATGCTGGTTAAATTTTTCAGCCAGTCTATATGCCATGCTACGTACTTCTGTCCCGCCCAAAAACTTTTTTCGTAAAGCACCCATTTGTTATTCTTCTCTTCAACGTTGACCATGGAATGTTAAACTGCTTTGAGGCTTCATTCAGGCTCATTCCATTTTGTACGGCTTGAACGGCAGCTTTACTCTGTCCAGTCAGCACGGCTAGATCCTCTTTGCCTTTTATAAAATGTAGGCGTTTTTATCTGGAACAATAACGATAGTTAAAACTTTTATTTAGGCCGACAACCACGAGTGCAGTGTGTGCACAGCGACTATAGCGGAATGTTGGATAAAACAGAATATAACTTTCACACACAAAAAAAAAACGCTAAACATGCATGTATTAATTGCCAAAACCTAGTTGGGATGTAAATAAACCATTATTGCGTAAAAATGTACTTCACCCTATCACCCCATAGCCGAGTTCACCATTTCTCCCATTTGCTACGGGTAAAACGGTGAATAGCATGGCCAGAAGTTCCAAATATTAAAGGCAACGATTTTTAGGTTATGTAATATATAAACAGTCTAAGAACGAAGAAGATACCAAAAAATACTTATACACTACCTGAAGCAACATCTACAAACGCATGCATACTATAAAAATTATTAAGCATCGGAAATAGATTTTTACAAAATACTTACGAGTTTTAAAACGAGACGGGTTTTTAACTAACGCACTCTAAACAGATGATCATAAACTGTTGGCATTCAGACCTACAGAGACTTCTGTGTACCAGGAGAAGAAATAGAGTCATTCACCATTTCACCCGATTCACCATATCACCCTGATTTACCCTAGTTCAGTAATCAAGTGATATAAAAATAAATCAGTAATTTCACAATAATTTGCGACACAATGCCAAGAATAAGTCTACAAAAAAAGAACACTCTGTATCTGAACTTAAAATGTTCATAATAGTTTTGCCTAGCCACTTCATAGATCAAATTTTATCGTTTGTAAATTAATATAGTGTATTTACAGTAAAGCAATCCCCAACAATGTTTCTAATATTTCTCGGTCCCCAAAATTGCCCCCTTGATCCGCCTTAGCGTTTTTTTGCCAAAAATAAGGTGAGAGGAACATATTCGACCTCATATAAGAAATTCAGGTTGACTAAAACTGTTTTTCAGTGCAATTGGTGTCTTTCAAGATAAATATAGTATTTCAATCAATGTGGTCACAAAAATCTCCTTAACAGACTATCCTTTAAATGTATATAATTCTGTGAGGAAAACCAAACTCTATTCGTACACAGGTATTAAGTACAAATAATGTCCGATGAGCTGTTAACCCGACCATCAAGCATTTACAAAATAAAAATTATTACGTGCCAAAGCAATATATTAACTGTTAAAATAAGGCATTTTGTTGGCAGCTGATGGTCCTGGGGAATACTTATTTACAGAGTTAAGGCTGTGACCGGTGTTAATTAGACCGAAACTTTACAGGGATGTGAGTTGACCTAAATCGAGGAAAACGTGAGATAAATAAATAAAATGAAAAGTTTGCAGTTAAGCTTTGCCGTAAAATTTTAGTGCTATGCTGTTAGCAGTTGTACTAGTTAGATCGTTATGTGACGCGAAAATTAATTGTAGGTATTGTATCCTTTGTCTATTTAGATCGTTATCTTTTATGGAATATGGAAAGCAATACCAATATTGTTTTAGAACCAATATTTAAAAATAAATGAAAATATCTAGTAGGCTTTCGCAATAAATTCATCTACGTCCTAGTATTTTTGTAGCATGGTAATCTATTCTTCTTGGACTACAAGAAGCAGATGATCTAATATAAAGAAAGAAAAAAATAATTTTACCCTAGTCCATACTTGCAAATCATATTAAGCCAATCCCCAGTAATTAGGATGTTTTTAAAATTGAATAAAATATTGCTGTTTTTATCTAGATTGCATATCAAACATATTGACAACCCTCAATTTTAAATCAGCTCTTATAAAAATATTTTTTATCTTAAATGTCCGCGCGCTGACGAGGCTTCAAAGGTTAAAAATAATAAATTCACTATTACAAGTCTATAAAAATTAAGGTAAATTGCAATCTAGCTATTTTTTTTTTTTGATACGAAACAAAAAAATGCAACATTTTTATATTTTTACGTCCTTGAGTTGCGACTATTTAAATTCCTATCATTGTCTTCATTTTAGTGAGATTTCCTTTCCAATGTTAGTTGGCGCCTGACTATATGGCTTGGTATGGTAATAATAGTGCAGATGAGTCACACATAATTTTACTTATACCGTTGATTGAAGGAAAAAGGAAGAGGCACAATCTTATGGGCGAATTCATGACAGTGCTGATTTCATTCCACTTACGTTTCAGCTGCTGTACGGTGGAGCCGCTGTACGGCAAACGCATAAAACACCCATTCGCAGTCGGCTGCGGCGTTCATCGGAAAACGATGAGATTCGTGGAAGACGGTGCCCCGCAATATTATTATGGTTTATTGATTACCCAAAGTTATTATTTAATCTAACAAAAATTCTATCGCTTAGAAGAAAAAACTATGCTATTTTATGATTAAAATAAAGGAGATTATTTTAGATTTACGATTAAATCTACATTTTAATTTACAAATTATTGTTACTTACCTTTTTTTAAGAAAAAATTTACTTTTTACGTTATTCTAAACTAGTAAAGTTACAGGGTGTCCCAAAATTGGGCGTTTTTCCAATGTTTCTGACGAATAAAACCCTTCATCAGTGCTATTTTATGAGGACCGAAACATCGGGTCAAAATGAGAATGAATTTCTAAATAACTTTCGGAGTGAAACAAAAAAGTAAAATATTTTTGAATTAGGTACTTCTTGTTTGATTCTAATAAAGGAGGTAGAGAGAAATAAATTTTACATTTCCATTACCACGTTTTTGGGTTCAGGGTAAGGTAGATAAATGAATTTTTGACTCGACGCGGGCTTTCTGTTCCTCGGCACGTTTTTTGCTTCATTAACTAGCATTGATGATGTTTTTTTAGTCCGAAATATCGGAAAACTGTTAAGTGTGATACGCTGTTGGATTTAGAATTAAAATTACTGTTTATTAAAAAAAACACAAAATTTTTGACTATTTAAAAAGCAAAGTTTATGATGAACATTAGGGGATGAATCGTCGAATCGTAAACTTAATAAAATATTTTGGTAGAGGAAATATGGTGGCTGTGATGACATTTATCTGAAAATATCTTTTAAAAAAAACTCGGTAAAAATTAAAACGATTTTCTAATATTTCTTCAAAATATCCTCAATTTCAAAACGGCATTTGATTGAGCACAAAATTGGGCAACTTTGCCACAATTTAAACTTCTCCATATCTCGTATGGCTTCTCCCAATGGTCACTCTAGAAATTGCAATACCCTGTACCCCATGTGAGCGATTTTCTATGTAAAATAGTTTTTTTTTAATTAAAAATTAAAGAAAAATATTGTTCATAAAAGATTTTAATTTTTTTTACAATGACTATATTTCAAAATTTACAAACAAAACGTAATTTAGAAATAATACATATTCAGAACAATACGTAAACAAATATGCAATGTTTGCATTAAAAAGATAATAAAAATTTAGAATAAATGTGAAAATAATCTTACATTTAACTACTAAATATTTATAATATTGCTTTATGAAAACTTACTATAAACAGTAACAAACGCTTATTATATGTAACAGTTATCTTTGATACATTAGCTCTTCATGTAAGAAAGTTAGTTATTACAAACTTAAAAGCTTAATACTAAAACCTAACTCAAAACCATTTTGTCCATACTGAATGGACAAAATGGCATATGTGTTATGGACAAAATGACTTAAACAGAAACACATAGTTCACAAATTAACATCTTTGTCATTTTTGGTACATCAGCGCAAATTGCATGAGCCCACTATGCACATTTTATACACCTTAACCAGTTCTCACCAGGCTTTGAACGGGAATATAAGTCGTTGCAATAAATACAGGGACAGCCGTCGTCATCAGTTTGCGAAGCAAATGGATCTGCCTCTTCATCATCCTCATTGTAATCAAATACTGCTCTAGTGGCCTTTTGCTTTCTTTTTTCAGAGGTGATTTTAGGCTCATTTTTGGCTTTTACTTCCTCCATGTTCGGTGTAGAAGTGAGAACGTTTTTTGCTTCTTTGGTTTTCTCTTCCCCTGTCCTCTGACTAAATTTCCTTGCGGAATAGGAGATAACCTTTCAATCGGAACGAGCAAAGAACTTATTGATGGTTCAGGATTTTCCTCACCTCGAGATATTTCATATGGTATGATGGGTGCACTTTCAGAAAATGAATCTGTTGATGGACCAGGATTCTCTTGCCTATTCGTGCTTTCATCTGGTACGGTAGAGGCAATTTCGTTATTTTTAGAACTTGGATTTTCTGCTACCTGTGTGGGCGCAAATTCAGGAGGCATTATTGGAACATTGATTGTCTCAGCAGGCTCAAACATATAATCTGGAAAGATATCATGCATTTTGCACAGTAGCAGCTTTGCCATAGGCCTTATTAAATAAATAGCCAATTTGTAGATGAGTAACTACGCGACCTGGATGAATCTTTAACCATTTTGATATTTCTTGATTGAAGTAGGTTTTTAATGGTCCGCAAAAACATACGTCCAAAGGTTGCTTCCGATGGGTGCAATGAGGTGGCAGACATAATACGATTATACCATTCTCTTTAGCGTATGTCAATGATTCAAATCCTTTGTGACTAGCATGACCATCGACAACGAGGAGCACTTTTTCATCAACACTAGCCTTCGCATAGGTTTGAAAATGCTTCAACCATTTGAAAAACACATCTGTGGTTATCCAGCCCGACTCTTGTGCAATTCCAAGAGTGCCAGTAGGGGCCCCATCCAAAATCTCATTTTTGAAATTCTTTCTAGGGAATATTAAACATAGAGGTATGTAAGAGCCGGTTGCATTCATGCAACACACAACGGTGACATGAGATCCTCGCTCAGCACTTGTTAAGCAGCAGATTTGCTTCCGGCCAGTTGTTGCCAAAATTTTCTGTGTTTTCTGAACAGTAGACAGACCGGACTCATCTACATTATAAATCCTATTGGGTGAAAAGTTGTGAGTATCCAACAAATCTTGATATACCTTAAAGAATTTTTCAACTTGAGGCTTATTGAAAGCCTGAGCCCTAGCCGCTGAAGTCGGTTCTGGTTTACGTACCGATATATCTTTATTCCTTTTTAAAAACCCAGTTAACCATTCCTGTCCAGCTCTTTGTTTTTCTGCATTGAAAATATGGGAAAATTTATTTTGTTCGGCTAACTGAAATGCTAACTTCTGAACGTCTTTACGAGTCAAACCAAAAAGTCGTGTTTCTAATAATTTTAAATGATTAACTAGCTGCCTTTCAATTTCTGGAGGAAAAGTAGGTTTGTACCTTCCTAGTCCTTTACCAGTTGGATTTAATGTTTTGTTTTTTCCTAACGCGTGTCTTCTCAGAATCGCCTGAGGAACACCAAACGTTTTGGAGGCTAAAAGCCAACCCATTTTATTTTGCTGAACAGCCTCAATTGCATTTTTCAATGACACGTCGCTCCAGGATTGTCGATTAGATGTTCTTTTATAGTTGCGCGACATTCTGGCAGTATGGTCTGTAAGCAAATAAATATAATCATATTTTTGGTCTATATAAATTATAATGGACAAAATGACATACTATGTCATTTTGTCCGAATGAGCACTATGTCATTTTACCCATATTGGATATTTAATAATTTTACATTAAAAATATGCATTAAATGTTATCTATTTACGAAAGTAATCGAGCCATGTCATTCCATACACTATAAAGAATTGATTTAAAGCAAAATGAGTTGACTGAAAAAACTTACCGAAAATAAGAAAACAGAATCACACGTGGAAATTTTTTTTAGCCCGGTACACCTTCACTATACGACTGCGTCGGTCTAACTGAACTTTTAAATTACGCTCTTCGCAGCTTATCCAGGAACCGTTTGGAACACGTGACATACAGTCGGTGGGGCGGTAAATAGCGCGAATTATGAAATACAGGTTGTATGTCATTTTGTCCTTATGTGGTATTTTGTCCATACTTCCCCTACTATGTGCATATATATATATATATATATATATATATATAAATATATATATATATATATATATATTCGGCCAAAAAGTCTATAGTACATTTATTTTCTAATAGCCAAAATAATTCATTTCTTTTTCAGGGCTCTATAATAACGTAATTATCAGAAAATTTAGGACTTTTTTACAATTAAAAAGTACTTACACTAACTAAAATGCAAAGACATTTTGATGGAATTTTCAGAAAATATAAAATTTTATATTTAACATATTGAACCTATGACTGTCATTATTATTTAATAGAAAAACAATTGGTTTTAAGTTGTTTATTTCTTGTCAAATAATGTCAAAATATTAGTAGTCAAATTCTATCCAATTTTATATTTTATATTTTCTGAAAATTCCCTCAAAATTGCATTTTAATTAGTAAAGGTACTTTTTAATTGCAAAAAAGGCCTAAATCTCCTGATAATTATGTTATTATAGAGCCCTAAAGAAGAAATGAATTATTTCGAAAACTTGGCTATAGAAAAAAAATATATTATAAGCTTTTTGGTAGACTCCCCGTTATTTCTTTATACTATGGGTAGTATACCGCCGTTACCTACAAGCACATGTATTTATCAGACGCCATAAGGTCATGACCCATCTAATTTATTTTAAAAACAGTACTACTCAAGAGAAGAAAGTTCCACTACTCAGAGATTCAAAAAACATCAAATTCCTGTGATGTAACATTTGTAAGATTATTAGGACCCTGCTTAGTTTATGCTTTATTTTAATTTAATTTTAGCAAGGACATTCGAACAATAAGATTAAAAATAAAAAACACTTACCTTTCCAAAATATAGGAATGGCATTTTTCTTTAGTAATTGTCTTTCGCCATTTGAATACGTATCGTGTTTAGAAAAATGATTTTCACATAAACGTTTTTTTATCAAAGAATTTTCGTCCATTAAAAATATTTCAACATTGCCACAGTTTTGTACCCATTGACAAAGGAGGTCGGACCTGGTCACGGGAAATTTAAAAAAGCTCACCAAATTATTTTTCTTTTGTTGTTGCATCCAACATACGCATACTCTAATTTTCAGACATACTTGCTTTAATTAACAGTTTCACAAGAATGAAACGAAGTCCAGTTTCGTAGAGTTAAAAATTCACGAGTTTGACTCGAAAACGAGCAAAAAACAATAACCACTGTGATGTAAACAATACAGCTAAGCGATTCGTACATCTCCGCCGATTATCCGATCTATCCCCTGCTTCGCTGTAAACGACTGGCAGCGCGCGGCGCCGGCGCCAAGCAAATCTCGGACACCTTTCCTGGCGGCGACGATGTCGCCAGCTACATCTCGGACACTTAAGTTACGAATCTTCATTATTCCATCAATCAACGCTTATACCAATAATATATTATATAAAAACAAGTATGTTTTTGTACCCTCAGATGGTCAGGGGCATCATAATCATTGTTGACTAGTATAAAATAATATTAGTAATATTCCTGCACACACCTCCGACGGTGTATTTTCTACGTATTTAGAAAATTCACTGATCAACTGGAGAACATACGCTCTTACATCATATATACAAACTGCGAGAAGGCATTTGGCAAAGAAAGACCTGGTTGCCTTCAGCAACAACACATCAATTAAATTTTTGTTTGTAGCTTCGTATCCATTATTATTGCTCTTATCATTTATATATATATATATATATATATATATATATATATATATATATATATATATATATATATATATATATATATATATATATATATATATATATATATATATATATATATATATATATATATATATATATATATCTCTTGACCAACTATTCCGAAACATTTATTTCGTTTCTCATGGTTATAATATAGAACAATTTTCTTTTTACATGATGACCCTATGATCTTTCTATATAGGGGCTTTTTATATCTTAATTATTACTTAAATTGCTAAATTTCTTGACGTTTCTAATAATTAAGTGACCAGAGGAAGCAAGATAGAACTAGGTTACTCTCACATGTCACTGTTCATTTACGTCTAAAACTATTTTTATATTAGAGGGATGAAAATATCAATTAATTTTAAATAAACAGTAGATATAGCATTCAGTAACATCAAACAAAATGTAAGATGAAATATCTGTGATATTTCAGTTTTTATTAGGTTGTTATTTATAAAATTTAAAAAGAGTCATCTATACTTTCATTTTTTTCATCTAATTGTTAAAATATCTGAATATATAGTGTTTAGGTTTTCTATATTTTTCTTTTTATTTAACGCTGATTCACTAAGACGTATATCGACCATTTTTAAAAAGAGATGTTTGTGTCTGTTCTGTCTTAAGCTAAAACATTGGCTTCTTGGAAATTAAATAAATTGTTTTGTTTCTATATTATGCTGAACTAGAACAGACGTATTTTTACTATTTCTACAATCACTTTGTGTAAAGTGATGCGATCTTTTAATAGTCTTGATGTTTGTCCAATATAAGTTTTATCACATTCAGAACATGTAATACTATACACAACTCCTGATTTTTTTAAAGGTGGATCTTTATCTTTAAGTTTAATATAGGTGTGTCTTATAATTCAAATATGTCTACTCTCTCCGTACGTCTAATTATTTCATATACTAATGCACCTAATAGTAAGGTGGCAAATTTCGCTACAGATGTTTTCACAAATATTTATACAAGAACAATAACTACTATACAGGAGACTTCTTTGACTTTGCAAAATTTTATCAATGAAAAATAACCACATCCTAAGTACAAACTAATCAGCCTTGATGTATCGATTTTACTAATATTTGTTACATTTTGATTGAAAAGAGTGTTGGCAGAAAATGGAACAACATATCTGAATACACCAATCTCAGTACAACAAAATTCTTAATTCATTGCAGCTCAGCACATCATAGATGACCTTCTGAATGATTGTATACCAAAACTATCTTTTTATGTACTATTAAGAAAAAGTTTGTTGATGACCATATTTGGTGTGCTCCTAGGGGCAAGAAACATGAGATTATCAACATGTTTATTGCCTATGACCAAAACATACAATTTACAATAGAAGAAGAAAGAGAAAGAAGCGTTCCTTTCATAGTTCAAAAGTGATAACAAATATTGAGAATAAAGTAATGTGGGACTGATGTATAAAACCTACCAGTTTACACACAAATAAATTTGGCCCTGGCTTTAAAAACTGCAATTGAGAAATTATCCCATCTATATGCATTCTAAAAGCAAATTCATATCCCAATAAATTAGTAACACAGGGGCCATGGAGAAATAATTTCACAAGAAATGTATGCCTTCTTTACTAGAAACCAACTTTTTTATTATTGTCAGTATACCGTATCAAAGAAATAACAACTTCCTTAATAAAAGACATCCTTAAAGATATAGAAGACCTAAACACAACATTTGATAAAAATGAATCCAGAAATGAGAATAGTAGTGAAAGTGTAGATGACTGTTTTGATCTACACTTATAAACAACTGAAAATTCAAAGATAAGATATATTGAGTTTTATTTGGGTCAAGACCTAAATGATAAATCTACTATTTCTTTAAAATTAAAAGCAAAATAAAATTGATCGATTAAATTAAGTCTCGTTATCTTTATCTCTCTTACATAAAAATAATTTTTTGACGATAATTAATCAACAGTGACACATGAGAGTAGCCTAGTTCCCTCTGGCTTCCTCCGGTAATCTAATTATTAAAAACGTCAAATCATAAAGAACATTTACACACGTCATATTTTTTTAAATTAATTTATAAATGTAATAAAAAGGCCCCATAGTTTTTATAAAATTAGGTGTTTATCAGATTCTCAAAAAATTAATTTTCACGGAATTTTTCACAATAAATTCTTGCGTAAAGATATCGGGTGATTTGCGTCAATTTTTTGTTTACCGCCTTGTGACATTAAATGAAAACAAACCTGACTTTAGACAAAAATATTTTTTCAGAATTGTAATATTTATGAATGCTGCTTTTGAATAATTTATTAACTAAGTGTGAAGGGTGTTGGTTTAGCTGCAATGCTGTTTTAGCTTTTCTAACGGCTTTTTCTCTGAATTCAGGATCAGAAACTTTAAGTACTCGATCTGCCAGACCAATGATTACAGATTTTTTTTGAGATATTGGGTGACAAGAGATACAACTGAAATATCGAGAGGACCAAGTTTCTTTTGAATACCATTCTGTTTTAATTTTATTTCCTATGTGATGTAAAATTGATTCTTCTCTTCGGTTTCAATTGTAAATTGTAGTCTTTTGTGTTGTTAAGTGCAATTGCGGTCGTCGACATAAGGATAAAAAAAATATATTAAATTCCACATTATTTAGGAGACTTTCTTCTAGATCCTTTATTACTATTTGGACAACCACGCTCGATATGAATGCTCCCATAGCACAACCCTCTATTTTTTTTATATAGCTGATCTTCGTATACAAAATGTAATTATTGGTCTGGCAGATTGAGCAATTAAACTTTCTGATCCTGAATTCAGAGAAAAGGCCATTAGAAAAGCTAAAACAGCATTGAAACTAAACCAATACCTTTCAAACTTAGGTAATAAATTTTATTATTCAAAAGCAGCATTCATAAATATTAATAATATCTGAAAACTCTAATATTAAATTAAATTATCCGAAAACAAAATACATTTCTTTGCCGTTTATAAATATTTATCCCAACAATTTCAAGAACTTTTTATAAAATATAACATCGTACATGCCACAAAGGATATATTTTGCTAAAAATGTCATTAACCTAAAAACAAAAACGCCAATAAATAATAAATGCAATATAGTTTATCAAATTCCTTGCAATAATTGCAACGGTGTTTATATTGGACAAACAAGCCAAGAAGAAAACAGACTAAAAAGTTACAAATACGACAAAAAAAAACATCACGGCGTTAACAAACCACGAAATGTCCCAAAATCATATGAATCACTATGAACAACAAAATATTAAAAACCAAACCTCAGTTGAAAAAAAGGAAATTTTTGGAGATGGCTAAAATTCATAAAAACAAGGGTGCCATAAACGACAAAAAAGATATTAACAACCTAAATAAAATATACATATCCTTAAATTATAATCACTCCCAGTCATTGTATTTGAACGTCCGAGTAATCTTAAACCGTAAAATAAATGTCCTCGTATATGTCAAAATATGTGTACTTTAGTGGTATTATTTATTTGATAATTTACTGTTCTATGGTAAGTCTTAAATTTCAAATACCTTTATTTGTTATATAGAAATTCTGCTAAAAGGGTTTTGAAAAAGATTAAAATTATGGTCGAAATGTTACCAAGGCATCAAATATATGTTATATATATATATATATATATATATATATATATATATATATATATATATATATATATATATATATATATATATATATATATATATATATATATATATATATATATATATATATATATATATATATATATAATATATATATATATATATATATATATATATATATATATATATATATATATATATATATATATATATATATATATATATCTATATATATATATATATATATATATATATATATATACATATATACCACACTTAATTTTTCTGCAAAATGTAGAGTAAATTGAATAAGATTTCATTTTTATTTCTATATCAAACTTAATAGGTTTGAAAAAGACCAAAACTATAGTCGAAGCAATACCAAGCCATGAAATATATATATATATATATATATATATATATATATATATATATATATATATATATATATATATATATATATAGATATATTATCGCGTCATTCTTTATGTAATTGTTTATTGTAAAAAATATTTTTTTGCTGGTTTTATATTTTTATTATTGTTTATGACCTTTTAAAAATTAAATATATGTGTCAAGTATTTAAATTTTTTTATCACAAGTGTCATTTTTCAACTGTTTTGGAGAAACAAACATTTGCCTTTATTTAACCTATGAAATAAAATTTTTATTTAATTTTAATGTATCCGACGTTAAGGTTGCACCGTTGAACATGAGCAAGCAATCGGCCGACTCTGAATTTAACCAAATTTGATTAGGAATGATTTGGTAGATTAGCTATTTGATAGATACCTAACCTACTGTAATAGAAAACGTATAAAACGTATCGTAAAATTATTTGTGCATAGGTAGAGTAGCATATAGCATATGACACAAATGTTAAAAGGACTTACATTTTAAATTCCATGTAAAATCAGAAGTCTTGTCAAGTTTAGCTTATTACTCTCCGCTTTCAAATTTATTAGATAATTTCGGAATAATAATAATTGATAAGGACAGAAAAACAAAATGTATAATATTCACCTATTTACCTAAAACAAAAGATTTAAAGCCTTCTAGATTGCACATTGAATTCTCAAAAGCAAATTAAATTTCCAAAATAATGTCTTGACTATAACACCATTAGCCTTTTATAACTTTGTGGGTTATTTCGTTTTTATCTGTTTTTTAACAGAAAAAGCTGAACAAAATACAAGCCTGTTTCTTGCACCAGAATTGTGACATATTACATGAAATGCAAACACTCTGCCAACACGACTTTCGTTCTGGTTTCTCCTATTAGGTATTTAAATCTGTTATTTTTCAAAATAATCAAAGATTTATGTCTCGGCTATTTTCTTTTGTTTCTTTTTACAAATTTTAACTTTGTAATAATTTAACGAAGCCATTTTTTACTCCAGTCATTAAAGGAGCTCCGTCTGTTGCAACGGAACACAGTTTTGACAAATCTAAATTGTACTTTTGCAGAAGTCCATAAACAGCATTAAAAATATCCTTCCCAGTTGCATCATGCATCATCCATAATGCAATGGTACTAATTCCAGTAATTCTTCATACACATTGATATCTGTACCAACCACACGAAGAAAAACAGCGAGTTGCTCCACACCACACACATTCGTACTTTCGTCACAGGCAATAGAAAATGCAATGAAAGAGTCTGATTTTGTTTTTATCTGATTACTTATATTGGCAGCCAACTCAGTAACTCTTTGAGCGACAGTATTCCGGGACAAGGATATATTTTGAAATGCCTTCACGCTCCCGGGACTTACAATTTCCGCGGCCTTTACAAGGCCGTGTTTTTTAAATTCACCTTCAACAAATGGTTTTGAGTGTTTCGCTATCAACTCCGACAGTACGTAGCTCGCGTGAAGGACAGATTAATTTTCTTGCTTTGGAGGTATAAACATAAGCTGCTGATCTTTTAACCGTGATTTTAACTTATTTAACTTTTCGTTTCTGACCATGCCTGTATACTTGTCGAACATAGTTTTATGATTATCATAGTGACGTTTTATTTTATATAATTTTGGGACACCGACTGTACTATTACACATCAAACAAATAATTTTTTCTTTCACTTCACAGCAAAAAAACTCTATCTTTTCTTGAAAGATACGATGCTCATCAACAAGTTTCCTCTTACTTCCACTTGGTTTTGAAAGAGACATGTTAAAAACTGTATCCGAAATAAATTATAATAAGTACTGTTAAGTGTTGTAACAATAAG
Organism: Kuschelorhynchus macadamiae; assembly: GCA_030620095.1. Lineage (NCBI taxonomy): Eukaryota > Metazoa > Arthropoda > Insecta > Coleoptera > Curculionidae > Kuschelorhynchus > Kuschelorhynchus macadamiae. Next base: position 893,259 of record JAUTXW010001917.1, on the reverse strand, counting down.
TGTGCAACTCAATTCGAAACTTTGTCGCAACTGACTAAACACTGAACAACTGAACTCAATCGACCACGGCTTATATACGGATTGTGATTTTTCCAGTTCTTTCCAGAATGTTCAGATAGCGTCATATATGTTTCCATTTCATGGAACAAGCCAGATAACGTTTGGCTTTAGGTTTTTAGGTTGAGTATGTGTAGTTCATCCTCCTAAACATAGACGGCACTATGTACAATTGTACATTTTATTATACCAATCGTTGTTGCAGCGGCGCGCGCTTTCGAAAACAGTTTTCAACTTGTTCGCGGACCGCATTATCTGGCTGTTTTCAAAACTGATTTGGGCCGCAGAAAAATGCTCACTGGGCCGCATGTTTGACATGGCTGGATTAGACCGTGTCAAATTGGAATTACTTATTACGGTCTAATCCCAAAAACCATCATTTCTTAATTGACCAAAACTGTGAAAGCTTCCGTTCTATGTTATACTACTTAATGTTTGGTAAAATTTGAGATAAATTGGATAAGAAGTTTTTTAATAATGTCGGATCAGTTAAAATAAGTTTTAATCATAAAATAGCCACTTTAACAATCCTTTAGTTTCATTTCGTAGCCTTCCGCCATCAAATATCGATATTAATAAAAGGTGTAAAACTTCGTTACTGTTACTAACTCAATTTGAGAAATCCAACCTGACACAAAATCAATACAATGTTGTTGAAACGGAATTTTATTACTTATTCTATTAAAAAAAAAAAAAGAAAGAACTTTTACAGCATCGAATTTTAAATTACAATAATAAAAACTTTTCTAGTTTTCTGCCCTGAGCTGAACAGGATTTCTTAATAAAATTTTCAATTTGTATCCAATTTAAAGTTCTAATGAAAAAATATTCGTTGGACAGTTCAATAAAATTAAGTGAAAGGAACTGAGGCGGAACGTCGCTAGAGCAAATTGAAATTCTATTCGAACCAAAAAGTTTTTCAATTATTCTTTCACGATCACTCTTTTTTATATCAGCTTAAATACAGTATAAAAATGCGTATCAATATAAAAATTATTTGTTTCTCATTCACAGACGCATAAGAAGGCAGTTTTTGGTAGGGGGGGGGGGGCAAAAAGGAGATTATATTTTTAACAAGCCATTGAAGGGCTATAGGATAAATTTTGTAGACGGTGAGGGGGGAACATAATATGTAAAAAAATTCAAGGTATAAAATAAAAGATTTTAGCAAAATGTGTTAACTTTAAAAACAAAAATGTTTAATTAACATATTATTTGGTATATAACAAGCAACATAGATCAGAAAAACAACAAAAACTAAACGAAGATTTACCATATTGCAGTCCTTTGACTTTGCATTATTTCAAAAAATCCTAACAAATTAGTAAAAGTGAGTTAAATACGTTGGGGTTTAACTTCAGGCTAGTTATTTACTTCGAAGATATCTCTTTAACGAGAAATTTGATTTGTTTTTGAATATCCTAACTCATACTATGAATATAGCATTTCCATGCAACAAAAGCTCTCTTAAGGGCAAGCAAATTGGATGGTTTAACAATGAAATTTGCCAAATGCGGGAAACACTAAGGTTGCTAAGTGAAATGTATGATTGTAGACCATCCCAAAATTTACAGTTTTATTACTGATTTTAGAATTCAATATAGGCATGAAATTTTTAAAGCAAAACAAAACGCCAATGCTAATTTTATTAAGAGCTCTAAAAACATGGCCAAGTCTTCTTGGCAAGTCATATACTCAAATTCAAATAGAATTACAAATAAAAAACATTTGAAACCGATTTAACTGTAGATGACTTTAACAATTTCTTTGCGAATGTAGCAAAACATATAGCCTCTAAAATTTCAAATATTAACAATTCTAACTTTAAATGCTATGTAAAGTCATATTTAGAACAAAAAGCTGTAACTAAACCTTTTACTTTTCAGGAAGTTGTCAAATTAAAGTAAGATACATAATACAAAGTCTTAAAAATATACCAAGCAGGGACATTTACGAAATGAATATTGATTTAATAAAATGTTTAAAAAATATTATCATTCCTCCTTTAACAAAATTAATCAATTTAAGTATATTAAAGAAAAAACTTACCCAAATTGCCTTAAAAAATCAAAAATTATACCAATCCTAAAAAAAGAAAATCTAAATGACCCCAATAATTTTAGACCCAGAACCCTTGTACCCGTCGTATCAAAAGTATATGAATCAATACCGAGGGAACAACCGTATAATCATTTTGAGTCCAATAATCTCTTTTTAGAACATCAATATGGGTTTAGAGAGGGTAAATCTACACGACCCAAGCCATTTTGGGTCTACTGGAGGATGTCGTTGAATCCTTCGAGTAGGGACATTACATGCAAATAATGTTTTGCGATCTCTTTTGACTGTGTCCAACATGACATTCTGCTTGAAAAATTAAAATATTACAATAATAACAGTGATAGTATACAGTTATTAAAAAGTTATCTTATAAATCGAACTCATGTTACATATTTTGAGGAATACTCTGAGGCTGCAGAAGTGGAGCTAGGTGTACCACAGGGATCTCTTTTAGTGCCACTGTTATTCTTAATTTATATTAATGATATGAATTCGGTTGTCCCGAAATCGAAACTAAGCTTATTTTAAGATGATGCCGCGCTCTTAAACAGTGACCAAGACTATAAGAGATTGGTAGATAAAACAAATGAAAGCCTTAAAAATCTTCGGGAATGGTTTGTGTGTAACAAGCTTTCCCTGAACACAGAAAAAACGATTCAGGCTTGAGGCAACTGGATGACCTCCAGAATGTCTCGGAAGTGACATTTGTAGGCATTCACCTTGATCCCACACTAACTTTTCAACAACACACGCATCCTCTAGCGGACAGGTTGTCAGGAACAATTTTCTTACTGCGAAATAAAAAGCTGGGCCCCTTTCCTGTGGTTCTGCAGGCGTATCACGAACTTTTCCAGTCTATGGCATGCTATGCGATCATGGCTTGGGGGTACTCTTGTCATGCTGAAAGAGTTTTCAGGTTACAGAGGAGAGCACCTTCCGTTTGCATACAAAGATGTAGACACTTTTCAAACTAACAAAGAAGTTCATGAACATAATACTAGAATTGACTCAGATATAAGACCGGAATTCTTAACATTAAAAACATCTCGTGTTTCAACGAATTACTTTTGTATTAAATTTTTTAATAAAATCCCAAATAGCATTAAAATATTGTCACTAAATAAATATAAAGAGAAAATTAAATAAATGCTGTTGTCGGGTGCTTATTATAATATAAATGAATTTCTCGTACCTACCACTACCATGGCTGGTCATTGATATTTGTGTATGATTGCTGTCTTGATGGAAATAGCTGTGATCTTAGTGACAATATACCAGATTTCCTTTTTTAAATTTTAGAATGTGATGTTAATGTGTCCTTTTTTTTGTTTATATGTAGTTTTATTGAAAGATGTTTAGCTATTTATGTATACCAATTTTATTGTTTATTAACATTTAATATTAATTGTTAGAACTTGTGTAAAAATTTGTATTTACTGCACAAATAAATTGAATTGAATTGGGAAATTGAATTGAGAAGATATGACAGTTCTATGCTGTGAGCTGGCTAAATTAACTAATAATTAATAAATTAAATAATTTCCAAAATATGTTAACATTTTTTAATTTGCGGGTAAAATCACGGAGAACAATACCTTTAGAGCCTCTCCCCCCCGACAAGAATTATGGGGCATTTGCCCCCCTGCCGTACGCTTCCTTCGCGCCCGCTTATTTATGGCAGGTGGTTCAGAGTAACTTCAATGTCGGTGCATAAAATAAATGTGACACGTTTGGGTTTAAATCATACATGGAAACTAATAGTAGTAATGTCCGAATAATGTATCCCAACTCTACTGCAAAAACATCAAACCTGGGATCCATTTAGGGGGTGTTTTATTTTCCATTTGTAAAATCGTCTATTTAAAGTATAATCGATCTTTTTGCTCAGCTCAAAATATTGTGCCGTTAAGATTTTGTTAATAACATACTTAGATGAAGATCTAGAAATAAGACCTTGGGTGAAAAGCAGTTTTATTAAAGCGAATATGCAAGTGTTTAAAGTTTAAATTTTAATTATTTTATTGTAGGATACACGAGAAACAATTTTTGAATTTGATTATTTTGTATATGCATAAGAAACGATATATATTTTAAGGGATGGAAATCTAAAAAACGAGAGTGTGTTAAAACTTACATAGTGAAATTAATTTTAATAAAAAAATTTCCTTTCGGATTTTTGCAACTCTCTGCATTTTATGGACACTAGATCCTGACAAACCTGTTCTCATATTTTCGTCGATTCAGAAACAGAAAAATCCATTATGGATAAGTCACCCCTTATCCCACGAATCTAAAATCTGAACTAAAATTCGTGGCACCTAAAAGCTTACCATCAAATTGATTCTCTAATTTTAATTGTTTAACAGATTTCTCGACAAAATCTAGCAATGAAATTAGAGAAGATTTTACAAAGTTTAGAGAACATTTTCGAATGCAATGGCAGCATTACAATTATATACAAACACCACTGGTGTACGTTACTTTTCGAAATTGAAACTTCGTTCATGAATGCCTCAGAACAGTTTAAATTAATTGGCAATAATATAGCCATAAACCTGAATGATATAGTGAAAAAAAGTAAAAAAATAAATGTAGCAATTCGAAATTGAAACTTAGCAAAAACCTTCTTCTTTCATCGATGTCCCAAAACCGCTTAGATTAATAGGCAATTATATACTGAACAAGGTTAAGGTAGAAAAAAATATTTTAAGAATTTAGGAAAGCATAGAGGGGCCCCGAGACATGTATTGCCTAACGGTTCAGACATGCTTAATCCGGCCCTGCACATTTAACATAGTTTGTATATCCATATAGTTATATTAATAACATGAGTAATTTTGGCCTTGTGGCCAATTTAAGAACAAGTAAAGGTTTCGAACAGTCACAGTCATCATATAATAAGGACAAAAACAATCGTGACAATCAAGTAATAAATTACTTTAACGAAAACCCAACTTCATCTATAAGAATAAGCAGTACAGGACTAGACATTCCTAGGACAACACCTAGAGGGGTTTTAAAGAAAAATATGTACCACCTATACAGGCCGATCAATGTTCAGGAGTTTGTTTAAGGCGATTTTCTAAGAAGACTTACCTTTTGTAACTAGTATTTTAACAAATGCCAGGAAAATGTAAATTTTAGCTGTGCCATTATATGGACTGACGAAACATAGTTTGGAAACTGTGGAATCTTTAATAAACATAATCGTCATCATAGGGTAACAGATTTGGCATGAACGTTTCGTGTAGCATTTATGGTAATATAGTTTATCATATTAGCTGATTTAACTGCTTTATCTCGTATTTTCAGGTAATCGACTTATAGCTCCATTTTTTTACCAGAATACGTTAACTGGTGAACGATATTTAGATATTCAAGAAAACCAAATTCTACCGGGAATTAGGGATGTAGCACGAAACGAATTTCATAATGTGTGGCTTCAGAAGAATGGCTGCCCCGCCCGCAATTCCAGGGCTATCAAAGATTTATTAAGAAGAACTTTTGGGCACAAATTAATTTCCAATGGTGGCCCTATATAATGGCCTGCTAGGTCGCCAGCTATTACACCCTTGGATTTATTTTTGTGAGAGCACGTCAAAAAAGTTTTTAAATTTGAACCTTCCAAAACGCTGGCAGTACTCGAAGAGAGAGTTCGAGAAGTGTTTGCTAATACTAACAGAAACACACTTCGACGAGCTGCAAGCACTCTTTAAAAAAAATGTCATGCTTGCGTTGCAAAAAACGCAATTTGTTTAATGTTCCAAAATTTTTTATTGTTCTGTATACATGTGTATGTTTCTAGTTAGAGCAAAAATTCATTATGGCGTCCATAAAAAAAATAAAGTTGATGGTAAAGACTAACCGAAATATCGAAATAAAAATATGATTTAATAACTGTTTTCTGCATAAAAAATGCTTCAAAAGAAGTTTTACAGACTTAAATTACAAACAAAAACTTACAGAGCTTTATAGAAAATGCCACTTTTTAGTTTTTTCAAAATATATCAAAAACCAAAACAGTTCAAAGTACCACGCTGGCGTCTTTAAATTACCAACATAATTCTGTAAAACTTTGCCTATACAATTATTTTTCTACCTTTCATGGTTTTCGAGATCCCAATAAAGGCCGACACTGTATAAACTGTTATTTGCATTTTTTATACTGTGTTTTCAAGTCAAAAATCACTGTTCCCTTGAATAACTATATTGCGTATGCGCAAATACAAAGTTATTGCATAGATCTGTATTATTTATCTCCACAACTTTTTTCTTCAGATCTAACATGCATATACAGTGTGTCTACTTAAGTTCTATACATATGGGAAACTTTTTTATTAGTGGTTTTACGGAAAAAAGTTACTCTTTATAAAAAGTTCTGCTTTCTCCCAAAATAATATTAAAATATTCAAACTTGAGATTGCATATACAGGGTGGTCAAAAATTCCAAAAAACCGAAATTGACTCAAGAATAAAGTACCTAATACAAAATCTTACTTAGAATAAAAAACATATCTAGCACTAGGTTTGTTGCTTCCTCTCTGAAATCACTTCTTAAGGAATTAAAACTTTGGCTTCTTACTGGCAAGTCCAGTTTCTTAATTTTGTTCCTACCTACATACCAGCAAAATTTCCTTATTTATCGATTATTGATAATGGCATTGTCACTGCCATTGTCAACCACAATTTTGTATTACTTTATTGAAACGTACAGTTATATCAGAATATTATAGTAAACAGAAATGCCGTTGAAATTAAGCAAAGAAGATAAAATTTAAATAATTTTAATTGTCGGAGAAAATTATAAAACATTTCGAGAAGCTGTAGACATTTTTAACAACAAACACCCCGATAAAATTATACATTTCACAACAGTGAGGAATATTTTAACTAAATCCAAGATTTTTGGAAATTTAGAAAATAACTTTAACAAGAAACGGAGGTCAAGGGTTGCGAATGACGAAACTACAAATCAAGTAATGCTCTCTGTGATAGAAGACCCTAAAAAGTCCCTACGCAGAAGGTCAGCAACATTGCCGAATAACGTAGGTAAAGATACAGTTTCAAAAATATTGAAAGAAAGCTGTTTTCGACCTTACAAACCAAAATTTATACATACCTTGAGACCAGGAGACTTTGAGCGACGGTTCGAGTTTTGCTCTCTGATACAAAGGGAGCTAGAAGATGATCCTTTTATGGCAAGACGCATTATTTTTACCGATGAAGCAACGTTTACTTCCAATGGGACTGTAAGTTCGCAAAACTGTCGTTGGTGGAGTGACGTTATTCCTAATTTTGTTATACAAACTCGTGATCAGTATTCATTCAAAACAAATGTGTGGTGAGGAATTTATAAAGATAGAGTAATTGGACCAGTTTTTTTCCGACATAATTTAAATAGTCAACGCTACTTGGATTTTCTAAATACTTATTGTACGATTTTATTCATGAACTACCCATAAGTGAGAGGTTCCAAATATGGTACCAGCAGGATGGCGCACCATGCCACGGAGCAAGGGATGTAAGACAATACTTAAATTTTATCTTTAATGGACGAGTAATCGACAGGTATTCTGATATTTTCTGGCCAGCTAGATCTCCGGACTTGAACCCTCTTGATTTTTTCTTTTGGGGCTACTTAAAAGAGAAAGTGTATCTAAAGAGGCCATTTCAGAATGTTGATCATTTGGAGAGGGTAATTGGGGAAGAGATACAGGCCATAACGCCTGCCATGATTAGAAACGTTTTAAGAGAATTTTCTGTAAGAACGGTTACCTGCATGGAAAGAGATGGTGGATATGTTGAGGCAAATGTGCAGTGACGGAACAGTTAGTTTTTATTATTAATTAAGTTATTTACAGGTAATGTTTATTAGAATTAAAATTAGTGAAGTTATTTTCTACATTTCCAAAAGTCTTGAATTTAGTTAGAATATTCCCCACTGTTGTGAAATGTATAATTTTATCGGAGTGTCTGTTGTTAAAAATGTCTACAGCTTCTCGAAATGTTTTATAATTTTCTCCGACAATTAAAATTATTTCAATTTTATCTTCTTTGCTTAATTTCAGCGGCATTTCTTTTTACTATAATATCCAAACTGATGTTTCAATAAAGTAATACAATAGTTTGGTTGACAATGACAGTGACAATGCCATTATCAACAATCGATAAATAAGGAAATTTTGCTGCTATGTAGGTAGGAACAAAAGTAAGAAACTGGACTTGCCAGTAAGAAGCCAAAGTTTTACATTCCTTAAGAAGTTATTTCAGATAGGAAGCAACGAATCTAGTGTTAGATGTGTTTTTTTATTCTAAGTAAGATTTTGTATTACATTTTGCTATAAAATAAAAATTAAAGGTACTTTTCTCTTGAGTCAATTTCGATTTTTTGGAATTTTTGACCACCGTGTATATGGAATCTCAAGCTTGAATATTTTAATATTATTTTGGCAGAAAGCAGAACTTTTTATAAAGAGTAACTTTTTTCCGTAAAACTACTAATAAAAAAGTTTCCCATATGTAGAGAACTCAATTAGACACACTGTATACATACATACATATGTACAGGGTGATCAGTTAAGGGTAGCGAGCGGCCATATCTCATAAGATATTGGTCGTATAGATTTGAGAAAAAAAATCATAATAAAAGTCGCCAAGAGAAATTGCTGAAAATTATTTTCGAGTTTGTCAAACGTCCGCTAGAGGGCGTAACAACCAACACCAAGTAGAAAAATGGGGTTTTTATAGAATTTTGCCTAATGAAAATATATCGATGATATCATTTTTATATTTAGTGTCCATTTCCCTACACTTTTTGTCTAAAATGTTTTGTTCTATATATCAAAATAAAGCGGTGGGAGAAGTTCAATTGTTTTTTCAAACAAACCAAGATGTCTCCCGTTTATTTTGACCGATTTTAGCAAACTTAGGCTCATATGAAAGAGCATAATTTGCACTACAAAACGCTTATTTGGTTTTGAATTTTTGACTTTTGCTGGCGTCGCTAGATGGAGTTAACTGAATTAGTAGCATATTTTTTAGTTTTTTTCAAAAAAAAAACAAATGTAATGGTATATTCATTTTTACATATTTTAAAAGGGGATAAATTTCTCTATAATTTAATGAAAATAATTTATCATCTACCTTTTTTTGAACCGTTGATATTGACCAAAATATTTTATTTTATTAAAAAATGGCACGCCACTGCTTTTTGTCAACATAAAAATCATTTTCGTAATCACTTATTAGTTGCTAACAAAAAGAACCTCTTGACTTTTTTTCGTTAGACGAACGGTTTTGGATTAAAAAAATAAGAAGTTTAACAATGAAAAATCTTAATAAAACTGTCCAACAACAGCAGGAGCAATAACACTAAAAACAAGAACATGGAACTTTAAAAATAAACGTTAAAAATAAATTAATAGTTTTGTCGTAAATGTTCAAAATGTTGTCCATTATTTTGAATGCACTGGTCCAATCTCTTCTGGGTGGAGTTGACAGCTGTCTCAATTTCCGCTCTTGGTATAATATTTATGGCGTTTTGAATTCGGACTATCATGTCTTCTGGAGTAGTTGGTCGAGTTTTATACACCAAATCCTTTATTCGGCCCACAGATAAAAATCAAGGCAGGTTATCGGGGGACCGTGGTAGCCAGAAAAATAGACTGCCTCTACCAATCCAACGGTTAGGAAAATGCCTGTTCAAAAAATCTTGCACATTTCGTGAATAATGTGCCGGGCATCCGTCTTGTTGAAACCACATGTTTCCTGTAAAGGCACATTTTCTAAGAGTCCTGGTAAATCGTTAAATAAAAAGTTCAAATACATGTCACCGGTTAGATTGCCATTAAAGATGTGCGGACCGATAATAGCACCATTAATAACACCGCACCAGACGTTGACGCTCCATCGACCCTGCTGATAATCTTCACGTAACCAGTGTGGATTAGTGTCCGACCAGTAATGCACGTTATGAAGATTTAACCTGCCATTACTGCAAAACGATGCTTCGTCTGTCCACATATTTGTGACAAAATATGATGGTTTTCCCTAATGAAGTCTCTAAGCCAGTAGCAGTAATCGAGCCTACGTTCAAAGTCAGTGTCATTTAGGGCTTGATGAATCACGATGTGATATGGATGCATTTTAAAATCCATTAATATTTTTTGCACTGAGCCATAGGATATTCCTAAATCTCTGGAGATCTCTCTTATGCTTAAATGGGGGTCTGCATGAATATAAGCCAACACATTTATAATGTTATCTTCTCTTCTTACTCTACGATTTCTTCTCAAAGTTGGAGTTGGTTGCACTTGGTCATGTTGCCTTAAACGTAAGGCTAAACGATGAAAAACCATTCTCGAATGGTGTCTTCGGAGGGGATAACGCAGTGCATACTGCCTAGAAGCAATCGCCGCATTTTCAAAACATTGAAAATAAATTCTCAACATATCAAAGGCTTCTTCATTCGTAAAAGGCATGATTTGTTGTAAAAATACTTTTTACATAACATTAAATTAGATGTCAATAGCAGGAACTCTCAAAATGAATATCAACGTGATTGACAATTTGGTGTTTTGTTTCTTAACGTAGTTCATGGCCTGCTTCGCTTAAATGCGATGTTAGTTAAGTTTGATTTTTAATTTAATTTGTGAAATAATAATAATTATTAATAATAAATTATGAACTAAAGCATTCTCTCGCTAATTAAATGATTATTAATGACAAAAATAATAGGTAATAATTTTATTATTGTGAGATGTAATATTTAAAAATAATTTTGAACCTTATAGTTATCATTGTTAAACATCTTATTTTTTCAATCCAAAACCGTTCGTCTAACGAAAAAAAGTCAAGAGGTTCTTTTTGTTAGCAACTAATAAGTGATTACGAAAATTATTTTTATTTTGACAAAAAGCAGTGGCGTGCCATTTTTTAATAAAATAAAATAATATTTTGGTCAATATCAACGGTTCAAAAAAAGGTAGATGATAAATTATTTTCATTAAATTATAGAGAAATTTATCCCCTTTTAAAATATGTAAAAATGAATATACCATTACATTTGTTTTTTCTTGAAAAAAATTAAAAAATATGCTACTAATTCAGTTAACGCCATCTAGCGACGCCAGCAAAAGTCAAAAATTCAAAACCGAATAAGCGTTTTGTAGTGCAAATTATGCTCTTTCATATGAGCCTAAGTTTGCTAAAATCGGTCAAAAGAAACGGGAGACATCTTGGTTTGTTTGAAAAAACAATTGAACTTCCCCCACCGCTTTATTTTGATATATAGAACAAAAAATTTTAGACAAAAAGTGTAGGGAAATGGTCACTAAATATGAAAATGATATCATCGATATATTTTCATTAGGCAAAGTTCTATAAAAACCCCATTTTTCTACTTAGCGGACGTTTGACAAACTCGAAAATAATTTTCAGCAATTTCTCTTGGCGACTTTTATTACAATTTTTTTTTCTCAAATCTATACGACCAATATCTTATGAGATATGGCCGCTCGCTACCCTTAACTGATCACCCTGTACATACAAACATTCATTCCTTTACCATACCCATAAATAAAAGCAGTTTTGTTAATATATTTTTTATTTTTGAAACGTTACATATTCTATTAAAAATCAATTACGACATTTATTATGTTCCTCCATAAAAAGATTTTTATCACTTTTTAATCATTTAATTAAGCCGCCATTTTGTTTTGTCATAAAGGATTAAAAAAAATTACCAGGTCAACATTGTTTTGGATAAGTCGTTTTTAGATACTTATATTTTAAACGTTTAATTAGTTTTAGTAATAAATTTTTAAAAATATTATTAGGCCGCAATTTTGTTCCGCCATATTGGATTATGACCCTCAATTTTTGACCAAAATTTGAAGTCAATCGGGTTAGTAGTTTTTTAGTTATGCCGCGAACAGAAAGACAGACCGACAGACGAACAGACAGACAGACGGAAATAAGAATACATCTAGTGGCCCCGAAATGTAAAGATCTGAAAAAATTTCGGAAGGTGATTTTTTCACGGTTACAATACTTACCTCTTACGGGCAAACTAAAAAACAGAATACAACCTTTTTCAGAGCAAGTGTTAAACGAAATCTCAAATCATATATTGCCACTTTATTATTATCTTAGTTGTAAGTAATTATATCCGCCTATATCCAGGTCAACTGCCGTCGTTAAATCACAGCCTTCCATTTTTCGAGCTAGAGCATCAGCTGAATGGGTTTTCGAGTCGGTAGTACGTCATACAAATTGCTTTTCTTTCTATATAAGTCTCCAGCATGAGACAAGATAAATTAAAGTTGTTACAGTTATTAAATTTCTGAGGGTTCGTGCTTTATTATATCTTCTGGAATATAAGGCACGGTTTCTCGAGAATGCCTACTGCGAGGCAAGGTGGGACCCGCCGTTTGCCCGTTCATTCCGAGCTTTAATTTGAATTTTCTTATAAAATTCCGGCTTTATTTATCAAAATGATACGGGACCGGTCTAGAATGTTACTGACAATATTGTGTTTATAAAGTTTGCTATATTAACAGTAGATTTAAAAATTAAAATTCGTGACTAATCCCATTATTATTGATACAGGGTGTTTGAGTATATTTTGCAAAGGAATATTGAAGCAAGTATATTCCAAAATATTCTTTAGAGCATCTTCGGATTGTTTTTTAAATAAAATTTTCATTTAAGAGAGTTATCAGAAAATATCAAACTTAATTAATCGTATATAAAAGTTTTTTTCATCTTGCATAGGTATATAAAAAAATGTATCTACTCTTCTCAGTTTCATGATACTGCTAAAAAATGCATATACAAATTTAATATGTGTTTTGTAAACACAGTAAGCAACTGCAAAACGATACGTTTTGCATAAAATGAAAATATGTACATTTAAGCATGAAGTTATGCCAGATCCAATGTCGTGTTCTGCATTACTGCCAAGGAAAACCTCATTATATTACTTTTTTAAAATCTGCGTAAAAATCTCAATACTTTTTATTGAGAGCACTTTTTATGAAGGTCAACCATTTTTGCAAAAATAAGGATTTAATATAAATAGTTTAATGTATTACCTTTTATTAAAATACATGCACACATAAGGTTATTTGATACGTTTGATAATGTCAGGTTATGGGGATAGAATGCGAAATTTGCAAGATGTTTGTAATATATTTAATGACAAATAACCTAAAAGAAATCCAATAAAATCTACCGTAAGTAAGATTAATAAAAAAATTTCGGGAAACTGAAAAGGTAGAAAACGCCGTACGTTCTGGCACACCAGAAAGCACAATAATTCCTCATTTTGCTACCAAGACACTAGCAAGAGAAAACAGCGTCTTAACTTTAAAAGTAGGTTGTAAAAAACCAATACAAAAAAGAAATACCTCAAACAATAAACAATACATTAATGAAACTATGTAAGGCGTTTAAATATTGTCCATTTACTTCCTGACAGTAGGCCAAATACTGTAGGAAAATATTTAATACATTAAAAAGAACGACAGCTTCCTCGATTCGTCTACATTCGATTTCTATTCGCTCCTTTAAATCCTCGAGGTCATTAGGCTTAGATTTATACACCAAGAGAGACAGAAGTTGCCACTCTATTGTATCCTTACATCCAATCCATCTTCCAAAAAAAACAGTGTCCAAATATTCCCTAACAATCCGAGCCAAATGCGGTGGAGCACCATCCACCTGAAACCATATTTCATCATTTGGGGCACCATTACCTAAAAAAATCAAGTTGAAATACTTATTTATTACAACAGGTAATGTGAGGAACCAACTGTTATTCGTAAATACTGCTGCAATAGCTGGGACAACTTCGGTCCTTAAAAGATTCAAATATATTTCTCCAGTTAATGTGTCTTCCATGAAAAAGGGACCGATTACTTTTGTACCCTTTATACCACATCAAACATTTATCTTTGGTTATTATTTACACGCATCCAAGTTGCTTCGTCAGAAAAAATAATTTGAATGACAAAATTTAGATGGTATTGCAACGTTCCATCATGATTTCACAAAATTCCAAGCTCCTATCGTGATCATCATCAGGGGTTCTTGCGCCAAAGTTATTTTGTATGGATGAAACTTATTGTTTTTTAGAAGTCGGTCTACGGACATGTGCGAGACTTCATTTTCTCTTCCTAATATTCAGGTAGAAAGGTGCGGAATTTCTTCTAAACTGATTAAAACATTCAGAGCCTTATTACCATCTGTTGAGCTTTTAGGTCTGCCAGAATGTACAGCATCTTTTACACCAGTTTCACGAAATTTTTTGTTAATTTTAGGGTAGAGTTAGTTATTGGATTTCTTTTAGAATATTCATCATTAAAAATGTTAGAAACATCTTGCAGGCTTCGCATTCTATTCCCATATCCCAGTATAAATATAATTTTATTTGTTTAGGTTTCAGTTAAAGATCCATTTTTGTAAATCAACAAAATTCACATTGTCAGGTAACCTTGTGTGCAGGTATTTTAATAAAAGGTAATATATTAAATTATGGATATTAGACCCTTAGTTTTGCAAAAACTGTTGAATTTTATAAAAAGCGCTTTTGATAAAAACTATTGAAAATATTATGTAAATTTTAAAAACGGAATATAATAGAGGGTGTTCCATTAAAAAAAATTCTTTTATAACAGAAAAAACGGTAAATTTGGCGGCAATGGCAAAATCGTCATTGGATCCGGCATAGTTTCATACCTAAGTGTACATATTTTCAGTAAATTCAGGCAAGCGGTAGGAGAGGAAAACCATAATAATGGCATTTATTACAAAAAAAAAACTACCAACGAAACATTAATGAACAAAAACCAACAATACAAACTATAACCTAAAATAGCATAGAATTGTACTGCAACAAAGTTTATATACATATATATATATATATATATATATATATATATATATATATATATATATATATATAGGTATTTAAAATACCTGCAGCAAACATGGAGTCCACGAGATCTCTGAATTGCAGTTGTTGTGGCTGCCTTATCATCCTCATCGTTTCTATAAATGGTCTTTTTAACGTTGGTAAATCTAACTCCCAGGGCATCAGATACTCTCTACAAAAGTCAAAGAAATAGAATCATACATTAAATTTTAATATGAATACAAATAACAAATTTAGAAAAAAACTTACCTCTAAAACTGCCAGTTGGTAACAGGGCTTAATAATGGCATTTATTACTAAAAAAACTACCAACGAAACATTAATGAACAAAAACCAAGAATACAAACTATAACCTAAAATAACATAGAATTGTGCTGCAACAAAATTTCTAAGAATTTCATTAAATATTTCCTGTTGGAATAGTATCTTTCTCTCTCTCTCTCTCTACAAAAGTCAAAGAAATAGAGCCATACATTAAATTTTAATATGAATACAAATAACAAATCTAGAAAAAAACTTACCTCTAAAACTGCAATTTTGTAACAGTGTTTTCCTGCATCTTTCACTTTTGTAAAGTAGGCAATAAGCTTTAATATCATATTTTGTTCACTTTTTGAATACCGTCGACGCATTTTACACAATAAGAATAAGAAAGGGAAATGAAACCTGACACGTTTTTTGATAAAACGATTTTTTGATTAATGATTTAATCTCATAACCCAAACTTAGGTTATTATTATTCAAGCTCTAAAAAATCAGCTATTGAACGGCCGCTATTTTGGCGTCATCATTTTTTTCAGTTTGTCTTTGGACTATTCTATTTGTTAAAAAAGGTAAAGCAATCGGCCAACCAATGTTTATGACGTCATCATTTTTTTCAGTTTATCTTTGAACTATTTTATTTGTTAAAAAAGGTAAAGCAATAATGACGTGAGTTCAAAAACTTTAGCTTATTTTTTACTCATTTCAAAAGCTTTGACAATGAACATTGTAGTGATCGAGTATGCAATATAGAAGTTGTCACATAAAGTCTCAAAGTCAAATTAAGCCACGATTTTCAGGTGAGATTTAAATTAAATTGTTAAGATATATTTCCGTGCTTTTAAAATAAGTATTCGTAATTTATTAAAAACGGCTGTCGTAAATATAGTCATTGAATACATTTTACAGAATAAACTACAAATATTTGGAAATGGTCGATTGTTCCAAAAAAAAAAGAGCTAGGGAAATATATGTATATGTCTATAAAATGGGCCTCTTACTGTTTATTATAAAAATATTGGATTTGATAGCTTTATCTTTAAAGGTAACTGCCTGAATTGTTTAAGAAAAAACCCTGATATAAAAGCAATGTACGACTCTACATGTACTCCAGCGATATCATCCTTGTCTAACACTCTGCCTTTTATAGCACGCTTTTTCTCAAATTCCTGGCCTATCTATAAAGTTAAAGATAGTATCTTTATAATTAACAAAAAGGGAGACATAATATACAGGGTATCTGTGTATTTCGTGTTTCTTTACCCCAATAGAATCTAAAAAACCCTATAACATTCCAATTTTCCATTTTTGCAGATCTTCCACTTTTGAAAATAATTGACTATTTTTATACACCCTAGAGACCCTGTATAGCATTTATTTGAGGAGAAATAACGCTACTGTGGTTTCTACAACTTAATCCTTACATATAATTCAATTTTCAGAACTCCTGATGATTAAGTTGGCATCAAAAAGAAAAATATAATGTTTTTAAATAGGAAAGTGGGTGGCAAAATATATTTAAACAAGCTGTACATCTCTCCTTATGAACAATTGTATATAGCTAAAACAAGTCTGCAATTATTCACTAAAAATCTACTATATTCGCTTTAAAAATATTTAATAACTTCTCTTAATTTTCAGGTAAGTCAGAATTTCTTCTGCAAGAATTTACGTAAGTACACACAATTTAGTAGAACATGAGCTAGCTAAAAATTGTTAATTTATTCCAGTCCACGCCTTAGAAAAACTTTTAATGTTTAAATTTAAATATATAAAATTTTAATTAGCAATGTAGTATGAAATGAATTGTAGAAGACTGAAAACAGCCTTAGGTAGTAGTGCTAAGTTTTATATTTAGATCTAATACAATTATTGATTAAAAATATGACAAACAACATGGCAACAATCTAAAAACCATTTGTTTGAAGATGTAGACAATGTAAAAGGTTCCCTTAACTTGTTCTATCGGACTTGCATTGTCCTTATTATTTCAGTTTCATAATGTTTCGAACGGCTATCTTCAAGCATTTTTAGGTGTAAACTTAACGCTAGCTCTAAAGCTATGGGCTTATATACTAGTCGTGGGCGGTGATGCGTGATTTAAAAGTTGTTTTTATGTTGAAATCCCTGGCTATTCTCCGGAACATCTAAAAAGTCATTTATTTATTTTTTTAGCCAATCGTGACAGTCAAAGAAAACCATAAAATATATTATATAATATATTTTATGGTTTATATATAAGTCTTGTAGACCCCGTTTAAAATATAACCAAACACCTCGTATAACGAAATCACTTTTTTGGCTGATTAACTTTTTTCACCTCTTCTAGGGGTGGCGCTAAGGCAAGCATCAGTCATTTTTTGTTGTAGCTCTTATAAAGTATTGGGTTTTGTACGAAATACCCGCTCTTTTAATTAACTCCAAGAAAAAAGTCAAGTGGAGCAAGATCTGGCGACCGTACTGGCTAATCAACAGCTCTACTATATCCAACCTAGCGCCCAAGAAATTCATTATGAAGATACTCACTGAGGGTAAATTAAAGTGGAGGGGCTCTATTCTGCTGAAAAGCTAGATCAAAGCCAATTTCAATAATTACTATAATTATTGCAAGTACAACAGTTCCTTGTATAAGGGTCCAATAAGAGTTTTATTATTTAAAAATAGTACAATTACTTTGTTTTCCATAATTTCTGCCCATACCCTAAGTTTCCAAAGATGGATGGATGTATGAGCTTTTTCAAACCAGTGGGAATTTTCATTACTCCAGCAACGAGAATTATGTCTTCCGACTTTTCCATTATTTTATGTAGCATATTATATGTCTAAGGCCAATCATTGTTTTCGAGATATTGAATTTAGTCATTTTGGGCACTTTGGTAGGCTGCAAAATCGAAACAACTGAAACTAGGGCTAAACGAATTGTCTACTTATGTCTTAGTTTGTGTGGTCTTTCTTATGGCATCAACCTTTTTTTAAGCAGAAGTAAAAACAAATTTAATTTTGAATTGGAAAGTGACATCATGATCGTAAAATACTGAGACATAAATGTGCAATTTTGCTGTAATTCCCACCGTTTCGATTTTATACCATGCCAAATGGTCTAAAATGTCGAATTTCAAATATCAATATATCGGAAATAATTATACTTGCTTTTTTTGTGGAATCCAAAAATGTGTCAATATACAGGGGGATTCCATTTAAAAGACACGAACATTGACGTATCTATTACATCATTTGCCCTGTATTTTTTATATTTATTTAGAAACTAAAAAACAAAAATTGCGGTGTCCGACAGGGTCCGAGCAATTCTTCCGAAAGTCACTGGATTGTAAATTATTTCAATTAGTCCAGAATTTATCCATACTCTGTACATAAAACATCTAACACGTCAAAAAATTGAATTATTTTTCAAATCGGAGAAATATATCCAATTTCGATTTTCTGATCTCTTCCGAGTCGTGGCAAAGAATAATAGGCTTTTGATTGAATCGGCACGTTCTTAAAATAAATTTGAAACAGATTTAGAGAAATAAAGGACTCTATTTCTTGGGCCTCAGCAATAATCTCGAATTTATAAGGTTTTCGGGCAAACGACGTGACCTCAATTTTTTATTAACCATTGAAAAATCTTGAACGCAACATGCGACGTAATGAGGCTATTAATTTTATACTGGAGGATTAGGTTAACTAATTTTCTTATAAACCAACAGGGAGTTGAATTATATGTTTTGTGTATTTTTAAAAGAAAAATAAAAAATATACATTAAGGAAATTTGACATGTTAATAGGTAAACTTGTAGCTGCATGTACAGCTACAGCGTATGGTTTTGTACATATCAAATCTTCTCAAACAATAAAACATATTTCTCTAAAAGAGAATGGTTTAAATTATGAAAAAAAAAGCATTCCTGATTCATTATTACTGGAACTAGACTGGTGATACAAACATATTAGATTAGGTCAGGATATAAAACCAACCAAATTTTCTTACGAAATATTCTCGGATACCTCAACGACGGGTTGGGACCAAAGTTGCATATAAATTATTAAGAGATTAGAGCTATATACTATTAAATAGTCTTTTGCAAAACATAACGACTATTTCCTGTATAAATCGAGGAGGAAACGTTAAATATCCATCTCTAAATAAGGCCACAAAAGAATTGTGGCAATGGTGTGAAGAGAGAGGAGATTCCCCTGGTGGTAGGGAAGTTGTTCGGTGGTCTCTTTTAAGAAAAGGTGTACCAGACACTGCAATCAATGTAATAATATCCTCCCTAGCAGAAGAAGCCCTGAAACAGTATTCGGCTTGCCTTAAAAAACTTTGGAACTTTTATGTATGTCAGCGCAAGTAAATCCTTATGAACACAATTTGCAAACAAACCTTATTTTTTTAATAGAAATTCTAAACAATGGAATTTCTTTCTCAGTATTAAATACCTACAGATCAACTTTGAATTAGATATTTACTTCCATAGACCCTAGTGAAGTAAAAATAATAAATAGATTTTTTAAAGGTATTTCCAATATTCGTCCACAAAACCCTAAATATTCATTCACATGGAATCCCGATCCTATTTTAAGGCTTGTTACTCTTATGGCATTAACATCTATCAGTAGAGTGCAGCCTCTTTCTGTCGTAAAAATTGAGAATATTAGAATATTAGAAAACAAAATTAAAATTAAAGTTCCTGACAGATTAAAAATATCTGGATCCTGTAGAATACAACCTATACTCATTTTTCCTTACTTTAAAGTAAGACCAGAGTTACGTGTGGCATCCACTATAGAGAATTATTTTGAAAGTCCGAGGATTTTCGTCGTCACAAAAAAAATCTTATAGTTACTTTTAAAAAGCCAATTCACGCTGCCTGTTCACATACTATCAGCCATTGGATCGAGAAAACATTATCCTTAGGAGGCATAGACACATCCATATTCTCATCTCATAGCGCGCGCCATGCATCAATTTCTGCAGCTTATCGAGCATGTGTAAGTGTTAAACAAATAAAGAATACAGCAAGATGGACACCCACCCCAAATACATTTTTTAAATTCGACAATAGACCCGTAAAAAAACCAAACGACATATTTGCTAGCACTATTCTAACTTGCAAAAGACGTAAAACTATAACCTTTTTAGTAGGTAATTAAATCAACTTATAACTAAAACATACAGTTAAGTATTATTATGTATACTATATTATAATATTTATATTATACATTTTTTTCAATATTAGGACGTTAATTAGGTCCTATAACTACATAAGTAACTTGTCTGAATTCCTTAATTATATTAATAGAGAAGTTATTAGGAAAATCGCTTTTTACTCTGAACATCTACACTGTAATAATCATGATGGGTAGATTTTCGGAAACTACACTGTAATAATTATATCTACGGACAAGCTAGGAAAATTACGATTAATCATCCTTGTAGGTAAGTCGATTAATCTTTAAATTTTCGATTAAACAAACCATTTTTGGAATATTTGCATTTTAATATTTTATTGCAAATCAAATCGGGCTCAAATACAGTTCGATTAAGAATGGAGTAGGCTATACTTGACATACATTAGGGTTGAAATTCATTAATTTAAGTAAAAGGTCTTTTGACGTTAATTTAAATCGTCATAAAAAATAACTTCTAGTAATTATTATGCCTAGGCTTAATGAATATTCCAATAGTTAAATAGAAAGCAGTCGGATCGACACATTATCAAAGATTATATGTTCGACTAGCCGAAACAGGGTCTGTTCGTCCTCAGAGTCATGTTGGGGGTCCTAAAGCTACATCTGTAGAACAAGAAGAAGAGATGTTAGTGCTAGTAGGTAAAAATCTAGGTATAAGTACAAGACATTTGGCGAGTGCTACTCATGTGAAAAGGACAATCGGTTTTACAAGCTTTACACATTAAAAAAACTACGCAAATATCATTTTATTCCCGTTTAACACCTACTTTCAACCGATTTACCAGCTAGGCTTTAGTTTTCTTTTGTGCGTCATCATCCCAATCAAGATGCGACGTTTATCAATAGAATCCTTTTCACAGGGAAGGCAACCTTCAACAAACGAGGTGTATTTAATTGGAGAGATAGCAATATGTGGGAACTGAAAAATCTATACTTGACCAAAGAACGGCATTTTTATCAGGAATTTTGTATCAATATTTGATGTGGCATAATTGCTGATTTTGTTATTGGACTTTTAAGCTGCCTGCAAGGCTAAATGGTAACCTGAACTTGCAGTTACTAAAAAATGAGTTGCGGAATCTACTCGACCCTGTTGCTTTAAATATACGACAAAATATATGGAATATGCACGATTATCCAATTGCGGTTCGCAGTTCTTTAGATGAATGGTTGCCTCACAGATTTTTGGTCGTGGCATTGAATATCCATGGCCGCCGCGTAGCCGGGATCTTAATCTTTAGAGTTATATTAAATCTTTTATGTATACAAAAGAAATCCGGACACGGAAGCAACTATTGCAAAAAACGATTTAATTTTTTCTTTAAGATCTAGCATCTGATAAGCCACAGTCTTAGAAAAACAATTCTCAAGTATTGTATTCTTTGAAAATAAATTACGTGGAAATGTTGAACAAGTGTTTTCGTTTACTTAGTTAAAATGGATTTCCACCAAGTAACGGCTAGTTCTGTTCAACATAACATATATTTTAAAATAATTAATTTTTAAGGAAAGCGGTTAATAACAAATACCTGCATGTCTTACTTTAGTATCTGCTAATCACATAGACGTCGAATTTAATAAGTAAAATTTTGAAGATCATTCAAAATATCATTTTTTACTTTTCAGTACTGGTTTGAAGTGGTTGTATATTTCGAAATGTTTTCTATTTTCAATTTTAGTTTTTTGTTTTTATTAGTTTTTCTGTTCGCCAACATTTGCCTGCAGCAAAACAACGAAAGTTTTATATTTCTTTAAGAACATTATTTTTCATCCAGTATCAAAGACTTAATGATAAATATGATACAGTATATTGTGATCTGCCATAGCCATTTGACTAATTTATTTTGCTGATTAAACAATAAGCTACGCTTTTGAAGGTGTTTTTTAATGTTTTAGTTAAATCCAAAAAAAAACTGAAATGTCATATTTATTGTTAAATGCAACATATATGAAATGCTCTTGCAAACAACACTTTAGCATAAAGATGGAGTAAAATTATTCTGGAGCAGATGATGCGCCTATTCCTGGGTATCTTCGCAAAGATCGGTGGAAAATGGTAACTACGCGTTACTGCTTCTAGGCTCATAAACTGTACGGGTACTCAAATATAAAGAGAAAAGTATCTGAGAAAAACCATTTAGATTTCATTCTCATAATCGGATTTATTTAATTGTGTGGTTTTGTTTTATATATTTCCCTTAGTAACATTCATGATTAATTTTGATTACACCATTATTCGCAAACCACCCTCGAATGCATAAAGTATTCCAGATTGCAAAAATACGTTTCTGCGGTCCGTTTAGATTATCATTTTTTATTTTTTTTTAATTGGGTTTCCTATTTTTTTTAATGGTGTTTGTATTTTTGTATCGCATTACTTTAACGAATGTGTGGTGGAACTAATGGGCTTCTTGTATATTAGCCTACACCAAGTTAATCTATAAATTTTATACTAATATATTGGTATATAATTATTTTTTGTGCTAGGCGGAAGTGGAAATTTTTTTTGTCGCGTCAGCTGTCGACGTCAACCAATGAAATTAATTTCAGGTTTGACTCACAATTTTATTTCAAATTTTGATGTAAAATTTCTTACCGAATGCCACACGAACTTAAATTATTCCTAAAAATTTTTTTTGGGTCACTAATATTTTTTAGGAAATTTCCAGAAATAATTTATAACCTCTTGTGATATAAGTGAAAATATATGTACTTCTGTCATCACGATTTTATCATCCCCACTGGAAAATTTAGATTATGTTATATTAATTTATCATGCCCATATATTCTCTAGGCAAAGATATAGAAACGAAATAACTCACAAAATTGGTAAAGTTTATAATGAATTTGCTCTTTTATAAAAAAAATGTACAGGGGTTTTAAAAAAAAATCCGCAGGGTGCTTCAAAAATCCGTGATAAACATTAAAATTGGATGTAGTTGCATTTCTAGCATAACCTATATCTAACATCCACAATTAGTTGAGATGTTCCATTTAAAAAGTCATTTTTTTGAAGCACTCTGTATATTTTTTAAGATGAGAGTCACTTTTTTATACAAACATACCAAACCCATACAAAGTTCTTTTTAAAACTCTTTTATTAACAAGGACATTGGTTTAATATTGAATCTAGGACACCCCGTATATTTTTAATCGCATAATTGTTTCATAAGACTCTGAACTTTATAACATTTTCAAATTTATGTATAATTATTTAATTTATAGTAACACTAAGGCAATTACAAAATTTGGCTAGTTATATAGTTACTGATTTTCACACAGTGTTCTATCACCATCCTGTCGAATAACTCTACGAGTTGGATTTTTCCAAATTTACATATCATACACTTTATAAAAGAAAATTAATAGAATTTATAATAAGTGGGTGATACTATTGAAGGTGACATAGTTTGAATATATAATCAGTTTTAGTTACTAAGATACTGGCCTTCTTTATTAATGAAAATAACAATTTTTTCATTTAGAATAAAATATTCTGTTTTTTTGGTTTCTTCTTTCAGTCCATTTCTCACATGAATTATGATAAACATATTTACTCTCTTCTTTCTTGTAAATATCAATTTAAAACTTTGAGAACACTTGAACTATTAGAAAGTTTCAGTTTACATAGTTTTTGTTTTCATTTATACAAGCTGCTTTTCTCTATGTTTGTTTGGAATGTTAAACAGGCATTTTGCTGATGGTTTTTCATTATTTTAAGCCCATTAGTAATCTGAAACGTACATTTTACATACCTAAATATGTT
The DNA here is from genome assembly GCA_030620095.1 of Kuschelorhynchus macadamiae. Taxonomy (NCBI): domain Eukaryota; kingdom Metazoa; phylum Arthropoda; class Insecta; order Coleoptera; family Curculionidae; genus Kuschelorhynchus; species Kuschelorhynchus macadamiae. The sequence goes on along the minus strand of JAUTXW010001917.1, from coordinate 868,987 downwards.
TTATTCATAATTCGTTGGATTACATTTTGTAAAGTATTTTCAACTTCTCTAAATTAAGACAAAAGAAATTTTGCCTGCCTTTCTCTTCTGTCACTATGGTTTCATTGGTTTCTTATTTTTCGGCATCCAGCCAGCTTTGACAATGTCTGGTTTTTGTATTTCAGTTACGTATTGGCTCTGCTCAGGGGCAGTTCGCCAGCTCTATTCGGGGACACCAAATATTATCGGGATCTTACTCCCTTCCACTAGTGGCGCCCGCAGTGGACTCCACTGTAATTATTATTTTATTTTATAGCATTAGGTTGGCATAAGTCTGAAGTGAGGAAGAATGATGGAGGGGAATGTCAAACTTCTTCGAATTTTCTGGAGCTGATTTTCTCGCCGTCTTTCGATTGGCTCTCCTTAGAGGTGCAGCATGTGTCCGGCTTTATAAAAGTGCCTCAATGGACCGATCTTTTTTAAGTACTGAAAGTATGTCCTAAGTAATTTCTTTTTAAAGTGCAGTGCCGTTGAAAGCCTAAGGCCTATTTATGGACATCATCTGGCCCTAATTTTTGATCTCGTTTTGTTTGGTTCCACATTTGATCAACCACGTGAATGGGGTCCTGAATTTTGTTTTGGCTGTCGGTCCTCGAGAAGCCTTTCTAGATGTCTGGAAATTCCCTTTGTTGGTGACCGTTGACGTCGAAGGAGCCCGTAAGGCATTGTATGAATAGTTTTGTTGTAAATAACTTGTTTTGCACATTCCGTGTCGATTTTATTTTAAGACAAGCAATCGTTTGTAGGGTTTCAGGTTAAGAATTCAAGATATGGTTTTGGTATATATTTAGTTACGAGTTTATGGTGTAATTTTTGGGGGTACATAAACCAAGAGTTCTATAATGGTTTTGGAGTTCCTTCTTGTAAGAGTACGAGGAAAATTAATTCTTAATTTTTATGTTTATAAATTTTACATAAGGTAGCAGAAAGGAAGTAAGTAACCTATTTTTTGTAAAACAGCTTTGGCGAAATACTTTATATTTTTGCAACTCTTTTCCTTGCGGCAGTGTAGTAAAAGAAAATTCATGAATTTCTGATTCCCTGTGCGCTATTTAATTTAATTTTCATATTTACATATTTGTGTCATGCCATTTCGCCAGATGTTCACAGGTTGATGATATAATGGTAATAACATTCTAACATATTTCACATCCTTGATATACTCATTTTATATTTTTACATAGTACTTGCTTGATGTATTTATTTTTATTTCTTAACATCACTTAAATTGTAAAACATACACGAAATATTATGTTTCAAAATTATTTTATAAAACAACTCTTAAAAAAAAAGGAACAAAAGAACAAGGTGACCATTAAAATTTGACAGTCTGCACTTTATATAGTGTTTTATTGAAAAGCCCTCCAAATCTTTATTTTGTCTGCATTTAAATATCAATATAGATTTCTTCCTAATTGAGTCACAGTCAATTAGGTGGCGCCCATTTTAATTTCTGAAGGTGTACCCGAGAACCTGCAACCTACAGCTCTCCGAAAAGATGACTGGCTGCCGTTCGCATGTATTGGTAAGTTCATTAGGACTTTACGCCATAACTTTATTAGATGTGCTTCAAATTTGAGGGTTCAATATTTACTAGAACGAATATGATAAGAAATATGACCCATTTGCCCTATTATTTTACTCTGTATATATTGTTAAATGATCATACAACATAATTAAACTACTAAAAAATCGCAAAATGCGCTCATTACAAATGATATTATAGCTAAAAATAGTCCTAGAAGGGTTTGTACATTTATTGTTTTTTGGTTGATTCACATTCTAACTTTATTAGCTTTTAACATTTAATTCACTCTATATAATATGCTTTGCGTTATTATATGTACATTTTGTGTATCTCTCTTATTAGTGAAGATAGAGGGTTGCGGTTTTCACGACTTGTTGCTACTTTGTTGTGAAACGAAAAATTACCCAAATAAAATTTTCATAGCCCCCTTCGTTTTTAAGGTACAATGTGAAATTGAAAATATTGCATTTTTGGGCCCCCCTCGCATTTCGGTTGTTATTTAACTTATCAAAAAGGTAAAAACTGGCTCTGACACAATTTTTCACGTAGAATCCAGTGGGTAGTCGGATTTTTTATGTGAGCTGTTGTTTTTGAGATATAACATAAACTTATAATTTTTTAAATGGGACACCCCGTATATTTTTATTATATATTATTAAGTTCACAATAAGTTTCTCGAAAATATATAATAGCATACATTTTTCTATGGAATGGCCCAGTAATTTGCATTTTTTTAGAGATAGACTCAGTTTTTGGCAGTAGGCTGGGATAGCTTACAAAACAAATGAATTTTTCAGGTATATGTTATTTAAAGTAACAAGATTTTTTTTTAATTCTACGATAAATTATTAGTGTGTATATCATTGTTTTATACTATTTTACAAGAAATATTCAAATTTTAGCAATTTAATAATTCAATAATTATAATGTAAAATGTAAGTAGATTTGTAATAATTATCATAGAATTATTTATCTTACATTGTTATAATTTTAGCCTGTTGCCTTGAAGAAGGTTTAAAATCGGACCGAAAACTCGGTTTTATAATAAAAAGAATTATTATTAACCTGTTTTTTGCTGCTAAACCCGCGAATCCATAAATCTTGAAAAGTATTATTAATTGAATAAAATGTTAATAATTCTACCTCTAATACCTCTAAACAGTAATTAACAACAACAACAAAAACTAAAAACACTAACATAAACAGAAAACTAAATCTATACCCTAAAGACATTGCTCGAAATGATGTCCATTTTACCTTACACAAAGCCTACATAATTTCCGTATTCTTCTTAGGGCATTGAAAATACTAACCGGTTATTGTTGCATTTTATCGAATACCCTTCTTGTGGCGTTTATTAAATCGGCTGAGGTGTCATGTCTTGTCCTATATTTTGTTTTCCAAAGTACCCCACAGGAAGTTATCCAAAACCGAGAGATCTGGCTATCTTGCCGGCCATCTTACAGTACCATTGGTCCCTATCCATTTTCCAAGAAAATTATTTTCCAAATACTGCCTTATTCTACCGGAATTATGAGCACGTGCTGCGTCCTGCTGAAAATATATGTCGCATAAATAGGGCAAAGGCAGATCATCGAGGAATTCCGGTAGAATAAGTTCCAGTATTTGGAAATACCGATCTGTATTTAAGCTCCCCTATGCGATACATTATTTTTGAACCCAATATGAAACGAGAAATATTAAACCCATGGTAAACCTAGGCTGTCGTTCGCGAGGAAATATTCGATGCTAGTTTTTTTTTGCGACCAGTATCCAGAATTATGCCTATTTAATATTCCGGCGCTACATATATATGCCTTATCGGACCATATTACCTTTCTATAAAAATCAGGGTCATTATCGCATTTTTCTAGATACTAGTTACAGAAAATCATACGACGCTCCGCGTCGCCCGGATGTAAGTGTTGCACCAATCTGAATTTAAATGGCTTATAACCTTGTGTCCTTACAATTTTTTGTACCCGGCTTTTTGGAACCCCAACATTCTGATGGATTTTTCTGCAAGAACTTGAAGGATCTACATTAATGGACGCCAGAACATTAACTGCGTCTTCCTCGTTTTCCTTGTTACAGGTTTTGCTTCGCGGCTTATTGAAAGATCCGAAATCAACTAGATTTCTTTTCATTGTAAGAGATGTAATATCACAGGTTTGCCTTCATTCTGGATACCTATGTTTAAGATGCCAACAGCTTGATAAAAATATAATAAATACGACGAATGCTAAGCATACCTTAATAAATCTAGTTTCGAAGCCTCGTTAACATCTTCGTTAAAATGTGCAAAGCAGAGCAACATGTCGTATTTTTCTTCATTAGAAAACGTTTGGTTTCTAGCCATTGATTTATTTAAAAAAAAACAGAAGTTTTTGACAAGTAATTTATTTAACATGACAACAATTTTTTTTTGTTTGTTTATCCCAGCCTGCTACCAAAAACTGAGTTTATCTCTAAAAATATGCAAATTACTAGACGATTCGAATAGTATATACTATTATATATTTTCGAGAAGCTTATTATGAACTGAATAATATAAAATAAAAATATACGGAGGGTCCCCTTTAAATAACTATAAATTTGTGTTATATCTCAAAAACGACAGCTCACATAAAAAATCTGACTACCCCACTGGATTCTACGTGAAAAACTGTATCAGAGCCAGTTTTTGCCTTTTCGATAAGTCAAACAACAACCGAAATGCGAGGGGGGCTCAAAAATGCGATATTTTCAATTTCACACTATATCTTAAAAACGAAGGGGGCTATGAAAATTTTGCTTGGATCATCTTTCGTTTCACAAAAAAGTAGCATCATGTCGCGAAAACCTGAACCCTCTATCTTCACTAATAAGAGAGATACTCATAAAACAACGAAAACGGGCCACCCTGTACAAGTCGTAAACACTGAGGATGTTAGGTAGTTTAATTAAAAGTTTACCTTTTTGGAAGTCAAACCGCATTAATTTGAAACGCACTATATTTTATTTTTGGATGTATCGTCTACTCGGGGTATAATCTGTCTTTAACGTAAATACTACAGTTATACCTCTTGTGCTATTTATATTTCGAGTGAAACCATGTATAATTTTATGGAATAATTATGTCTAACTAACGTATTTATTAATTCAACTAAACAGAATAATTCGCAAACGTATATTTCGTTACTTTAATAAGACTACCTAGTCTCATTAGGTAAAATGCAAAAACATTTCTCTAGAATATTCCATAAAATCAAGGGAAACAGTAACGCGAAACGAATATATGTAAGCTTATTAAATTTTATCATTAAAGTAAATCAGAACTAGTATGCAAATTTTCTTCAGTACGACAAACACCGCTCACATAAAAGCCGGGTAGCACAATATGTGCTTTTGTACTTTGAAAATTTTAATCTGTTCTGAGATGGAGTAATCTGTACAAGAGTAATCAGACACAGTTGGCGCAATTTGTGAGTAGACTAGTTTTTAGAAATAAGAAAGTTGAGACAACAAAGTTTACAGAATTTACGGAACGTTTGCAAAGGAACAGTAGGTACGCGTGTTGGGATAACATTAGTGGCAGAAGAAAAGAAGTTGTTATTTATTATACGTTTTCATTTATATAATGTAAGTGTAAGGAAGAAAGTTTTACAAATTTATTGCCTACTCCGTGAAGTTCTTTATAGCCAGCTCGAAAATTTTGTTTTCGTTTCACTGAACCAGAATGATGTTCACGGACTTTCATTTGAAAAGTGCTTGGTAGGTGTTTCATTTTATAGAAATTACATTAAATGTAGTTTGTTCTCAAATCTCAATGTTTTTTTGTTAATAAGGACTTAAGTCTTAAATATTTAGTTCAATGATTTTACATATACTTATTTACATATCACGAGAAAAAATATAGTTTTTACTCCTAAAAAAATTGAAAACTCTGTACATATATTACTTTATACATATTATTTACAAAATTAAAATAAATTAACTCTCAGTTTTCATTTTAGCAAAAAAAAGCTGAGATCTACACTATCTAACTTAAGTACATTTTCCGTAGCTCTTCCGTAGCACCTCTGTACAAACATATTTTTTTTTCTAAAAATATATTTTTAAGAAATCATGTGTCTTGGGAGTAGACCGTGTCAAATTGGAATTACTATCCGACGTTTCGCCTTAGATCGCACGAGGCATCTTCAGGGATCTTTACCCCACGAGATCTAAACACTGAATGAGCTCGAAGAAAGTCGGGCGGACTTTTGCTCGCCGAACCGTGACCCTGTGTTAAGATCGGTTTCCACGAGTGATGTAGACCATGACCGGTATCTCTATTGAAATTTTTTGTAAGTTTAAAAATTTCAATAGATTCTCTAATTTTTCGTTTATAAAAACCTGGAACCGATGCTAGAACTTTGGTTTCCTTTACATTTATAATATGGCCAGTGGTATGCTGGTGTTCAGCTACAGCAGATTGAACAATTTGTTTCTTTTCAATACATCGTTCATGTTCCTTAAGTCCAGTTGATATTGAGCGTCCTGTTTCTCCCACATACACTTCTCCTCAGGAGCAAGGGATTTTATATACTCCTTCTGTTTGAAAAGGTACAATATCTTTTGGGAGTCGCAAGCGTTGCTCAATCTTCTTATGTGTATTAAAGATTGTACGTATGTTGGACCTCCGAAATAATCGTCCTATTTTGTCTGTAGTACCGTGTACGTATGGAAGAACAACACTACTTAACGGTGGTTCCTCAGCATTCTCCTAGTGCAATAGTCATTCCCTCTGAGAGCTTCGGTCAGTTTCGATGTTTCCGGTATCTAAATACTAGTGAGTTAATAACCGATTTCTTTTGTGCTGGATGGTAGTGAGAATTTGCATTTAAGTATCTATTTGTATGCGTCGGTTTTCTATATACAGAATGTCCTAATGTACCATTTTCCTTCCTTTGAACATGCACATCTAGAAAGGGAATCGATCCATTAGATTCAATTTCCATTGTTAATTTGATATTATGTTTTTATTGTTGATTAATGGTTCAGACATGTGAGGAGATTATCCTGTCCATGAGGCCAAACAACAAAAGTATCGGCCATATCTGAACTAGTGTTTTGGTTTTAGTGAAGCAATATCCTCAAAGGCTTTTATAAAGATATTCGCTACCACAGGTGATAGAGGAGATCCCATAGCTGCCCCTGAAGTTTGTACATAAAAAGTTCCTTGAAAAATTAAATAAGTAGATGTAAGACAAGCTTTCACTAGGTCTATTAAGTTCTTATCAAGATTATTATGACCCAATATGTCTGATGGATTATAATGGAAACTGAGTCGTTGACAGGAACATTCGTATATAGTGATTCTACATCGAAACTGACTAAAATATCTTCAGGATCCAACTGGATTGCCTTAAGTTTCTCCACGAAATGTGTAGAGTTTTTTATAAAATATGTCTTTCTTAGTTTAAACGTATTTTGACTGAACGAAACCAAACAGTCAGAGGTATATATTTAAATTTATAAGCAGTATATTTATACTGGACTGGACAAATAATACTATAAGTAAAGCCTTACATGAAAACAGAATTTTTAGTACACAGGTCAAACTTGAACTTTTAGTTAAAACACCGTCTTCTAAAGCTTCAGTGGGTTTTCTGTCTGTATTAAAATTTAATCTATGCTCTATAATATATATAATATACAAAATTCTGTTTAAAATACTTGCAGTCAAGAAGATATCTGCAAATATCTGGACCTCTATATCGAATTAAAAACTTCACCCATCACGGCCTGCCTTAAAAAAGACTTTAAAACGATTAAAATCTGCATTTTTTTATCGACTTTACCCAATTTATGGACCTCCGACAAAAAACATATTATTATGTCTTGCAGAAATAAGATCGAGCTTTTGTTCTGCCTCGAGTACCAATAGGTCGTAACGAAGGGCTAAAACCGCACAAACAAATGTCATGCACACTACATTTCATAGACGTTTCTTTGTTGGTTTCACATGATTCACCTACAGTCAACCGTTCAGATGCTACAGTTTCAAACGTAAAACACTAGAAAAAGAAGATTGCAGTTTTATAAATTGTTTGCCCTCCGTAAACCGGAGAGCAATCTTGGCGACTTGGTTTTCCAATCTCCTGGGGGAACTCTGGGTCACGAAAATATTCCTGCCTCTCATTACCTTTCTCAAAAAATTAGTGAAATCTGCGAACATTTTAAGACTCAAAACAGTTTTTTTTTGGTTTCTTGAATTTCAACCACTTCTCCCGCACATGAAACCTCCGTCTCAGCTTGGTCAAAATGGTCGGTTTTCAGCTCCGCAAAATGCTTTTAAAGTTACCCCTTTTTTTATAACGAGCTTGTCCGGTAATTTTGGACGGAAAACCCGAGAAAAATGTTCCATTTCGAAAAATTAACCATATAGAGACCTGCTTTTTGAATAATCGGGATCTTAAAAAAATGGCCCTATTGGACGCCACTGCTAACTTATTATAGACTCCACCGAAATTTCATTTCTACTAAACGACCCGCCCACTTAACCTCTACAAATGGCCATTGGGCTTTTGTTCACAAAGAAGCTTCTTCAAAAATATAGCTTGTCGTCAAATATGCTTCTATTACGTTAAAGAGAGATAGAGAGAAATCGCGCATATAGCAATACACTCCTTTACCATGACATGGATTTGCTAGTTTTATCAAGTTCCTTTGCTTCTAAACTTGACATTTTCTTCTTACTCCGTGTTTCTGATTTTTAACCCAGGAAACCGTTTTCAAAATAACATGACACCAAGTAGTACTGAAAGAAACTAATTTTTTTTTGCAGACGCCTGATTATGTAAGGAAGGTAATATAATTCTACTGCAAAGAGGAGTTGCTTTAAGAAAGAGTATAAAAGTATCTAACTATATTTTTTCAACCAAAGCGGAGGGTATTTACTACAGGATTTATTACTTTGTTTATATAGCCAAACTAGAACTATAACCTACAATCATCTAAGATACTCCACATACATGCAGTTTATATCCAGTCTATTGGCAAAACTTACGAAATCGCATGTTCACCACAATTTGGTGATTTAAAAAGATGTTTTATGTTTAAAAAAAGTGTGTTTTTTTTTCAACCGTATTCATTATAGGATAAAATATGTTATTTAATAAAAAATACATCAGTTCACACAGAAACAGCACTTGCCTGATAATTTTTAGCATTATTTGTATATGATTAAAATTTTAATTCCCTAATGAATGTTAGATTAAAACGTGAAGAATATATTAATTATGAAGAGCATGTTTTCCCCGCTAAATAAAAAGGAAAAAAATTTGGGTAAGTGATAAAAATATATAGGTTAGCAGTCGGGTTTCTTATAAACCTTGTTTTGGTGCAAATTTTAGTGTTATAATAAATGTTTACTAGATGACCGAAAGGAAATTATTAATAAATTTAGATCTTTGACTACAAAGAACGAACAAGATGCCTATTAACATGCATTAATAGAATGTGTTAACACACAGGTTAAAAGACCATGAAACTCGGAAAAGTTGAAACCCAAAACTAAAGAAAAGCGTTTAGGTCAAGTACTTGTGGAGGACAAATAACCTTGTGGTAAACAGGGAAAATCTATATTTAGAAAAATAACCCTGACAAACAGTTCTTTAAACTGAAGAGCATATTAGAAGTTTCCCTACAAAAATATCGCACCGTAGCAGCATTGAAAAGTACTACTTGAATTAAAAGTTTAAGGTAAACATTATGTTTGAACTGTTTAAAAAAAAATATCCATCCCCTAGAATAAAATACAAGTTTTATTTAAAATAAAAAAAGAGCGATTTTCCCTTGTATCTGGACACCCCCAGGTAAACAACTGTTGCAAATGTGATGAATTATATTTAAAAATCACACAAACATTTTTTGTGTAAATTGTATATGTATGTTCCACTTTATCTAAGCAAAAAAGGTATACTTTGTAAATGTCGGTCCGAATAACCGTTTTACTGATATCTACGTATCAATTATTTAGTGCACCTTTTGAAATTCCCAAATGTGATATTTTATTGGAATTCATGGCTACACCAACGATACAAATGGAAAAACAAGAACATTTAATAAAAAAACAGGACATCTTTCGACAAAAAATGTTCAAAGTGATTTCCATTTACTTCAATTCATTTAACAGCCCGTTTGCTAAACGACCGTCTTTTCTTAAATAATAACCTGTCATCTCGAGACCGTTCCACAATATTCACAATTTTATTCTACAATTCTTCTCGAGTATTCACTGCTTCTTTATACACGAGCGACTTCATATATCCCTGTTCACAAAAATCAAGCGGATTGAAATCGGAGCTCCGTGACGGACAAGGCATCTGGCTTCGAAGGACTAGCGAGGATGAAATTGAATATTTAGGTAAACTCTGACAGGTCTAGAGAAGTATGCTGTGGCTTCATACTGCATGAACAGCATACTTTGTCTTAGTTCTAAAGAAAAGTCATCAAAATATTTGGGTAACTGCAGAAAATTAAGCTGTATTTTGCCGTTTAAATTAGGAGGTAATTCGAAAGGGCACAGTGTATGGTTATCAATAATGCAACACCGTTCTGCTATCAAATGCGGATCCTATGCACGTTTATTTCTAAAGTTGAAAACTCCTCTACGTGTAAACGTTGCTTCATCTGTAAATAATATTTTGTTTAAAAACAACGAGCCGGCATTGTGCTGGTTACCACAGAAACGAGCGAATGATAGTCTAGCTGGCAAATCTGTTGGCAATAGATTATGCACTGGCGTGAAATGAAATTAATGCTGTCGCTCTTCATGAAGAATTTTGGTAACTGTGGACTTGCATACACCAGTTTTTGCAGAAAGATATCTTTTACTTAATTCAACATTTTCGACTACGCGGATCAGAATTTCTACTTCTTAATTAGGAGTAATCTTAATTTCTCCAGTCGATCATAGAGATTCATGAAAATTTTAAAGTTTGTTCTGGATACATTTCTAAATATCGTTTAAATTAAATTTTAAAAATACACGTACTTAATTCAGCGTTTTCCACTATGCGGATCAGAATTTTTTCTTTATACATATTCTTGAAATTTTTTCTGCGCGTATACAAGAATACCATATCCCGCATGTCTTCGTTAGAAAACTCGTTATGTCTTGGCATTTTGTACTTATAAAAAAACCAATTAAAAACTATGTGAAACCCGTCTTGTTATAACAACAAACAGAGTTTGACAGCAATTAAATGTGTAGCGTTTTTCACTGCAACTGACATGATTTAATAACAGCCTACTTTAATAAAAAATTTTCATTTGAGAATTTACAGTATTGCAGTATACCTTTTTGCGTAAAAAAATGGAAAACATATATTCTTTAACATTAAGCTAATATACCGTGACACAAAAAAGTTATGTTAAATTGATTTAAGGTGCTGTAAGTAGCGCCCTCTATAAGAGACATCCGAATTAAGAACAGATTTGAATTTCTCGCCTCAAAGAACCCCGAATTCCTAATTTTGGGTCACCCTGAATGAAACGAAATGAAAGTTGACCCCATGTATCTCGGTTATTATCAACATTTGGACTAAGGTAAATGTAGTTAAATCGCAATATTTTTACTCAAAGAATCTGCAGATTTGCAGACCATTAATAAGCGGACACTCTCGGAATCATTTAATATATCATTCAGGTGACCAAGTACTATATTACTTATATAAATATTTTGCCTGTCAAAGTTTTTTAAACCGATAGCAGATTGATGGCCTAACAACAGTACACAAAAATAATAAGAATGCTTTAAGTTCTATCAAGGATTTTAAAATATCCTAATCATATAATTTCCTACAGGGCAGAAAATGCATGATGTTCGGTAAGTAAATCAGTGACTAAAATAAAAATGATCTTTAAGACGGCTTTTGAATCATTTTATAAAATTTTGTATTAAAAATGTTGCGACGACTCTAAGTAGCCATAAAATAGGACCGTCAATTAAGCGTCCTATGCAAATCATGTTTAAACGACATCTATACTCGGGTTTACTGATACTGTTGTTAGTATTTTAATGAAATAAATATTGGACTTTTTTAATATTCTAAAAATAGTAAGCACCATTTAAACTTAATGGAATTTATGAAATTATATGCAATGATGTCATTATGCGTGCCCTTCAATACTATAGTTTATGATATTTCTTAAAAGTTGTAAAACGCGATGCATGACCGAAGTACATATCATGTACATACATATTAGCCTGTGTTTACTTGTCTATGAAAATTAACAAAACAATTGCATGAAAACTATTTTTGGGTCAAACGTTGCGATGAAGGGGAGCCGTAGGGAAAAATTTAAAACTACATTTTTTTCTAAAATCTACGTATAATAACCAAATTGTAATTTTTTTCTGTTTCTAAAAGTAGTAAAGCCGATAAAATAGAAATCTATTTTTTAATCGTTGTATGCTCTAATATACGAAAACTTTCACTTTTATTCCATCTTTCATCTTCATCATGTAATAAAATTAAATATCTACTAGCCATTATGTCTTTTTAATGACGTTTGTAAGATCCATTATCCATCCAGCCCAGTTCATACCTTGCTAAATAATCATTGGCTTGTTTCTAGTTTCCTAGACTTGAAATATTTACCTAATGTAAGGACTTGTCGGAAAAGGACCCTTTGTATTCAGACTCCTAATTAAACAAGGTTACCAATTACTAGTATTTTACTATGTTAAATAATGTAGGTAGTCAGCAGCCTATACATATGTCCGTAAAGTTTGCAGAGTATTTGAACTATTTGCCTTTGTTAAATGATCATATATCTTACAACCTACCTGTACCTTATATTTCAAGTTTATTCTATATTTTTCTTAAATCCCGACCAAAATTTATTCCTGTTAGAATATCTATCACTCAAGTCTTAGTTACTTTCACATTTCTCGAAGTATATGTATATATATATATATATATATATATATATATATATATATATATATATATATATATATATATATATATATATATATATATATATATATATATATATATATATATATATATATATATATATATATATATATATATATATATATATATATATATATATATATATATATATATTATGCTGTTTGGTTAAGTCTTAGTCATTCAAGTGATATTACCTAGTTTTTCAAATTGTTGGTAACTTATATTCAACTTAAAGGGACCACAGAGGTTAGTATTTTAATGCAGTCTGATGCTATTGAATCGCTGAAAAAGTCTTATGACCAAAATAAAGTTAAACAGAAAAAAAAAACGATAAATTGGCCTTTACTCAGAACTTCCCCGGAACAGATTCCTCCACACACAGATAACACAATTTCTATATGCATGTATCTATTTAGTAATAACTTTATGAATAATGACAGGTAAAAGTTCAAGTAATTTAGGGCAAAAAGCTTAATAACAACACTCCAGGATTGCTCTGGCATTTAGAGAAATTTTAAAAATTACAATTATATTGAAAGGCGAACACATTGGATGCTAGTTAATAGGTCATTGTATTAAGATTCTAAATCTTTGTTGTCTAATTGTTCCAAACATGGATAATAATTATTTTCTATTTGTTTTTTTTTTAATCAAGAAGCCAATTTTTTTGTACAAATAAACATTTATAAAAACACTTACAATTTTTTAGTTTTCCGCCACTCACAATACGCCAACGAGTTGAAATTGACACAAATAATATTTTATCGTTCCTTTGTCTAAAAATCTTTTGTTGAAACTTCTCACGGTAGCACAAACTGTTAGTGTCCGAATAAGTAATAAGCTGGGCAACGATGTTATGTTTTTATCGTTTTACAATAGCAATTATGGGAAAAACAGCTTGTGCGATAAGTAAGATTGCTATTTATTTCAGGACTGTATGTTCTAAAATAAGGTCATTAATAATGATGTCACTAATAATTTTGGATAATGAAAAAAATAAGATATTTAGTAGAATAAAATATTTTTTAATTTGTTTAAATTACTACAAAATGCGTTTAATATTTAACCCTTTCCTTAGAAATGCTTAGGATTTGACCCCCGGTTATGTAACACTTATTTGCCTTAAGGACTCATACTTTCCAAGGTTAAAGTATTTGTAGTCATTTCACTTTTCCTGGAAAAGGGAAAGTTTCATTACAAGGAAAGTTCTTTACCTATCTTTTAGGTAAGTTCCTGATATCATTAAATAATAAAATATACAATGCTGGAACTTAGCTCATAATAAATGGTTTTATGAAAAAAAGAGAAAGCTATTATAATGTATATAATATGTATAAAGATATTGCTTATATAACGACACGCATCCAAGATGTGCCATATATGTGTGGTAGAATTCGCTACGAGTAAATTTCAGGGCATAGACTAAAGGCCAATTTACCGCCTTTTTATTTTCATTTTGTTGTTGAGCATGCATTCTGCGCAAATAAAAATGTATGAAAATAAATATCTACAAATCATTTGGATTGGGATGAATAAACATTATTATCTCTACGACTTTTATCTGTAAAAATTGTTAAATCCAGATCTAACATACAATGCAGAAATTGATTTACTTGTCATCCTACTCAAACAAAATCACTGCTTCGATGCTCCAGTATACCGTTTTTATTTTGTTTCTATTTTTTAAATTTAATTATTTTTTTACTTTATATGACATTATCTATGTAGTCTTAAAAAAAACAAATGGCGCCCTTTATTATTTTCTTCCATAGAAAGGAAGCTTTTATTCCAGGAATGGAGATTTACCAAATTTTTAAATATTTTACCACTCTTGAGTTTTGTGAAATTTGAAGTAGTTTTTTGACTTTGATTATTTAAAAATTTTAATATACATCATACTTACATTTTGTGCGAAATGTAAACTCAGTTGGATAAGTAATTTATTAACTTCGATTTTTTAAACATTTTATTTGGCCGCCATTTTGTTTCGCCATATTTGATTGTGACAAAAATGTAACCTTTTCATTCTCATAATATGACCCTTGATTTTTGAGCCAACACAGACAGACCGAGCGACCGAAAATAGAAACTATGTTTTTTTGGGTACCTGAGGACCTAAAGACCTGAAAAATTTTACAGGGTGATTTTTTCACGATCACCATATGCCTCTCTTACCGGGGAAGTAAAGGGTTAAAACCGGTTTTATCATCTTGGCTCTGGGTATGCACCCAAAAAAGTGAGGCCTAGAAGTAAGAACCCCAGAAGCAAACTGTCGAAAAACGACCGCAAAAATCAGTATTTGGCAACCCTCGAAAATTACCGTAAAGTCTAATTTCGGGTAAAATATAGTAAATTTATGGAATTTCTTCCGTAAGACACGCTAAAGTATACTCTAGTTTGAGATTTTTTAGAATCAAAAATACGTTTTATACATTTAGAGAAATATGATATAGAGAAAAGTTATATTTTTTGTCAAAAAGTAGTAAACGTAGCAGTAACCCTCCAAATCGAAGATACTTGTTGATTTTGTAACATGAGTTTAGAACGTATTAGGATACTGTCAAACCTTATTCTAATAACTAAACAAATGACTTAAAGTGTGATAGTGGACTAATGTTTGGGAACTATTGATATGATTTTGAAAAAGCATAAATTTATACAGTACATGCCTATACAGACCCTGCTACCAGATAATCAAGAGAGACGTAGTTTTGTCAGTAGTTTATCAGTTGTTAGAATTAGTTAGAAGTTAGAGTTAATCAAAATTTTTTGACGCTAATTTTATGGACCGATAAGACCATCTTCTCCAATAGTGATGTCTTTAATAGAAAAAAACAATCACTATTGGATCCGGGAAAATCAAACTCCTACCCACCCTTGAACCCCCAAAGACATTTCAGAGTTTTGTGTGGCATGATCGACTCAAGAATTATGGGTCCAATCTTTTACGAAGAAACCAAGAAGGTTTTCGAACGTTGCTAAGAAATCTGGTGTAATTTGTTAGCATTCATGAGAATGCGGTTCCGTAAGTCACCCACCACGTTAAGAGTCGAAGTTGTTGCGAAGATGGATTGAAAGGCGAGATACTAGTTGATTGCCCACAGGATCAACCAATTTATCCCCACTTGATTTATTTAGCTAGGTGACATCTTAAATCGAAAATGTATTTCACCCAGTCTGAATCCTTAGAAGATTTATGGAACCGCATCACCAATGAATGCCATAAATTACATCAGATATTCTTAGCAACATTTTGAACAACTGCTGTATTATTATATAAAAGTGAATGGCGGATATTTTCGACAGACAATAAAATAGCAAGTAAGTAGAGACTACTCAACATTTAATTCCTCAGCAACCCATACCCCAGATTTAAAAAAAATTAAATACCATGTTGTTGAGAATTCAATACTATTAAAAATGAAGTATTACCCAGCTAAGGGGTCTAATCTGCACTGATAAAATTAACGTGTAAACATGTCCCCCTGAAAACAAAAGTGTACAGGTCAGAGCGTTATCTAAAATATTCACTTACGCAATCGTAAACCTTACTAAACGGTTTTCGGTGGGTCACCCTATGTATATATATATATATATATATATATATATATATATATATATATATATATATATATATATATATATATATATATATATATATATATATATATATATATATATATATATATATATATATATATATATATATTTATCTACCCGCCTATACAGTTCCAAATCGTTATAGTCAACATACGAACACAAACCAATTTCGACTAATTCAGACCCAGCCGCGGGCTTGAAATCGTTTCAGTGTGTTTTTCAAATCGGGAGACATCTATTAACATAACACCAAATTTTCAGTGGGGTCTAAAAAAACTCCAAAACACCTAGCTTAATACAGTTTTAGTACAGCGTTGATTATACTAGGGAGCGCTCGAGTCGTTACTGTATATGGTATATCTTATTGACAGAGGAGAATTGACTTTGCCGACTACATCAGGCCCTAAGTGTGGCAGCCTAGCAGCGGGTCTATTAACTTCGTGAATTTTATATGTTTTACACGTAATTTGCTTTTCGTACAGTTGCATATATATATATATATATATATATATATATATATATATATATATAAGTCGCATTGTCCTGACTACCTCAGTCCATTAACGTATAGAAAAACTTATTGCATCTAGATACATAAACGTTGTCAGGTCCTATTAGTGCTTGACACCTAGATGGGTGGATTAAAACCGCTAAAAAAGTTACATTTTTAAAACGATGAGGTAGGTATTATTTTGAAAAATAATCGGACACGTTAAATTTATTTCTTATTTTAATAATTATTAATCTTTCGAGATTTTACAGGGTGATATAAAAAGATAGGAAACTCTAGATATTTTAAAAATATCTCAAAGGAGATTAAATATTTCTAGAAACTTTAGGTCAATTTCAGTTTTTTGGAAGTGGAATTTAAAAAAAATTAGGTTTTTAAAATGAACCCTGAAGCACATCAGTAGTATAGAAGGCGGGGTACTGTGACCGAGGATGGCCTGTCTGTCCAAAGATTGGGTGTGTCCAACTTCTTCGGCGACGAAGTGACACAATCCTGAAAAATGCCTGAAAAAGGCCGAAGAAGTGGTCGACAATGACCAGAGGCTGTTGACCAGAAGGGCCTTATTAGTGTAGGTGTTCAAAAAGTACGTGTTAAAAAGTGACACAATCCTGAAAAATGCCTGAAAATGGCCGAAGAAGAAGTGGTCGACAATGACCAGAGGCTGTTGACCAGAAGGGCCTTATTAGTGTAGGTGTTCAAAAAGGCGTTGAGACCCGTCGGGTAGTTTTATTTTATGGGGGGATGGTGGTGTTTTTATAAGGATGTAAATAGGTAGAAGCAAAAAAGACTTATATGTGAAGTGTCTTTTTGGCACTCACACACACACACATGCACCGCTATAATTATTACTAATTTGTTTCTTAGAAGAAAAAAAAAAAAAAAAAGCCCACGCGCCCGCCTGGATTCGAACCGTCGTCGACACCGAGATTTGTTTTTTGTCAAATTTTGAACTTCTAGACTACTACTACCGCCATGCAGTACGTCGTAATAAGTAAACAATTTAGATGATCTTGTTTATCTTTTAAACGAGCAATAATAGTAATAATACGCAGTTATACAGTACAACACATGTGGTAAAAAAAAAAAAAAGAATGTTTGTAGGGCTTCACGCCGCACTTCTGGTATAATTTCATGAGCCGAGCCTCGCCTCGCCGAATTCCGTAGTACCGAGAATTGTTTTTCTGTTAATTAAAATGAATATGTTCGACGTAAGACTAGAGGTCAGGTTCGCAGATAAGAAAAGGTCGAGTACCGAGAATTGTTTTTCTGTTAATTAATATGTTGGACGTAAGACTAGAGGTCAGGTTCGCAGATAAGAAAAGGTCGAGGATGTAGATAAGGAGATGTTTGTGTAGTATTGAGATGAGCAATATTTGAATAAATACGTAAAATATTAGTTTTTGGAAAAATACCGAGAATAGCTTGTTTTCATTTTCGACGACGACGACGACGTAAGACTAGAGTTCAGGTTCGCAGATAAGAAAAGGTCGAGTACCGAGAATTGTTTTTCTGTTAATTAATATGTTGGACGTAAGACTAGAGGTCAGGTTCGCAGATAAGAAAAGGTCGAGGATGTAGATAAGGAGATGTTTGTGTAGTATTGAGATGAGCAATATTTGAATAAATACGTAAAATATTAGTTTTTGGAAAAATACCGAGAATAGCTTGTTTTCATTTTCGACGACGACGACGACGTAAGACTAGAGTTCAGGTTCGCAATAAGAAAAGGTCTAGAGAATTGTTTTTCTGTTAATTAATATGTTGGACGTAAGACAGGTCAGGTTTGCAATAAGAAAAGGTCGAGGATGTAGATAAGGAGATGTTTGTGTAGTATTGAGATGAGCAATATTTGAATAAATACGTAAAATATTAGTTTTTGGAAAAATACCGAGAATAGCTTGTTTTCATTTTCGACGACGACGACAACGACGTAAGACTAGAGTTTAGGTTCGCAGATAAGAAAAGGTCGAGGATGTAGATAAGGAGATGTTTGTGTAGTATTGAGATGATCAATAATAATGTTGTTATAATAAATAATATTTGTTTCGAATAATAGCTTATACCAGATGATAAAAAACGTATAGCACTTAAAGTAATTAATATATATGTAAAATACAGAGGATTTAATAGCAGTCGATCACGAACCAGACTGGTGGTAATATATGCCTGTTCCAGTCAACAGAACGTGTCAAGAGTGTAAAGGGAACTCAATATCTCCAAACATCTGTGCATTTTGCCGCTGTGAAAAAATTCACAAAGAGGTTAACGGACAAAAGAGTATTAATAGATATACCGTTTTGTATTATTTAAAAGAAGAGTACGAAAGAAGGAGAAGGCTGCAAAATAATGAGTAAATTTGTTTTACTTTTCTATGGTATTCTTTTCAATTATTGTGTCCTAACTAATAGTCAACCAACGACGGCGACGACGACGACAAAGAAATATTATCCAGAAGAGCGCAGTTATAATTTTTTTTAATTAATAATAGACGATATTATATTTTGAGAAATGTTGGTTTAAGAACATTTCAAGACACTGGTTATAATGTATGGTTTCACATACATTATGATTTAATAAAACCTGATGAAAATGTAAAGCCAAACGATAAAATATTTAATTTGGCTAATCAGCAAATAGGTCTAGTGCCTCACTTAAAAGACAGTGTATCAAACTTAACATATGTTCCTGTGAATATTAATGAACCTGCAGATATATATTGTAACTGGTATACTGCCAGATATTTTCGAAATAAAAATATTTATCTTGATTGTAAGCCTGTAGAACTAAAAGACATTTTTAGTGCAAATTCCACTGTTTACAGCACTGGTCAGACAGAATTAGGAGACATTTTTAGTGTAAATTCTACTGTTTACAGTACATGTCAAATTATATATTTATTATAATAAGACCCTGTACGTTACACAAAATGGATTTTGAAAGAATACAATTTTTATGTCAAATATGTAATTGTTTAGTTGAAAAAAATATTAATAAACACTTAAAACATAGAGTAAAGTTATTAAAATTTTGTGATACTTGTTTAGTGAATTATGTATTTGGTGTAAATAGTATTAGGTCTATGATTTTAATGTCAAAATAGAACAGTACAAAAATATTGAAATTAAAATGTAAAAAAACTACTATGGTTTATTTTATTTGTTTTTAGTTTTACTTAGTGGGTGTGATGTAAATTCACGTGATTTTTACTCACCAATAGAACAATAATTAAAAAAAAGTGGTAGAGTTTTATTTATAAAAGAAAGTAGATTGAACTAGGCGTCAATAGTGTCTCGTAAATATAATTATAAATATTGTTTTTCTGTTTGAAGATAAATAAATTATTTGTAGAAAACATGTAAATAATATATAATAAATAAAACGTACATGAAACAAAATTATTTTATTAAGTCACTCTACATTATTTTTATCTATCCAACTATTATGCTTATCACTGAAACCTAACCATTTTACAAATACTTTATTATTTTTACGTTTTAACACTTTTTCCACTAAATAAATGTCTGGATATTTAACTTTTTGCAATTGAAGTTCATAGAATCCTCCCTTGATGTCTTGTTTCTCTGCATCTTGAAGTAGGTATGTCACTGGATTTGTAAGTTGAACTTTCTTGATTATAAATATTTCAGTAGACCAATTCGGCCTATATTGCTTATCAAACACTCCTCTAAATTTAGAAATGCGAACATGGTCGCCTACATTGTATTTTGGTTTGGGAGCAATTTTTATTTTGCTATAGGCAGTCTCCAACAAAAGTTTTTCATGCTTTTTTGTTATTTCTGAAGGTTTGAAACCTGTGGTCCTATGTTTTCTGTTGTTATAAACATTTGTAATATTTTTAATCAAGTCAAACCATTTGTAGGACCCTTGAATGCTAAATTCTTTCCACATCATTCCTTTTAGTGTGCGATTAACTCTTTCGACGATTGAAGCCTTTTTTTCACTATACACCACGTAATGTTTGACGTTATACTTTTTCATTAAGTTTTGTACTTCTTTGCCCGTGAATTCTCCTCCAGAATCACTGCACAGGTGAATCGGTGTTTGAGATTTGAACACATTTTCCAGCATTGTAGCGACTTCTTTTGACGTTTTCGATTTTAATGGAAATGTCCATACATATTTGGAGAAACAATTAATGACTACTAAGATGTATTTATAACCTTTATTTTCCTTTTCATATTCCCTCATGTCGACTAAATCTGCTTGCATAAGATCCAAAAGGGACTTAATTATAACTTTTCGTCGTTGAAAATTAATTCTGGCTGGCTTATGTATTTCTTCAACAATATGACGTTTTACATCTGTAACGTATTTAGACATTTTCGAAATTATTCTATAATTTGAGCTTCTCGTAATTCCTCGATGATTGAAACGATTTCGTTGTTGTGACTCGAATTACCTGCAGCTTGAGATGCAAGTAACAATCTTAGTCTATCCACAAGTTCATTAGGGTCGTCCCAATGAACATAATCAACTGGTCGGTTTGTCACTGTCATAAGCATTCCTTCTCCTTGTTTAACATTTTCTTCCCTACCACTATCACTATCTGTCTCTTGTTGCATCATAATTGGCTCAATAATTCTTGTAAATTTCTTATTTTTATTTGTAGACACCATAGTTGAATCAAAATATTTTTCAACAGCTTTAGTATTGAATAATATATTTGCGTAATTTTGAGCGTCGTCTTTAGTATAGATTTTAGGAATATTCTGATTGAAAAGTAAACCGTAAAGCCCTTTAGTACCTTTATATTTTTTCCCAGCTACTAAAAGATCAGGTCCGTCAAAATCAATCCTCTTGTTTCCAATGGAAAATCGTTCAATGTCTGGATCAAACTGAACTCTAAATTTTCCATCTGAATTCTCACTGTTTGGGTCTTTAATAAACTTTTTAATATACGTTAAAGGAAGTGGGTGATATTGTTCATAATAGTCGCTAAGTGATTTGTCTTTAATCGTTTTATCTAGTTGTTCCTCAAACTCTTTTTGTTTCCGAGCTTCGTCTTCTTGCATTTCCGTTTCCACATCTTGAATCATTTTTTGTTTTAATTTATTTTTCGGCTGACCGATCGCTGAAAAGGATAATCTTCGCTTTGGACGCGGTGCAGTGGCTGTTAGTACCTTTGGTGTATAATCATATTTTGCTTCTGGTGTGGACTGTATTAGTTTGGGTAGTGATACCGCCGGTTCCGACACTGTGGATTGTGTGTCATAATCGTCAGAGTCAGATACATTATATTCAATTTGTTCTTGTTTTAAACGATTTCTACCTTCTTCGTTGTGAACAGGTATTGAACTTGCATTGCTTAAAGTCACAGTTTCTCTAGGAATTAATTTATTTTCAATATTCTGCAAATGCTTGGTTATGGGTTTGAAAAGATTTTCATGTGTCATTTGACCGTGCTTAAGAAGTTTTAGTTTGTTTTTAATTTCATTTCTTTTGGTTATAAGTTGTTTTTTCACAACTTTTCTCGCAGTTTGTTTCTTGTTTCTATCGAGCCCAACCATAGCCACAACTCAATTTAAGTAGATTTTCAAGTAAACTAATAAAATGTCATTATGTTAGAGATATATATAGTTATCCAAACAATATCGATAACGTCCATCATTCATTTTATTGTCTTTGAAAATTGATAAGAACCCATAAGGTTTTCCCCAGCAGAAGCCGCAAATTGACTTAAAATCTTCAAATGACATATCAGTACCCACGTGATCTGTGTAAACATGACGTAGGTTTAAATCGTCTTGTTTGAATAATATTAAAACATTGGCATTGTCTCTTATTAGGTGTTTTGGTATTTTAGCATAGGTTTGACACAGATAGAAACAGTCAATGTTATTATGACGTCCCATACTGAAATATTCCCTCATAACATCCTGTTTGTCACATGCCACATCGTCAAAAATGATTACAGAGTTAGATTTACTGTCAGAGGGATCGAGGATAGTGTCACCATTGTTAAAGGTATAGTAACCGATACCTTTGATTGGTGTCAACAGCTTTTCCAGATACACATACTTTGGTTGATAAAGAGATTTTGAGTAGAGATAGACGTTTTCGAATTTCAATCCATTTGGATGTTCCAGCAGACTAATCATAACATTGGTCTTTCCACAGTTTGAAGGACCTGTGATAACTGCCCTTATTGTAGACGGTAGCAATTTACTGTGTTTGATACTTCCTCTTTTAACTTCGTCGTGATTTTGAATGTTTAAAGTTGTTTTTTGTTTCACAACTTTCTTCATAGCGTTAAAAAACAAATCTTGACATGAAAAAGAATAAAATATGAATAACAATAATAGACGACAACATAACAATTTATAGTTAGTATGTTTTGTTACGTCTTACAATCATGAGATATTATACAAATCAAAGTGAAACAAAAAAAACCGGAAATGGTCTGCTAAATACTGTAATAAATAAACTACCATTCGAGATGCACATACCTGGCTACCAGTTCTGTGGACCGGGTACCAAGCTGCAGAAACGTTTAGCACGTGGTGATAAAGGAATTAATCCCTTGGATGCAGCATGTAAGCAACATGATATTGCCTATTCAAATAACAAGGATTTAAGTAATCGTCATCAGGCTGATAAGATTCTTCTTAAAAGTGCTTTGAGCAGAATCAGTTCATCATCAGAGGCTGGTTGGAGCGAAAAACTAGCTGCATTAGGTGTATCAACAGCCATGCAAGCTAAACTAAAACTAGGTATGGGTATAAAAAGGAAAGAGAGTTCTAAAAATAATCAGTGTGTGAAACAAACTTGTAACGTTCTACGTAAAGGTTCAACTGTCATGGCACAAAGTGCAAAAAGTATGGAAAATTATTTAAAAAAGATTGAAGCCTTGCTTGAAGAAGTGAATTCTTACAAGAGTAAAGCTCAACAAAAGCAGCAGCAGCAGCAGCGAGTTAGAAAGAATTCTCCCCTTAGTCCCACAAAAAATAAAAAGAAAATCGTTAAAAATTTTGAAGAGGAATCAAGTGATAGTGAACACATTGACAATTATCATGAAAAGAAAATGAAAGAAAAAATGTTAAATCGTAACATAAAAACTGTTAAAAGTAGCCGACCCAGCAGCAGCAATAAAGAAAAAAAAAACTTTTCGAAAATGAAATGAAAATGGATATCCAAACGTTTAACAAGCGTAAAGCAGATATTTCGTCTGATATTGACTATGATAACAATACAAAAAAACCGAAGTTAGAAATCAACGACAACGATTTAATTTCACAAAAATTGCAAAAACGTAAACGAAGTGATTCTGAGGACAACAACAACAACAATATTGTTTTTGAACCGAAGAAAAGATTTAAAGCTAGATACCGTATAAATATTTAAGATTTTTAGTTTTCAAATTAGTTAATACCGAGCACTATTAAAGTAACAATGTCCTCAAAGAATAAGCAACGTAACCGAAAGAAAAGATCCTCCAAAGTGATGAAAAGACAACAACAACAAAAAATACAACACAAAAAGATGCAGAGAAGCAGAAGACAAGGAAAGAAACGTATAAACTTTCCACAGTTAACTAAAAAAATTAAAAATAATGTTTTAAAAAATCAACCTCGTACTATCGATGACGCTTTAAAGATTGCAGTTCAAACAGTTAAGGGTGAAAAACGAAGGATCAAACCACCATCCTCGAGAATAATTAGAATTCCCAAGACAGGAGGTGTGTTACCACTAATACCGATTTTTGCCGGTTTGAGTGCCTTGGGAGCATTAAGCGGTGGAGCTTCAGCCATAGCAAAAACTATCAATGATGCACAAGCAGCGAAACGTCAATTGGAAGAAAATAAACGACACAATAGAACTATGGAAGCAGTTGCACTTGGCAAGGGACTCTACTTGAAACCCTTTAAAACTGGATATGGACTTTTTTTTCCCAACTTAGGTCCAAAACGTCAAATAAGCTAACATTACCAGCACACGCCCTAAACAACTTGGAACTTGATTTCTATGCAAAAAAATTGAAAATACCCTATTTTCGTGGAACTTTTATGAAAGATAAACTCCCCAAAAAAATTTATAGAAATGAATCGGCTATAGTTAATTTGGACAACTCCTACGGACCTGGCACTCATTGGACTGCATATCGAAAATATGGAAAAAATATTATTTACTTTGACAGTTTTGGTAATTTACACCCACCCGTAGAGCTTTTAAGATATTTTAATTCTAATGGTACTTGTAATATATTTTATAATCATTCTCAGTTTCAGTCCTACAATTCTTACAACTGTGGCCATTTATGTTTGAATTTTTTATCTCATATGGAACAATGAATAAATAGATTAACATTATCTGGTTTGTTTCATTTATTTTAATAGATTTGTAGTGATCGTTTCTCTCTCTTTTAGTTATAATGTCATATACATTTACCTTATCGGGGAAAGAATCAACAATTTCTGCAAAGATTTACCCACCAATTATATTGAGTGAAAGTGACGAGTACGTTTTAGGTTTAATAAATTTCGAAAGTTACAATTCAATTCCAAATGTGGATAAATCAAACAATGTATTTCACTATGGTAAAAATAAAAAAATAGAACTACCTGAAGGCTCTTATGAAATACAGGATATCCAGAACTACTTGGTTAGGGCGTTAAATTTGGAAAAAGAAGGTGATCCAATTGTACTGCGATTGCAAGCAAACCATAATACACTACAGTGTGAAATAAAATGCAATAGGTCAATAGACTTTTCAAAAGACAACTCAATTGGAAGTTTGTTGGGGTTCAAAAATAAAGTATTGGAAGCAGACAAATTGCATATATCCGAAAACCCAGTAGATATATTTAAGGTCAACTCCATTGCTGTAGACTGTAATTTAGTTACAAATGCCTACAATAACGGTAATCTGGTTCACATAGTTCACATGTTTTATCCCGAGGTGGCGCCCGGTTTTAAGATTGTTGAAAAACCCTCAAACGTTATATATTTACCAATAAACACGCGCTATGTGGATGAAATATTGCTTAAAATAACCGATCAGGACGGAAAATTGGTCAATTTCCGAAAAGAACTGATAACAGTAAGACTACATCTAAAGCAGGTATAAGAGCATGGTTTTTCTTTATGAAGATAATGCATTAGGGTTACCCATTAAGTACCATAAAAACAAGTCGTCCACTGGAATAATCAATAGTCCAAGACTACGTGAACATCAGTTAACATCTGAAAATAGAGCTTTTTTAATTTCCTTAGGATTTAAACTAAATAATAATAATAATTATAATAATAATAATAATAGGAAAAATAAGGAGATATTGGTGTAGTTTTAAATTACTTCTTAGTGCAAATCTTCGACACTTTTTTTTAATATTCAACTGGAATTGTGCCTATAGTCAAAGAAATGAGTTCCAATATTCTAAAAGTAGGAGACAACGTAATAAGTGATGATTCAATAGTTAGTTACCAATATCATACACATCAACCGTACTCTGCTACGACTTTGAACAACAACGATGAAATTAGGATACCTATTCAAACCCAAGATCTCTATACCTTACCTAGTCAAAGCTTTCTATACATTGAAGGCAAACTGACAAAAGAGGATGGTACATTTAGTGACAACATAAAGTTTACCAACAATGGTCTTATGTACCTTTTCGAAGAGATCCGTTACGAATTGGGAGGAGTATGCATAGATCGAGTAAGGAATCCTGGAATAACCTCAACTATTAAAGGTTATGTATCGCTTACGCGAAGTGAAAGTTCTAATTTACAAAATGCAGGATGGAACACTGAAAACCATCCAAGTCTATTAGATGACAAAGGAAACTTTAGTGTATGCATTCCCTTAAAACTTATAATGGGCTATGCAGAAGACTTTAATAAAATTATCATGAATATTCGACAAGAATTAGTGCTTATTAGAAGCAACAATGATTTGAATGCAATATGTCAGTTGGCCGATAGAAAGGAAACTTATAAAATTGCACTTAGTAAGGTGTTGTGGAAAATACCACACGTCACCGTGAGTGATAGCCAGAAGTTACGTCTGTTAAGACAATTTGAAAGTAACAGAGATTTGAATATTGCTTTTAGAAGCTGGGAATTACATGAATACCCTCAGCTGCAACAGAGTAAAAATCACAGTTGGGCAGTCAAATCATCAAATCAGCTGGAGAAACCTCGTTTCATAATAATAGGGTTTCAAACCGATGTGAAAGGAAAAATTGCTAAAAACAGCAGTCATTTTAACCACTGTGGTTTAACAAACCTAAAGGTTTACCTAAATTCAGAAGTATTTCCATACGATAACTTAAACGTGGACTATGACACCAACAAATTTGCCATTCTTTACGATATGTATGCACAGTTCCAAAGATTGTATTATTACAAACGTCACAGCGATCCATGTTATGAACCTGCAAGTTTTAAAGGTAAAGCTCCACTGGTAGTCGTCGATTGTTCTCGACAAGGTGAAGACGTGCTGAAAGGAGGGGCCGTAGATGTTCGCATAGAGTTTGAAACAAGTAAAGCAGTGTCTGTCAAGACTACAGCCTATTGTCTTATTCTACACGATAGACTAGTTAAATATAATCCTCTAACTAGCACAGTAAAAGTTCTTTAGTAGAAAAAAAAAAAAAAAAAAAAAAAAAATGTACGTTTTGGACGTTCAAGGATTTCAATATGGAAACACTAGTTTTTTTTGTAAAGAAATTGCAATTCTGGATACTTCAAGTGGTAACTACAAGCACGCAATGGTTAAATTTCAATTTGATCTAAATCTATTTAAGTACAAGATTGAAAACCACATGAATTGGTTAACTCGAAATATACATGGTTTGGAATGGTTTAGTGATCGTTGTGGTGGTGGTGGTGGTGGTGTTGGAAGTATTATTATAAACTATGAAAACTTGACAGATTTTATCAAGAATTTTATCAATACATCTTATGGTGTTGACACTGTTGATGGAGCAAATGTCATAATCGCCGTAAAGGGAGGTCAAAAGAAAGAGTGGTTAATCAAGCTGTTGGAAGAGAATTACCATGTAATTGATTTAGAGGAAAACAACTGTCCTTCTTTGGAAAATTTAAAGAAAATGTTAAAATCTAATCACTGTAATAAACATGTAAATAACGACTTAAATTGTGCGTTAGAAAATGTATTTTTTATATACTACTACTGGAATTTGCTACACAGTAAAACCTTGTAAACAATTTTGTAAATAAAACTGTATATTAAATAAACCATTTTGTTTTTTTTTTTCTCAAATAGTTAAAATGCTGAAAGTGGGAGTGATTAAATTTAATATAAATACCTGCAGCTCATTCAAAGTAAAAAAAAAAAAAAAAAAAATTAGTTCACATTTCGTTCGTGGACTGAGTGGTATTACAAGTTCTATTTATGGAGTCTATTTCAGCCAACTCTAGTTTTAAACAAAATTCTAAAAGAAAAACTAACAACGATGAAAAATGGTTGCTGACGTATGGACCGACTACACTGTGTATTGAAAAAGCAAGAGCGTTAATTCCACCTGGTGTAAATAAGTTTATTTTATGTTTATATATAAATCGAGGATGGGTGAATAGTGGCATAAAATTCATACCTGTGACGTCTTCCATTGAAGAAACAAGAACTTTATTAGAAATTGTGTTTAAAAATTTCACATACAAATTACCAAGTGAGGAAAAGATGAAAAATCGACGGAATATTTATAAACACGCGGCACGGGAAGAAGCAGATGATGGAATGTTTTCTATTTGTATTGCCGAAGAACACGCCTACATATGTGTTGCTAAAGCTATGCATTCAACAGAAAATTATAAGGAAACCTTCTTTGACTTTCTGGAATTTCGTTACCGTAAAAATAAGGAAGAATTACGAAATATGTGATTGTAACTATTTATTATTACATACATGTACATTATTTTTAACACTTGTTATTTTTCTAAGACATAGCATAGATAAAGAATCTGCATTTAATTCATGTTCAGTACGCCTTGATATATATTCAACACGACGCGATACTCTTGCTACACAATCTTCAATACTTTTCATTTGATTCATTTTTATGACATGTAATGTATTGTTGATTAAAAGTAATGCTGTTTTACATATATCGAAATCAAATTCCATTATTGTCTTTACAATTAATTCTTCGTAAGTTAAATATATATAGTTAGCTTTTAAAAATATACACTGTATAAGCATATTTTTCTTTTTTGTTTTTAAAGTAATATTTCGAATATCAAAAAATTTGAAAGGTTTGTAATTTACTTCTCTTCTTGTATCAGTATATATTATATCTCTATAATCATTTTCTATGAGTTTCTCAATAAAAATATTTAACGCTAATAAACATACCTCTTCTTTCAAAGGATTGAGTTCGATATAAATGTCTATGTCGGAAAATCTGTCAGTCCGTCCTACCAAAAAACTAGGAAAGCCTCCTGCTACGAAAGATCTTAACGGTACAGATTTTAGAAATAACGTTATAATTTTTAATTCATCTCCCAGATTGTGTGAATATCGAATAGTTTCAATTAAAGGTTTAGAAGTCCAGAACTTTTTAGAGCTGAAATAATCGTAACACTCTACCAATGTTAAATCTTTCTAAAATTAGTAAAATAAATTGATATTAATAATAATAATAAAATATTTATTTTTATTTATATTACATAGCTTGATCCCGCTTGGCTTGGTCCCGCTTGGGTCAAATTCTTCTGCTGCTTCTCCTCCTCCTCCTCCTCCAAATCACTAAAGATGTCTTCAAATAACTTTCTTTTTCCACCCGATTCCAGTATTTTATGTGTTTGTTGTTGTTTTTGTTGTTCTTCTGTATTATCATCCAACAAATTAAATTTATACCTTTTAACAACCTTTTCTAAAATCTTGAAATCTTCATTGTTTTCAATTTTTGTTCTCATATAACGAACCGGTAAATTTCCAAACTTCCTTTTTAAGGTTATAGCCTTAGGACTGTATGTTAGTGATATAAAAATTTTATCACCTTTTTCCAGTATTTCTTTTACACCATACCTACAAATTTATACACAACAGTAGAATTACATCAACCCACTGCAAAACACACACACACACTTTTCCCTAGCGGATAACAATCGGGCAGTGAACTGGTCACTCCGTCAAGCCGATCAAACCATACAGTTCGCACGTAGCCAGACAAAGCACTTGCTACACGCGAGCACATTATGATTCAATATGTAACTTATAATCTAACACTGTATATCTATTAACAAAAACCAAAAAAAAAAAAATAACTTACTGGAAAAGTTGTTTTATAACAACGGACGCATATTTTAGAGGAAAATTAATTTTGTCCTCGGTATACACTACTATGGTGGTTGGAGTGGATGCCATTTCTTATAGTTGTTACTGCTGTTGCTACGTCTTGTAGTAGTAGTAATGAAGAAGAACAAACGAAGACTGGTGATTTTGCATGTTCAGTTTAATTGCTTATATATGAATATACAAAAAAAATCTATTAATATTTTGTAATTAAAGATTTCACGCTAGTTCCAACACATCATATATTTTGAATAACAACAACAACAACTAGATAAGCAAAATCAGCAAAACAAGGTCAAGTTCAAGTTAACAAACATGTGCTTATCATTAAAAAAAACATTTATCAAACATATGCAGCATTTTTTGTAATGAAAATTTTAGTTAAATAGATCATCGAATTAATGAAAATCTCAGACTAGTCAAGTAGCTAGCTATCAGTTAACGCTATTATTTATAACGTATAACCAAATTTTTTATTAAATAAATCTATCTAAATCTAAATCTAAAGTTCCTAACGATGGCAGAAAATATGATTGGAAACGCTGTCCAAATTGAAGAAAATAATGTGGAGATCGCCGCTCAAATTGAAGAAAGAGAAGAGATTTTTAATAACTTGGAAGGTGATTCCATCAGTTATAAACATTCATTTTTGGACAAATCATCTAGGCTTGTTAGAAGATCATTCTTGTTTAGCATTGATATTAATTATATTGAAGAGGAGGAAGAAGAAGAGCTGGAGGAAGATGATCAGGAAATTGACGAAGGAGTGGACATGGATGGACAACTGCTAAATTTAGGAACCGAGGCTGACGTAAAAGTAAGCAAGTTTAGAGCTAGTGAATTATTTAATAATTTCGAAGAAAAAGATGTATGTGTTATACAAAGCTACACTAAAATTGAAAGTCGAACACTAGGAACATTTGCTATTTGCCTTCCGTGTAGTGCAATTCACATGAGATATTTACGGAGAGGGGAATCCGATCATGTGAGCTGCCACTACAAAAGAGCTTATGTTGTTAGTGCTTCTGATTTACATTGTGCTATTTGTAGGATACATCTTTTTCTACTAATTCCTGAACATGCTTGCTTTTACTGCAATAAAAATGAAAAAAAAGATATAGACGATTATGTTGTTAAATATTAATATTAAACATAGTTTGTAAATGTGATGGGTAGATTAGTTTAACAATATTAATTTTAAATATAGGTTATAAACGTAATGGATAGATAATGTCAAAAATATTAATTTTAAACATAAATTGTAAAGATAATAAGTAGAATACGTCAAGAATATTAATTTAAAAATGTCAAATGTTACTATAAGCGGTTATATATTTTCAGTGCTATATGCAAAATACTTCTTTTTATTCTAACATCTGACACTGTATTTGTAAATGAAATAGCTAATCATATGTAAAAAAAAAAAAAAAGTGTCGATTATGTCAACTGCCACTAGAAGCACTCATATATTAGCATAACATTTTGTTAACGCTTGTTTCTGTATTCAATTGAGTTTTCTCTTATTTGATGCAAAGTATATTAATATTATTAGTATAATTAAAAAGTAGTAGATTAGGCTATGCCGGTCCGACAATCAAATCCGTCATTTTTACATGTAAATTCCCATAAGAAAATTTAAGCTTCGATTTGCAAAAGTGGTGCCATTTTAGGGCGTGGCACTTTTTGTGTCAACCCATAACAATTGTTTTGTTATGTAATGTGAAAATTAGTATGTATTAAAAAACTTGTTAGATCATTGTTGTTGTCGTTTCAATATAGAAAGGAAAAGGAAAAAATGTGTGACACAAATTATAAAAAAAATATTATCCTCTTTTTAAAATTACAACAAAATGATGTCTAATTACATCTTTGAAGATTTGTATCAAATAGTAATATCTAGTGCGACATACAGGACAATTGTTGACCATTATAGAACAACAATTTTCATCATTCCATCTTAAAATACATTTTACAGTAAGTTGTAAATCTCACAACAATGCAAAGCTCATTAGTGTTCAAAACAAAAATGTATACATAGAAAACAGACTAACAATGTTGGATTATTTATTTAACACAAACTCAACCTTTGAGACCTGTCTTATAGTATACCAATAACAATATATAAATCTATCTACAAAATTTCTATGTTATCTGACTTGGGGAGAGAGACGTTATGAAACCAATAAAGTCGGTAAGCTTTAATGAATCAAAAAATCATATACACCTAATGATTGTTTGGAGTTATGCATACAGAAGAGCTCGAAAAGATGAAGAAATTATCAACAAAATGCATTTTCAACGACGAATAGCTAATTTAGAATTAATTTTAAAAAATGTACTTGATGAAAATCATAGGACTAGAATTTATATTGAAAGGTTTAATTGATTTAAATAATAAAAAATATATTAAAGATATAATTATTTGTTTCATTTATTTTCGGTTAGACGAGGCTATTTTACATATATATTAATTACTTTAAGTGCTATACGTTTTTTATCATCTGGTATAAGCTATTATTCGAAACAAATATTATTTATTATAACAACATTATTATTGATCATCTCAATACTACACAAACATCTCCTTATCTACATCCTCGACCTTTTCTTATCTGCGAACCTGAACTCTAGTCTTACGTCGTCGTCGTCGTCGTCGTCGAAAATGAAAACAAGCTATTCTCGGTATTTTTCCAAAAACTAATATTTTACGTATTTATTCAAATATTGCTCATCTCAATACTACACAAACATCTCCTTATCTACATCCTCGACCTTTTCTTATCTGCGAACCTGACCTCTAGTCTTACGTCCAACATATTAATTAACAGAAAAACAATTCTCGGTACTCGACCTTTTCTTATCTGCGAACCTGAACTCTAGTCTTACGTCGTCGTCGTCGTCGAAAATGAAAACAAGCTATTCTCGGTATTTTTCCAAAAACTAATATTTTACGTATTTATTCAAATATTGCTCATCTCAATACTACACAAACATCTCCTTATCTACATCCTCGACCTTTTCTTATCTGCGAACCTGACCTCTAGTCTTACGTCCAACATATTAATTAACAGAAAAACAATTCTCGGTACTCGACCTTTTCTTATCTGCGAACCTGACCTCTAGTCTTACGTCGAACATATTCATTTTAATTAACAGAAAAACAATTCTCGGTACTACGGAATTCGGCGAGGCGAGGCTCGGCTCATGAAATTATACCAGAAGTGCGGCGTGAAGCCCTACAAACATTCTATTTTTTTTTTTTTACCACATGTGTTGTACTGTATAACTGCGTATTATTACTATTATTGCTCGTTTAAAAGATAAACAAGATCATCTAAATTGTTTACTTATTACGACGTACTGCATGGCGGTAGTAGTAGTCTAGAAGTTCAAAATTTGACAAAAAACAAATCTCGGTGTCGACGACGGTTCGAATCCAGGCGGGCGCGTGGGCTTTTTTTTTTTTTTTCTAAGAAACAAATTAGTAATAATTATAGCGGTGCATGTGTGTGTGTGTGAGTGCCAAAAAGACACTTCACATATAAGTCTTTTTTGCTTCTACCTATTTACATCCTTATAAAAACAGCACCATCCCCCCATAAAATAAAACTACCCGACGGGTCTCAACGCCTTTTTGAACACCTACACTAATAAGGCCCTTCTGGTCAACAGCCTCTGGTCATTGTCGACCACTTCTTCTTCGGCCATTTTCAGGCATTTTTCAGGATTGTGTCACTTTTTAACACGTACTTTTTGAACACCTACACTAATAAGGCCCTTCTGGTCAACAGCCTCTGGTCATTGTCGACCACTTCTTCGGCCTTTTTCAGGCATTTTTCAGGATTGTGTCACTTCGTCGCCGAAGAAGTTGGACACACCCAATCTTTGGACAGACAGGCCATCCTCGGTCACAGTACCCCGCCTTCTATACTACTCACATCACTTTTTGCTTTCCTCAAAGGCTTTTTGCTTGTATTGACTTTTACATTTTACAGAGTGCTCTAAAAGTATTAACATGCTTTGTATTTTTAAAAAGTTTCAGAACCGCTTAATTTCATTTTGTTTCTCTTATACATGGTGGCATAAAAACATCTGTTAAAAGCTAATTTAACCACAGTCTGTTTTTTACTTGATTTGACTATTTTTGTTTATTAAAAAAAGGACATTATTATAACAAATGAAGACTAATAACTAAATATTTTATATTTCAGGCAGAGCTTGCCTGTTTACTTAAATAAGAGCTCATATAGGTCGATTTTATTTCATTCTTTAAAATTTTGTAGATGCATTTAAAAATCTTCAAGGGCAAATCCACATTAGTCTAAGTATGGCTTACAAACTTGATATTTTACACGATTATACGTAAACACGTCAACAAAATGCAAATATAAATTACAAAATGCAAATGTAAGTTAGAACTTAAAAAAATTATAGGTAATAAAATCTTTAAAACCATAAAATTTATTTTAAATTAAAATCTCCCTAACGCCATTTTTGAATATCTTACCTGGTTCTCATAATTACAACTAAATAAACCTAAAGTTAATAAAATCTTCAAAATTATAAAATGCATTTTAAATAAAATCTTAATGGTAATTTTGAATCTTTTTTTTTGTTGCCCTCTCAAAACAGCCGGAAGGGCATTAAAAATTTTATAGCCAAATAGTCCGGATCATTCTGACACCTTTTTAGCCGGCAATATGTGGGTACTATGTTATATTTATTTCTGGTATCATGGCTGTGGACATTACTGTACACTTTGAAGTTATCAATTTTATTTTTTTCATATATGAGATTTTCTAATACGCATACATATGGCATTGTTAGTATTTTTTGTTGTTTAAATATAGGCCTGCAGTTCTCTTTCTAGCTCACTCTTATCAAGACTCTTACGACCTTCTTTTGAATACCAAAAAATGCAATGACTTTCCAATATCCTTAAAAAAAAAATCATATTTTAAAAGGTAAAATTTTTTTTTTTACAGTATATTTTAACTAAATGATGTTTTGATAATACTGTTTTCTCAGTTGCTTTTAAAGAGAAAATTTTGTTTAATGTTCAATTCATCTGATTAGGACTTAAATTAAATTAAAAAAATGTATCACTTATATATTTGTCTATATTTGTCTAGTTACGTTAAAAAGCGGTTTACACCAAAACTGTTTTTATTTACTAAAAATATTACAAATGTGAGTAGTTCATTTTACTGTCAACATATTAATGCAAATATGAAATCAAAGTAATTTTTGAAATAATAAAATATATATAGGGTAATATGAAATTTAACGTCCTTTTAAACCACTCCGCAAAATGCTTATGAGAACTCAATCCTGTAACTATTTTTTAATATACATGATCAAATTTCATATACAATACATAGGGAAAACAGGATGACACAAAATAAGCTATTTTAAAATATTTAGCATATTGTACTGCCCTATAAGAAAAGTTTTATATGAATATGTGCCAAATCGCTTTATTTTCGAATAACATTTATAATATCCTGTATCTGGATACAGATACTTTTTGGACCCAGATTTATAAGAAATTTTTCTCTTGTTTTGGCGGGTGCTATACACTAAATATGTTAGAAGGCTTATTTTATATCATACGAATTTTCCTTTGTATTTTATATGGGTCAATCCTAGATGATGTTGCAGGATTAGGACAAAAATAAAAATTAGCCGATATTTTGACTGTATATTCAGAATTTGGTTTTTTATTAAAGAAAAAGATGCACTGTTTTATAGATACGTTATGGACACATGTATTAATTATTTTTACTCAATTACAAAAAAAGCAAGTGCTACCAGTAAATACATTTTTCTCTATATTTTTAATATATAATTGAGCTGTCTCTATTTTTTCAATTGCAAATAAAAAAAAAGACTAAATATAGAAATATGAAGAAAAAGTATTTAGTAATTATGGTATTTTGTCTATTTTAAATTGAGATCTATTGATTAATTAATTAATTAATTTGGCCATACATTGATTTTTATTCAAAAAGAAACCAAAAATGATATTTCTTTTTTAGCCTTGAATAAGTATTTTTGTCCTAAATCCGCTACACAATCTATTCATTCGACAGAGTGATTCAGATCATACAATGTGTCCAAAGAAATATTCAACAAATGGGAAACTTGTATTAGTAATTTGTAATAGTTTTGACATTATTAACTTAACACAAGGTGTTTAAATACACAAAAAAGTGGATTTCAAATGCTAAAATTCTCAGCACATATAATTTCTGTAAATGCAGTTTTAAACGTCCAAGAAATGACAATTAAAAGTTGAGTAATTTGTTTTCATATTAGTTATAGGTAAAGACATAATTAAAAATGAAACAAAAACAAATGTACGATTTTTTAATGAAATATGTCAATAACTGTAAGTAATATGAAACAGCTCTACTTGCCTTTTATTTTTCATTTTTATGGCCTTCAAAACTGCCATCACAAAAATGCTATTTTTCATTTTTTTACACCCTTTATATCTGACGTTCAATTTAATATTGTCAAAACTATATGATCTTCAAGCACTAACATGTATACAAAAATACAATTTTCTAAGAATTAAATAACAAAAAAGTTTCCCTTTTGTTGCATACATCTTTGGACACATATTGTGGTATTGATGATTTGCGACCTTATTTTTAGCCTTATGTCATAAATTATCCCATTTATTGTTGTAATGTTATAGGTTAAGTACAAGGTGGTAATTATATTTTGAATCGGGTCTCAAGATTAACTTCTAGAGATAACAAAACATATTGTATATAAAGTTTAATGGTTTTCTCTGAACAATCAGGATTTGCTGAAAATCATAAACAAATGGCAATTATTGAAAAGTAAAAAAAATCATTGACTTTGCTAATTTAAATAGAACACCCTATGGATTAGTATATTAATAAATGGACATATTCGTGCTGATTATAGAAGTACCAAGTTTAATACCCCTATGTTAAAACAGCAAGAAAAAAACACTATTGTACGTGGTAATGTATTCTTTTATAATGACTATTTACTTCCACTCACTTTCGAACATTTTACCTATGCCTTTAAGGATAAAAATATCAAACCGGGTATTTTTATAATCAGGAAAAGATATCTATTTATTGAAATAGTATTATAAATGGTGTTGCATTAAAATAACAAAGTCCTTGCTAATGTTCTTACTGGTTATTTGTCATTTGTTTATTTTTTTTAGCAAATCGTTATGGTTGAATGCGAATAGAAAATAGAAATTTGCATGTATCTATGCTACTGTTTGAATATAAAAACATGATTAATAAAAAACTTGCTTCGCTGTTTTTGATTATAAC
Organism: Kuschelorhynchus macadamiae; assembly: GCA_030620095.1. Taxonomy (NCBI): domain Eukaryota; kingdom Metazoa; phylum Arthropoda; class Insecta; order Coleoptera; family Curculionidae; genus Kuschelorhynchus; species Kuschelorhynchus macadamiae. The sequence continues at coordinate 831,750 of JAUTXW010001917.1, read as the reverse complement.
CCAAAAAAAAATTATTTTAATAAATATTAAACTTTGTTCTTATTTTGTCTAATTAACTATGAATATTTAAAATGTCGGTGGTTTACGAACGGGTTTAAATTTTTTTTTTCCTGTTGCAGTACACAATTTCCCTTTCTTCTTAATTGGATTATTGCATGTCGCCTTTCATTGCTTTTAACTGCCATTTGTGAAATTTTTTTACTGTTTCGTTTTCCGAATGATGTCGGAAGAGGTGACGAGAATAATGACCAACTCAAGTTGCTCCATTTTCACTAACTCCAAAATTTTTGGGTTCGGCTTAACATTTTCACTCTCACTTCTTAGTTCACTACTTCATAAAAACTATTCTACCACTTGCTTGCTTGCAAATGAAAACCTGTTGCGCAGGAAATGCGGGAATCGCGTTAAATGACAAAAACGCCGCGGAAGTAATAGGAATGCATTTAGGCAACACTGCTGGGATTGAGTACTTCGGTAAAACCTGTTAATTTTGATACAGCTGGCTGGGAAATCGGATATTTACCGGTGCTTAGAAGCGATTGCATTTTAACGGTATTTTTTCAAGTTTATTTTTTTCTACCCCTCTTTGGTTATATAATTTTTTGTTATAAAAGCAAGTAGTGCTGAAATTTTTATACTCGTCGGTTATGATTATTTCAATTAGGTCTGTGGAGGTCTGCATATTGGGATGGTTTGAGAACGACGTGTAGACCTATATATAATATATATATATATATATATATATATATATATGTATATATATATATATATATATATATATATATATATATTTATGTATATAATAAAATAATATCTCGCCCCTTCTCTAAAATTCGTTCCCTAGGTTTTTTTTTAGGTAAATAATAAAGCATACTAAATATGCAAGTCTATTTAATTAATGTTATGAATAAATCATTATTACATGACCGTTTAATTTTCTCCAAGCGCTGTGTGCATTGTCCGAAAATACGTGTTATCAGAAATCGTGAAACAGCTATTATTTGCGTACTACGCTGTGCAGTCAATGGATCGATAAAACCCATTATGAAGTTTCACTTTTGTCATTATACTTTTTTAGGATATAACAACTAGGATGCCTTTGGCTGAATTTTCAATTTACATAATTGGAAGTGCAAGCGCAATTATACTTTTTCAATAGGCTTATATACACATGAACATTAATATGGAAAATGAGGGTGAAAATATCGTGGACACGTTTAATTGGTCTTTTGGCTATGTTAGCTTAAAAGTAGAAAATCAGTGAAAGTAGAACAATTTTTATTCCTAATATGTTTACGTATGATACACCATACTTCTTCAAAGGGATTTTTGTAATGTTTTTACACTTACATTATTAAAATACTAAAACTGGGTAATTTTGATACAGAAAAATGTTTTATACAAATAATTATGAAAATTTTTGGGTATCTTAGAATATTTATTTGGCAATTCTGTTCCTAACCGAAGGAAGTCAGTGCTCAAAAACATTGTAACAAATGTGTATAACTATAACCAGAAACTGTGTTCTTTGGCTGAATTTTAAATTTACATAATTGGAACTGCAGGCGCAATTATACTTTTTCAATAGGCTTATATACATACGGATATTAATATAGAAAGTTAAGGATGAAACATCGTAGACACGTTTAGTTGGTATTTTAAACTAATTTAGCTTAAAAGTGTAATAACTTATTTTCATAATATGATTATGTACGACACTCTATACTTCTTTAACGGGATTTTTGTAATG